>OY997594.1:53521259-54260379 GCA_963921825.1 Erodium maritimum | reverse complement strand
AGGCAGTTTCATCTTTAATCAAAACAACTAAAGAAAACACGTAGAACGTCACGTAGATAACTCAACTACAATGCTCTGATCCATAATTAGTCATTGTATCATATCGGATTGCCCCTCGGCCCAGAGGAGACACATATCGTCGAGGCTACCAGAAACATCCCTAAGGGGACACATATCATCGGGATTCTCGGAAATGTCCCCAAAGGACCATAGATCATCGGGGTGAAGTAAGAAGTCCTCCCGGAAACGCTCCCAGGAACGCATACCCTCGGGGTGAAGCAACAAGTAAACGATCCCCTCAGGGTAAACAACCTCACGTCAAACCGGAATTCCCTTCGGCCTAGACGTCTTCCCGGGATTTGCATCGGGGTTACCACAATACCGGAATTCGCATCGGCCTTCTCAGCATTCACATCGGGGTTACCACAATCCATCGACCTAGGTACTACCCTACACCGACATTCCCCTCGGTGTAGGTGCCATATCGGAACACAACTCATCTTAGAACACACCTCAAGGAAAAAGCACGCGACATAAAGTTATAATACAACCATAACTTAGCATATCCAACAATCTTACCACAACACGCACAAAGAACCCATAATAACAATCACACTTACCGACATACTTACCAACCACATTCCATCGGTCTATCACTCACCCGATCATACCATTTGGCACAATCAATTCACCATCAACAATCACTCAATCAATCATAACACGGATCAACCATTCACATACAATCATCATAATTCATTTAGTTTAGTATGACTCTTATATTAACCTAAATACGGAGCATGCATCAATACTAAAGACGAACAATCATCAATAAGTACACTCCACAAGCAATCCTAAGGCTCGACATGGCCATTCTACCAGCACGACAATTTCCCAAAGTATTGAAAGCGATTAACTAGTGAATCACATCCTACGTGCATACTAGACTCTTCCGGTTATTAATATAAATGAAAAGCGGATAATCTAGTGAATCACATCCTATATGCAAACTAGGAACTTTCCGGTTATTATTATCCTATAGGCATACTATTAACACTATTTAAAAGTGGAATTACTACTCTTCCCTACCGTGAAATCTCCAAAGCTTAATACTCCTAGCTGTTGACGTCCTGGCTAGCTTCCTCTCCGTCTTCTCACGAGGTCCAAGGGTCTTCCTCCTTCCTCGAGCTCGGTTCTACGGTCTTGGATCACAACTAAGGCTATAATTAATGACTAAACAAAGAGGGTTACAAATAAACTATCTAAATTACTCTTAACGACAACACTTGGGCCAAAAGGACAAATTGGGCCCAAACTAGGCCCAATTCAGACAACCCACGGATCTGGAAACCGGCCCGGGCCGTGTCCCTCAGAGGCCCGGACCGTGCCCCTCAGAGGGTCGGTCTGGGACCCGGACCGTACCACTCAAAGAGCCGGTATCAAGCCCGGTCCGTGCCGCTCAGAGGGTCGGTACCAGGCACGGACCGTGCCGCCTGAAGGGCCGGCACCGAGCCCGTTCCACGCCGCTCAGAGAGACCGAGTAGGGTGGAGGAGATGCAGGCGATAGAGGATCTATCGGGGGAGAAAGACTCTGTTGTGGCGCCGTCTTGTCTTCCAAGGGGTGTGTTTAGGACGAATAACATCCTGAGAAGACTAAGGAGGGGGGATGAGAGCCATCAGCGACACCATATCCGATATTTCCGTGGGAGGCAAAGGGGATGGAAGATGTGTTGAAGGCCGCAATGGGTAGACCGTATCGATGATGGGTTTCTTAAAGTCCTTTCTCTCTCTTACCAATTTTGTGAACACCGTGAGCGGGTAAGGAAGGAGAATCAATGGTGGTGGGGGGACATATCAAACGCACCAAAGTGGTGGAGTTGGTGGAAGCATGGTAGGAACAGTCGCGAGCATTGGATTGGAGGAGGAGGACAGTGAACGATCCATTAGGGCATAAGGGAAATAGTAGCTAGGGTTTTCTAATACCGAAGGTTTTACCGTTTATTTTGGGCCAGGGATGAGACTTGACATAAGTTTTATGCATATACATGGATACTTTCTTTTGTGAATAATTCTTAACGTGTTTCTTTAGATAATTAGATTAACTAGATCAAATAAATTGTGATTTTTTTTCCCGAAAATCTTGACATAAGTTATATGTATTGATTGTAAAAGTCCCCGCTTAGTTCTATTTAGACGGTGTTTAGGTCCCAAAATATGCAAAAACGTCTAATTTAGTCGGAAACTTTGGGCTATGGTTTATGATGTTGGACATTTAAAAAAGAGAGATGAAAGGGTGATAGAGACCGAATGTGAGTAGTGGTGTTAAATCCCTTGATAAAAATAATAATTTTAGTATTATAATTTAGATTTTAATTAAAACAAAGAGTAAAATAAAAATGAGAACTTTATTTGAGGATATTTTGTTTTGTATTTTTGATACTTTCCATTTTTTATATAATACAACTATATTTATATTTTGAATTTCTTATCATATTAATGTACTATATATTTATTTATAATTTAAAAAATCCACTTAGGCCTTGATTAGTCCCCGCCTAACACCTAACGGTCCTTACCGCCCGACTAGTGCCTAGGGCTTTTTACAACCTTATATGTATATACATGGATACACTTTCATCATAAAAAATTCTTAATATACTTTTTAGATCATTAGATTAAGTAGATCGTATAATACAACTCATGTTGGAGACCATTTTCTTTCTCTCTAACCTAGCCGCCACCCCCTTTTTGCTCCCTTCCCCGTCAGTGACATCATGATCACCGATCATGGATGTTGCCGTTGGTGACATGCTATGTTAGAACCAATACTAAATTCCTTTATTCAAAGCTTAGTCAAATAATCAGTATTTAATCATACAACAACAATAGTGCGTACCTGAATCCATTGTTGATAGCAAGAACGAGATTGGCTTGGTTTTCCACATATCAATCCCTTATTATATCTCAATATGCTCTAACTCAATAGATGTGGATAGAGGAGAAGAGAAAGAAGATTGATTGAACTTGGGGACCAAACCCTAGTAGATCTTTATATATAGAATCTAAATAAAGTTCATTACTCTAATCAGATTTATATTGGGTATCACACATTGCAAAGCTCATACCAATTATAATGTTTTAAATTGGGCTTATTAACTAGATCACTTATTTAGCCAAATATGAATAATTGACACCAAATATATTTGTCTCAATTTTTAAGCCCACACAATGGATTATAAAATGACCCAACATGTTCTTCCCCTCTCCTCTTGCTATCATTTTCCCTTCCTTGTTGTTCTCTTTCTCTCGCTAGCACCCAAACTTGTTGTGGTTGTGTAGGTGGATCTACGGTGGGCCTATGCGGTCGCCGAGGATTCTCATTGATCTGGTGTTCTTTCCTCCTCCCGCTTGTTCTCCGGAGTTGACTCGCCGTCGCCGGACTTCGTGGGTTTTTTTGTGGCTGCGATGGTCGATCTATGGTAGATCTACGCGGTGGAGTGACAATTCAAAGGGTCTAAGATGGTTATGATCTCTGGTTTTTTGCATTGGCATCCGGCGTAGCCGTTATTCCTATAGATCAGCTCCTTGTGGTGGTGTCACTAGTGCCTCCCTTGTGTCACCTGCGGAGACTCGTTTATGGTATGGTTGTGAGATACGATTTTTCATCCTCCTAGGTGTTGATCGCCGTGGATCTGGTCCAACTTTGTTTGTGGTTTGTTTTGATACCTGGTTCGTCACTTCCATTTGCTCGCTTCCTCATCATCTCAGTTGGTAAGGAATTTACTACATCTCCTTTTCTTATTTTGTTTCTTGTGGAGGCGTTGACCTTACCCAAGATATAGACTCGTTTCGATTTCCTTTTTTTCCCATCACTTTGTTGTGGAGGCCTATTGGTCTCTTTAGGTGTTGGCATCCGACCAATTGTTTAGGGATGGACACAGGTGGGGTTTGGGGAGGGTTTCATAATACTCGACCGTGACCCGATCCCAAAACACACACCCCGAACCCACCCCGTACCCAACCTTGTCCCGATAACACCCCACCCCGCCCTCGCCCCGTTCGGGTCAGGGATTCCCCGACCGCCCCGATTCTCCACCAAGAACAAAAATGGGTTATAAATATTAGACTAATAAAGGTTCAAAATTTGAAAAACCAAAAAATTTACTACCAAAATGATGGTTCGAATTGTGCTGAGTTAAAAAAAATGATATAATTGATTCATTTTATAAAAGAAGAAGAAGTGTTTTGGTATAATTTGGGCGGTGTGGGACTTTGGATGTCTGAAATTACATAGAACTATTTATATTTATATTTATATTTATATTCTAAAAACAGAGAAATGCATCAAATCGTTGCAGGCGAGTTGGTAGAGCATGCTAACTATCCGCAATAGGTCAAGCGTTCAAATCCAATGTATGCTAATTTTAATTTTATGGTGTGGGTTCCGTAATTTATATTAATATAAGTATATAACAAACTTAACCCAAGTGAGTGGGTAAGACGAGTTTCAAGTCTAGAGATCAAATCGTGTTATGCACATTTTTTCATTCCAAAAGCACATGGACATGTGGACATGTATTACTTGGGCCTGGGTCTATACATAGACACATGGACTATCGGGTCATGTTCGGGCCGGGGAGTGCCAATCCTGGCCCCTCCCCATATCCGGTCAACATCCCCATTCAACGACCCGATCCTCGACTCACTGGTTGAAAAACCCGATTCGAACCCGCCCCGATCGGGTCGGGACAACTGGGTCCCCGTCGGGGCCGGGTCAAATTTCAATCCCTACAACTATTATTGGGCATGAGCCTCTCTTAGACGTCGAGAGCATTCTATTTATTTGAGCTTTAAATTTGGAAGTTTTCATCGCCGATTTATTTATGTCGCTATGCGGTGTTGACCGTCAACGTGTTGGTTTCTATTCAACTCTCTGAGTTGGTGGCCCTGATGAGATAGAGTGTTCTCTACAAGTAAGGGTAAGGTTTGGGGTGTTATGAGTGGAGATTGGTTGTTTGTTTTGGGCTTCATGGTTGGAAAATCCGGGTTATAGACCTTTTTTTTTTCTTTCTGTTTTGGCCTTTATGATAGGAAAATCTGGGTTACAAACCTTTATTATTTCTTATGCTTCATGGGTGTAAAATTCGACTTCTAGACCTTTTTTTATGTTTACTTGGTATAGTGTGTAATGGTTGTAAAATCTAGTTATTAAGACAATGGTTTACGTCTTTGTTGGGTCGTTGAGGTTCCTTAAACATGAATGCTCTTTGTTTGTACTAGTTCGATCCTCTTAGGATTTTTCGTCTAGTTTGTGGTTGAGACTTGTTCAATTCGCTGGTTTTATTTGTTTTGATCGAAACTAGTTCGGTCAATAGATCTCTACGAGCTTTGTCCTTGTTTCTCATCTTTCACCCTCTAATAGATGGGTTTTTATAAAATTTATGTTTTGATAAAAAAAACTTCGATTAACTAGATCAAACGATTCATGATCTTTTTAAAGCTTCTCATAAGTTATATATATATATATATATATATATATATATATATATATATATATATACCTGAAGATATTTTCTATCATAAATCATTCTTAATACTTTCCAAAATAAATAAATCTTTATTAATATAATTTTTTTGGATCATTAAATTGAGGAGATCAAAGGATTCATGTGCATATTTATTAGGGTTAAATATTTTTTTGTACCCGTTTAATTTAGTCACCGACCTTAAGGTCTATATATTTCAAAATGATTAATTTAGTGTCCTTTTGTTTTGTCCACAAACCTTTTCTTCGAATGGGTTAAAAAAACTAACGGAATATTCAATTCTGTTAGTCATGTGAGACCAAGACCTAATTAGTAAATAGTGAAAGTACTATTTTACCCTTCCTCATTTTATCTCTATAAATTATATGGGTAAAATAACCATTTAACCCTCCATTACAATAAAATAATAAATTAATTAATTTAAATAAGAATAAAATATTTAATTTTATATCTTTTTGAACTACCTATAGTCTTTGTCAAACAAATCTACCTAACCTAATATATATACAGATTAAAAAGCTAACACTATATAAACCTACACCCTTTACTCTTCTTTCCTTTTTCTTAGGTGGTCTTTTCAGTATCAATAACAATATATCTACCCAACTTCTATCTTTTTTGCTACTAGACTTTTATTACCAAATCGGGAGAGTTTTCCCCTTTCCTTGGACCTTAGCTAGGTATCTTCACGTCGACGTTCTTACTTTGCATGTCGTTTCTTCCCTAGTCTATAAGAGTTTGTACCATCCTTGATGTTACCTTTCATAATATGGTTCATCGGACCTTGTTCGTCCCTCGAATTTGACTCATGTACATGTTGTGCATTTGAATATGGGTTAACTAATTAGTATACACGGATATCTCCTTCTACATCTTTGTTCGGTGTTGGCCTTGAGGATGATGCATCCCCACAAGGTCGTCCTCCCTCACCTCTTTATCTGATGTAATGGTTTAGCTTAGGTGTAGTGTTGGTGAGCCTTGTCCAAAACCAATCTTGACCTCCTTCCCAATAAGATCGTTGTGTCCCCTAGTGTCATCATGGTCATCGTTAACATACATCCACCTACCCTTTGGGTTAGTACAACTCTAAGAAAATTCTTGTGCTTTTGGACTGACATCCCTACCCCCTCCAAGTCCTTGCAATTATCCTATAGTACGTGTCCCATACACCCACACCTAAAGCTGTAATCTAGGTCTCGTTTATAGATGAACTCCACCACCACTCTTGAACCCTGCCCCTCGAAGTTGATTTTCATATTTAGGGTAATGGTTGGGTAATGTCCAGCTGAACTCATATATACATGTACGTTCCCCAACAGCTGTAAAACTTTTCGAAATCCACCTGAATGCATACCCCTAGATTATATCTCATCATCCGCCACCTTCTGAGACATGCCACAAAAAGAAGGTTGGAAATGAGAATATAGATGGTTGAGTTATTGAACTTAATTGTACGAGGTTTCATGAGGGGTTGGAGGCCGATCAAGATGAGAAATTCCTTATTGAGCGTCCATGGTTCCATCTTTCAGATCTGAGTCATCTCATTCGCTGACAGAGTTAAGAAGCATATTGACCACCTATTTCATAAACTTGATGACCAAGCCTCTTAACCTACACACCTCCGCCATAACTTCATTGAGATTTGAGAGAATGTATGTTGTATGGTTTTGGTTAGAGAAACTTCCCTATCAGGGCACACTCAAATTGTTTAACAGAAAGGTCTAGTTCCATGGTCGCGACTGCGAGTTCTTCGTCTTTGTCTAGCACAGTGAGACCATGCCCATTCTATTCTCCAGTTGGGAAATCTTATTACGTACCCTTATAATACTCTCCCCTATTACGTACCCTTATAATACCATCATTTTTCCAAAAAAAAAGCTTAGGCATTCAAAGGAGAATGTTTCAAAGATCGGGTATAATTGCTTGTTGTTTGTTAATACTTAAATGATAATGATCGAAAAGGATATATATATTTATCAGAAAAAGCTAAATAATTAAGAATCGTCACTATTCAATGAGGCTCATTACACATGTTCTATTGAATTTTCAGATCATGGTAGAATGGAATGAGTTCAAAATATTTTATTCGAAGTGAGAAATTAGAGCATATGTAGCGGTGCATCAATGATTGGTTTTTAGAAGTGGTCAATTGGGTTTAAAATCTATTAAGTTAGTTTGTTGATGTGCTATGGTCATGTAGTGATGAAACGCCAATTAGCCGTCAGATTCTGTTAATTCTGTTAGTTTGACTAAATCTGTTTTTTACCTGATTTGATACCCAATATGCCGGACATACACGTCATTCCCCCTCCCCCCCCCCCCCCCCCCCCCAAAAAAAAATACTAACATATGAACTATATTAAACATAATAAAATAGAAATAGTAAACATAATGAAAAGTATAATATGAATATGAAAACTCAAGACGAGGTAGATAGGATCAACTAAATTGGAAAAGTATTGATTCTATTCCCATTACAACAAAGTCAATGAACGTCCAAACAGAAAGATAAAAACACCATACACAACAACAACAACAACAAAATAATATGAGCAACACAATAATTGCAACATTCTGCGGGAGGGTCCGGGCGAGGAGAGTATCGAGGCGTTTAAATTTGGCCATGTGCCATTGCAATTCAAGTGGTGACAGTGCACTAAGGCCGATCAAGTCCAACTCATCTAGACATCTTGAAGATTCATCTTGTCGAGCCTCCTTTGTAGTCGTCTCCAACGATGCATGCTCCAACCTCAATCTCTCTACCTCTAACCTTTTGCCACCCACCATTGCAACTCTGGAATAGTCATGTTGAGCCATAACGGCCTTCGCTTTCTTCTTGGCGCCACTTTGTCCCACTGAACATTGTTTGAAAGGTTGAGGTGGTGGAAGTTGAGGTGACAGTGAATCACAAGGTTTGGAATACCAATTCCAAAATGAACCTGATTCTTGTTGCGAAAACCACCCAACATCTGGTTAGTATGCACTGCCCATTGAAGATCGAACTGAGGGTTGTGGTGACCAACTATGAGAGAAGAAGAGGACCCTCGACATGGGTTTTATGCCATGTCCAACATCCCTCATTACGAACACAATTCCCCCTCCCTCGATGACGTGGTCCTGGACATTATCAATCTTCCAGCTTTATTGACATGTGTCCTCTTTGCAGTCTGCTCATCATCATTCTCCTCTTGTCCTCTTTGGAGCCTGCTCATCATCATGCTCCTCTTGTCACTAGGAATGATGACAAATCACTTTCCACCAATGTCGATCATCTAAGGTAGATGATTTCTCGTTTTGTCCAAACAAAATTAGTGTTATGTCGTATAGTTATTCGTTTAACTATCCACTTGGATACAATCTCCCCACCATCTTGAAATAACCATTAAATCGCTTCACCTTGGCGTTTTGTTTAGACCAATAGTCCTTAAACTACTTGTCGTTACAGACTAGCAAGCCAAAGTTTTCGTTGTATTCACGTGTTGTCCAGTATTGTTGTTTCTTCTGAATGAGTCGAGTGGGTTGTGTAACCAAAATGAAACTAGGTGAAAATCTTCTTTGTTTCTCCAACGCATCCTCCAACCTCCAGCTCGGCCACCTCCACCCCCATCTCCACCGTCATGGGTGCATCCAATGTTGGATTATGTGCTTCATAAACAAGGCGGAAAATAAAATAAAAATTGTAGCATAATCCCAAAACAAATCTCATGCGTCATTCGAGTAACTAATCTATAACTGAATGTAAATGGGTTTACCTCTATGTAGAGCAATTAAACCATTGCACTTGATAGTTGATATTGAAATGTTGGGACCTTCATTCTGATGGAGAATTTCCAAAGCGCCTTTTTGTAGTACACCCTATAACAGTATCCACACGAGCAAAGTGACCCCACAACTATGAAGCTTGGCAGAGCTTTGGAACTTTTCCCTTTATTCTCTCACTATGGTGTCACGCCCCAAATCCGGTTTTGACCGGACTCGAGACGTGAACTGAGAAAATAAATAAAGAAAGCAATTTTAATACCAAACGAGTCTTCAATAACAGTTAAAAGATCCAAGTAACATCACGAGTCAACAACTCGGCAAAAAGTAGATAGTAAATAAGTTTAGTAAAAGTAAAATTGTACGTCTCTAGACAAAACTAGCCTAAGACCCTTGCTAGCTCCCAAGCTCCGAGAATCCCGCTAGTCCAAATCCCGCTCAAGACCTGTAGAACAATAAAGTAAAGGGGTGAGCTTTCGCTCAGTAGGAAAAGTAGTTAAGGTGATGAGTGTCCGCTCGTCACCACGAGTAACCGTCCAATTAGGGCATACTAGCAAAGCACAACACTAATGACACCCACGGAGAGCACAAAACCACAGACACACTTACATGACCACTATCACCATGTACTCACACTACTTAAACGATCATCAAGCGGTGTTTTAACATGGCTCTCTCGCCTCTTCGACGCCGGAGTTCTAAGGTTTCTGTCAAAGGAATCTTGGCGGAGGTGACTATGACTCTTGGGTCAATTGTGATGGCACTGAACCATGTTTTAACCATCTCGGAGAGCTCGTTGATGAATTGTGATCGTGATTCACCTAAGAAGCGCCGTGTTAAGGTCGAGAAGGAGAAAGGTGTCAAGGTTCCGAGCAAATGCTCGGTCAAGGTGGATGCCAAACGGTCGAAGCCGGTATCAGGTGCTGGTCTTGTCAACGTTCCGACCAAGGTTCTGAGCAAAGGCTCGGTCAAGGTGGATGCCAAACGGTCGAAGTCGACATCAGGTGTCGGTCCCGTCGACGCTCCAGCTAACAACGGTGGAGCTCCGACCAAATCCAAAGTAAGGAGAACGAGAGAGGGAGCTATCCATCCGCCTGTTGCAGGGACAGGTGATGTTGCTTCAGTTGCGACTGAGCAGCCTCCTGCGACGGTTTCGCAGGGTCTAGGTCCAGGCGCTCAGACGGCGTCAGTTGGTGAAGGAGAAGATGGCTTCTTCCTGCAAGATGACGAGGTATTCATCTGCAACTTGCCTCCTCACACCAAGACCGACTGGTTAAGCAATGTTTTTGGAGAGTTCGGAACGATCACCACTTCCTCTGTTTCGTCGCATCAGAGTCGTACCGGAAAATTCTTTGGGTTTTTCCGGTTTAGCTCCAGTGATGATGCACATCAAGCTGTATCCAGCCTCAACGGCTTTAGGTTCAATGGTTACTCCCTCTTCGTAGCCATTGCACGTCGCCGGAAGGAAAACGCAGCGAAACAGAGCATCTCTCCGCCCATCGTTTCTCGGCGAGTGGTTGATTCTCAACGTGTGGAAAATCTTAGCGAATCAGAAGGGATCCGTGTTCCCGTAAATCAGGGATCTCAGTTGATCTCGACGAATTCAAATCCGCCTGATTTGCGTTTGATTGACTCTGTTATGGATAACGATCGGCGATCCCGTGGAGAAGACGCTGAATCAGGTTTGGATGTGGGGAATGGGCCTCCAGTTGGGCCTCCAACTGGGCATGTTTTAACTGATCCGTTGATTGCACAGTGTTCGAGCGTGGACGGTTTTACTGGACTGCGCGAGGGGATAGCTGGTGATTCATTTGTTTCGCGTGATGTTGGCGCTACTGGACTGGATGTGTCTGGGCCTGGGCCTGGTCATTCCGGTCCAATGTTTGATCAGGGTGAAGCTGGGCTGGCTGTTGTGGGTCAGTCAAGTACAAGCCCAACTCCATTCTCACCTCCTTTTGTTTTAGGAGCTGAAGTCATGGGGCCTGCAAATACTGTGAGCGGTTCTTTTTTCAAGGATGTTAAGCCTTTGTTGGTTGTGCCACCGGCATCCTCCCTTCCTTCTCATTCGCGTTTCGATCAGGAGTTTCCTGTGTTGTCACCTGAAAATTTGAAGAAAAGCAAAGGGAAAAGAAGGAAGAAACCTCAGCAGACCTTTACAGTGACGACTCGTTCTCTTCGTATGAGTGACAAGGAATTGCTTGAAGCCCAGCGTAGAAATGAGGTTTGGAGACATTTTGTCGCTACAGGGACTTTGCTACAGATAGAAGCCGCTCCTCCTTCTATCGATTAGTGTCTTTAGGTCATTGTCCCGTTTCTTATTTTGTTGTTCATGTATTAGGAAGATTCTCCTATCACTTTGTGATTGAGTTTCTTTTGAAGGTTTTATGGGATAGCTTTTCAGCGGTCCCCTCTCTTTTCCCCATCTTGGGGTAAAAAGATTAATAAATACATCATTTATAAAAAAAAACGATCATCAAGCATACAATAAATAGTAAAACAAACACACTCCCGTACCGCAGTCCCCGAACTCTGCCGGCTGTACACAACCCGACTCTATCATATCATACCGGAACACTCAGCATCGGTCTAGATATCTTCCCGGAACCGCATCGAGGCACAATCACAATACATCATACCGGACAACACAGCATCGGCCTAGATGTCTTCCCGGGAATCCGTCGGGGCACAATCACAATAATGATCACGTAACCGTCGACCTAGATACTCTACACCGGCATACCCCTCGATGTAAGTATCGTACCGGAACCACACTACGGGGGACCGTGCATACATGGGACCACACCGTCGGCCTAGGTGCTACCCTACACCGGCGTATCCCCTCAGTGTAGGTATCATACCAGAATACAACTCATCTTGGAACATGCATCAAGAAAGTCTCATGCATTAACATGCCATAGTTCAACCACGGTATACCAACCGGGTCAACTTACCACAACACATCACATCGGTCTATCAATCACCCCATCATATCACAACCATTTGTTCACGTCATATCAAGCATCCCACACTTGCCCAAAACATAACAACACGCTACACCGAGCATATCATAACATGATTCTTAATCTAACAGCGGATGAACCACACATCAAGCATCACAATCATAGATCATGGCATCACAATCAACACACAACCTAAGGGCTCGACATGGCCCGCATGCATTTCTACAGCACGACAATTCCCAAACTTACGACTCGACATGGCTCGTAAGTTATCCCTCATTTCACTCGTTCCTCACATCCTAACATGCAATTCTAACAATTAAATCAAGTAATAACAACCTATATGCATACTAGTAACTTTACGCAATTTAAACCGGTATTCGCTACTTTCCCTACATCGATCGCTTTCCGAACGCTTAGTCACTTCACGAGGTCCAAAAGTCTCCTCCTCCGCCAAGCTCGGGTCCAAGGTCTAGGATCACAATTAAATACTAGAATCAAGAGTAATTCACAATTGTTTTAAAGAGGAAAACATTCCCAATTAACCCCAAAAGAGCTCGGTCATAGATAACCGTCCCAATTACTCGAAATCCAACAAAATGGGCCCAAAAGGCCCAACTTTGGTTTGTCACGGTTCGGGTCACGGAGCCTTGACGGACTCCGTGACGGTTCGGGTCACGGAATCGTGATGCTCCCCATCACGGTTGATGTCACGGAATCGCGACGTGTGCCGTCACGGCCTCCGTCACGGAGCCGTGACGAGTTCCGTCACGGTGCCCATCACTGATCCGTGGCGGGTCTGACATTGTTCCGCCTTCTTCTTCCTCCAGCTTCGATTTCAACGAAAATAACCCAAAAACTCCATTTTTGACCTTCCTAAACCTCCAAATCAGTCCTAAAAACGTCTCTACTTCAAAACCCATGATGGGTCTTCATCAAAACCACAACAATCCAATTAAAATTCATCATCCAACACAAAAAACCTAAAACCCAACTATGTTCATCCTTTTTCCTCAATACCCATGAACCAAAATCAACAAAAACGAAAAAGGAATAGAGATTCACCTTGGGAATGGAAAGGGGATGAAGAATCTAGAAGAAATGAAGCTATTTGGTGAAGAAATGAGCCAAAACTCCCTCATTTCTCCCTTTCTTCTTCTTCAAGCTTTAATGATGTCTCATTCTCTCCCTCTTCTCTCCATATTTCGGCCAACAATGCACAAATGAGCTGAATTGCTTTATTTTTTGTGCCTTTAACATATATTTGAAATCCCCAAATTGCTCTCTTGCTCTTATCTCTTCAAAGCCAACCAAAGAGGGTTAAATGAGTCTTTTTAGACCCATTTCTTCTCCTCCAAGCCAACATGGACACATGTCCATGTGGGGACCACTCCTATCCCAAAATATCTCAGCTGATTTAAATTAATTCCTTAAGACCTTTGGTTTGACCGAAAATGACCTCGGGTTGACTTTTTCACAAAAGAGACCGTATGAAAGGAAACGACCCAACTAAGCTAACTGAAACGACGGCTAAGTTTTTTGGGTCCCGGAAAGGTCTCGAATGACTCCCGGAGTCATCAGTTGACTTTTCCAGCAAAAGTCAACTTTCACCGAAAATCGTCGGTTCGACCGGGATCGACCGGGGGCGGTTCTTACATCTTTTGTTTTCCAAAATCAATTCTTTTTAGAATTGGGATAACTTGAAAAAAAATCCAAAAGTCTTATTTCCCTTTTCTAGTAAAACTAGGTTTTTCCCTTCTTAGTCACACTAGGCCTTTTCTCCTTCTTCTAGCTAAAATAAAAGACAAAATAAATATATTTTATAGAGTTTATCGAAATTCCCTATTAGGATTTTCGGCCAAACCCATATAAATATATATTTTAAAGATTTATTTCTTTAAATAAATATCGTGCAAGATATATAATTAAATGCAAGTAATAATATTATTTTAAGAATAAATAATTAAATAAATGTACTAATTATATAAAATATAATTACTCCCATTTATTTAAGTCGCACTTCCAAGTTCCAATTCGTCATGAGCTTTGATCTATTGTGTATGACGCTTTAGGTTTACATGACCTTAGCAGTGAGCTCGAAATTCATTATGTTCACAAGTTATGGATAACTCACAGCAAGTTCCATAACCACCCAAGTCATATGAATTTGGACTTTTCTTTTGTCAAAACCTATTATCATATGTATTGTTATCCCTTGTCATTTTGCGATATCATGGCTAAACGCAAGGCAAAGAAGCATCATCCTTGTATAACGTTCGGTTGTTCATTTCTTGATCGCGAGTTTGGATTGTAAGTGCCAACTCGTTGTTCACTCGCATGGTCATGCTTCATTTTACAATCCTTCCTCATCAAGGGGCCTGATGATATCAGACTTATGTTAATAACACAAGTGACAAAATCCCAATGACAATCACTCATACTTATCATATGCACATATGAATCTATATCTGAGAACAACCTTAATGACCATCTTTTCAGGATTAGTTTTTGGTTGTATCAAGACACGAATCCACACATATAGGATATATGGTGATTTCACGGTTTTATGACTAAGATATACTTGTGTACTTGAGAGATATTCATGTTCTTGTTTAATGGAGTATTCTCAAGGTAAGTCATCCAATGTTAATGCTCATTAGCATTTGTGATATTGTCTCATATTTCTATATGCATGATTAGTAAAATTTGATCCTCTAATTAGTCATCACACTAGTTCTAACTATCGGTTTAGACTTAGGACGAATGAATAAACTCACTCTTTTGTTCCTAAGAGTTCTACTATCGGGAAATGGCGCTCTGATTCCTTATATAGAGTAGTATATTCACATTGTTAACATTACATAACATGATAATGAAAACACTTAAGTATACTAGACAAATGATGGCACCAAAGCTTAGCCTTTCCAGTCCTATTCAGGGGTCTATCGCTCTGTTTATAACATGAACCTAGCCTCATCAACTGAAGAAACGATGCGCGTACTAAAGTCTGGAATTTCCGTTCTAGGAACACCCCTTTATATCGATGAGAAATCACATTTTAGTCATTTTATTAAGAGAAATTTATACATACCCCCCTTACTATTCCCTTAATTTCACATCACCCCTTTAACTATTTTTCTTTACATTTGGCCCCTTTAACTTCATTTTTTTCCAGTTTAGTCCGATGCTATTAACTTTCCATCCAATAAATGTTAAAAGTCCAAAATGCCCCTTATTAACCATCAAATTTTCAATATTATACCATTATATCAGCAAATTCTCATACATTCTTTATTAATTTTAATCTCATTTATTTAATTATATTTTCAGTTTGATTATTAATCATTTATTTAAATTTTTAGTTTATATATTATTTTATTTCTAATTATTTAATGCTTAATGTATATATATTTTATTTTTATTAATTTATTTTCATTTAAATTTTCAATTTATTTATTAATTTTTATTTCAAATTTCAATAATTATTTTTAAATTTTAATAACTAAATTATTTTTCTTATTAATATTTGATTGAATTCTGTAAATTTTTATTAATAATATCTATTAATTTTATTTAACTATTCTTTAAAAATTAGAAAAAAATAGTGTTCATCAACAGATACAAAACACTTTATTCAAACAATTTTATCAATTTTAAAAACTAAAGCACTGGGTTATTAACCAAAATTTCTCAACAGATTAAAGAATAATAAAGGTGTAAAGGGGTCATAGAAAGGAAAATTATGACAGAATGTAACACCCTCTCAATCTTAATGTCTCTGTAAACAAATTCAACTCAGCTTGCAAAACAAACTACCAGATCTAAGATATAAAAAAAAAAGGAGAGGAAGATGAAACAATCACAGATCTGACTACAAAAATTCAGAGACCATGACTAAAACAACAAAAAATACAATTCTCCCATATTTCCCAGATCCTCTCGTTCTTGTTCGTTGAAAGTGACGGAGGGAGATCTGCCGCCGCCGCTGGTCACAGAGTCTCCGAAACTGGGTTTGAAGCTCTCGGAGGCGGCATCTTCACCACTGGTCACGGAGATGCTCGTTGTTTCACGCCCAGTTCCACTTATTTCGTTGCCGGAGATTTTGTGGACTGGTGGGAGGAGGTGAGAGAAAATGAGAGTTTGGAGGTAGAAACTTTGTGCGGCTGAGAAGAAATGAGAGGGAGAGGTGGAGAGGATAAGAGTTTGAGTTTAGTAGGTTTAGTTTAAGTTAGTATATATGCAAGAGTATTTATGTCATTTAATAAAAATAAAACATCATGTGCTTTGCACATGGCTGTTTCCATCCAAAATTTAACACCGTTAGACTAAACTGGAAAAAAAATGAAGTTAAGGGGGTTAAATATACATAAAAAAATAGTTAAGGGGTGATGTGAAAATAAGGTAATAGTAGAGGAGGTTATTTGTAAATTTCCCTTTTATTAATCACAAATAAGTTTGTATTAGTTGTCCTAGGGCACAAAACTCAACATCCACCATGGCCACTTCCACCTCCAGCCCCATGGTTTGCTCCACTATGGCCCGTTGCACAAAGGATTGGTATAGAGCCCATTGCTTGTGTTTTTTGAATGCACATTGTAAAGGACGACAATCCCAAAGGACCATATCCACAATTACTTGGTGGTGTCTGATGCGGGTGCATTTTAACACATAAAAGAGTCACTTTATATCGAGTTATTTAGGCTTTTGATCCCGGTTTTCTATCATATATTTAGATTTAATATAAATATTTGTTTTTCTCGTGTGTTCGATGTTTGATGCAAAACCGACACATTTTGGGTACTTTGTGCAAGTGGATCAATAAGAGGGTCGATTTTGTTCGCTTCGAAATATGTTCATGACTGGTCTTTTTTTGTAGGTCTTGAAAAGAGAAATTTCTTGGCGCAAGAACGAGATCGATCGGAGCCCAAACGAAGCCGGAGCGAGCGAAATAGCGGAAAAGGAGCAAAAATGGAGCAGCCCACCAGAGACGGACACGTGGCGCCAACCAGCCCAGCCGCCAGAGCTCCCAGGACGCGCCACGTGGCGCATTGGAGCCGCCTCTCACCCTGTGCGTGACACATGTCCTAGCCAGGCCCATCCCAGCCGCCAATTCTCCTCAGCCCGCCACCTGTCCAACACCAGCCTCCTGCTCGCACCACCTGTCCACGCCAGCAGCTACATCAGCTTCTCCTCTCCTCTGCTGACGCGTGTCTAGGGCAGCACACATAATTTTTTGGCAGCAGCCACGTCACCAACCGGACCCGCCTGACCCGCCACACCGTTACGCCAGCCCACACGCACACCATGGGGTTCGAACCCCTGAACTCATGGTACCAAATGTTGTGCCTTTTACCAACTCAGCTAGGGAGTTTTTGTGTTATATGTATGATTAGAAAATATATATACACTTTTTAACTGATTATATATAGCTTTATATAATTAAATTCAATAGCTTTATATAATTAAATTAAATAGTTTTTGTTATAAACGTACATAGTACCTATTGTCAACTAATTATTTATAGCAAGTTAATTTTTTCATGTGCGCTACATTGTTTATATTTATATAAGGATAAATTACAAATATGTACCCTTAACTTATCACGTTTATCTGATACATATCCACAACTTTTTTTTAACTGATACCTACCCAGATGTTTAGTTATATGACAAATAGACCCTTTTTCTCTGTTAACTTTTTTCTAAAATGACGAAAATGCCCTTAGTGATTTTTTAAATATTTTTTTATAAATAAAACTGAAGTGATTAAGTAAGTATATATATATATATATATATATATATATATAGGGGCACTTTCATGCGTTACCATAGTGAACTTTGTTACCTGTTACCAAAATATAAACCATTGAATTTTTAAATCTAATGGATATGGATTTTTAACCTCAATTATCCACAAAATAAATAGAAAATTCAACAGAAGGGTAATTTAGTAAATCGGTCTCCCTTAATTTTTCTACTGCAGATTTTTTTATTGTTTAAATCTGGTTTTTTGATAATTATTTTAAAAAAAATTAATCTTTTTTCCAAATTTCGTAATTAAGTTACATAATATTATGTCTACTATTACAAATATTTATGTACATTGTTACAGGAAATTTATAGTGGTATTCCGAATTTTAAGTTGGGACTTCAATGTTACAGAAATTAAGACTGATATTACATAATTGATCGAAATTTGTTACATAATATGACAACAAAAATAACAAAACTAAACACTTCTCCCAAGTGTTAGTAAATTAAGTAAATCAATAGATTAATCATTGTAAACGTTACACAAATTAATAATGCAATATCAAAAGTCACAAAACTAAAAACATGCGCATTAAAGAAAAATATACAACATGTTATAGAAAAATACACTAACTATTACAAAAAAATACACAGTGTTACAGAAAAATATACTGTCTTACAAAAAAAATACACAAATGTTACAGAAAAATGACACATTAGTACAGAAATTCATACAACCTGTTACAGAAAACTATAGAACGTGTTACAGAAAAATACACCAATTGTTACAAAAAAATAAAGTGTTACAGAAAAATACCATAAACCAAAATCGAACTACAAAACTAAATTGGTACGGATTCATACCCTATCGTTTTAATTCTAGATCTAACCAAAACAACACAATCCAAATATAAACTACAAAATCCTATGTTCTATGTATGTGAACTCTGCAAAAAAACAAGATGAGCATAAAAAAGAATTTGCAAAACACACAATGGCCGGAGGATTTGGGACGGAAAACTGAAAACCGGTATCCAAACCCATGGCCCGCGACTTTCTCACCACTACTCTGTCCCGTGAATCCGACCAGAGCACGACCATTTCCTCGCCAAATCTACACGAGCACGGTGGCTGAGGACGGGCTGTTCCTTGCTGGATCTGCACGAGCACGACGGTTGAGCATGTGCTTTTCCTCGCCGGAGATTTGGGACATCGTGGTTGCTCCGGGACAGCCTTCGCCGGATCTCCTTCCTCTGCAAGCGCCGGTGTCCACTGTGAGGGATAAATCGACCGGAGGCCAGGCACGGCGAACGGTTCTAGCGTCTCATATCCGAGCTGTTGCGGCGGTTGGGCACGGTGGACCGCCAGTCGTCTCAGCTCGTCGCTCAGATCCGACAGCGACGACGGTGAGGTAAATCATGGCTCAGTTGCGAGCTGCACAAAGATGATGAACCAAAGAGTGGCTGCACTCCATTTCCACCCGTATTGCAGATCTGCTGCGTAGGAGGTTGGTGGCTGTGGTGTGAGTAGATTGGAATGAATGAATGGGAGGTAATTAAGGTTAGATAAAATAAATGATAAAATTACTTTGTTACCCTTCTATAATGTAAAATTACACAAACAAAATAATATTTGATTTTATTTACTGTTGTGTGCCATTAGGTTTACAGCCCTTGGATACAACAGATCCGATGGCCTACAATTAAGTAACAGGTAACAATTTAGATATGGGGTAACGCATGAATACATACCTATATATATATATATAACAAAAGTGATTTTTTAAATAATTTTTTAAAAACAATTATTGAAGTGTGGTTGAGGGTATTTTCGTCATTTTAGAAAAAAGTTAACAGAAAAATGGGCTATTTGTCATATAACTACACATCGGGATAGGTATCAGTTAAAAAAAAGTTAGGGGTAGGTAATTTACCCTTTATATAATACTAAGACAAGGATAACACAAATTTTCTTGATCGTTTTCTCGATTCGAAGTACAAAATATTGTTTTTTTGTGATCAAATACATTATATAACTTTTTTTACAACAATATTAATCTAATGATTATAAACTTGTGAATTATGGACACCGGTCGCTCAATGTCGGGTTTCAATTTGATGCCCAAGTTCAAAGATAAAATTAAAATAGTGGAAATAATTAAATATATATATATATATATGCATCCGTCGGCCAGCAGAAGTTGACTTACATTGACCAAAACCCGTCATTTTTCCCGACTATCGTAGTATTGATAATTGAACGATATAAGTACTTAGCATGCCTCATATACAACATAAGATCGTATAGTACTCATACATATCACATACAAAAAATGAACGAGACAACGTCATACGTTATACTACCGTCCGGCTAAATATGTTCATGCACATAGTGGAATTGGCGATTTCAATCAATACGTGTCGGTCTCTCGCATATTATATAATCAAGACCGCTCATCTCGTATGTACTATCCAAACTAGTATACGTATGTAAAAAAAACTATCATCGAACGGTTAATTCATTTTGAATATTGTGGTCAATTTTTTTTTGTAAAATAGTCAACCCACTTGGGTGACGGATAGAGCCCACTTGGGTGACGGATAGAGCATGTGTGGCTAAAGTTTTCTCACTTGGGAGACGGATCCATCATGCGTGGCTAAACTTTTCTCACTTGGGTGACGGATCCAGTATGCGTGGCTAAAGTTTTCTCATTTGGGTGACGGATAGTAGTTACCTTATCTCACTTGGGTGACGGATCCAGATATGTGTCGGCCAGGTGGTCCACTTGGGTGACGGATGCAAGATCCGTGACCTTAGTTTCACCACTTGGCTGACGGATTGCTGTATCCGTCACCTAAGTGCCAAAACTTAGGTCACGGATCCATTTTATCCGTCTCCTAAGTCGATTTCTGCAGTAGTGGCTTGTGCTTTGATTTTTATTTTATTTAATTTTATTTTCTTTTTTCTCCCTACACACAAACAAAGATAGATACACTCTTGATAGTTTAATTTTGAAGGTGATTTATAGAAAGAGTTATTTATTTTCTGACTTTATTTGGAGAGATTTTGGGGAACACAAGGGGAAGCTTCATTGATTGGAGAGGGATTTGAGCCAAGGGTGTCATTGTTCTTGGAGAAAATTAATCTTTAGGAGAGTCTCTTGGTGCTTCTACACTTGGATTTGTTGCCAACACAAGAAGATCAAAGCTAGGGTTTGGAGGAAGGGGAAGAGCAACCATTTTGTCAATTAATTGTGGTGATTGTATCTAAACCTTCTCTCTAATTCTCATTATGAAATCATTTACTTGTTGGTTCATCTCTATGTCATTGATTATCATGAACAACTAAACCCCCAAATTTCTAGGGTTTGGGGTGATTAGAGTAGGGATTTCCATGTTTAAATGCTTTAAATTGTTGTGATCGTTGAATTGTTTTAGTGTTTATGCTCGATTTGTGTTTAACGCTTTATCTCCCGGGTAGGCTTGATAATTGATTTGAATTAGAATTTAACGCTTGAAAAAGGAGGATTCTAATTAGTCTAAAGTCGATCGTAAATTGGATTTAAACCCTAGCTAGAACTACCGGGGTTAATACAATTGCAATAACTATAGACTTGGTTGGTCGAAAGTTAGAAGTTGTCATAGAACTAAACGCTTTGGGTCTTCCTACATCGTGATTCGAAAGAACTCGGTGGTTAGATTCCATTAGGGTCCGAATCGTTCGAAAGAAGTTAGGACTAGAGTTGAGATGACTCGTTGCCTCTAAATCAAGTCTTCATCACAACAATCTAGTATTTTTGACTTTATGGAATGAACTCTATGAACCCGATATCCTATAAATTTCATCATTTGATTCAAGAAGTTACAAATTCTCGGTTTCGTGCTACGAGTGCTCTACTTGATTTACATTACTTGTTAGTTTATTTTTGAAGCAGAAAAAAAAAAGCAACTTTTAATAGAAATAGCTTAGCTACAAGCTTTAAATAGTAAGTGCTTGTTTATTGCTCCTTTGGGCTCGATATTCCGGACTTCAAATCCAATTACTACTTGACGGCCGGTGCACTTGCCGTGCTCAAGTTTGCGTTTAAACCCGCAGGGCGTCAAGTTTTATGGCGCCGTTGCCGGGGAGCAATTAGGCAACCCTTGCTATATAGTTTGTGCTACGACTATTTCATTACTTATTTGTCTTTTAAATTTGCTTTCTCGGTTCTAATCTCATCTTGTGTTTGGATTTGAAGGTTTTATGCTCACAAGATCCAAATCTTCTTCAAGTGAACTGCTTAGTGACAAAGAGTTAAGAGAAGCTGAGTTTAGATTCAAAGCATCAAGGAAAGCTGCTAAGGAAGCTAAAGAATTGCATAATATGGAAGACCCACCGGGATTTGGTGAAGATGGGCGGATTGCAAATGTAGGTCAACATGCTAATCAGCAAGAAAGACCACGAAGACTTTTGTGTGAGTTCGGTGCACCACAAACCAACAGATTACATTCGAGCATTCAGGCACCAGCGATCACAGCTCGCCAGTTTGAGATTAAGACTTCAGTGATCTCACTACTTCAACAATCTTCATTTAGCGGGAACACCTCTACATGTCCAGACCCGTCATTACACCTGGCCAAATTTCTTGAAATATGTTCCACCTTCAGGTACAATGGTGTGTCTGGTGATGCTGTCAGATTAAGATTATTTTCGTTCTCCCTATCAGGTGAAGCTTATGAATGGTTTCGCAATTTGCCTCACCATGCGATAAGAACTTGGGAGGATTTGGCTCAAAAATTTCTAACTAGATTCTTCTCACCAAGGAAGACTCAAGAGTTGAGATCCCAGATTCAAAACTTCAGACAGGCAAACATGGAGTCATTAGCTGAAGCTTGGGAGCGATTTCAAGGGATGATAAGGAGGTGCCCTCACTGTGGGTTAGAGTTGTGGTTGTAGATGCAGATCTTTTATATGGGTTTGAGACCGGAAAGTCAATCGGAGTTGAACGCATCATCAGGTTGTTCCTTCAAAAACCACACCCCAGAAGAGTGCCTAGAGATTTTAGAAATGATTATGTCCAATAATGATTGGCACTCTGAGAGAGGACCTACTGGTGCAGTCAATTCAGTCTCATCCTCAGCAGACATGAACCAAGTTATGGAGATGATGAGAGTGATGCGTGCAAAGATAGAGGGGTTACAGGTTCACTCCCAACAACATGACCCTTTAGATTTCATTGAGGAGATGCGGCATCCAGCTCATGAAAGTGCTCATTATGTGAGCAACAACAATCAAGGAAGAAGATATGATCCTTACTCTAGCACCTACAACCCTGGTTGGAAAGATCATCCAAGTTTCAGATGGGGAGGAGATCAAGGTCAAAGGAATCATAATTTAGCACCTCCTGGATTCCATTAAAGGCCCTAGAACCAAGGCCAACAACAAAGAGATCCTCAACCTCAACAGAGCCAACAACCTCAAGAACCTTCACCTATGGATCTCATATTGAGACTGATGCAAAGACAGGATGCAAAGACAGGATGCAGAGGCAAGAAAACAGGAGGAGAAGGACAGGCAGATGATGAAAAGACAAGAAGAGTCAGAATCTACTATGAAGGAAATGCAAGCCCATATAGGACAGTTAACCTCCGCTCTACACTAGAGAGCTCCAGGATCATTACCTAGTGACAGAAGTAAATCCTAGAGAAAATGTAAATGCAGTAACTACTAGGAGTGGAAAAGGTGTAGAAGTGAGATATGAGGGATTAGATGAAGAGCCTCCAGAAGAAGTTTCTATTGAGCATATTCAAGAGGAAGAGCAAGAGAGCACATCAGAAGTAAGAGGAAGAGAGCACGCCATAGGTAAGAAGGTAAGGGAGTTCGTGGTTGATTCAGATTCCCGGACTTCACCTCTCCCTTTCCCTTCTGTTGCCAAGAAATCTAAACATGATGATCAATATGCTAAATTCTTGAATGTGTTTAAAAAACTTGAGATTAATATTCCTTTTCTAGATGCAATTAGGAGTATGTCTGTCTATGCCAAATTTCTGAAAGATATTATATCTAACAAAAGGAAGATGAATGTGAATGATAGGGTGAATTTAAGTGAAGAGTGTTCTGCTATCTTACAAAATAAATTACCCCCTAAATTGAAAGACCCAGGTAGCTTTACAATACCCCGTGATATGGGGACCCTTTCATTTGCAAAAGCCTTGTGTGATCTAGGAGCTAGCATAAACCTGATGCCTCTGAATGTATTTAGAAAGCTGGGATTGGGTGAAGAACCGAAACAGACCTCTATTTCTCTACAGCTAGCTGATAGATCGATTAAATACCCTAGGGGGGTAGTAGAGGATATCCTAGTAAAGGTTGATAAATTTATCTTTCTTGCTCATTTTGTTGTATTGGACATGGAGGAAGATTATGAGATACCCCTAATCCTAGGTAGGCCTTTCTTGGCCACAGCAAGAGCTCTTATTGATGTAGAGCAAGGGAAATTGACCATTCGCTACGGCAAAGAGGAAGTGGTGTTTGATGTCTTTAGATCGATAAAACAAGCTAGGAGTGATGATACATGTTTTAGAATTGAGGCTATTGATTGTGTAGTGCAGGAAATGTTTATTCCTGATGATCCTTTTCTTACATGCCTAGCTAAAGACATTGGTATCACTTGTGAACTTTCACAAGATGTTGTAGACGAAGTGGTCAATTTATTGGAGGCGTGTCCTCCATGGAAGAGGGATAGGCCCCACACTCGCCTCACTTTGGAGGCAAGTCAAGGGCCCAAGCTAAAGCCCTCTATTGAGCAAGCCCCTGAGCTAGAATTAAAACCCCTCCCTGAAAATTTGAAATACATGTTTTTGAATGAAGACAATACTCTACCTGTGATAATATCTTCTGAGTTGTCTTGTCTTCAGGAGTGAAAGCTAATGAGGGTTCTTAAGGATCATAAAAGGGCATTTGGATGGACCATAGCTGACATCAAGGGAATTAACCCATCAGTGTGCATGCACAAAATTCTCATGGAGGAGAATCAAAGGCCAAGTGTGCAGCCACAAAGGAGGCTAAATCCATTGATGCAAGAGGTAGTAAAGAAAGAGATTGTAAATCTTTTAGATGCAGGTATTATATATCCTATCTCTGATAGTGCTTGGGTAAGTCCAATCCAATGTGTACCTAAGAAAGGGGGAATGATTATAGTGACCAATGAAAAGAATGAGTTAATTCCTACTAGGACGGTCACAGGGTGGAAAGTATGCATTGAATATAAGAAGTTGAATGATGCCACCCGTAAAGACCATTTCCCATTACCCTTTATTGATCAAATGTTAGAGAAATTAGCTGGTCATGAATATTATTGCTTTCTAGATGGATATAGTGGGTACAACCAAATAGCCATAGCTCCTGAGGATCAAGAGAAAACTACTCTGACTTGCCCTTATGGAACATTTGCATATAGGAGAATGCCTTTTGGTTTATGTAATGCACCTGCTACTTTTCAAAGATGCATGACAGCTATATTTCATGATATGATTGGTGATTACCTAGAAGTGTTCATGGATGATTTATCTATGTTTGGTTCTTCATTTGATGAGTGTTTGAATAATCTGCATAAAGTATTGACTAGATGCGAAGAAGCAAACCTGGTGTTAAATTGGGAAAAATGCCATCTTATGGTTCAACAGGGTATTGTTCTAGGTCATAAAATCTCCAAAAGGGGAATTGAAGTAGATATGGCCAAGGTGGATGTGATAGGTAAATTGCCTCCACCTAGAAATGTTAAGGGGATTAGAAGTTTTTTAGGCCATGCAGGGTTCTATAGAAGATTCATTAAGGGGTTTTCTGAGATTTCCAAACCATTGTGCAATTTCTTAGGAAAAGATATTCCTTTTGATTTTGATGATGCATGCTTGAAAAGTTTCTTGTCCTTGAAAGATAAGTTAGTGAATGCACCTGTGATGGTGAGTCCTGATTGGTCCCTGCCTTTTGAGTTAATGTGTGATGTTAGTGATATAGCGGTAGGGGCAGTTTTGGGACAGAGAAAAGGAAAGATTTTTCACACTATTTATTATGCTAGTAGAGTTCTTAATGAAGCCCAAATGAATTATGCTACTACTGAAAAAGAACTACTTGTTGTGGTATTTGCTTGTGATAAATTTCATTCTTATCTTGTCTTGTCCCAAGTTATTGTGTACACTGACCATGCAGCTCTCAAGTATTTGTTTAGTAAGAAAGATGCAAAACCTAGACTATTGAGGTGGATTTTACTACTCCAAGAATTTGATTTGGAGATTCGAGATAAAAAAGGAGTAAAGAACGTTATTGCAGATCGCCTATCTAGGATTGAGAACCCCCATGAGAACCTAAGTGTGCCAATTAAAGAAGAGTTCCCGGATGAGCACTTGTTTGGTATAGAAAATCAAGTCACCCCATGGTTTGCCTATTTTGCAAATTACTTAGCAAGTGGTGTTCTTCCTGCAGATTTTACCTCCTATCAGAAGAAAAAGTTTTTATATGATGTGAAAAACTATTATTGGGATGATCCTTTCCTGTTTAAGATTTGTGCAGATCAAATGGTGAGAAGGTGTATTCCCGAGTATGAGACTAGAGAGATTTTACATCATTGCCATGGAAGAGAAGTAGGAGGACATTTCGGGCCTGCCAGGACAGCACAAAAGGTGTTGCAATCGGGATTTTATTGGCCTACCTTATTTCATGATGCAGCTGTGTTCGTTAAGCAATGTGACAGGTGTCAAAGAACTGGTAATATCTCGAGGAGGCAAGAGATGCCTATGAACATTTCAATTGAGGTAGAGTTATTTGACGTATGGAACATTGACTTTATGGACCCCTTTCCACGGTCCAATGGTTATGAGTACATTTTAGTGGCCGTGGATTATGTGTCAAAGTGGGTTGAAGCGGTGGCCTTAGCCACCAATGATGCCAAACCGGTTTGTGCGTTTTAAAGAAATATATATTTTCTCGGTTTGGCACGCCTAGGGAAATAGTAAGCGATGGCGGCTCACACTTTTGCAATAAACAATTTTGGAAGCTTTTAAATCATTATGGTGTTCGTCATCGCTTAGCTACTCCCTACCATCCCCAAACTAGCGGGCAAGTAGAGGTTACAAATAGGGAGCTTAAAAGCATATTAGAGAAAACTGACAGTGCATCTAGGAAAGATTGGTCACATAGATTAGATGATACACTGTGGGCATATAGGACAGCTTTTAAGACTCCTATTGGAATGTCTCCCTACAAGCTAGTGTATGGGAAGTCTTGTCATTTACCGGTGGAGCTAGAGCATAAAGCATATTGGGCAATTAAGTTTTTAAATTTTGATGCTAACAGTTGTGGTGAGAACAGGTTATTACAGATCAATCAGATGGATGAATTCAGGTCTCAGGCTTACCACAACTCAAAGCTATACAAGGAGCGCGCCAAAATTGCCCATGATAAGAGAATTGTAGACAGAGAGTTCAAGGAGGGAGACATGGTTCTTCTCTATAACTCCAGATTGAAGCTCTTCCCCGGTAAACTAGTTTCAAAGTGGAGTGGTCCCTATAAGGTGACCCGAGTTCTTTCAAAAGGGGCGGTGGAGATCTCTGATGGGAAAAATCCCCCTTTTCTTGTGAATGGTCATAGAGTGAAGCATTACTTTGGTGGTGTGTTCGGTCCAGAAGAATGTCTATATCTGGAGAAGCCTGAGTATTAGGCGGTAGGCGGCTTAGGCCGCCTTTGAGTCGAGCTAACGACGTTAAACAAATGCGCTAGTTGGGAGGCACCCCAACAATGGATGGAGAGTATGGGCGGTTTATTCACATGTCATGACGCCGAGCTTCTTAGAAGTTCTCACGAGCGAGGAGCTTTCCATTCATCCATGCACGTTAGGACTCCCACAGCAGCTTACACGTCGAGTAGCGGTTCTTCGAGGGGAAGTATCTCTTCCCTTCTTGTTTTATATTGTTTACCGCTATTATATCTCATATATGATATCTGGGGGTGCTGAGCACCCGAATTGTTGTGCTGATAGACCATACATATATGATTTCTTGACTTGTATGTTGTCTGATTCTGAGTGTGGGGTGTTTATTGTTATCATCTTTCGGGTGCATGTGTAAATATATGTTTAGAGTCGCACTAGGGACAGTGCATAGGTTTAAAGTGTGGGGTGGGATGCTTTGCATTTATATGTTTGCATTCTATGATGTGCTTCATGCTTTTTTGGTGTATTTTTTTTGGGGTCTTTATTTTGTGTGTAAACCTTGGATGTGCAATTTAGGCCAACATGAGCAAGTCGGGAGTAGATTTTCATCATTGAGGATTTTTGAGAAATGTTTGGATGATTTACTGTTGGTAGTATTAATGAGCTGTATTTTGTGTTTGTGCTATATTGCTTATTAGGTTCATGATGATTTTGTGATGCTAGATGCCTTAACACGAAAAGGCGGTCACACCAAATGTTAGGTGTGGTTAGGTTTCAATTCTTTTTATTGTCACCGGCCTGATTCTATCTTGATTTCTGCATATAGTGGCCCTAGTTAAGGGTACTAGTCTTATTTCACTTGTTGCATGCAGAGGAGGTTGAGCCCACATGCTTGTTGTCTTGGGATCGAACTATGCGTTTCAGTAGATTAAAAATCTAGTCGAGTTCAAGTGGTTAGTCTCATTGTGCGTTTGTGGTACCAATTTTTCAAAATCACACACACTATGCACGGGGAATTAAGTATAGGTCCCGGGGAAAGGGAATCCAATAAAATCTGTGTATTAACAAAGGCTTGAGGGGCTGCGGCGGATCGCTATGCAGAGTGAGACCCTCATGTCCCAAGTTAATCATAGCGTAATAAAAGGTGAACCCCCCAGCCTATCTTAATGATCCAAAGTTTCGACACGTAATCGAAAAAACCAAGCAAAACTTTGATCTACCACTTGACTCGTAAAGGAACTAGATAGGTTTACCATTCGCGTAGTCCCAAGGCAACGTAATTGCATGACAACGCCCACTCATAAGATTTGTGAATGAGATTACGTTATGCTCTTGATTAGTACTATGTTATGTAGAATCGAGAGAGCAAAGGGCTAAATGACAATAATTAGGCTTGAAATTTTTCTAGTTATTGCACTTCATCTTGTAAACCACTACACATACACTCTTAATCTACAACATGTAGAAATTGGTTGGTGAAAAGTAGAAAAGAATGATGCGAGATCTTATTCCTTATGCATGCTCTAGGTCAAATTGCCGATAAAATCCAAGTGTAAGCACACACCTTCTTTGAGTCTTAAATTTTTGGTCTATAATTTGCTTGTGTATTTGCACGGGAATCTTGGTCTAGTCGAGTCAGCATATGCATATTTACTGCTTTCAATAACCCGGAGTCGCCAAGCTCCGCCTACGGAGATAGTATCGCGGGGTTTATCTTGGCATTTATCTTTGATAGTTTATACTTAGTTATGTTTAGTTTTCTCGGGACGAAAAAAGTCTAAGTGTGGGGTGTTGATGCGGGTGCATTTTAACACATAAAAGAGCCACTTTATATCGAGTTATTTAGGCTTTTGATCCCGGTTTTCTATCATATATTTAGATTTAATATAAATAACTGTTTTTCTCGTGTGTTCGGTGTTTGATGCAAAACCGGCACATTTTGGGTGTTTTGTGCAAGTGGATCGATAAGAGGGTCGATTTTGTTCGCTTCGAAATATATTCATGACTGGTCTTGTTTTGTAGGTCTTGAAAAAAGAAATTTTTTGGCGCAAGAACGAGATCGATCGGAGCCCAAACGAAGGCGGAGCGAGCGAAATAGCGGAAAAGGAGCAAAAATGGAGCAGCCCACCAGAGACGGACACGTGGCGCCGACCAGCCCAGCCGCCAGAGCTCCCAGGACGCGCCATGTGGCGCACTGGAGCCGCCTCTCACCCTGTGCGTCACACATGTCCTAGCCTGGCCCATCCCAGCCGCCAATTCTCCTCAGCCCGCCACCTGTCCAAGACCAGCCTCCTGCTCGCGCCACCTGTCCACGCCAGCAGCTACATCAGCTTCTCCTCTCCTCTGCTGACGTGTGTCTAGGGCAGCACACATAATTTTTTGGCAGCAGCAAATCAGATAGAGGAGGGGGATGCTTCTCTAACGGGGGCAGAACCATTTTTTGAGAGCAGAGAGCACGGAGCTGAACCAGAGCTTGTGCTTTGATTTTTATTTTATTTAATTTTATTTTCTTTTTTCTCCCTACACACAAACAAAGATAGATACACTCTTGATAGTTTAATTTTGAAGGTGATTTATAGAAAGAGTTGTTTATTTTCTGACTTTATTTGGAGAGATTTGGGGGAACACAAGGGGAAGCTTCATTGATTGGAGAGGGATTTGAGCCAAGGGTGTCATTGTTCTTGGAGAAAATTCATCTTTAGGAGAGTCTCTTGGTGCTTCTACACTTGGATTTGTTGCCAACACAAGAAGATCAAAGCTAGGGTTTGGAGGAAGGGGAAGAGCAACCATTTTGTCAATTAATTGTGGTGATTGTATCTAAACCTTCTCTCTAATTCTCATTATGAAATCATTTACTTGTTGGTTCATCTCTATGTCATTGATTATCATGAACAACTAAACCCCCAAATTTCTAGGGTTTGGGGTGATTAGAGTAGGGATTTCCATGTTTTAAATGCTTTAAATTGTTGTGATCGTTGAATTGTTTTAGTGTTTATGCTCGATCGTAAATTGGATTTAAACCCTAGCTAGAACTACCGGGGTTAATACAATTGCAATAACTATAGACTTGGTTGGTCGAAAGTTAGAAGTTGTCATAGAACTAAACGCTTTGGGTCTTCCTACATCGTGATTCGAAAGAACTCGGTGGTTAGATTCCATTAGGGTCCGAATCGTTCGAAAGAAGTTAGGACTAGAGTTGAGATGACTCGTTGCCTCTAAATCAAGTCTTCATCAAAACAATCGAGTATTTTTTACTTTATGGAATGAACTCTATGAACCCGATATCCTAGAAATTTCATCATTTGATTCAAGAAGTTACAAATTCTCGGTTTCGTGCTACGAGTGCTCTACTTGATTTACATTACTTGTTAGTTTATTTTTTAAGCAGAAAAAAGCAACTTTTAATAGAAATAGCTTAGCTACAAGCTTTAAATAGTAAGTGCTTGTTTATTGCTCTTTTGGGCTCGATATTCCGGACTTCAAATCCGATTACTACTTGACGGCCGGTGCACTTGCCGTGCTCAAGTTTGCGTTTAAACCCGCGGGGCGTCAAGTTTTATTTGAGTCTCCGACATCTATTCCCACGACATGCCTAAAACGGTAACTCAATTCTCATGCGATGAGGAAAGAAATTCCCTTGATATGAGGTACCGATGTCAAGAAACTTGGACGATATGGGAGGAAATAACCCATGGATCAAAAAGTCCGTATTGTGCGGTTCAGGATATTGAGATTGTTGCAACCATGCAGTGTTAACGAACGGGACACTGTCGTCAGATGATGGTGGTATGTCGTTTAAACTCAAACGACGACCAAAATAGCCAGAACCTGGGAATTCATTCTGAGACTTTCTCGAAAATAAAATTGAATGCTCGAGATCGGAAATGTAAAGAGAGTTTGTAGATGAGGAATAAGGTAAATTGGTGTATGTTTGAGAGAAACAAGCTAATCTTATTTATGAAGGGCATTTTCTTAAATACCAGCTTTATTCTGTTGTTGGCGCCTCAGGAAAGCACACGCCCGTTAATGTGGACCGGTCAAAAGGATGCACCAATTCACCACGCGTCGCCACATGAGGCTCAGGCGGGACACGACATGACGACTTAGCCGCGTTATGTCAACATTTTGCCTATGATGGATCCTCTTAAATCTTGGCGTTTTATTTCTTTCTCTCTCCTTCTTCTCTCGAGTTCTACCAGATCTAGCTATGGTAGTGGTCGTTGGTGTGCCTCCACCTCCTTAGTGACGGTGGTGTTGTTGGTGTGGTTGTTGAGTTCCTTTGGAAGCTTGAGGTGTTGCCTTGTTCGATGGTCTCTTCTCCACTCTAGTGTTTGAAGCTTGGCGCTTGGAGTTATGAGGTCCTCGTGGCTTAAACCGTTGTTTGATGTTTTTGAGAAGTTCCTAGACAAGTTGTGTTTGGGCCTAGTTCAGAACCAACTTGTTAGGTTAAGGCATCTTTGGTTTGTGTAGGGTTCAGTGGATTATTATTTCGTATCTTAGGCCTCAATTTTCGACACTATGTTGTATTTGTGGGTTCTCTTTTGGTTTTCATTGCCCTGCATTTTATTGGATTTGGTATTATTATAAAATCACTGATAAAAAAAGTCAATTGTTAAAAACTACACATTTTTTTTGTTTGTTAGTGAGTTTAAAAGTGGTAAAAAAACATATAATAAGTATGTCCACATTCTTTGGTTAAAATAATGAACTAAATATGTTATTTTTTTAACCCCATATTAGACACATCTACAAAATATATAGCATTAAAAAGTATTATGGTCATGGAATTAGAAGCTCAAAACATATGGACCTTAAAAACTATTTGGATAAATCATATGAATCAATATATAACAAAAATAGAATATTATGTTTATTATTTAAAAAAAACTTGGATAATACTTATTGTATATTATTGTCCACTTTCAAATTCAATATAGCTTTTAGTAAGTGGAAAGAACTTTTTGTAATTTTTAGTAATTAACCCATAAATAAGAGAGATGATAAGATAAATATTTTTCAGGGAACGGGACAAAGATGTGAAGGACATTTTAAACATTTGCGTATACATTTTTCACCATTCCATTTTTTTAATTTAGTCTAACAAATGTAAGATGGATAGATTTGTTATGGGCTTTACGGACCGATACAAGGTGGGATAAATCCCACCAAAGCTGTTGGCCGAATACTCTTAGTCGGCTAGGGTTTTAGTTTAGTTGTTTCATTAGTTTAATTGGTTTCCTTTTAATTAATATCTTACTTTGCACGTTATAGTAGGATTTGGAAACGTTGATAGGTTTACAATTAATGTCATATAAGAATTGGGAAACCTTTGTGGTTGTTTAAACCATGAGAGAAGAGTGAAATAAACAGACTGAGAATTAAATAAATTGTTTGGTCTCTACGAGGTTTTCGAGTTATCTCTTAACGAGCTCGTATTCGGGTCCTATAACGCGATCCAGACCACTCTATCATACTTGAATGCATGGACTTCCCTGATTCTGTGATTAAGGTCGCTATAAAGCCCTAGACTAAAGGTGATATTGATGAGATGTCATCTGGTTTGGTCAAGCTTGCACGAAGACCTTTTGTTCCACTTCTCACTGGATTATGAGACAAACTAGACCATAATTGAAGGAATGGGAGAGTTCCATCTTGAGATTATTATTGATAGGCTCGAGAGAGAATTTACAGTAGAGACTAATGTTGGTGCACCCTATATGAACCATAGAGAAAGCATCTCTATAGTTGCAGAAGTGAAGGATGTGCATAAGAAATAGTCAGGTCATAAGTATGCAAAACTTTTCTGGTTGGAATTGAACGAGGAAGAGGACGGAATTACCAATATGCTGGATCCAACTTCTGCGCTTGAGGACAAGGACCATATGCAGGGTGGAGTGATGTTATGGGTCGTACGGACCGATATAAGGTAGGATAAAGCCCTCCAAAGTTGTTGGTCGAGTACTCTTAGTCGGCTAGGGTTTTAGTTTAGTTGTTTCCTTTAATCAATGTTCCTTAGTTTAATTGGTTTCCTTTTAATTAATGTCTTGGTTTGCAAGTTATAGTATATCATATTAGAATTGGGAAACCTCCGTTGTTATTTAAACCATGAGAGAAGAATAAAATAATCAGACTAAGAATTAAATAAATTGTTTGGTCTATACGAGGTTTTTGAGTTCTCTCTTAACGAGCTCGTATTCAGGTCCTATAACGCGATCCAAAAGTCAGGATCGTAACAGGATTTTAAGACTTGGTGAAATGAGATAAAAAACTATCACATGAATAAATAACCCCGATACTGAAATTTAGAAATGTCACATGTATAATTGAATCTCTGTAAACAAGTGTTAACATTTGCAGAAGAATAAGGTATCTTACCACTATATTTCTTATTGCCTTTCAAAGTAAAGATGGGACCAAACAAATATTGTTCATCAAAATTCCAAGCATCTACTATATAGAGTATCTGATTCCACTTGACGGATTCTGATTCTAATTGTTTTTCTTACCAAACTTAATTGCTATATCAATTTCTAATACTCTATTTTCTGGTCCTATGGCGCTCCTCCGTTTCTATTTTCACTCTGTCCTGAATAACAAAGAAAATAAATCATCAGGATGGGGAAAGAGTTGCATATTGCAAATCTAAGTGATGCTGTTACAAATGCAACTCTATATTAGTATTTGTAAGAGCAAAGAAGAAACATCAGTTGTATAAGCAAATAGTTCACATCTCTGTTGAGCAACCACCTATATTTCTTATTAGGGTAAACTACAAATACCTACCCCAAACTTGATGCGTTTAACTGATATCTACTCTAAAGTTTTTTTTGTAACTGATACCTACTCAGATGTTTAGTTATTTACTGATAGCCCAAGCAGACAGCTAAACTGACGAAAATGCCATCAATGATTTTTTAAATAATTTTTTAAAAATAAAATTGAAGTGATTTTTAAATAAAACTGAAGTGTTTTAATAAGTACATATATATACCTAACAAAAGTAATTTTTTAAAATATTTTTTAAAATAATTACTGAAATGTAGTTGAGGGTATTTTCGTCATTTTAGCTAAACATCTGAGTAGGTATCGGTTAAAAAAACTTTATGGTAGGTATCAGTTAAATAACTAAACATCTGAGTAGGTATCAGTTAAAAAAAACTTTAGGGTAGATATCAGTTAAACGCTACAAGTTTGGGGTAGATATTTGTAATTTACCTTTCTTATTATATAGCTCATCACTATGTAGCGGTGTGTACCCTGCACTAGGGAAGCATCCTGATTTTTCATCAAGAGTCACTATAATACTTACATATAAACAAACCACGAAAAAACCTCCCCAGCCGAGCTCAAATACTAATATTAGGGTTAATTGTCCAAAACCTAAAGTTTCGTCCACAAATGAAATAGTGCTCAACGTTTCGTCCACGCTGTGTGGCTACCCTAAAGTTTCGTCCACGCACATCTGTTAGTGATTACAAATAGCAACAGTTGCACACACGAAAAGAATCTATGTCCACTATGTTAGCTACCACCTTGTAGTTAATTTTTGTAGCCAGCCAATGTTAGTTTCAGCTACCACCTTGTAGTTAATTTTTGTAGCCAGCCAATGTCAGTTTCAGAGACGAATATACAACCTTTTAATGCATGTTATTTAACTAGCCTAACACAATGTTTTATCAATAGCAAAAATATAAAGGTACCAATTTCAGAACACCCAAAGTGATTGAGGTGAATGACTGATATGCATTGAAGATTGATAGTCATTTAGATGACAAACACGAAATGACTAACAGTTACATGCATTTTTAGAGTCGAGTGTAGATTGAAGACAATATTGTTAGAGATACATATCTTATCTTATGTAAATAGAGTTTGAATTTATTGAAACTCTAAGATAGATTTTATAGTTTCAAACCACACTTAGCCTATCTGTATTGTATCTGTATATGTACATTGAATATACAGTAAAGAGGCACGGTTTAAACTCTATCATGGTATCAGAGCTATGCCACAATTAAACCTAATTTTTTTACGTTTCCGCCACATTCTATTTTTCTCTCTGTTTCTGCGATTCTCACATTCCAATCGCAGCCTGCGATTGGCTTTTGTTTTCTCAAGATCAATTGCAGAACAATCGCAGGTTTTATTTCCAGCAACTCATCCTCTCCATCAATTGCAGGTTGCAGCAGCTCATCCTCTCCAACAGCTTCTCCCAGCATTGATCGCACGCTTCTTCCAGTACTGAACGCATGCTTCTCCATCTGCGGTCGTTGTTTCGGCCAAACCTAGATGAGACATTCAGTCCAGTGGTAAAACCCTCGACCATCCGTCTCATGCTCAGCATAGCCGTCTCCAGCTCCTGGTCCATACATCAGCTTGACGTTAAGAGTGCATTCCTACACGACAATCTTAACGAGACGGTCTACATGCACCAACACTTCGGGTTTCGGAATATGTTCATCCTGACCACGTGTGTCTATTATACATGTCGCTTTATGGGCTCAAGCAGGCTACGCGGGCGTGGTACCAGCGTTATACTGATTTTGTCTCATTTATTGGCTTCTTTCATAGCAGGTCTGATCACTTACTGTTTATTTATCACCAAGGACGTGATACAGCTTACATTCTTCTATATGTTGACGACATCATTCTTGCGTCTTTGAGTGACGACCTTCGACTCCATATTTTGTCTCAGCTCGACTCGGAATTCGCTATGAAAGACCTGGGTCCATTATCCTTTTGCTAGGAATTGCTATTACTCGTCATCTTGGGGGTATGTTTCTCTCCCAACAGAAATATGCCATGATATTATCGCTCGTGCCAGCATGTCCTCGTGTTCCTCATCGGCTACTCCGGTTGATACTCAAGGGAAACTGAGTTCCTCTGACAGTTCTCCCTTTGAGAATCCGGCACTGTACCGTAGTCTTGCGGGGGCGCTTCAGTATCTTACTTTTACACGACCAGATATTTCTTATGCAGTTCAGCAGATCTGTCTCCATATGCAGGATCCGATGGTTAGCCACATGGGAGCTCTTAAGCGGATTATTCGCTACTTGTAGGGGACCAGCCATCTAGGTCTCCATTTGTACTCATCGCCCTCTTCAGGTCTTGTTGCCTATACTGATGCGGATTGGGCTGGCTGCCCAGACACTCGACGATCCACTTCTGTTTTTTGTGTGTTCTTGGGAGATAATCTAGAATCTTGGTCATCCAAGCGTCAGCCGGCCTTGTCTCGATGCAGTACTGAGGCTGAATTCCGTGGAGTAGCAAATGTGGTCTCCGAAGCTTGTTGGATTCGTAATCTACTACTTGAGTTGCATTGTCCTGTTTCTTGAGCCACTCTTGTCTATTGTGACAATATCAGTACGATATACCTGACGGGTAATCCAGTTCAGCACCAGCGCACCAAACACATTGAATTGGATATCCATTTTGTCTGAGAGAAGGTTGCCAAGGGTCATGTCCGAGTTCTGCATGTGCCATCCCGTTCCCAAATTGCTGACGTTTTCACCAAAGGCCTACCGCGTGTTCTATTTCTTGATTTCCGGTCCAGCCTAAACGTTCGGGAACCTCCCGTTCAGACTGCAGAGGCGTGTTAGAGATACATATCTTATATAAAGTAAATAGAGTTTGAATTGATTCAAACTCTAAGATAGATTTTATAGTTTCAAACCACACTTAGCCTATATGTATTGTATCTATATATGTACATTGAATATACAGTAAAAAGGCACGGTTTAAACTCTATCAAATATGTTGTTCCACAAACTATATGGTTGGCCAGGAAAAATTATTAATGGGATCAAATAAATCAAGAGCCATTGCTAACTTACATATCTTCAGGGAAATTTTTTTGGAGGAGCTAATCAAATTTCACTTCTTGCATAAAGCTGAGACAATATTGTCCAGTGTGATAACCCCATCAGTTACTCTGAAATATAGCAAAAGAAAACTGCTGAACTTCTCAGTGAAGATATTCTTGTATGCAAAAACAACGTAGAAGCATCCCAGGTTCAATCAATTACCAACTGATTAAGACTGCTCACCTTTGCCTTTATCATTATTAGATAGCACAGATTCTGCAATATCTGCCCCTACAAGCTGAGTGTCTGGCTGTGACAGATTCTGCTCAGCTGGACAAAACATTCCAAACTTCAACAAAGTTCTAAAATACTGAAAATTTTCAGGAAAAAAATGGTGTGTATCTTTATGTATATTATTACATAATCAATCAATAAAATTCATCAATGTTATTAATACCTTCTTCTTCTTCGTTTTCGATTGGGTAAATTTGTCCAGTACTCTCTTTGACAGGAGAAGAACTTAACTTGCGTGCCAAGCGTTTGACATGAGTTAAACGCAATTCTTTCAGTGGTCTACCTGAATTAGAGTCCCAACCTTGTTAATTACCATTTTCCAATAGGCAGTAAGCAAAAGCTCTTTCTTTTTGCAACTACATCAAGCATAATGAGTTTACAAAGTCTGGCATACTCAACATTGAAAGTACCAGACTTACACTTAGTAGGTGCATCTGTCAGTTTGATTGAATCAACTAGAATTTGGCAATGGTCACTAACAAGCTCACCCACGCAATGATGCAATGACCTTGCTAGATGTTTGACATGAGTTAAGCGCAACCTTCTTGGAAAACTGGTTGATCCTTGAGCTAGAGCATCAAATCCTGTCAAAAGCAATTATGAAGAAATTGTCATTGTATAACTATATTTGAGCAATAACAGTTAGGAGCATTCAAAAAATCCACAATAACCCCACCAGATACCCATTCGACATCCATCCACATAAAATCGGGTGAATTACAGATTGGATTTTGATGAACCCGCCTCATTGTGGGAGGATGGCGGATTCCGGGAATGAGATCCGCGGATCACCCACCAGCTGGCTTCTCCTAATAAGTCCCCTTATTTTGGACCATGGTCAATCTCAAATTAGCAACCTCAACTCAACAAGCCCACTACGAGCTTTAGTCTCACAACAAACTCACTACCTCCTCTCTCTTATGTATTCTCTCTCGAAAAATTTGCCAAATACTATTTTTTTCGTGGGCGATTCTTAGATCCGAGGTGTACCAATCCGCATCTGTGAAAATCTATTCTCATGGGCAGGTCACCCGCCCATAAACACCCCTAAGAACAGTTATGTGTCTGGCTTTGAGTACTAATCACAAACCACAATTTCTGAACATGCATGAACAGTTGAACAGTAACTTACCTTCTAAATTGATGCAGTCAGCATCCAATTTATCCCTTCCTAGATCAAGTCCAACACCATTACACTGAAGAACAAGTTGTGAATCACTTGTTTCTGTTTGGCGTTCATCACCAGTCATCTTGTCATCACTATCCATAATCAATCTTTGATCACTTTGAGATTCCATTGTTGCATTTGCAGCTCTTTGCCTCCTTAGTTGATAGTTTCTACGACGTCGAGCAAGATGTCTTTCTCTCTGTTCATGACTCATAGATTCCCTTCTTTGCCTGTCCCGTATACGCCGTCTCTCTCTTTCTTGTTCTCTTTGCAAATTGCGCAACCTTGATCTTTCTGATTCTTCCATAGCCATTCAAACCTGTTTTGAATGCTCAAAAAATTAAAAATCTTCACTTAACTTCTTAAACTTGTTCTGCATTCATACAGAAATGGGTTCTAAGGCTTCAAGCAATGGTTCTGAAGTTTGTCATGTCAAAAACTCAGAACACACAATTGAAATACAGACACTATTAGCAGCTTAGGCAAAACGATACAAAACAGAAAAGTATAAGTGCCCATTAGTCGTCGAACCAAATCATCATATGTCCTGTACAAGCGCACAAACATATGAAGGTGAATTCTCACCAACTGTACATAAACTAAAGAATTGAAACAGAGAAAGGCAATCATCAAATCATGAGCAAGCAGCTGAATTTCACGCGAATAGCCATGGAATTACTTCAGTGGCTATTGAAAAGTGAAGAACCCAAATTTCTCTAGCTGTATCTTAAGTCTCAAATCAAGTTTTCAAGGCCCAGAATCATTATATGCTCACGAAACAATTACAGTCCAAAAAAACTTGATGAAACCAACCTACAATAGTGCACACACCCCTGATTCCAGAATTTCCATCTCCACCAAAAAGATTTGAGGTGGCGACCAAAAACCCAATACAATTTACAGCCAAAACCAGACATATGCATAAAATGAAAGGGAACCATCAAGTGCTGAACCCAGAAATCAAATAGAACATCCACTACGAATCGTTAACGCAACAAGTCGATCAATAAATTAAAAAAACTGAACTTTGGATGGCATAGACGAGAGAGTAAAATGGAATCAAATGCTCCAGCGTATCGAGTGAATAGAATGATAATCGAGATCGAAAACTTGCCTGGAATGAAGAATCAAAGGGAGGAGCCGCGGAAATGCAAATCATGGAGGGTTCGAACAGTGCGTAAAAATATGCATCATTCATGCGTTTTGTGTTCTAAGAGGGACCTCTTAACCGTTTCAACACTCCTTTTATAAATTAGTAGTTTCGTGCCCCGATGGTTTTGGGTCTGGGCCCAATACGTCATTTTCTTGCGTTGGGCCCTTTTGAAGCCGGCCCTTATTTCTGTTGCTCATCGGCCTATGGAACTTTTTTAAGAGCAAACAAGGAACTGCATTTACTGATGCATATGGAAATTTACAAGCAGGACAAACAAAATATGTCCACATCTTTCGTACGACACGCGATGCTCATGAATTCGTAGAAAAAATCTAGTTTGTATTCTAGACAGACATAAAGATCCTTATGATGTACCCTATGACGATAAATAAAGGAATTGAAAGTAAAGTCCAAAAACCATAAATGTACTGAAAGCAGGAAAAAAAATAACTGAAAACATAAAAAACTGGATCCTCTGGTGCATTATCCACTCCCCTGAAAGAAGTTCTTCGTCTTATTCCAAGGTCATAAGGGGTAGGCCACTAGCTCTCTACCCCTCAGGTCCGGAACAACCTCATGGTACATGGCAGGGCTGTTTAGCAGCCCTCGCCAAATCCGCATCATCTTCAGTCTCCTCTTCATCCCTGAGTTGGAGATGTTCTAATACCTGCTCTATTGCATCCAGAGTGTCACGCCCCAAATCCGGTTTAGACCGGACTCGAGACGTGAACTAGGAATAATAATTTAAACGGTAAATAAAAAGGAATTTAATAATGAAATCTCCGCAAAAACTTAAATTAAGTTCAAAATTTAAGAGCCAAAAGCTCAAACCAACGGAATAACAGAAAATGTAGTTTAGTACAAAGTACGGCACGTCTCTAAAACATGAAATCTCCCGAAGCCTCAAGGAGCTCCCGAGCCTTGAGACCACTGTTAGGTCTACTCATCAAGAAAACCTGTACAAACAGTAAAAAAAGAAGGGGGTGAGCTTACGCTCAGTAGGAAAAAGCAGTAGAGTAAAGGAACCCCTGTTTTAACAATAAAACCGATTAGTACAATTATCCAACAGACACTGAATAAAGATCAACAAGAAATGCAATACTTAAATAAGGTAACACTCAGGGAGATCAATAGAAAGATGACGAATTTACCAAAGGAATCAGTTAAAGGAACAAACAAATACCGAAATAATTGAATATCAGATCACAAGACTCTGATCCGTACACTGACTTTCTGGAACTCACGTCGGGGTAAAACACACAAACAGTATACCGGACCGGCACAGACCTCGGTCGGGTATCTTCCCATAGCACGGGGTACAAGTCACAGCGTCTAGCCAATACACACACAACGGTAAAGCAATAGCAATCACACAGCAAATCATTAGCAATACACACACATAAGTCCCCCTTAATACATCGGATCTCACAGCTATAGCACAATTTACCGACACCCATTCGGAGGGCAGGCGCACCTTATCACGATTCTTTGCTCATTTTACCGACACTTAGTCGGAAGGCAGGTGCGCCTTAACACTGGCAACAACACATTTTACCGACTCCTAGTCGGAAGGTAGGTACACCTTATCACGTAACTTGATCATTGTGTACCCATCATACCAACATATCAACCCAACAATTCACACCGACATACTATACCAACCAAACTTACCGAACACGCTACAACGAACGCATCATAACAACCAGCTTACTGGCATGACTTACCAACCACGCACCATCGGTCTATCACTCACCCGATCATATCATTAGGCACAACCAATTCACATTCAAACATTCACTCGATCAATCAATCATAACACGGATCAACCAATTACATTACGATCGTCATAATTCAATTAGTTTAGTATGACTCTTATCTTATCCTAAGGAAGGAACATGCATCGACCTTACGGTGAACAATTATCAATAAATACAATCAACAAGCAATCCTAAGGCTCGACATGGCCATTTTACCAGCACGACAATTTGCCAAGATATTGAAAGCGATTAACTAGTGAATCACATCCTATATGCATACTAAGACACGTCCGATTATTATTGTAATTGAAAAGTAGTTATTTTAGTGAATCACATCCTATATGCAATCTAGGACCTTTCCAGTTATTATTATCCTATAGGCATACTATTAGCGTTATTTAAATTAAACGAGGAGTTTAGTACTTTTCCCTACCTCTCAAACTCTATCTGGAACTCCTAGCTGCTGACGTCCGGGCCTACCTCCGGTCCTCTCCACGATCGAGGTCAAAGTCTGATTTTAACAAGTAAAGGTGGTAATCAGTCCCGGTTCAATCTGAATCAGTCCTCTAATTTATCGACGAAGTCCCTTTTAATTTAATTGGTTTAAATTAAATAATTAAATAAATAACCCAACCCGGATCCGACCCGACCCAGAAACCGGACTCGAATCCGACCCGGATCAGACCCGGTCCAGACCCAGACTCAGACCCGGACCTGACCCAGACCCGGATCAGATCTGGCTCGAGACTAGGCCTGGCCAAGGCCTAGCCTGGCCGAGTCCGGCTTGGCCCGAGCCCGTTCTGGCCCAACCCTAGCTTCGGTCCATAGTGGCCAGACCTCCGGCGACCGGTCGGCGCTCCGGCGAGCCTCCGGTCGCCGGAAAATTCGTATTTTTTTGTTCAAAATGTCCCAAATGTGATGAATGTCCTTAAACCATCAAGTCTCATCAAAAGCCCTTTGATTTTAGTCCCAAATTCAAGCTTTTCCCAATTCCTCCAAGCTAGGGTTTCAGTTCCAACTTTGATTTCCATGATTCTTTCACAACTCCTTACAAAACCCAACTTGTGTTCAAGTTTCCAACCCTCATCACTCCAAACAAAGATGGTTCATCCCTTACCCACGGATTTTAAATGCTCCAAAATGAAAATATAGAGGTTCTTACCGTTTGGGATGAAGAAAGGGAAAGAAATGACAAAGAAAAACGAGTTTTAGAGGAGAGATGGAGCTTGGTTGAGCTCCTTCTTCTTTTTCTTCCTTTGTTCTTCAATGGAGGCACAAGAGAGCATTCTCTCTCTTGTGGGTTTCGGCTAGGGTAGGAAATGAGGAAGAGATGGTGCACAAGTGGGTCTTATTCCAAAAGGGTAAAGACCAAACCCCCCTTTTTCCATGTTCCCCCAAATTTGGCAAAGTGAGGGGAAAAGGGATATTTCTCATTCAATTTCTTTTCCTTCTAATAATTTGAAATTCAAAATAGTTTTTGTGGGGTCCACGTCCAAATAAATATCTTAGCCCAAAATTCCGAGCCGAAAAGACCGTTTTGCCCTCCGTTGACCAAAATTGACTTTTTCCGAAATTAACCTCATTTGATTGGAAACGACCCAACAAATCCAACCGTGATGATGGTTAAGCGTTTTGGGTCTCAGATAAGTCCCGGGTGGCCCGCCCCTCGTTGGTTGACCAAGTTTGACGTTTTCCCAAAAGACCACCGTTTGGAAGGAAATGACCCAACTAAGCTATCCGTGACGACGGCTAAGCTTTTTGGGCCCCGAAAAGGTCTCGAATGACCCTTGGAGTCATCGGTTGACTTTTTCAGCAAAGAGTCAACATTCGCCGAAAACCTCCGGTTCGACCGGGCTCGACCGGGGGCGGTTCTTACACAGAGCCCTTTGTGGGTGTATTTAAGTTTTGTCCATGCTTTGTGGATGCATTGAAGTTTTGTCCACGCTTCTATTCATTCCGGGAAGCACTGCCCAGACCATCATTATGAGCATCCCTATTACGTCAAAACTAAAAAAGTTGTGGACAAAATTTCAGGGTAGGCATATAGTATGGACGAAACTTTGTGCATCAACTCATTTATGGACGAAACTTTAATGTAGTTTTGGACAATTATCCCTGGTAAATAATATGAATTCGGGTGAAAAATCTCTTTGAAAGACTAGAAATTAGAAAACAGTGTTATGGATGACAAAAATTTGGACGCTGGTGGCACTAAAGGTGCCTTTGATAAGGTTAATTTGGATAATGATGGAGTGCCACAAGATCATTATCATGAAGCTTTCAAATTAATAAATGAGAAAATGAAGAACAAGTAATGAATAATGACTGTAATGTACAAGACAAGGAGGAGGGAACCAGCATTGCAGAGAAATATTCTGACATGAATAATAAGGTGCCTATTGATGTCTTCTGAGAAATTACTGCAAAGGTTGTACATGGTTTGACACCTAAGAAAATTGATCAAAAAGCGCTATAGAACATGTGAAAAAGATTATGTAAACTTTTTTAAGGAAGCGGTTAAATTATATTAAAGATCAATTTTATGGTAGACTTCGGATAGTCACTTAATTGTTGTTGATGTTAAGTTAAACTTTGACGACAAGCATGCGAATGTAATATTTTTTTTTGATAAGTAATGAATTTATTGATCTTTGAAATTTGAAGTAAATTACAAAGATGGGGACGAACTACTCGAAAGAGGAACATCCCGAGACTTATACGCCATTCCATCGAAAAGCAACAAAACAAACCGACCTCAACTGAAACATATCGGATACCACCAGAAAAGATACAAAAGACAATTCCGTCAATCACTACAGCTTCCTTGTAGTGGCAAACTGTCTCCAAATCTCTCTTCTACGTTGCGTTGCTAGAATTTCTTGGTCGTTATGAGTTTTGGTTCGAGTTTGTATGGTATAACAAGGTTCTAAAAGTCGCCAGGCGCTAGTCGGGCGGCTAGGTCCTTCGGGGATTAATCGGGGACTAGACGGGGATTAATCGGATTTGTATTTTTTTATTTTTAATAGATATATTATTACATATATAAATAAAAAATGGATTTCATTACATTAAAAATGGTAACTAATATCTAAAATACCTAAAAAATAACACCAAACAATTCAGAAGCACAAACTCTAATATCACCAACATCATAACCATCTAATTATTTTAATTGAGTCAGTATACTACGTAAAATTGTAGGAATCGCCTAGGCGGCTAGGCGGGTCGGCTAGGCGTAGGCGGGCGCCTAGGCGGCGCCCAGTCGGGATTTTTAGAACAGTGGGTATAAGTACAAGGTTGCGAGTGTTTTTTCTTCCTGTTTCATTTGGTTTTTCCGGTGATTTCAAACGATAGAACAGGAAATGCTTGATCAAAATTGACCACCACTTCCTCCGTATCTTCTATAGCAACCGGGGCAGGAATAGTAAAGCTCGAACCTATAAGAGAAGAGACTGTACCCAACAAGCTCGCCATCTCCTCCGTAGTGTGGGCTGTTGTCGTCTCTTGGCTCAAACCTACAATATCGACCTCGGTCAAGGCTTGAGATGATAACGAATGTTGGGCCTCCTGATCCAAAATAACCCGATGGGCTTCCTCACTTGACTGGAAGAGCCTCACTGAATCATTGGGGCCCAATTACTACGGGGCCAATACACATGGAGTGGATTGGTCCAACACCAACTCATCCCTTTTCTCTGTTCCACCTTCCCAGCCGATGATTGAGGCGATGAGATCTCGAAATTGCCTTATCAAATCCCGAATTTTCAGATGAGTTAGTCATTAAATCACGTCCATGAAGTTGTAGTGATGACTTGGGGCCCCAAGTCTGTGAAATATGAGAATGGATATGTTGGTTTTTAACATAATCGATTTGGAGGTTGAGTGTTATGGGGTTATAAGTTCTTTAATTGTATATTTTTATGTACGGATTGTGGAGACAGGAGTTATGGAAGTACCGAGAAAGTTGAATTGTTAGGTGGCTTTGGAAGTGAATTTTATAAGAGGATCAGGACACTTTGGTGCTTCTGTTGAAGCAATATATAACTTGTGGAATAGTAGCAATCTAATGGAAGCCAACTTGTGGGATGCTGCACAAATGAAGTAGTAATCAAGCTTATTGGCGGAAAGCTTGTTGAAATTGTTGTTGCTCAACATGTTATAAGACGTTTGTTGGTTTAGTGTGATCGGCAATCAAGCCCAGAGTTGGGTATCCAAATCACAAATTGAAGAAATTTAAAATGAATAGCGTGCCTAAGATATTGAACAAGTTTGATAAGCTATAAATTCACTAATTACTTTGTCCAGACTCTGGTAGTGTACAAGGAATACTCTGTTGTGCCATAATTCATGTCCAAATTGGTTATGATCGCAATTCCAGATTTTGTTATTGGTGTCATGGAACATTATGGTTTGGTTGATCAACACTCTGCAGCTTCTTCCAAATGAACTAGCACATTAGTTGTTGGTTCATCATGGTGCAAGGTAATGGTGGAATGAAGGGGTGTGACCTGGATAAGCTACTTAGCAACTAGCAGCTTGTTTCCAGCATGGAAAATATGGACAATTTCTCGATGATGGGTCTGAGATGGTACGAGAAACGAGTATAAGAAGGAAGCGGTACAAAATTAGGGTTCATGCTTAACGAATTGTTATCCTTAGTTATGTAGCCTGGTAGTATAGAGGTAGAAAAAGACCCTAGAGACTGTCTTACTGTTATTTCCATTTCCAGAGTTGAAATTAAAGCTTCTTCTTTTTGTTGTTGATTGCATAAGATTGGACACCCAATCTTATCAAACATTAACCCATTCATCTCTTTATCCTCAATTCATGTCATGTGTTTGCCTCCCCTATCCGATGGTTGTTAGAATTTGAAAATCACCATGTCGGAATTTTCAATACGTGACTGACAAAATTAAAATTACGACCATGTAATGATAATTGTGTAGACAATAATTTATTGCACATAAAAACATAATTTTGTACTGATCAGTAGTTTATTGATGATAGACACAGTACCATTACAACAAACTGAACAAGCGCAACAAGTATTCATGACACAACTGTCTGGAATAACTAGGTTCCATCTCTGTTCCAAAGCTTTATAAATATACACTTCGATAAGTCAGTCCCCTAGAACAAACTATTTAAACATCCTAAAAGATTTAAGGATGGTTTGGCAAGAAACCTAATCAAGTGAAAGCTAAGGAGACAGAACAAAATTTAATGATGCAACAAGCACCATCGAACTCACCTCCAAGCACTGAATGTTGACATAGGCCTGTTTTTCCAGCCAAGATAGATGGCTCCGTTCTGCTCCGCAACTCCATAACTGGTGTCATAATCTCTCAACAGATCAGTAACAGCATTAGCCGCCTTATAACTCAACGGGCAAAGACTAAACCCAGCCATTGAGAATCTTGACCGCCACTTGGTAAAAAGCTCGTGCCTTTCAACTCTCTCAGCTTCCTCACAAGCAATCATGTTCACAATGTCCCGAGCCACACAGTGCGTCTCTGCACTGACCCGCTGTTTATCATCCCTCTTGCAGGCCACATCAATTGATTCGAACATGGCAGTGTAATATTCCAGTGTCTCCTCAACCCTTGAATAGAACCGAGAAGTGTTGGTGTTTGATTCTTGCTCGACAAGGGTCACGACCTTAGGTGATAACTTCTTTATGAACCTCAGCAGGTGATCTCTGTGGTTGAGTTGGGTCACGCTTTCGTCCGGCATGTGATGCAACACATAAGGAAAGTTCACAGCCAGGGCAAACCCATGTTGAAGACCGAGATCTTCTTCTTTGACCTCACAACCAGACATGGCAGCACCATGGAACTGAAATGGGACATTGTATGACTCAGCAACCTCTGCAAGCCTTTTTGCGACAAGGTCAAGTCCTCCTCCACGAGCACGAGCTGACTGGGCATCATCCACACCTGTGAGGCGGAAGAGCGGAGGGCCACCAGGCCGCTTGGCAAGATCCTGGATAAAGGAGATCCATTGGCTTCCTTGCGCAATCTGAAAGTCGATAATGTGGACTCTAGCTTCGTTTTCCATGGCTTCTCCAATTACAGCATTTGCAGACTCATAAGCGAACTTCCAGTACGGGCACACAGTGTATAGCACACCCATGTAAGACAAAAGCTCAGGGCTTGTTGGTTCAGTGCTGCATCTCAAGGCCTTGTAGATTTTACTACCGGAGTGTTCCACTCTAGCTCTAAGCCCTTCCAACATGTAAGCGCCCAATCGCTCGATCGGCTCCCCATTGATGGACACTCTCCGCTCCAACATGTCCATCAAACCCGCTGCAATGGATAAATCCTCTTCTGACTTTTTGGCACAAAGGAGGATAAGCTGCTTCAAGTCTAGCCTTGAGACCATTTCAACTATTTGGTTCCACTGCTGACTCGACACAGATTCAGCTTGGCGGTGCTCGTTGTTGAAGCAGCAATGGCTCAGGTTGCCATCTGGTTCAGGACCCAGCAATAAGACCTCCAACTCCCTCAAAATGTGCTTCTCATCAACGACTGAAGGCCAACTCGTTGGTGATCCATAGTTGTCGTATGGAGAATGATGAGGGTCCGACAGAAATGAGCTGGAGCCTTGGGGTGAAAAAGGACTCTTGCTAGAAGAGATGCTTACAGAGGAAGGCGAAGCATAGACCGCAGTTGGTGTGTATGATTCTAGAGTGAAGAACTGTGGCTCAGAGTTTCGACTGCTGAGTTGATTGCCAAAAGCAAAGGATACATTGTTGTCTAAGATTTGGATATGGGGCAAACAGTAAGGTTGGATCTCTTGCACGGGCTGGTGGTAAAGCCCATGGAAGCCCGCTGAACTCGGTCGTTGCTGAGATGTTTTCATTCTACTAGAAATTTGGATGTGTGACTTTTGTAAACAAACTCTTGAATAAATTCAGGTCAGGTACCCATGATAAATATATTATCAGGAAGAGCAAGAGCTGAGCAAGTGGTTATCAATTCCACCAAGACCTGTGAACAAAGATGTGATATCAATTAACTGTCTGGAAAGGAACTTATTCAAGAGATGTCATATAGAAATTGGAAATTCCATCTATGAAACGCTTTTAATCAACCAATTAATATATCAAAGAAGACATCTTAGTATATGATTCCAAAACACATAACATGCTCTTTTGCAGACCACCTAGAAGAAGAAACATGAACAGCACACAAAAGATAAGAACTGAAGCTACCCTTTTCATATCAGTAGATAAATCTTCAAGCACAACATGACTCCTAAAACTCATTTTCAGACATATATCCTGGGAACGGATCCCCAATTGAAGGAACCTTCTTTGAGCAAATGCATACTAAATCAAATTTCATAGAAACCATCTTGATTGTAACTCTCTTAGGGAGATAAGGTTTCTGAAAACAAAAAGGGAAAAAGTAAAGTAAAAACTTCACCTGGGTGGATAAAAAGGAGTTGAAACTAAAAAGCTACTAGGATAAAAGGAACAATAGCCGAACAAAAAAGAAGCAGAAACCACCAATCTTATAGGCCCTTTAATTGCTGACAAAACAATCATTATGTAACTAAACCGTGACATAAAGTAAATTCAACTCTTGATCAAAAGCAGTTCAAAGGTCAACAAAAGAATCGTTGAAATCAAGCAACTGAAACCTTGAAACACAACACCAAATCTGAAAGGAACTGATGGAACCAGAGACAATTTCATTTCAGTGATTAAGAACAAATTTACATCTCCAATTAAAGACAAGGGAAGCACACAAAAGATAAAAACTGAAGCTACCCTTTTCATATCAGTAGATAAATCTTCAAGCACAACATGACTCCTAAAACTCATTTTCAGACATATATCCTGGGAACGGATCCCCAATTGAAGGAACCTTCTTTGAGCAAATGCATACTAAATCAAATTTCATAGAAACCATCTTGATTGTAACTCTCTTAGGGAGATAAGGTTTCTGAAAACAAAAAGGGAAAAAGTAAAGTAAAAACTTCACCTGGGTGGATAAAAAGGAGTTGAAACTAAAAAGCTACTAGGATAAAAGGAACAATAGCCGAACAAAAAAGAAGCAGAAACCACCAATCTTATAGGCCCTTTAATTGCTGACAAAACAATCATTATGTAACTAAACCGTGACATAAAGTAAATTCAACTCTTGATCAAAAGCAGTTCAAAGGTCAACAAAAGAATCGTTGAAATCAAGCAACTGAAACCTTGAAACACAACACCAAATCTGAAAGGAACTGATGGAACCAGAGACAATTTCATTTCAGTGATTAAGAACAAATTTACATCTCCAATTAAAGACAAGGGAAGCACACAAAAGATAAAAACTGAAGCTACCCTTTTCATATCAGTAGATAAATCTTCAAGCACAACATGACTCCTAAAACTCATTTTCAGACATATATCCTGGGAACGGATCCCCAATTGAAGGAACCTTCTTTGAGCAAATGCATACTAAATCAAATTTCATAGAAACCATCTTGATTGTAACTCTCTTAGAGCACCCACAGTCATCTCGCCAGCAGCTGGCGAGATGGCGCTGGCGAGATAAATTAAAAAGCTACTAGGATAAAAGGAACAATAGCCGAACAAAAAAGAAGCAGAAACCACCAATCTTATAGGCCCTTTAATTGCTGACAAAACAATCATTATGTAACTAAACCTTGACATAAAGTAAATTCAACTCTTGATCAAAAGCAGTTCAAAGGTCAACAAAAGAATCGTTGAAATCAAGCAACTGAAACCGTGAAACACAACACCAAATCTGAAAGGAACTGATGGAACCAGAGACAGTTTCATTTCAGTGATTAAGAACAAATTTACATCTCCAATTAAAGACAAGGGAAGCCTCTTCAGGCCACACAAGTTATTCAGTAATCAGAACAGAAAACAAAAATTTGAACCCAACCCAACCCATCACCAGAAATCATGAATTAAACATAAAATTCACACAAAAATCAAACATCCTTATGTGATGAAAGAAACTTTAAATTCAAGCAAACCCCACAATATGAATTACAAACGAAAGATCAGATCACAAGGGCTTGGCTAAATAAAAACATACCTCAGATGAAGATTAAGAACAGCTGAGAGGGTTCCAGTTCAGTTGCCTTTTGCCTCAGAATCGTATCAGAGACTCTTCCAGCTAGCGAGCAGAGAGAGGTTTCTAAAATGGTGTCAAAGAAGACGGTTCGATTACTATATGTATATAAATGAGGTGTGTCTCAGACAAGATTGCCCTTGTGTTCTGCTTTAATTGCATTAGTGCCCCTCGAGTCTGGAGAACGACTTCGTGAAAGCGCGTAGTCACGTACCACGATACCCTTTTAACTAGCTCTGGAGAAGCGGACGACAGGGGTGCGTGCGTCCCGGCGAGCGTGGCCGGAGTCAGGCTTCGGTGGTGCAGAGAGGGAAGGTACGTCTTCGTTACTTCCTCTTTGTCCTGTGTAATCTCGTTGCGGTAGAGATTTTGGGTTTCGCTTCGGGTTTGGGAGACGGAGAATCGGGGGTTCCGATTCAGTTCCCTGGAGTCGGAGTGGAGTGTTGCCCCACGACCGAGTGGTGTTTAACTCGTGAAGTGGTCGGTGAAGACTGTTCGGTACTCGGAGGCTGGGTACGGGATCTGAACCCGACAACACGCGTGCACAACAGAGTGCGGCCGGTGGGGGTGTGATCGCCGGTGACGGGTTGAAGGTCTATGCAGTTCTCAATTTTCTGTTGATTCTGTGTACCCTGGTGCTCCTCCTGCTAGTGACTGGTTTTCGGAGTTGTTGTAGCTATACGGGTGTGGCTGGTTGCTGTCGGCGGTGTACAGGGCTAGGGGTTTTGGTGGTGACCAATAGTCCTCGGGACGATTGCAGCGACCCGTGCAGGAGGTGTTGGTGACTGTCTTCGGCGCGTAGAGGAGCTATGAAGTTCCTTTCCTGGAACTGTAGGGGCTTAGGGAAGCTGGCGACGGTGGAATACCTGAAAGGGGTGATCCGTCGTCGGAAACCACAGGTAATTTTCCTAAGCGAGACGATGGCTAGGAAAGGGGAAGTGCAGACCCTGAAGTTGAAGACGGGTTTTTCGGGCGGATGTGAGGTGCCGGCGGTGGGACAGAAGGGGGGTCTGATCCTCTTATGGTCGGAGGAGGTGTCGGTCACGCCCTATCTGAGTGACGAGAGGTACATCGACGTGGAGATCAAGGGTCCGGTTGGCGAAGGCTTCCGGTTCACTGGGGTGTATGGGGAGGCGAACAGGGAACTGCGTTGGCAGACGTGGGAGATGATTCGTACTCTAGGTGCACGGCCGGGGGTCTCGCAGAGGTGGCTTCTGATGGGGGACTTTAATGGGATCTTGAGAAACAAGGAGAAGCGAGGTGGTCGTCGGTATCCGGAACGCCTGATAACGGGGTTTCGTAGCGCAATGCGGGATGTGGGGGTACACGATCTCCCACTTCAAGGGTATGGATATACTTGGCACAGTGGGAGCGAACCAGAGACGAGGATGGCAGTGCAGTTGGATAGAGCGCTGATGTCCCCGGCTCTGCGCGCAATGTGGCCGGACGTGCACCTGGCCAACCTGGGTATTTCCACGTCTGACCATCTACCTATCCTGGTAGATTCGGATAGGCGTGTGGAACCAGTGCGGTCTAGACATTTTCGTTTCGAAAATATTTGGGCAGAGGACCCGGAATGTGGACACCTGATACAGGCAAGGTGGGGTGCCCCGGGGGACAGGGATATAGGCTCAAAGATAAGTGAGACGGGCACTGAGCTGGAGGCCTGGGGTAAGGAGGTGTACAATGCGCTAGCACGGAAAATTGCACGATATGAAAAGGATATGTTGTGGCTGAATGGTAGAGAGGATCGCACGAGTATCAGGCGACGGAGAGCGCTGCAGAAACTCTATGTCAAGGCGTTGGAGCAGAAGGGTGAGTTTTGGAGACAACGTGCCAAGCAGCACTGGCTCACGGACAGTGACCAGAATACGAAGTTTTTCCAGGCATCGGCGTCGCAGAGGAAGAATATCAATAAGGTGTCGGAGTTATGGGATGGGGACGGGAACGTCCTAACCTGGGAGTCGGGATTGGGTGACCACATCCTAGAGTTCTATAGAACATTGTCTAGGAGGACAGGGGGGATGGGGCAAACTTTCCGAGATTTCGTCAACAGTTGACGGAGGTGCAGAACAGAGCGTTGATGGAGGAGGTAACATCGGCTGAAGTGCGGAATGCGACCTTCTCTATGGGGCCTAATAAGTCCCCGGGTCCGGATGGGCTAAACCCTTTCTTCTATCAGAAGTACTGGGGAACGGTGGGTGAAGATGTGACCCGATGGGTGCGCAGGATTTTTGCGGGGGAGGAGATCCCAAGGGACCTGAATAAAACGACGCTAGTGTTGATCCCGAAGGTGGAGTGTCCGATGTCGCTAAAGGATCTTCGACCAATTGCATTGTGTAATGTGGTATTCAAGGTGGTCTCAAAGGTGGCCGCAAACAGGCTAAAAGGGCTAGTAGATGGGCTGATTTCAGAGTCACAAGGGGCGTTTGTGCCTGGTAGGTCGATACATGACAATATAATCATGTCTCATGAAACGTTACATTACCTCAAGAATAAACGACAAGGAAATGAGGGGTGGGTGGCGTTGAAGCTGGATATGAGCAAGACTTATGATAGGGTGGAGTGGGGCTTCTTATGGGACATAATGAGGGGCTTTGGTTTTGGCGAAGAGTGGATCTCTCTTGTTCGCCGGTGTACGTACTCTGTAACTTACAAAATAGTTGCAGGAGGCCAACAAGCGGGGTTTGTCCAACCGGAGAGAGGTATTAGACAGGGGGATCCTTTATCTCCCTATCTGTTCCTGTTTTGTATGGAAGGCTTCTCCCGTCTTCTCCAGGGAGCTGAAAGTGTGGGGGAAATACATGGAGTAAGGGTGGCCAACGGGGCACCGACACTAACACATCTCTTTTTTTGCTGATGACTGCTATGTCTATTATAAGGCAACACCGGATGAGATGGCTCGTTTGAGAAATCTCCTTCGGATGTTTGAGGAGGCGTCGGGACAGGTGGTGAATCAAGCCAAGTCGTCTTTGTTCTTTAGCCACAACACACCGGCGCATAGGAGGGTGGAAGGAGTGCAGATTCTGGGAATACCGGAGTTAGATACCCCATCCCCATATTTGGGAGTTCCGAACATGATGGGAAGGAGTCGGAAGCAGGGATTGCAATATGTATTGGATAGGGTCCTACGCCGAATTCAGAGGTGGGACGGGAAGCTCTTGAATGCTGCGGGGAAGGAGGTGTTGGTCAAGTCGGTATTATAGGCAATTCCTACCTATACGATGGGTGTGATGAGGATACCTAGGGGGATCCTAGATAAGATGAATGTAGCCCTTGCTCGGTTCTGGTGGAAATCAGCTGGCCCGGACGGGAAAGGGGTTATATGGCAGTCCTGGACGAATATGTCGAGGCCAAAGGAGGAAGGAGGGTTGGGATTTAAGAACCTCTATGAGTTTAACTCCGCTCTGTTGGGTAAACAGTTGTGGAAGCTAATAACGGAGGAGGACACCCCAGTGGCTCGGGTTTTGAAGGCAAAATATTACCCGAGGTCATCGGTGTTGGAGGCAGTTCGAAAACAGAATCAGAGCTACGTCTGGTAAAGTATCTTGTCAGCACAGGAGATGGTCAAGAGCGGGGCTCGGAGATCGATCGGACCAGGTACGGGCACGTTGATAAGTGCACATCCTTGGCTCACAGGAGTGGAGGCCAGGGTACAATCGGCAGGGCCGGGAGTAGAAGGGAAGCTGGTGTCAGATCTGATGAGAACGGATGAGAGAAGGTGGGACGTGGAGAAAATTGGTACACTGTACAGTCCAGAGGATCAGAAGGTTATAATGGCGGTTCCGATAAGTAGGACGGCTGCACGGGACTCCTGGTACTGGGCGGGGGACTATTTGGGCCAATACACGGTCAAATCAGCATATAGAATGGGTCAGCAAGTTCAGGCGAATGTCCAGGCCCAACCGGGGATCTGGTCGGCTATTTGGAAGCTGGAGGTGATGCCGAAGGTAAAGTCCTTTTTGTGGCGTACTTGCTCAGGATGTTTGCAGGTGGCTGTTAATTTGAGGCGTCGGCATGTGGATATGGTGGCGACATGTCCGGTCTGCGCCGGGGAGGAGGAATCGGCTTTCCATCTGTTGGTTCAATGCCCGGTGGCTGCAGAGTGTTGGACGAGATCAGGGTTGAATCTTCCCCAAGAGGCCCAATCTATAGTAGAGTGGGTGCATGACATGTTGAATATCAACCCCTCGGCAAATGGGGGATTAATAGGTTGTCTTTTGTGGGAGGTGTGGAAGGCTAGGAACAAGGTGGTATGAGAGAATGTAGCCCATCCAGCAGTCAATATCTTTCAAACAGCATTCCATTTGCAGGCTGGATGGATGGAGGCCAGGAAGCGGAAACAACAGGCACAGGCGGCTCATCGCCATGCTGGAGTACAGGCGGCAGAAGCGTGGGAACATCCCACGCAGGGGGCCTGGGCCATAAACACAGATGGAGCATTGTTTGCGGCGGCAGACAAAGTAGGAACGAGATGGATATGTAGGGACGATAGGGGTCAGCTTAGGGGCGCCCGGTCCACGTCATTCCATGGTGCTCAGAACCCGGGGTTGGTGGAAGCCTATGCGATCCGGGATGCGCTTACGTGGCTTCAACAGTATCCTCGCCAGAGAGCTGTAGTTCGGAGCGACTGTAAGGTCATAGTGGATATGATCAGTCGATGTGGGAATCTGCTCTCTCCTCTGGGAACGATCGTCACAGATTGTTATTCCCCTTTATCTACACTCGAGTGCGTGCAGCTCGAATTTGTAAAACGGACAGCGAACAAAGCAGCTCACTGGCTTGCCAGGGTGGCTTGTTCTAACCCTGTCTGGAACTGGCAAGGGGGTCATGTCCCTGAGCCTCTTCAAAGCATCATCTTTGCCGATATCTAAATAAAATCTCATATTATCTCAAAAAAAATATACGGGCCGTAAATGCTATTTCATTTTCTTCTTTCTGATCATAAATTCAAGATTAGCAAAATGGTATAGATACAGAGGTAAAGCCCTATGAACTTCTGCTCCCTCTCTTCCTCTTGCTCACTCTTCTTTTGTTTCTTTTGGAACTGTCGTCGTTTTTATGACCAAAGCCCTTCGCCTCTCTCCGCTGGATCTGACCACCCTTCCTGTAAATGCCCAACCCCCATTCAAAAATGACGGAATCCCCAGTTTAATCACGCCCTTCCTCTCCTCCACCGACCCCTAAGTCATCGGAGCTGCATACTCCTTCGGGCAATGATAGCAAGACTCAGAGCCTTGGAAACCACCATGAACCTCAAGCGTCAGCATGACAGGTCCTTCGTCTCCCACATGCGGAAGCGGAGACGTCCATTTCGAGGCTCTCGGCCTTGGTTGCACCACGTCCGGAGGAGTCGGTCCTCGGCACCCCTCCCCTCCCGATTCCCCGCCCGAAACCTCCGACCAGAACCATGCTGCCCTCTCGGAATCTGACCAATCCTCGGGTGCCGGTCCCGGATTAGGAAGACGAGGAGGAAGATCTAGAGATCCGGATTGAAGCGATCCCAGCGGCGGTGGATGGAAGGTACCGTTTCTCCCTCGCAGGCAAGCTGGTCGGGACAACCTCTCCCAATATAACGACACTGATTGGCGTTATGCTCCGTAACTGGAGGACTGATGGGATGTCAATGGAACGGCTAAACAAGGAAGTGGTGGCATTTCACTTCCCGATGAGGGAAACTATAAATTCAGTTCGTCATCGGGGTCCGTGGGGGTTCGGGGGATACCCTCTGCCGCTGGTACCTCTACCACACTACATGCAACCGGATATGCTCTCGTTCAACTCCATGGAGATTGGCGTCCGGGTTACCAATATCTTGGGTGATGCTCGGATTGCCAACATATAGGCCATTTTAGCGGCCAAACTGGGTTTTCAGGTACTCTCTGCTCATATCCCAAAAGTTCGCTTGTTGGATGATCATTTGTGGCTCATGGTTGGTATAGAAGTGCAAAATCCCCTTCAGCGGATGATCCGACTTCGATTCCCAAAATGATCTACCTCTTCTATGGTGGAACTCCAATACGAACATCTCCCGAGATTTTGTACCCGGTGTGGCTGTGTGACCCATAAAATTGATTAATACATGGTCTGGCTTCCGGGGTGGGACGTGAGAAAGTTTGGTATGATGACTCTCTTCGAGCCCCGATGGGGATTAATGTTCATCGCCTACTAAAGACGTAGTGGAAAGGACTACCGCCCCAGCGGGAGACGTCGGTGGATGATCTCCTTACATCTCTCTCACTGGATCCGATCCGGGTTTTGTGGGTGGCAGTGGATCGAGTTCTCCCCGAGACCTCCTACCACCCCCTCCCCCGGATTTTCCAGCCTTGGGAACAAGAGAGGAGGCACATTCGGAGTATGTTAACTTGGATAAGGAAACCTTTGACAGGGAAAGTTTGCACAGACAGGAGAATCCCCCAGCATCACTTCCGGCAGTCCCGGGCATAACAAAGCCTGATAACTTGGTTAACCTGACCGAGGATGGGGATTATCTCTTGTCTGACTTCTCCACAGGTGAATCTCTAACAAGGATGGGGAAACAGAAAGAAACTCATGCTCGAGTTAGGGATCCCATACAGGAAAAGGTTCTAAAGCAGGAGGGTAAAGGGAAAACGGGTCAGTGCTACACCCGTACAACCAAAATGAAGAAGGTGTTGGAGCTGTCTGGCATCTTAAGCCAACCCCATCAGCTACTGGATGAGGAGGAAAGTGTAGATGATAGTAATCATCAGGGGAAGGCTCTTCAGTAGCCTCGTCAAGAGAAATAAGGTCCTCATGGAAGGGGCGGGGGGGGGGGGGGGGGGGGGGGGGGGGGACGACCCATATGCTACCCCCCAGAAGACCCGAGGTGGCTAGTGCTGGACTACCTAAGGATGACAACCAGAATAGCGCATTATTTCCCTCCATTTAGTTTCTTATTTTGTTTGTCTTTCATGTTGGACGTTTCTATTCTGCTGGACTATTTCATTTCTCTTTATATTCTCTGTACTTTTTAAATGTTGGTAAGAGGATGCCCTTAGGTTTTGTCTACGATGCAAAGTAGACTAGTTTTATGGGTCCATGAGTGCCGAGTCCGTTTCGATGCACCTGGACTATATTCTGGAGCCTGGGGTAATTCCCACTATGTAACTCTTTGATCGGTAGTAACACACTTCCTCAGATACTCGTTTCAAAAATAGATTAACAAAGAGGTCAGTAAAAAAATTTAAAGAATAACCATGTGTATCATCCGACTAATCATAGGTCTTGGGATAGGAACCACAACCATCATACCAAAATTTAACAAAAATCCAAAAGAAACAAAAATAAAGCAAATACAGTTAGAAAAAAGGAAACCATCTCGTTCCTTCTCAAACACCTCAAACTCATCAGACTAGCAAATAGTGCCTCAAGGGACCGCCCTGGACATCCGAGGTTGGACCAATGAGCATTACTATAGGGGACCGCACGGGTGAATCCTCTAACCTCAGCAAGGAAAAGCAATTCGTGCCCCTTTATCCCTTGAAGATAAATCGGCCCCAGTCGCAACCCCAGAACAAGTAATCACTGGACCCAACCAAGGATAGAATCCCCAAGACGACCCTTGTACAAGCATTGACTAGACCTAATAGGAGACGATAGGCAGTAGAAAGGACTCGGGGATAAGATGTTGAGCTCCTCAAACATAGCACAACATCTCAACAACTCTTAGTCAAAACAACAGTCGGAGACTCGATCCACTCGAGAATGCTAAACTGCTGGTCATCCGCTCTCAAACTGGTAAACAACCTATGTTGAACCATAGCAAGAAGGATGCTCGACTCGATGACAGCTGACCCGAAGAAGACGCACTGATTGCACTCTAACCAGATATGCTAGAGACATAGAAGCTCAATACATGCCCACTCCGACCTTAGCCTCCTAAGCCCCACCAGAGAGGTCCAATACTAAAGAAAAAGAGTAGACGATAGTGGCAGAACACCCACAACACCCCACCACCTCTAGACAAAGGACCGGACCCTCTAGGTCGACGAGCAAGCGACAAACAAATGCCCAATATCCTCACCGCCCGAGTCATACAAAACACACACATTCACCGAGCTAGTGGAGCCATCACACCCCTATCCACTAATAAGGAAATAGTGGGAACCCCACCATGAGAAAATAACCAAGAAAACGTCTGGATCTTGGGTGGAACTGAAGTAGACTAGATCACAGACGCCTAAAGTGTGACCCCGAAATCCACCTAACTAGCTAAAACCTAGAAAGCTCTAGTTGTAGAGATCACTCTTGTTAATCATATCCACTATGACCTTACAATCACTTTGGATGATGGCTCTCTAACGCGGTTTCTACACTAGCCACTACAACGCGGCCCTGATGGCATAAGCCTCCACCAAACCTGGATTCTAGGGGCCCTGAAATGAAGAACTCCGGGTCCAAGTGATCTGACCTATATCATCCCTGCACACCCAACATGTTCCCATATGTCCTGTTGATGCAAAAAAAGCTCCATCTGCATTGATAGCCCAAGTCCCCTAGGGAGGATAGGAAAAAAATTCAAAGGAAGAATGATGTTGTCTAGGATTGAACGTCCAGGGACAAAAGCACCTTGAGTGGGATTCCCTCTAGAATAACCTTGAGACGGTTGGCTACTACTTTCGAAACTATTTTGAAGAGAACATTGTATAGCGCAATGGGCTGAAGGTCCTTGAGACTCATTGGGGCCTCCACTTTCAGAATAAGTAGCCAGTTTACTATCACTGAGCCACGTATATTCATACCCATGTAGTCGCATAATATGTCGTTGCAATTCCCTCAATACGTCCCTAAGTGAGGTGATAAGAGCTTGGGGTACAAATGATCTTCTCTCTTTTCTCTCTAATTGAGAATGTCATTGAAATGCCCCACCAAAATCCATTTTTCCTCTGGAACAAACAAACCTCCTAGTGACCTGAGTAAGTCCCATGTTTCCCATTAGAGCTCCCTATTTACCTCCCCATAGATCCCATAAAAACGGAATTCGTCGATCCCCTCCCCTTAGATGAGAGCGTCTATAAAACGAGGGCTTGTGTCCCGAATCAAGATTTTCATTTCCTCCGTTCAAAGAAGCGTTAGACCCCCCTTATGCCCCGTTTTCAGTACCTCACAACCTCCTAAAATACCTAACTACAATTTTGGAGTCACCAATCGACCCACTTTGACTAGTGTTTCGCAAAGGAAGATAACATGGCGCTTGCGACTCTGTATAACTCCCTTCAAATACTTCACTAAGGCCAATTTCCCAAGTCCTCTGCAATTGCATGACATCATTATCATAGTGTTAAAGCACAATCCCTAGTAATGTGGATCTCATGAGGGGAAGATACGTCTTTGTGCTAAAACCTAACCTCAAGCTTTATCTGCCCCCTTGTCGCTCCGGTAACCACCAGTCACCAACCAATAATAAATCCGAGACTTCTTACAACTCCGGCCTCCACATATCTCCCGAGTTTCAGAACAGCCCCAGAAAAACCACGAAATCAAAGATGCTTTCACCACCTACTCGACAACACAGAAGATGGAAATGCCGACCGGCAGTAGTACTCGAAATCAGTTTTTGTCCTATAGCAGAGATAAACAAACCTCCTCCCACTGCCCAAGCTATGAGGCTATGAGGGACAACCACCGAGTCGACCGATGAATCAAGGCTCCCACGCCAGTCCCAACAATACACTCGACATACACAACCACAACCACTCGGGAACAAAATTCAATCGAAATGGGGCTATAGAGACATCGGATCCGCGCCCGATCGACTCCCTCACCGAGACGATCTCGGACTCAAACAAGGGTAACAAATGAAATAAGAACGGAGAGAGGGAGGTGAAGAACCGAGTACTTCCTTTTGATGGATATAGGGGGAAGCAAAACACCATTGCCACCGGATGGGGCCTCCATGGATGAGATCGAAAATCGCCAAACTCTAGCGCGTTCTACTTGATCATTTTATATCAATTAATTTTAGTATTTATATCATTGTGGTATTCAAACTCCTAATAATATATACCGTTAGTGAATTGGACCACTTAAAATAAATAATGTTTGGTGTTAATCCCTAATTTTGTTCAAGTATTAAGATACGACTGACAGACCTTTGCTACCTACTAATTTGTTTAACCATAACCTATGTTCATATCTTAAGCCAAGTGGTAAAACTTCAATCCACATGATCTATTTAAATACGTCATTTTAGTTACATACCAGGTCTAATGATTATCAAGGACCAATGGAGACTATATATTAAAATTTAGTCATCCAAATAAACTGATGTTAAAAGACTAACCATCTACATTCTCATAAAAGTTATAAAAACATTCGACATTGTCCTCACTCAATTCTATATTCACATTATTAAAAAACTAATTGTAATTAAAGTAAAATTAATGACATCGATCGTAACACATCATCTAGGTAGGTTATGTTTAAGGGCATCCACAGTTGTGGGCTGGGAGCTGACGAGGAGGGCTGGCTGGGAGTTCAAGGTCGACACTCAACACCGACTGGGAACAAAAGTGTGAACAAAAAGGAGTATATAACTGACTATAAGCCGCATAACACTATAGGGTACTAGATGAGAAAGTTGATTATAAGTTAACAAAAAATAATTTTTTTATTCTCTTCGTCAGTCCCTCCCCGCCAACAACCGACTATTAGACTGTGTATACCCTAAGAATGTTCATAAGTATTTTTAACCTCCGGAACCTTCCAAACAATACTGTTGTAACCGTACCCTGTCAACTACCTGATTGAATGATAGTACAAAAAAACGATAAAGCTGGGAAATAGAAAAAGAAAAGAAAAGGAAACCGCGGTCGTGTACTGTGTACACGGTATCGTTTAGTTGAAGTCAAAGGGCCTTTTCGTAAATTAGTTCAAAAATAAGGTCAATTAAATTCCGACCACGAGGAAGCTCGCGCACCCCACCCACGTTCGAGGAAGACAACGTAGCTTCTTTTGCTCACATTTTTTAAATGTTGGATTTAAATATTAGGATTACGTGGAATTAGCATCTTCCTCCCCAATTCTTTACCCTTTGTTGGCTCTTCTATGGAGACCCCCTTACTAAGTTACAATCCCGGAAATCATGTTAAACTAATCATTATTTTTACACCTTAACAATTATCGGTGGTGAAACAATAGAAACTACATTCCGGCATTTTAGAGTAGGCACAATGTAGAGCATGTCTTTGCTCGATTCATGATCGTCGTTGTATTGACTTGATTATTTACGGATTTTCTTTTCTTCTTTGTTGATATTTTTCTCAACGGATGTTTTTTAAGTGGAAAGACAATTCGGTTATTAGCTTCCTCACTCGGGTTCGTGGGTATCCGATCTGATTCGGACTTACTTGTAGTATCATCATCGTCGTGATGCTCACCGATGGGAGTAGGAGGGGTGGGGTTGATTAGTAAGTCTCGGCCCCATCCAACCGTTGTCTCTTGTCCCCGGTTGTGCCTTCCTCCGCAAAAAACTCCTCCCCAAACTTGAGAATATCGTACCTGTAATAACCACTCCCGGTCAACGCCAGTCAAATCTGCGAAAAACAGGAAACTTTAAAAATTTTAAGCAGCACTTCAATGAACCTAAATTTGACCTCGAGGGTCATACCGGACTTAAGTTGACCCCGATATCGACCAAAGTGAGTTCCGGGGGGACTCAGGCCAACTTTCTAACCAATTTGGAAAATTGTTTACTTTTTGCTGAAAAAGTCAACCGAGCGAGGTTTTGGTCCATTCGAGGACCGTTTTGGATCCAAAAAGCTTAGCCGTCGTCGCAGCGGTCTTAGTTGAGCCGTTTCCTTGTAGCCCGTGAAGTTTCGTAATTTCTTGGAAAAAGTGCCCGTTCGGGGCCCGAAACGTCCGAATTTTGCGAATCTGATTGGAAAATATCTAGAAGATATTTTTCTAAAAAGGTGTGGGACCCACTTGCCACTGGTCAAACAAGTGGTGGTGTTAGGTTTTTGGGGAAAAACAAGAGAAGACACGAGAGGGGGGGTTCGGCCACACCATTCAAAAAAGGAAAAAAATAGAAAAAAAGGAAGATAGTTTTAGAGAGAGAAGGAGAAGGAGAAAAGGGGAGAAAAGAGAAGGGTTGGCTAGGGTTTGCTACTATTCCCGATCATCCAACCATTGGATCGTCTCAAAGCTAAAGGAATCGAGCTCACATCGACTTTCTCTACGGTGAGCACCTAATCGATTCTCGTTTTGCTTAATTTTGAAAGTTAGGGTTTGAGTAAAACTAGTAGTTTTGGTGGTATTGAGGTGTGGGGATCGTTGGAGACGTCTTGGAGACGTTTTGGAGCAAGGATTGAACGTTTTTCGGTGACCGGGAGCTCGGGGGAGCTCCGGCCACCGTGTGTGGTGGCCGGTCGGCCATGGGGTGGCTGGTCAGAGCTAGGGTCGTCCACCACCATGGTGAGCCGGGCCCAAAGTGGCCCTAGCCACCCACGGCCAAGGTTGTCCGGGTGGGGCCCACGTGCTCGGGTGCTCGGTTTTCGTGTTCGGGTGGTTTAGAACGTTCCCCAAGTAATTAATCTACAACCGGATCGAAATTTGGATTTAAATTGTAAAAGTTGTAATTGACGGGTTTTAGAAACTTGAAACGCTAGTTAAATTACTCGGAAGTCCGAATTGGATTCCGTCGAGTGCATAGGAACCCTTGAATTATTCTAAGACCGTAGAAACAAAAACGGGAATTTTCGGAGCCCCGAAAGGACGTTTTCAAAACCCGGGCAGATTTGCCATGTCGGGCGAATCGGGCTTTTCCGAGTCCATTATCGACAATGTCGATTAATTGGGAAGTTTGGGAGTGATCGACATTGTCGGGGTTACTTTTGGGCGTCAAGTTTATTAAATTCCGGTTTATGTCTGCGAACTTAAAAATATTTAAATTGTGTTCTTATTAGATCGTGCCGCAGAGAGAGGAAAGGGAAAGCTAGGCGAGTGATCGAGATCACGCCGGAGCTTGTTTGTGCGCTTTTGGAGAAGGCATACGAGGTAGGGAAAAGTAGCCGGATCTCGGCCCTGACTAGGGAAAGTTAACAGGAGAAATGCATGTGACACTTGGGTGTCGTGGGTTAAGTAAGTTTATCGAATATTAGAAAGGCATGCGACATCGGGTGGTGTCGTATGATACGGGAATGTATCGAACAATAGAAATGCATGTGACACTTAGTAGTGTCGTAGGAGCAGTGAACTTTTGATATTAGAATTACTGGAGGCATTTGGTTATGCCCGGAGGTTGATTGTTTAATTTGTGTCTTGGGTGGCCATGAGAGCCCGTATTTTACTGATGTGTCTTGGGTGGCCATGAGAGCCTGTATTTTACTGATGTGTCTTGGGTGGCCATGAGAGCCCGTATTTTACTGATGTGTCTTGGGTGGCCATGAGAGCCCGTGTCTTTACTTTTGGTGTCTTGGGTGGCCATGAGTACCTGTGGGGTTGTTGAACCCGTGTTCTACCGTTGGTGTTTTGGGTGGCCTTGAGTGCCCGTGGGGTTGTTGAACCCGTGTTCTACCGTTGGTGTTTTGGGTGGCCTTGAGTGCCCGAGGGGTTGTTGAACCCGTGTTTTACCGTTGGTGTCTTGGGTGGCCATGAGTGCTTGTGGAGTGTCAAACCGGTGTTGTTGCTGTTTGTTGAACTTTGTTTGTGATTTTGATTGTGGTTACCTGATGTAATAACCACTCCCGGTCAACGCCAGTCAAACCTGCGAAAAACAGGAAAATTTAAAAATTTGAAGACAGACACTCAATTGAACCTAAATTGACCCCGAGGGTCATACCGGACTTAAGTTGACCCCGATATCGACCAAAGTGAGTTCCGGGGGACTCAGGGCAACTTTCTGATCAATTTGGGAAATGTTGACTTTTCGCTGGAAAAGTCAACCGAGCGAGGTTTTGGTCCATTCGAGGACCGTTTTGGATCCAAAAAGCTTAGCCGTCGTCGCAGCGGTCTTAGTTGAGCCGTTTCCTTATAGCCCGTCAAGTTTCGTAAGTTCTTGGAAAAAGTGCCCGTTCGGGCCCCGAAACAGCCGAATTTTGCGAATCTGACATAAAATATCTAGGAGATATTTTCCCAAAAAGGTGTGGGACCCACGTGACACATGTCATGAATGTGGTGGAAGGAAAAAGGGAGGACAACTTTACCCTTGACTTTAAAGAAAAGACAAAATGAAAAAGGGGGGTATTTTGGTCTTTTTGATGTGTGGTTAGTGTTTTTGAACAAAACAAAAGATGAGAGACATGTGATGGTCGGCCATAGTGTAGAAGATAGGACTTTTTAGAGAGAGAAATAAGTTAGAAGGAAGAGAGAAGGAGGAGAGAAAAAGAGAAGAGGCTTGGGGGATTTGTGACGTTTCTCGTTCATCCGACCGGTGGATCGTCTCAACGATAGAAGAATCAAGTTCACACCGTCATTCTCTACGGTGAGCACCTAACCGATTTTCTTTTTGTTAAGTTCAAATTTTAGGGTTTGAGTTTAAACGATTCAAATATGGTTGGGTTTTGGTTAGAATTGGTTTAAAGATGAATGGTTGAGGTTTGGGGTTCGTTAGGAACGTTTTGGGGCAAAAAGGGAATTTTTTTCATTGTGGCCATGTGGGGCCCACGTGCTCGGGTGCTCGGGTTTAGTGTTCGGGTGGTTTAGAACGTTCCCCGGGTCATTAATCCACAACCGGATCGAAATTTGGAATTAAAGTGTGAAAGTTGTAATTGACGGTTTTAGAAACTTTAAACGTTAATTAAATGACTCGGAAGTCGGAATTCGATTCCGTCAAGTGCCTAGGAACTCTCGAATTATTCTAAGACCATAGAAACGAAAACGGGAATTTTCGGAGCCCCGGAAGGGCGTTTCCAAAACCAGGGCAGATTCGCCATGTCGGGCGAATCGGGCTTTTCCGAGTCCAATATCGACAATATCGAGTAATTGGGGAGTTTGGGAGTGATCGACATTGTTGGGGTTACTTTTGGGCGTTAAGTTTGTTAAATTCCAGTTTATGTCTGCGAACTTAAGAGTACTTAAAATTGTGTTCTTTTAGATCGTGCTGCAGACAGAGGGAAAGGAAAGCTAGGCGAGTGACTGAGATCACGCCGCAGCTTGTTGGTTGTCTTTTGGAGAACACGCACGAGGTAGGGAAAAGTAGCCGGATCTCGGCCCTGACTGGGGAAAGTTAACAGTAGAATTGCATGTGACACCGGGGTGTAGTGGGTTGAATAGGTTATTGAATATTAGAAAGGCATGATTCGGGAACGTAGCGATTATTAGAAAAGCATGTGACACTTAGTAGTGTCGTAGGAACAGAGAACTTATCGATGTTAGAATTACTGGAGGCATATGACCATGCCCGGAGGTTGATTGCGAACTTATCGAGATTAGGAGTACTGGAGGCATATGACCATGCCCGGAGGTTGATTGTGAAACTGTTGATATTAGGACTATTGGAGGCATTGGTTATGCCGGAGGTTGATTGTGTATGTTGTGTCTTGGGTGGCCATGAGAGCCCGTACTTTACTGTTGTGTCTTGGGTGGCCATGAGTGCCCGTGGGGTTGTCGAACCCGTGTCTTTATTGTTGGTGTGTCTTGGGAGGCCATGAGTGCCCGTGGGGTTGTTGAACCCGTGTCGTTACTGTCGATGTATCTTGGGTGGCCATGAGTGCCCGTGGGGTTGTTGAGCCCGTGAGTTATGGTTGGTGTGTCTTGGGAGGCCGTGAGTGCCCGTGGGGTTGTTGAGCCCGTGAGTTATGGTTGGTGTGTCTTGGGAGGCCGTGAGTGCCCGTGGGGTTGTTGAGCCCGTGAGTTATGGTTGGTGTGTCTTGGGAGGCCTTGAGTGCCCGTGGGGTTGTTGAGCCCGTGAGTTATGGTTGGTGTGTCTTGGGAGGCCATGAGTGCCCGTGGGGTTGTTGAGCCCGTGAGTTATAGCTGGTGTGTCTTGGGAGGCCGTGAGTGCCCGTGGGGTTGTTGAGTCCGTTTTTTACCGTTGGTGTCTTGGGTGGCCATGAGTGCCTGTGGAGTGTTGAACCGGTCTTGTTGCTGTTTGTTGAACCTTGCTTGTGATTGTGATTGTGTTTGCCCAAGGTTAGTGACCCGACTTCGAGTCGGGAAGTGGTGTGGAATTTGGCTGGCTTACCTGACAGGGATCGGTAAGTTGCGAGCGTTCCTTGGCTGGCCTGACCGAGTTCGAGTCGCGGGAGGTTGCGAGCATTCTTTGGCTGGCTTGACCGAGTTCGAGTCTCGGGAAGTTGCGAGTGTTCTTTGGCTAGCCTGACCGAGTTCGAGTCTCGGGAGGTTGTGAGCGTTTTTAGGCGATGAGAGGGCAGCTCCCCTTCCGACTTGCTATCGGAAAAGTAGCGCTGTATATATCGCCAACAGGTCGACCGCCTGGAGCCTGATAGGGATCGGCAAAGCGCGTGGGGCAGGCTCGAGCCCAGCCGGTTAGCAACCGGTACTGAGCAGCTGACAGGAGTGCGATCCTTTGTGATCTTGTTTGGTGTGCGATCCTTTGTGATCTTGGGTGTTGCGTGGTGGTCTGTCGTGTCTTTGGAAAGGTGGCCCCCACATGGACATGTGTCCAAGGTGACTTGGAGGAGAAGAAATGGGTCTCTAATGACCCATTTGCCCTCACTTGTGCCAAAAGAAAGGAAAAAGAGTAAGGGGCAAAGTAGACTTTTCTCACAAATAGGTTTTAAGTCCACATCGAGCAACCAACTCAGCCTATTTCACACATTGTAGCCGAAAATCACAAGAGGGAGGAGAGAAGAGAAGACATCATTGCTTAGAGAAGAAGATAGTGAAGAAATGAAGCAACTTTGAGGGTTTTTATTCACCAAATCTCTCCAAAATCACTCCATCTTCACCCCCTTTCCATTCCCAAGGTAAGTAATCTCTAGAATCCTACTTTCAATCAATTTGGGGGTTATGGGTTTCCATGGAAATTGCATGAACTAGATGAGTTTTGGTTTATTTGTTGCTAGATGGTTGTTTTGTTGAAGAATATTGGAGGTTTTGGTTAGAAATCATTTGATTGTTGATGTTTTGAGGAAACCCATTATGGGTATTGAAGTTTGAGGGTTTTGGTGACTGATTTTGGAGTTTGATGAGGTTAGAAATTGAGTTTTTGAAGTAGATTTTCGTGGAAACGAAGTTGGGGAAGAAGAGGTTGGGTCTGCCCAGATTTGGCACGAAAAGAGCCTCTGGCCGGCCCTCTGAACGGCACGGAGAGGGTCCCTAACCGGCCCTTTGAGCGGCATGGTCCGGGCTTGGTACCGGCCCTCTGAGGGGCACGGTCCGGGTCCTAGACCGGCCCTCTGAGTGGCACGGTCCGGGCCTCTGAAGGGCACGGTCCGGGCCGGTGCTGGATCTGTGGGCCGCCGGAATTGGGCCTTTTTCGGGCCCAATTTACCCTTTGGCCCAATTTTTAATGGTTAAGGGTAATTTAGGTATTTCTCATTAAAACTGACCTTGAATGTTTATTAATTCTAGTATTAATTTATGATTCTAGACTTTATTCTCGAGCTCGGAGGAGGAGACTACTAGGCGTTCGTGTGACTAAGAGCTTGGAAAGCACTTGAGGTAGGGAAGAGTAGTAATTACCGCTTTTAATTAAAGAATGTTAATAGTGTGCATATAGGACGTTAATAACCGGAAAAGTCTTAGCTTGCATATAGGATGTGATTAACTAGGATAACATGTGGCCATGTCGGGCCTTAGGATTGTGTGTTGGTTGCGTTTGGTTGTGATTATTAGTCCTTAACTGTTGTAGTATAATATCTTCTTTGGTTACTTTAAGAATCATAGCGTGTTATATGAATTGTGATATGAATGTTTGTCTCTTGACATGATTGGTTGAATGAATGTGATGAATGTGAAATGAACCGTTGTCTTGTGATATGATCGGGTGAATGATAGACCGATGTGGTGGGTTTGGTAAGTGTATCGGTAAGTTTTGATGCTATGATAAGTTCAGTGTAACATGTGTGGTATGGTAATGTGTATTGTTTGCTTACCCCGATGTGCATTTCCGGTATGGTGTATTGTTTGCTTACCCCGACGTGTGTTTCCGGGAAGACATCTAAGCCGATACTGCGTTTCCGGTATGATGTATTGTTTGATTGCCCCGATGTGCGTTTCCAGGAAGACATCTAGGCCGATAGTGCGTTTCCGGTATGATGTATTGTTTGCTTGCCCCGATGTGCATTTCTAGGAAGACATCTAGACCGATGGGTATTCCGGTATGATGTATATTGTTTCACCCCGATGTTGTGTGTCCGAGAAGACATCTAGACCGAGGGTGTATGCCGGTCTGATGTATTTGTTTCACCCCGATGCTGGATTCCGGGAAGATATCTAGACCGAGGGGGTGTTCCGGTACGATATGTTGAGCTACGTGTGTGGATCGGAGTATCCCGGTGTACTTGTCTTGTTCGTGTCATGTTGGATTTGAGTGATGTTCGCAGTAGACGTCGCAATATGATATTCTGTTGTTTATCTGTTTTCTTAGCTTGGTTCTATGTTCGATAATGTTGGGTTCCAGTTGGTTTTCTATTCGTGTTGTCAGTTATTTGTTTATATTCTTGACTTAGTATTTATGGTGAGGGAGCGGAAGTCCTTTCCCATTACTACTTTTTCCTACTCAGCGAAAGCTCACCCCCTCCATTTTTAATGTTTTACAGGTTTCGATGGTGAGTCGGTGTAGAGGACGTCTCAGAGCTCGGGAGCTCATCGAGAGTCTGGGGGTTTATCTTGTAGTAGAGACGTACTTTCTGTTTACGAACTAAACTGTGTCTTTATTTATCTGGGTTTAAGCGTTTGACTCATGGCATCAGATTTTGATTATGAACTACTCGGAGTTTTAAGTTATTTAATTTTGCTTTTATTATTATTCTTATTTTATTTTAGTTCACGTCTCGAGTTCGGTCAAAACCGGATTTGGGGCGTGACAATTTGGTATCAGAGCCCCGGTTTTTCAAAACTTCGGACCGTACGTCAATTAGGTGGGTAGAGTTAGGTCGTTAGGGTTCTAGTGTCCGGTCACGCTAATCGGAAATGTCCTACGCGTAAATCCGAGATGACGAGAGTCTCGGGTAGTGCACTACTTGTTTGTGTATTACCTTGTAGTGAGTTTTGCTGTGTGCCTTGGTTGAACTGTTGTGTCGATCGATTGAGATCGAGGTTGACTTGTTGTTATGTTGTGTGCCTTGGTTGAAATGGCATGCCGATCGATTGAGATCGAGGTTGGCTTAGCAAGTGATGCTCGAGCTGTTTTATGACTTGTTGGTCTTGATTGAGTGATCGTTTATTGGGTTTCCGCCTTGGCCGGCCGTTGATCGATTGGTTAAGCATGAAGTGTTGACTTGATTGGCTGGTACTCGTGTGAATTACCGGGACCCGAGGAGTAAAGCTGCGATGTTTTGCTGTGTACAATGTTGTACTGAATGCTTTGTGCAAGATGTGAGTTGAATGTCCCGCATAAGCGGATGGTTGGTGAAATTTTCAAACGGGTCATGCCTAAATTTCTGCAAAACTGAAGTGTCGAACGTGATAAGGGGATGTCAAGTGGTTACAACGTAATTCGGGGACGCTTGAATCGGGTTGTAACGACACGATATCGACATGAATGTTATGTTAGAAATAGAAAGTGTTAAGGACCCTAAAACCGAGTTGAGGTCTGCACTTGTGGAGCTAAGTTGACGTTGAGACTTCTGTGGAATTACTTTGATGTGAATGGTGAAATGTGTAACTCCTGTGTGAAATTGTTGAATTATGCGGTTGATTGTGTGACGTACAATTGTACGAGTTTCCCTGTTGTGTGAAACTAGTTGTGACTATTCTAAAACCAGAATTGTTGTTGGTCCGAGTATGACCCTTGTGAAACGTGTGTGAAAGTTAGTACTTTAAGCGAACCGCTTTATATGAAATTAAGAAACTGAACATGTGCATTATCCGTGTAAAGGATATACGACATGACGCCTACCTATGTCCCCCGAGGCACTAGGAGCCGGTCAGTTAGAGGCCAAGGGCAGCCACCTGCCATTGGGTCGGCAGGGGTAACTAGTGCCCAAGGTGACTCCGCTGAGGAGCACGTGAGAGATGATGCAGGACCATTAGGGCTACCGCCCAGAGTTCCTCCGGTCGTAGAGCCGACCCAGGCGACCACTCTAGAGGAGCTGGTTCACACTGTTTAGAGTCTCGCGGCGATCATCGCCCAGAGGGAGGCTGCGGCCCCGACACCAGAGACTGTGCCTGCTGTCCCTACAGTTGCTGCTGTGAGGCCAAGTCAGGCTGATAGCTACACAGCCCAAGCGTTGAGGAACTTCCTCAGGCTGAGTACTCCTGTCTTTTCCGGGGAGCCAGATCTCGAGGCACCTGAGAGATGGCTGGAGCAGATCACCCACAACTTGGATACGTCGGGGATCGTAGATGGCCACCTGAGAGTATCCTTTGCAGCGTTCCATCTGAAGGATGACGCGTACCATTGGTGGCAGCGCGAGCAGATCAGGGTTGGAGACGACTTTCAGTTGTTCGGTAGGCTGTTCCTGGAGCAGTATTTCCCGAGATCAGCACGAGATGACAGACACCAATAGTTCCTGGAGCTGTGTCAGCGCGAGATGACTGTATCAGAGTATGAGGCGAGGTTCACATCCTTGTCTCATTTCGCACCGGAGATGGTGCAGACCGAGGAGCGCCGTTGTAGGCGATTCGAGGGGGGACTCATCCCGTCGATCATGGACCAAGTCACCGCCTTGAGGACTGAGTTGTACACTGAGCTAGTGGACCAGGCACTAGCAGTGGAGCGACACTTTAGAGAGACCGCTAGGGCCCGCGAGAGCAGGCCGAGGCCGAGTGGCTTTCTGAGGCTGTCTAAGGGCCGCGATCCGAGGAGGTAGAGGACCTCATGATCTTTCCGACCACAGCCTCAGTCCGGTGGGATGCGACAGATCGGAGCAGTGGCTTTCGTGGGACCTACTCTATTAGATAGGTTGTGCCCCCTGTGCAGGCAGCTAGGTCATATGGCCCGAGATTGTCCGAGGAGTAGTGGACTTGCAAATCGCCCAGCGGGTCGCCCGACGAGGGTCGAGGAGAGGCCGCGTGCCGAGGAGAGGAGATGCTACCATTGCGGCCGACTAGGACACATCTCTAGTGTGTGTCCCGACCGGGTTGGAGGACTGGCAGTGCAGCGACCACAGCAGACGCAACCCCGCCAGACACCCTCTTTCCGCCCGTGTCAGACTCAGGCTCCGAGAACCCCACGCCAGGCTGCGAGCGCACCAGCACAGAGACATCAGCCGAGGACTCCGCAGTAGATGGCCCTTCCACCACCCCCAAGAGGAGGACCTCAGGCACAGCAGGGCAAGGTGTATGCTGTCACTGACTCCCGAGCGGAGGGACACCACTCCGGTCATGAGACCACTCAGGGTACGTGCTTGCTTTACAATTCCTGGGCGTATTTCTTATTTGATACTGGGGCATCACATTCTTTCATCTCTTTTACTTTCGCTGGTATGTTGGGATTGAGGGTAGAGCCTTTGAGTACACATTTATGTCTTGACACCCCGGTTACGGGAGATGTGGTCCTGAATAGCGTATGTCGTGCATGTGAGATTAGAGTGGCTGATTACCCTTTTATTGGTGATTTGCTTGTGTTGGACATGACGACATTTGACGTGATCTTGGGATGGAATGGCTCAGGAGGTATCGAGCGTCGATCGATTGTTGTCGACGGCAAGTGACAGTGGTGTCGGACGACACGATCGTTACTTGTGTCTTGGGCAGTATGAGCGGAGTTCTCATGTCAGCATTGACCGTGGGAGATGAGGTGGCGACCGTTCAGAGCAGAGAGCTACCACGGGTAGTGTGCGAGTTCCCGGAGGTATTTCCGGAGGAGTTATCAGGATTACCGCTGGCGCGCGAGGTTGAGTTTAGGATCGACTTGATACCGGGGAAGACGCCAATATCTATGGCCCCGTACCGGTTTGCACCAACCGAATTGGTCGAGCTGAAGCGACAACTCGAGGAGGTTCGAGAGAAGGGATTTATCCGTCCGAGTGCTTCACCGTGGGGAGCACCCGCCCTCTTCGTGAAGAAGAGGGGCGGAGCGTTGAGGATGTGCATCGATTACCGAAAGTTGAACCGGGTCACGGTGAAGAACCGCTACCCGATGCCGAGGATCGATGACTTATTCGATCAGTTGAGAGGAGCAAAGTGCTTCTCAAAGATTGATCTACGATTAGGGTATTATCAGTTGAGGGTTCGGGAGGAGGATGTGGCTAATACCGCATTTCGTACTCAATACGGACACTACGAGTTCATGTTGATGCCGTTCGGGCTGACGAACGCGCCTGCAGCATTCATGGACCTGATGAACGGTATCTTCTGACCGTACCTGGACCAGTTCGTCGTGGTATTCGTAGACGACATTTTGATCTATTCGCCGAGTGAGGAGGCGCATGTGGAGCACCTGAGAACAGTTTTGACGTTGTTGCGCACTCACCATTTGTACGACAACCTGGAGAAGTGCGAGTTTTGGCTCGCCGAGGTGAAGTTCCTCGGGCATGTTGTGTCCCGAGAGGGTATACTGATCGATCCGGCGAAGGTCGACGCATTCTCGAAGTAGGCACAGCCCACGAGTGTCTTCGAGATCCGCAGCTTCCTAGGCTTGACAGGATATTATCGACGGTTCGTGCAAGACATCTCACGCTTGGCCGCGCCGATGACTGCCCTGACACGCAAGGGAGCTGAGTTTGTGTGGACGGATGAGTGTGAGCACTCCTTTACCGAGCTGAAGGCTCGTCTGACTACCGCGACGGTTGCGTTTGGTTGTGATTATTAGTCCTTAACTGTTGTAGTATAGTATCTTCTTTGGTTACTTTAAGAATCATATCATGCTATATGAATTGTGATACGAATGTTTGTCTCTGGACATGATTGGTTGAATGAATGTGATGAATGTGAAATGAACTGTTGTCTTGTGATATGATCGGGTGAATGATAGACCGATGTGGTGGGTTTGGTAAGTGTATCGGTAAGTTTTTATGGTATGATAAGTTCGGTGTAACATGTGTGGTATGGTATTATGTGGTATGGTAATGTGTATTGTTTGCTTACCCCGATGTGCGTTTCCGGGAAGACATCTAGGTCAATGTGCGTTTCTGGTATGGTGTATTGTTTGCTTACCCCCGACGTGTGTTTCCGGGAAGACATCTAGGCCGATAGTGCGTTTTCGGTATGATGAATTGTTTGCTTGCCCCGATGTACGTTTCCAGGAAGACATCTAGGCCGATAATGCGTTTCTGGTATGATGTATTGTTTGCTTGCACCGATGTGCGTTTCTGGGAAGACATTTAGAACGATGGGTATTCCGGTGTGATGTATATTGTTTCACTCCGATGTTGTGTGTTCGGGAAGACATCTAGACCGAGGGTGTATGCCGGTCTGATTTATTTGTTTCACCCCGATACTGGATTCCGGGAAGATATCTAGACCGAGGGGGTGTTCCGGTACGGTATGTTGAGCTGCGTGTGTGGATTGGAGTATCCCGGTGTACTTGTCTTGTTCGTGTCATGTTGGATTTGAGTGATGTTCGCAGTAGACGTCGCAATATGATATTATGTTGTTTATCTGTTTTCTTAGCTTGGTTCTATGGTTGATAATGTTGGGTTCCAGTTGGTTTTCTATTCGTGTTGTCAGTTATTAGTTTATATTCTTGACTTAGTATTTATGGTGAGGGAGCGGAAGTCCTTTCCCATTACTACTTTTTCCTACTAAGCGAAAGTTCACCCCCTCCGTTTTTAATGTTTTACAGGTTTCGATGGTGAGTCGGTGTAGAGGACGTCTCAGAGCTCGGGAGCTCATCGAGAGTCCGGGGGTTTATCTTTTAGTATAGACGTACTTTCTGTTTATGAACTAAACGGTGTCTTTATTTATCTGGGTTTGAGCATTTGACTCATGGCATCAGATTTTGATTATGAACTACTCGGAGTTTTATGTTATTTAATTTTTCTTTTATTATTGTTCTTATTTTATTTTAGTTCACGTCTCGAGTTCGGTCAAAACCGGATTTGGGGCGTGACAAGCACAGAGGAGAGAAACCAGCCAGCAACCATGAGGATTGTAGAGGGGCCAGTACAAGGCCGGGGGCACGTCGCTGGTGAAAGAGGAAGGCATGAGACGCGGTGGCTAACGGCGACTTGACATTAACCCTAACAGAAAACTCCATGGAGTCCTTTTCCTTACCAATCTGAGAGATGGTTCGGAGTAAAGGAGATGCCCGTGAGGGAGGAAGGGATGGTGGCGCAGATGCAAGTGATGGTTGTGGTGAAGGGGATTGATTTCATCGTGAGGGGATGGGCGGGCTTCAGAGACAACCCTGACCACTGCGGCGATTAAGCCCCTTAAATCGAAAAGTTGAGGTGGATGGAGCGGAAAGAATGTGAGGGGTTACTGTGATAGTAGTGGTAACGAATAGGGAGAACTCCATGAACAGAGCGAATTGCTAGGACTGGCCCTAGAGAACATGTTATACTTGATGCTTTATATTTGTGTTGGTAAAGGCATAAAGTTATTATTCATAATTAATATGGAGGTTTAGTGTAACTCTGTGTTAGATGGTAGAAACTAGGTTCGAAAAGCGTAACAATGGTAGTGGCGGATCCTTTTCCTTTCTCCATTTTCTGTTCAACATTAATCACACTATATGATCAATATTGCTGTTTAGTTTCTAGATTTACCACGATAAATCTTCTCTGGGCCGGAAGGGGTTGGTAGTTGAGCAAGATATTGCTCAAAGTAAGTCAACATGTGAAGCTATGGTTGATTTGACCGTGCGAGAAATTTTTATTAATTCACCAAATCACCCAACATTTGGTGAAGCTGTGGGAGTTTCATGTCCGGGTGTACATGTGTGTGCTCAGCCGATTGTAGTGGATGACGCTTTGGTTTTGAAGGTATCAGAGAAGAAGGATAATAGCCCGTGGAAGGACGCTCTCCTTCAACCTACTTTTCGTCAGAGTCGTCCATCCACTTACATTATAGTAACTCGTTCGAGAAATCGGTCGTTGAGTCGGGAACGTGCCATTAAGTCTGCACCTCTTGTTTCGGATTTGTGGAAAGCGTCTCATAAGGCTTCCAAGAAATCAACTGTTTAGTTCAATACTAGTCTGTTTCCGTGTTTTGTTTTGTGCCCGTGTTTTGTTCGTTTTTTGTTTCTTTGGGATAAGGTTTGGCCTTATAGCTCCCTCCTTTGCGGAGTTCCTTTGTAAGCGTGTTTGAGGTCTTTCGACCCTAGCCTCATGTCTCCTTGACATGAGTGTTTTTTCTTAATAAATTCTTGAGCTTATCGGAAAAAAAATATTGCCGTTTAGTTTCTGGTTTTTGTCCGGTTGAGTCAAATCATGATGGTTCAAGGCTCCCTCGACAGAATCTGAGGCGGAGGCGGCGTGATTAGCAGGGAAGAAAGCCTCGTTGGTTGATGAGCCCATTACCCAGGCTCGGTTTGTTGTAGAAAGCACAAACGTTGTCAAACTTGATGTTTCAGGTCTGTCCTGTTTGGATCATCGGCAACGATTGAGGATGAAGAAGGGTTGCCAGGTCTTGGAGGACGAAATTTTCGTCTACAATCTCCCCTATGACACTAAGGAGGATTGGGTACGCCATGTATTTGGTACGTTTGGCAAAATCACACCATCTCTGTGCTCCGACAACCAAACCGCAAATCAAGATTTTTTGGTTTTGTTCGTTATGGATCGATGGAGGCAGCCACGCATGTGATTACTAGTCTAAATGGTTTCAAGATGAACGGGCGTGTGTTATTAGTAGCCTTCGCATGACGTCGGAAAGAATCCTCGATTGTTCCAGGTTTTGGAACCGTAAAACAGAGCTTCGGAACAGGTCCATATATTGAGTTGGTTCTTGGGAAAGTAAACCTTCCGGTGGTTGCTCCTTGTGTACGGACCGGTGAGTATGAGGTCGATCCGATAGAGGGGGCAGGATAGAGCATCTTTGAAGCTGACTCGTACACAACAAAGCTCGACGCTCGGACTGAATCTAGGGACAAGGTTTCCGTTGAGGCTTCGCCGAAACAATTGCCTGCATCTGAATCAACAAGAACAAAGATTGGACGGGTCTCATTTCCAACTTCGGATTCTCGGGTCGCCCTGAATCATAGGGAAATTGTTTCAAAATTTGATTCACCAGTTGGAGATTTGGATCAGGCGAGATTTACCTCACCAATTGTATTATTGGATCAGATTGAGTTACCGTCAAATCCGGGTTTGTTGTTGTGCGAGGTAAATGCTGAGATGGAGGGTCAGACGTCTTTTGCAGGGCCTCGTTGTCTGTTGGCTGGGCTTCAAGGCTAATTGGAGTTACCTGTGGGTCAAGTAACAAACCATGCAGGCCTAACCCAAGTAGACCTGATTCAGCCAGACTCGATCGAGGCAGACCCGTTAGATCAACAACATATCAGTCCCTAGAAGAAAGCTCTTCTTAAACTCGATCGAAAGGGTCGTCCTCCGAGGAAAAAATCCGAGGTTTTTGTTGGAGTGATTAAGGATCTCCGCTCGTTTCCCAGAGAGTGATAAGCCAACTACAGTCTTTCAATGGGTGGTTGGACGCAGCTCTCAAGAAAAAGGCCAATAAGGGACTAGCTCCTTGTATTCACAATACTAGGTCTAAGACCTGGGCTCTCAAGACGGATCAGTCTTCTGATAGTGAGTGGTACGAGGAAGCTTAGACCTAGTTTTGCCAGTGTTTTGGTTCTCTCGTCCAAGATCTTTTCAACACTTTTTAGTCTTATGGTTACAGGATTCACCTGTGTAAGCTCCCGTTGATCGAGCTCTTATATAATCGTTGTCTTTTTTGGATATTTTCCATTTTGGAAAGTTTCTTTTAATATAAATTTTGTGCTTATGCAAAAAAATAATAATTAAGTGAGTCTTTTGATTTTTTTTAAAACGAAAGTGAGTCTTTTGTTATTTGATAATTACAAATATTTTTATTAGATTTATGAATATGATACACATTATTGTTCATAGCCTCCATGATTGACATGTAGAGAAGATATATTCAGTGTGCTTTAAATAAAGGGATACATATAGTTTCTATCCATGTACTTTATCTTAATTTTACATTCTGACTGTGTTTCACCTTTCGCTTCAATTCTTAACCGTGATTTTTTAAAATTTTGTAGTTTCTAACACAAAGATGACGAAATCCGCCTGACTTCACAGATACGTTTGTTTGAGTACCCCAACCTCTAAAGTGCAATTGAAAATGCATAAGTTTTTTTTTATAGTTTATGAAAATAAAGGTCAACCATAGTTAGGACGTGAAAATGAGATAAAGGCGAGGCTAGGAAATGACGTTAACCCTCACCTTAATGTTAAGATCTACAATTTTTTGAAAATCACCGTTAGGAATTGAAACGAAAAATAAAACACAATTAATAAGTAAAATTTATGTAAAGTATATAAGTATGGACTATATATCCTTTATATAAATAGATAACTTATGCATTTGGATTGATTAGAGATCAATTACACCAACCAACTCTCTTCCCATTCCTTACCTGGCATTTATGCTTGGTGTTATCCTAAGAGGTTAAAGACCTGGGATCCTATTATCTCAAAATTCAAAAGGAAACTCAACTTATGGCAAGCAAATCACTTATGATTTGGAGGAAGGTTAACTCACATCAAATCAACTCTAAGTGCCCTTTCCCCCTCTTCTATATGCCTCTGATGAAAGCCCCAGTTGGAGTTATCAAAAAGCTTGAGCAATGGCAAAGATCATTTCTCTGGGGAAGCTCCCCATCAAAGAAAGCTCTTCACAAAGGTAAATGGGGCATTGTCTGTTTGTCCAAGGATGAAGGAGGCCTGGGTGTGAGGCCCTTGGCCAAAATGAATGCTGCTCTTCTCCAAGTGGTGGTGGAGATTTTGTGCAGAAACTGATTCTCTTTGGAAACTTGTAGTGTGTGCTAAATATGGATGGAAAGCTGATGATTGGAACCTCTTAAATGCTGGAAACCTTGACAACTTCTCTTGGTTAGGCCACTTCCAATCCTTAACCAAAGACAATCAATTCAGAAACGTTTTTGGTCAAACTGGTATTGCTTGGATATTAGGCAATGGGGCTAGAATCAGTTTCTGGTATGATGTTTGGGCTGGAGACAAGCCTTTAAAGGATGTTTTTGGTAGGCTTTTCTCCCTTTCATCAAACAAGCTTGGCAAGGTGGTGGAATTCTGGAATGGTTTGGGTTGGTTCCTTGACATCTCTGGTACTAGAAACTCATGGGATCACTCTCAAGAATTGCTGCTTCTCTCTATGATTTCTGGGTTATCCATTATTGTGGACAAGCTAGACTTGTCTAAATGGAACTCACACAAGGAAGGTTTCTCAGTAAGTAACTGTTTTAAGTCCCTTCATCCTCAAGGTCCCTCAAATTCATGGGGCTCAATTCTTTGGAAACATGGCTCATCCCCTAAAGTGCCTTGTTTCTCCTGGCTCTGTTGTTTAAATGCCATCCCCACCAAATGCTATCTTGAAGAGAGGGGAGTTAGGTTCTCAATACAGCAATGCCTCTGTGTATTCTGCAACTCCATTTTTGAGGATGCCAAACATCTCCTTCTTCATTGTCAGTTTTCTTGGAAAATTTGGGCTATGATCCTTAATTGGTGGTCCATAAGCTGGGTAATTCCTGGTGAAATTGGGGATCTGATGTAAACTTGGTCCTATCTTGTTCCTCGGAAAGCTCTGAAGTTTTGGACTGGAATTGCGGGTTTAGTTCTTTGGGAGACTTGGCTTGCAAGAAACGACATGGTCTTCAGCGTTGTTGCTGCTGCTGTGCCCAAAATCGTTCTCAAAATTCAAATCAACTCGTTCTAAGCACTTAAAGAAAGAGATGACCCCAAAATTAACTTCACAATCACAGAATGGATCAGAGAACCATTTGCATGTGTTTCTAAAGCCTTAGGTTGCAGAGTTATCCACTTCTGATCGTGGTTCTTCGGGCTCTGCATCATCTATACTGTCTCCATTTCCTCTTTTGCTGCATTTTCTTGTAATTAGGCCTTACAAGCCTTGCTATTTCATTTTTTGCTGCATTTTCTCTTAATTATGGCATCAAGGCCTTGTAATTGGACCGCCTAGGTCTTGTAATTGCCTGCACTTTGCAGTTTCCTCCGTCTCCAGCCTTTGGAACGGATGGATCAATCAAAAACCTCGCTGATAAAAAAACAAAACAAATGTTAGAGTGTTTATTCGAGGAAGGTTAACATAATGAATGATGTCAATTGCACGTCATCTTTCACCAAGTCATTCTCTCGACGTCAAGATTACATAACTTTTTTTGGGTACTAAAATAACAATATTAAATGTCATAAATCTTCCAGTATGTTTTTCCCATAAACAATGCGTTAAATAGCACGTAAAAAATGAAATGCCATTCAATTATGACAAATATTATATCTAGAAAAAGGAAGGTTTGTATGGTGCTTTCTCTTTCTGTCCACAATACACTACCAAAAGCAAGACCGAGACTAATCAAATCTGTGGACGATATAAATCCACTTTCTAAACCTTAATAACTTGTTTAGAGAAAATACAAGTACTGTTTTTTTTTTACGAAAATGAGGGATTTATAAAGCTGAATCAGAAGCAAGTAACCCAAAAATGGGTTCTGGCAATGAAGAATAATCCCATACCACAGATGCCCACTCACGGGCATTACTAGCTAGCTCATGAGCTACCATGTTTGCAGATCTTTTTACATGAACTACATTAACTTCTACCATACAGGAAAGAATCTGTTTACAATCTTCAATAATAGCTCCTAACGGAGTGATCAGAACCGAATTGCTCTTAAGAGCCAAAACTAATCCCAAACAATCCGATTCGACCACCCCGTTTCCCATACCTCGTTCCGCAAGCTCTTGCAACGCCGCCTTCAATGTCAAAGCCTCTAGCACTTCCGGGTCTTGATAGCCCCCAAACACCTTACATTGCATAAAACACGGGGAACCATCCGCATCTCTACAGACCCAAACACCCCCACCCCCGACACCTTGGAAGACCGCAACATCGGAATTGACCTTCCACCTACCGGGGGCCGGTTTCCTCCATCTTCCATTCTCGATCACAGTTCCATCAACACCCCTTACTCGCGGCACCTGAGCTTCTTTCCAACCAGCCAACAACTGCTCAGCACCCCGGAAAATACCTTCGACCGAGGGACTTTTCCCTTCCCACTCTCTCTGATTGCGAGCCCTCCAGAGACCCCAACAAACCACCGAAATAAAATCTGTATTTGCGCCCCCTCCCGACAACCAGCTGGCCCCCAATTAGTCCCGAAATGTCAAATCACCTCCCGAAGAGACGCCCAACACTCTACTCCAAACCGCCTTCGCCACAGGGCAGTGAAACATTACATGCTCAATAGACTCTGCTTCCCCACAAACCACACAATCCAGGATGATATTTACCTTTCTAGTGATTAAATTATCGTTCGTAGGAAGAAAACCGGACACCCCCCTCCACAAAAAGTGACAAATCTTCGGAGGGACCTTCTGACGCCATAACTGTTTCCAAAAAACATCTCGGTCCTCAATACTCCACCTCCCCTTCTGAACCTGTAAAAACCGGTAAACATCACGGACGCTATAATGTCCACTTCGGGACCCCCTCCAATACCAATCATCAGCAAGCAAACTAGAATTAAGGGGGACCGTCAAAATAGCCTCTGCATCCTGGACATCAAACAACTCGTGGATCAAACCGTTATTCCATGATCTAGAACCCGGCCTGAGAAGATAATTAACAGTCATTCCAAGTACTGTTTATTTTCAATTCGTACATCTTACGAATTTGTTGTTGATTTGATAGTCGATTAGGTCAGACCTGTAGACATAAAGTAACTATACAAACTAATATTTTCCGTTAGAAACGACAGTAAACGTTAGAAAAACTCCAAGAACTAACTGTCATATGACTATTGAACTCAAAAACTAGCTGTAGATTTGTTATTTTTTGGAGTTTTCCTAACGTTTTATGTTATTTCTAACGGAAAATGTTAATTTATGGAATTACTTTAAGTCCATAGGCTTGGTCTGATCGACTAATAAGTCAACAATCAGTTTTTGAACGGTACGAATCAACGATTATTTTTTTATCGGACCTACAAGTGGAACTTCCTAGTGGTGGAACCTTAAAATTCACTTAAAAACTCTTTGGCCTAATAAGTAATAACACAACCCATTTGAACAAAATGGAGCGAATTGCAGTGAAATCGAGGATAAAAGCACTCAGTTCAAACCAAGTATAGACCAGAAAGGTATCAGACGGTGACGACCTTGGTGAAGGGATGCAGCACCGGGTACTCAGACTTGGCGGACGCTGTGATGTCTGTGTTCATATTGAGTGGAACTCACTCTCTTCTTCTCTTCGCAAAGTTCTGGTTCTCATATAAGCCTATTATTGGGCTTTCTTGGGAATTAAATATTATACCATCACCATACATGGATAGTTAGAGGGCCTGTATGGTTGGACAAAAAGGCCCAGTCAAATGCCCATATTGCAAGAGAGCGTCGCAGTGGGGCGTACCAGGCAAAATGCTGGTGTAAACAATGATACAACAGTAATATTGTAGACCAAATGTTGTACTGGGCTCTCTTTGTAGACTGATATTGCCATGGGAATCTACATGTTATTTGTAGCAATTTTATATTTTTATCCAAAACTTGGTACAGATATGACACAGTCACACAGGTCTTGGTGGGACGAATTGTTAAAAAGGCCTTCTGAGGCTAATATATTGCAAAAAGACCTTCCCTTATTATATGTTTTGTAAAAAGACCTCCACTTTATGTTTTCCAATATTACCCTTTTGTAATATTGGAAAAAATACCTAAATCGCAGCCCCCTTTTCGCACCCAGAAAAAGCCGGCCGACGACCTGAATATCCAAAAAAAATTCCGGCGTCCACCACGTTCCCCGTCGCCGTCCACCACCGTCCAAAGCCCATTGAGTCCATTGAAGCAATCCTCCAAGTAAGGTAAGCTTGATTTCATCCTAAATTTGAAGCTATTGAATTTAAGTTTTAGGTTTGAGTAGATCTTCGAATGTAGGAGTGTAACAACGAATTCAAATGGTTTAATGTGTGTAAACTTAGTGAAATAAACAAATGGTAGAATTGGGTGGAATAGATTCGTATGTCGTAGGTTTTGTGAATTTTCTGAAATGGGGAACCAGTAGGGCCGGTCGGCGTCGGATGGGGAAGACGAGGGACCGATCGGCCTCGGAAGCACTTGAATATAGACAAGCCGGACGGCGTATATGCAAACCGATCGACGGGCCGATCGGAAGGGTTATGAGCGGGACGGCTAATTACATATACTAAATCATACTCGATTAGTACAATATGTCCTTATAGGGTTGTAATTGTTATAGGAATGGGTGAAATTTTAGTCCGTGCTACTTACGGTGGTGAATATAAGCTAGTGGATGGGAAGTATGATTGGATATCAACAACAAACAATGGTTGTGTTAGCCTTATTGTGGACGATAATACAACGCTGAAGAAAGTGAAGGACCGGCTGTATTCCGAAATCGGGGTGAATGAAAGGGAGATAGAACTGAATCTTAGTTTTGTAGGTGTTATGCCCAATTTTGTAGGAGTTATCCCAATAGAGAAAGTGTACGATGATTTCACTCTTCGGGGTTTTGTACTTGAGAACAGAATTATAGAGACGAGAACCGTGTTACGTGTAGAGCTGAGCAAGAAAGATACAGTTTTTGGGGAAGATGATAATGTTGAACAGGGGGGGAACAATGTACCGGAAGCTGTGGCATATGAGTATGATGAACATGACAATGGGGGGCATGACGCTTATTTTGAAGTTGGTATTTGTAGTGTTGCAGGTAATCCAAATAATGTAGATAACCCAGTTATTCGGCGGAGAGAACGTGATACGGAAGCACAAGCATCATCGCCTACGCCACCATCGGCAAGCTTGGACAATATCGAGGAGAACCGTGAAATGGTGGAGTATGTTCATAGAAATGAGGAGTTTCCTGCGGATTCGGTGGATCCAGAACAAAGCACTGTCGGTTTTAGGGATGGGTCAAGTTTAGTAGTTGGTAAAGAGTTTCCGAACAAGAGAGCACTGATGAGTTATCTGAAAGACATTTCAATTAAGGGTGATTTTCTGATAAAACGTGATAGATCTTCAAAGACTTTATACATTGCAAAATGTGTTGGTGCTACTTGTGGGTGGAGAGTGCGTGCAGCAAAAGATCGCGGATCCCGTGAAACGTTCTCCATTAGAACGTATGAGTCTTTACATACTTGTTTGGTTAGTGAACGGAACTCCCGAAAAGGTAAATTGACTACGGAAGAGATTGCGTGTAGGTTGGTAAAAGAAAATAGTGAAGTAGAATATCTTCCCAAACCACGTGCCATTCAAAACAATTTGGAGTTGCAGAAGATGGGGTTTTATAAATACTGGCAATGTTGGAGGGCAAGAACACTGGCGATGATTAAACTTGTAGGGGACCCAGCTTCAAGTTATGGACTACTCCCTGTTTATTTGCAGTAGGTTCGGAAGATGAATGCAGGTGTAGTAACTCATTTGGAGGTGGATGCGGAGAGTAGATTTAAATATGTTTTCATAGCATATCGGCCATGCATTGAGGGATTTAACTATGCCTTGAGAAAAGTGATCTTAGTAGATGGTACGTGGTTGAAGACAAGGTATAAAGGGGTACTGATAATTGCAAGCGGGGAGGATGCTAATGCTCACCAATATCTTGTGGCTTGGGTTGTAGTTGACTCGGAGAACAACGAATCATGGAAATGGTTCTTCCAAAAGTTGAGGTCGGAGATCCCGGATGGGGAAGGCTTGGTTATCCTTTCGGATAGACATGTAAGTATCAGCAATGCAGTGAAGATCGTCTACCCAGAAGCCCAACATGGGCATTGTAGGTGGCATCTGACCCAAAATGTGAGAGAGAAGGTAGGGGCTAAGGAAAAAAACAGATTATCGAAGTTGTTTCAAGAAGTTGCTGATGCGTACACAATGGAGAGGTTCCATGACAAGTACGAGCAACTGAAAGAAATGTACCCGAAGGCGGCGGAATATCTAGAGGAGACAACCATACAACGTTGTCAATGGGTGAGATCTCACTTCGTAGGGTCGCGGTACAATATAATGACAACGAACGGGGTTGAGTCTATCAACAATGTAATAAGAGCAGCGAGAAAGCTGCCTGTTATAAAGTTGTTGAACAGGATGCATGAAAGGGTTACCGAATGCTTCATGCAACATCTGGATGTGATGAACAAGATACCGGACTCCCATACTGTAACTCCAAAGGTAGAGAAAATCATGTGTGCAAGCAACAAGCTAGTGAAGTAGATGCAGATAACACCACTGAACAGACACGGCGAGTATCAGGTGAGGGATGAACATAATGACGTATTGGTTCATTTGGGGATGAGGCAATGCAGTTGCCGGGAGTTTGACATAGACAGAATTCCTTGTGCCCATGCCCTAACGTGTTGTGAGCATGCCAATATAGATCTGTATGACTTGTGCTCGAACTATTACACGCTACAAAAATGGGCTGAAGCATATTCTGGGACTGTGTACCCAGTGTCCCGTGCAGAAGAGTGGAATATAGATGAATTTGATCGTGAAGTTCTTATCGATGTTCTTCCTCCAGACTATGAAGCGAAACGTGGGAGACTGCAGGAAAGAAGAATTCCTTCAGGAGGTGAGGTTCAACGAGCGACTCAAGCGGCTCCAAAGCGTCCCAGGAAATGTGGACATTGTGCTACCGTTGGTCACAACAGACGAACATGTCCTTCGCTTCGATCTGCTTCTAATGTTTAGGGTAGGTATGTTTCCATTTATGACAGACTGTGTGTATTTATTTATTCCTGATTATGGTACTATTTGTTGAGTGTACTTTGTTTGAATTGCATGTGTTGAATGCATTTCCATTTTAATTACATTTGCGGAATGCAGTTATGTTTGGGATAGGATAGTGGTGTATATGCATGAAGCCGATCGGCAACATAGGGAGCCGAACGGCTTAACTGTGAAAAAATAAGATCTCCACTGTTGCCCGATCGGTCCAGTTTGGGGCCCAGACGGCGCCGATTGGGTTAACAAGTCATATAAAACCAAACATCGTTCAAATACCACGAGTCACATGTAGTTTGATTCAAGGAAAACGGTAAACACATTACAACCCTACTTTATTACCACAAAGACTCTCATATGGAGTTGAAAATTTGAGGTCTTTGTGTCCGATACAAAAACCAACCCATATTACCCAAGGGTAGTGCCCTCGTCTTCGTGAGTGAAGGACAAGACGAAGTGTCGCAGTCCTTCGAGCTGCTCCAACACGATACGAGCATTATTCTCGTCCGCATCTGTCCATCCAGTTCTATTCGCCTGTCTTAGCTCGTCCATCAGTGCATTAGCCTTCACTGAAACCCGAAGAAGACTTATCCTAATCTTCTGCAGCTTATCCAGCCTCTCCTTGTGTTCAAGTTCAACACGTTGCGCCGTAAGGGTGTGTCTTAAAGGTGAAGACATTGTGGATGAAGTGAGTGAAGAGTAGTGATGAATGGGTAGTGAGTGAAGATGGTTGGAGTGGGTTTTATAGGCGTGGTGAGGTCCATAAATGTTAGTTGGGTGGTGGGTTCCATTAATATGAGGTAGGTGGATGTTGGGAAAACAGGGTTAGTGGTTGGGATGACTTAATTTGATGGAGGAATGGCCCCAAACGACGCCTTATGAGGTCAGTATTAGGGTTAAAGTGGAGGGATGGCCCCAGACGGCGCCGTTTGAGGTCAGTATTAGGGTTAGGGTGGAGGGATAGGGCCAGACGGCGCCGTTTGAGGTCAGTATTAGGGTTAGGGTAGTGTTGTTGTCAGACTGCGCCGGATGATGTCAGTATTAGGGTTAGGGTAGGGTTGTTCTTAGACTGCGCCGGCTGATGTGTCAAACTGCGTCGGATGGTGTCAGTCGGACACTCAAACGGCGCCGTATGAGGTCAATATTAGGGTTCGGTGTAGGGTTGTTCTCAGAATGCGCCGGATGAGGAGCCAATCTGCGTCGTTTGGGGACCAATTACTATTGTTTATAATGTGGAAGGTCCCATTCCATTAACATTCAACGACAAACATTACTACCCTAATGAATACCACAAAGCCTCACAGCTGGAAAATGGAATTGGTCTCCTAAGTGAAGGACCGTACAAGCTGTGAGTACAATTCAACACTAATTATTACCACAAAGCCTCACATACTACATTGGAAAATTGAGGTCTTTGTAACCCGATACAAGCAAACTCACATTAGCAAGTGGGATCTCTTAATAGAAGGACCGTACGAAACGTAATAGGCCTTCGACCTGGTCCATGGCCTCCTTCAACTCCTGCTTGAGTTGATCTGCCTTATGTTGCACCATCTGAAGAGTTTCCTTGATCTGGTGGAGATCGTCCAATATCGCAATGCATTCTTCCTCAGCAAGTCGTGGTGTATTGCTGCCCGAAATAGGTGAAGACATTGTTGATGAACTTAGTAAAGACTATTGATGAGTTCATTGAAGTGAATATTAGGGTTTATAAGGGTAAGTAAAGAATATATTCCTTCCGTAAAGTATGTCTCATCTAATCAACGTCGGAAGGAATATATTCCTTCCGTAAAGTATGTCCCATCTAATCGACGTCGGAAGGAAATTTGGGACCCAATCTGCGCAGATTGAGATCCAAACTGCGCAGATTGGGACCCAAACTGCGCAGATTGGGACCCAAACTGCGCAGATTGGGATCCAATATGCGCATATTGAGTCCCAATCTGCGCAGATTGAGATCCAAACTGCGCAGATTGGGATCCAAACTGCGCAGTTTGGGACCCAGTCTGCGCATATTGAGGACCAAACTGCGCCGATTCGGGCCTCAATATGCGCAGATTGGATCCCAATCTGCGCAGTTTGGGTCCATAGGAAGACCGATCGGCCCACAGCAAGCAAAATAAAACCCAATAACTTATTTTATTTCATCCAAATAGCATAATCATACAGCCTCATTACTACATTACGCATCTAGCATAAAGTTAAGGAGCCTCTCCTCAGCTTCTCTAGATCTGTCCATCCACTCTACGAAACGTTGAAACCATGGAGGCTCCTCGTAAGGAAGCCTCACAATGTCACGATCGTTTACAAAAGGAGGGAAATCGAATGGGTGTTCACCATCTAGCGGTGGAGGACATTCTACATTCTTCTGTTGGACGAGTTCCTCTATTCGGTCCAACCGCTGAATTGAGTCATCGAGTATGCGGTCGTACTCAACGGCCTATGGTGGTGGCGCCACAAAGACCACTTTTCCGGCATTCTCCCGCCGCCTCCACCTACGCTCAAGACGAGGATCGTGGTTGGGTTCCATCGTGTCACAAAAATTATACCTACAAAATAAGGGTTGGAGTGAAAACTATTCAAGTGGAGAGTGGGTTTTATAGGCGTGTAAGGAATGAAAAGGGTTGGAGTTGGTGTGTCAACGCATTAATGGAGCCATTAATGTGTTGACTGCGTTGATTGTAGTGCATGCATTGGGACGTGCATATTTTGTATAGGAAATGTATCAAATAAAAGCATAAAAGCATTGCCATTTATTGCATTAATTATACAAAACATAAACATCATTCATCCAAGTACCAAAATAATTATCCAAAAAATAAAAACAAATACTAGGCAGCAAGCAGACGGTTAATGAGCCTCTGTGTAATTTCTTGGTTTCGAACCATCCACTGTCTGTACTCCCGGAACCAAGCAGGCTCCTCCCAAGAATGAAGAAGGTCATCCTCGTTCATCCGCGGTTGAATAAATGGGTTGTCACCAGGAGGGAGTGGAGGACATGGTAAATTTTTCTCGCGCATGAGGGCCTCCAGTTGGTCCAGCTGCCGGTCTGCTTCTTCAAGTAACCGGTAGTACTCTACCGACCATGCTGGTTCCGGTGCTTGATACAGTCGTTCGGGCATTCGGACTATTCTACCGTCGGCCATCATTGTGACGTATTCTCCGGCTAGCTCCCGTCTTATCCACGCACGCTCCTCACGCTCCGCACGCTCCGCACGATTCGCTTGGTCGGGATCCATTCTGTCAGAAACATATACGTGGTTACACTACTAAAACAACAAACACATCTAAAAAATTATAATTCAAGAACATTATTCGAATACCTATTCCTTGAAAGCTGAGAGTGAAGGGGGTTGGAGTACAAATAATGGGGTAGCTAAGCCCCATTTATAGGCTGGTGAGGATGAATAGGGTTGTAGTGGGTGGATGAGTGGGTGTGTACCCATAAATGTGTCTTGGGTGGAGAGACATATTAATGGGAGACATTGATATGTCTTTTTTTTGGATGTAGTGATTGAATAGGGACGTGCAGATTTTGTTCAAGATATGTATCCATGAGATATGAGTCAAACCATCAAAAATATATTCGTCAGTTCGCAGTCAAAAGTTTATCAGTCATCTAACAATTTTTACAGTCTACAGAAGATATTCGTCATCAGTCATCACGTGAATACAATATTTGATGCGAAACTGCGGCACAAGTGTATGTCGGATGTGGTCTTTGAATTCCAGTTCCGCCATCCCCACCTCGATGAACTTTAGGGTGTAGATCCCACTATCGGCCATCCTACAAACAAACACCAATATTATAAGCATGACATACAAGACTGTACTGCAAATGTAAGATGAATAAGTCAGATACTTACTTCACGACTTGCGGTATGGGTTCCACCCTCTCGAAGGTAAAATCCGCGTTGTATGCGGATAATGTCTCCGGTGTCCCGGGTAAAATCCGGAAGAGCATCTTCGGGAGCATGTTCACATACGGGGTCATCAACACCTTCATCTCGAACTCTGATATCTGGGGACGGTAGCTGTCGTAGACTTGGATTTTTCTTGCTTGCACGTCCACAACCAACAATATCCAGTGCTTGTTCTTGTGGTTCACTGTAAAATAAATCTTCTTCGCACACATCCAACTGAAAGGATAGACATCCTGCTTCTTCCCTCGAGCATAGTTCATGAGCTCAAGGTCCGGTTCTATATTCGCCTCATACTCTGCACAACACAGCTTGTGGAACACACAATCCAGCACTACATGGCTCTGCCTGAACACATTCGGAAAATGTCGTTGTCTGCACCGTATGCCTGACAACGCATCGTCCATATGCTGCACAAAGTTGAAAACAATATAAATTATATATTGCCAGGAAAAATAAACTCATATGCTGCTTAAAATAAAATACTAACCTACGGTGTGACCCATTCGCCAGGGGTTGCCAATGACCGGTAATATTTGGCGGGTAGGCCTCTGTAGAGGACTCCATCCTGCAAACCGGTACGCACAGTGCCAGAGTAATTCCTCAACCGCTGGGGAATCTTCGCTGCAGGGTTCCAACTGCGGATCAACCTCTGATCAAGGACACCGAGCAACTGGGTCCTCTTCCTCTTTCTGGAACTGGGCGGATCAGGTTCAAATAGGTGACGGGGAAGGTTAACCACGATCGATGGTGGCTCCCGAGGCTCCGAGGGTTCCCCCGCAGCCTGAGTTTGTGCCCCCGGAGCCTGCGACTGTGCCTCATCCCCGACACCTTCATCGTCAGTCGGTACCTTCTCCCAAGACGACAGTTCCCACGCAGGAGTTTGACTGACCTCCTCCTCCCCTTCGACCTCCAGACCTTCCCAAAAACTCGATAGTGGCCCCTCCACAGACTTAGCCCCCTCTTCCCCTCCTCCAAGTACCCCTCCTGCACTACGTGTCTGGGAATCAACTACCACGATCGGTGCAGGAACCTGATCCTGTCCCTCCTCAACCCCCTGCTGAACCGGAACCTGTCCCTCCTCAACCCCCTGCTGAACCGGATCCTGTCCCTCCTCAACCCCCTGCTGAACCGGAACCTGTCCCTCCTCAACACCCTGCTGTACCGCAACCTGTCCCTCCTCAACCCCCTGCTGAACATCAACCTCACACCTCATCTCAACCTCATGGACCATATCCATATCCCAGGGTCCAGGGCTAGACTCTCCAACCTGTTCCCGTCTTCCTCCAGTGTCACCTGATCCACGAGGCTGAGATTCATCATCCCTTTGCGATCCGACTGCATGCGACCGATGAGACCGAGGCGGGAAATGTGATCCTCGGGAGTCGCCACCAGATGCACGGTCGTCACGCCCGGGCAGCGGGTCACGGGCAGCGCCCTGGGTACAGAGTAGATGAAGGATCTCATCTACCCCAAACTCTCTCCGCTACGCTCCGATGGCGTCCCCAAACTCAGTCCGTACCGCTCTAATAGAGTCCGCCACGGATTGGATCTTGCCCTGCAACTCTCCGATCTCAACGCGGACACCTCTGATATGATCATCTGCTGCGGCCTGTTCCCCCTGACGACGAGGGGTCTGGGGTAACTCTCCTCCCCCGAAGGTGGCCTCTTCCCGGCGACGAGAGCACTCAGCTCCATCCCCTACCGGATCCGGCGGTGTCTGCTCTGTAGCCATCACCTCATCCCCGGACTGACGATCAGGTGTCGGCTCCCTTTCAACTGGCTCTCCTTGCTCCATACCCTCATCATCCCATTCTATCTCCCCTCCAGCCTCCAAAATTTCTGCAATCCGCTCAAGCGTCCTATCCGCTACCCTGTCGGGTATGACTCCCACATTTTGATTATGCGGAAGTGCCCTCTCTATTTCTGTGGGTATTAGGACACCCCGAGTCACCTGCACCTGCACACACATAACCATTACATTCAATTCATATAACCAACCTACATCTACAATTACACGTCTATACTTTTATTTTTTACCTCTTATTTCTGAAATTCGGTTGTCACCTCATCCGCCGACGGGGGCTTGGCCCAATTCGTCCGCCACTTAAAAAACCTCGGTAGGTCCTCACTGTACTGTGGGTCCACCGTCCCCCACTTACTTGGCAGTGCTTCCATAGACTCAAATACAAAAGGCTGTAACACAAATCAAATTATTAATAACCAATATGTACATTAATTGCTAATCATGCTCTTATTCAAATTGTATTAAACGTTTTACGTACCGTAAATAACGGGAGCAGACCGCATATGGTGTATGAGGCCCCCAGCCTCCCAGCGGCGATCGCTTGGAACTTCGCTCTCAACTCTCGAATACAATCATCCCTCAGATGCCGGAAGGAGATATACCCCCACGGGTACCGGGTGAACAAGTCCAGGTCTTCTACTAATCCCATCCACTTTGGCTCAATGGGTGTCGTCACTTTTGTGTGAGGTATCAACGCATCAGTGACGAACAACAGCTGGGCCATCTTCACAATATTGTAATCTGGCTCGGTCCTCCTGGTCCTCGGTTTCAACCGGGTAGCCACAAGGGCGGTCAACTTGTTTGCCAGGTCTAGTGGAGACACTCCACGCAGGTTCGAATCAAAATGTCTTTTCTCGAATGCTGTGGAACTCAATTGCCTCTGAAAGTTATCATCTCCAGTTCTGGGTCTTGAGCAATTCAATCCCGTCATCAGTGCGTATTCCTTCAGGGACAACTTGATCGGTTTCCCTTTCAGCACGAACCACATTTCGGAGTCCCTTCTCACCGTGGTACTCCTGACTATTAGCATCCACGCCAGGTTGTTGGAGGGCTGGAACTTCTCCGGTAACCTGGTGAACATCCCGAATGGACCCGCTCTTAATGCTGCAGCTGTCAGCGGGTCTGCATCCTTCAGCTCATTGTACTTCTCATACAACACCTTGTACCCACACCTGGCTGTCACACGACAGTTGAAGTACTCCCCATCGTGCAGTTCTGTTTCAATTCTTCGAAACCATTGAGGTGCTTCTGACGGAGTTGCACTCGGTATCGAAACAGAACCTTCTTCCTCTTCCACTGACTGTATTATGATTATAAGATGCATCCTAAAATTATCTAGTAATCCTACTTGTAGTAGTAATATTATCATTATAAAATAACATTAACTAGTAATCAAAACTGTCATGGGCCGATCGGCCTTTCACATAATTGTCCTAGGCCGATCGGGCAACAGAGAGTTTGGTCACTTTCCCATCCGGCTCATCCTGACCCCATTCGGCGCCGTTTGGACCTTGCTCCACAAGATCAAAACACAGCGTTTTACTACCGATATGCGCCGTCTAGAGCCTTTGGAAGGCAAATGATTGGGGGCCAAAACGACGTCGTCATTGGTGAATGATGTCATTTTGGGCCCTTCACTGGGCCTCACCGAGCTTATTGGGCCGTTGACTGGGCCTCATTGGGCCCAACCTGCTCCGTTTGGTTCAACCTCATGGAGCTGGTCGGCCCCAAAACGACGTCGTTATGGGGTCTCATTCGGCTCATACTGGGCATATCAATCAGAGCGTGTTGGTCACAAAACGTTGTCGTTGTGTCCCCAACCTGCTCCGTCAGGAACTCCGGCGACTCAGTGGGCTAAAACGCCATCGTTTTAGCCCCAATCAGCGCCGTCAAGACCCCAGTCGACGACACTGATTCCTTCTCCGGCAACGACCCTATTCCCTTCTACGCCTCCCCCATTCGCCGTAGCCTCACCGGCGATTTACACTAACTAAACCCTAGGTTTTGCAAAAGGGACCTAAATCCAACACAAATAGCAGGAGTTCAAATCGCACGTACCTGGTTCGACATGAAGTCGGAATTGTAGGAATTTCCTCTCGCCGGCGTCGTTGCTTGCTCGGAGATGATCGGGACAGATGAAGTCGTCGGCAATCGTTTTTCTGACTTTGACTCAGTGACGAAAAGACAAAGAAGAAGAAAGGGCGAGGGTATATTGGGCAGTTCATAATGTTTTCAATTAAAAGAAAAACAAAAATTCGATTTAATTCGAATGCCAAATTACCGAGGCTACCCCGCAAATAAATTAGCGTGATAAGGCCCTTTCCAACAATTCCTACGTCTTGGTGTCGAGAGGATATATGAGATCTTAGCATTTATGATATTAGGTGGTCACCAAATTTACAACCCCTCATATACACTACTATTCGTAAAATAAGATTTGAATATTTTTTTTTTGATCTACTAATCATATATACATATAAAAAGAACCTTTTGCAAAGTCCTACGTGGATCCTATGTGGCATTCTTCTCTATTCACAATTGCTATTTTCCTATTTCCTCATGCCTCCGCCTCTTTTCCATTGGTTCGTGGTGTGAATTTGAAATTGAAATAATGGTTTCAAATGGTTGAATGAAGTAACTATTGTATTCGGTATTCAATGGAATGGAATTGATTGCTGTAGTTATTCTCATTCTTCCTCCTCTCCTGATTTACGCCATAAATAGAGAGATCCTATTTCTTTCCCCTCTTCAAGGGTGCTTTTAAGGTTGAACCGTTTCTTTTCCTTCAATTTTATGTTTCGCTTCTCCTTCCCGGATCGTTTGGTGTCTACTCAGTTGCTTCGGATATATAACTCCAGGATATCAGGGTGCTTAAATTAGTTTCTTTACTCTTGCACAGAAAAATAGTTGATTCCAATTCGTAGTTGATTTGATCTGATCAGGCGTCATATGGAAGGGAGATAACCTCATTGATGGTGTTCCGGGAACACTGAAGATGATTCGATCCAATGCATTTCTTCGGCTTTTACTCTCTTTTTCTGTTTTGTTGATTTGATTTCAGTACTTGATACTGTGGTTGGTGAATTGTGTTTGTGTAGTTTCAAGGGAAGAAGATGTTTTTGGTCACCAAAATTTCCACTAAATCGTCAAGTCAATATGCAAAGAAGTTCTTTTCTCTTGGAATTTCAGTTATTGAGGTTTTTTTTGTAGTATATAAAACTTCAATACATTTGTACGATAAGAATTTGAGGTCTAATTCTTTGTTTTTGTTTATACTAATGTTGAAAGGATATGTTCACCTCCTCTTTTGTTATTGTTGTGTACTTGAAAGTTAATAACTTCCCCAAAGAAAGTAAGGTATTTGTTTAGGATGGTTGTGAAGGTAAGATATTCTCAAACTTATTGTTCTTATCTTATTCCAGTAGGCCATTTCTGATCTTAGATGAGCATATTTTCTTTTTGGTGTTAGTGTTTCAAGTTTCATCCATTGACATGCTTTGGAAATGATGCAGAGCTTTTTCAGGACTTGGAATTTGTGGTTTTATTTATTTATTTTAGGAGATGGGGAAGGGTATTTCGTTTGCTTGAAAATGATGGTTTGGTATCATGTCTCCTGAATTGATTAAGACACGACAAATTTTAAATCTTCAGAGAAGAAGATTGATGGATTAGTTGTTTATTTTGTCAATGATGAGAAATTGGGAGGAGTAAAGAAGCAAGGCGAGAGGGTCGATTTGAGATGGTTACCATCTTTTCTTCACGTGTTGGTAGCTTCCATGTCCATTTTTCTATTTGGTTATCACATTGGGTCAATTTGGTACTGAAACTTTTTGCTTACTAACCAATTATTATTCGATTTTTGTAGGGGTCCATTTCTTCTTTCTGAATCATGGATTTTCTATATCCTTAGAATTTCTTTCACACTAACAATATGGATTCAGGATTTGTGATCTCTTTACAGGAGACCCAATCTAGGGACAGTTTCTCCACACGCAAAAAGTCCGAAGAAAGTGTAAGAGGGTTTCACATTTTTTTTTCCAGGTGCAAGTGAAGATTGCTAGAATTGTCAATACGTATGGTCCCAGGATGTGTATTAACGATAGTCGTGTTGTGAGAAATTTTGTTGCCAGGTAAATGCTCTATATCAATATGTTTTATATTTTAATTTTGAGGGCAATTCAATTTTATTACGCTTCTTAAATTTTAATTGTGATAGAAACATACTGGTTAACCATAGTCCACAATGTAGGATGAGCAATATATTCATGAATTTGTGGTCTGCGCCCTACCGGAACGGTGTTTTCGTGCGTATAATTGAGGGAAGAGTTTGTTCTGTTACACATCAACCATCCACTGCGTTGCCGATCATTCTTATTTCCCTTCTTGGGGTTTGGGTTGGTGTGCGTAGGTGGGGGTGGATCTCCATTACACACATGATCATGATGATCCTTTTAAATAAAGGTGCACAATTCTATTTTTCTATTCTTTCAAATTTTCAATTTTTGCTCGATCCAATTTGTTAATGAGCATCTCAGTGTTGTCGTGAACCTCTTGCACTGAATCCCGGTTTGATTGATACTCATCTCATTTGTCTTGCATTTGATAAGTTACATAAATTTAATTAGATTAAAACTTGACATTATGTTTATTTGTGTAGGTTGATGCTCATAGTAATCATGGTAATTTGTTGAAAGAACAGGGCTTAGTACTTTGGTTCAAGAGATACGATGCAAATTATAGTCAACTATGTGATTTGATCTTTTGTTTTGTATTGTCTGGTCATTAAAATTATTCGTTGGGTTTTTGATTTTATACTTTTGTGTATCACTCTTGATGTTTTTGTCCTAAAACTTGACAAGGAATGGAAACTTTTGGTTTATGTACTTGCCATACGAACCTGAACTTCCTTCCTTATTTGAATAGACCCAACACGTGTGTTATTACTTTTCATATTTGGGATTTAAACAAGACCTTTAAGTTAGAAATATGGGTTAGACGGTTTCGATTTTTTTTTACTGAATACAGTACCCTTCTCAATATAGTACCCTTCTAAGTCTGTATTGAATATGGATTTTAAAGGGTCTAAAGAGGACAGATCAAGCCTGATAGGCCAAGACCTGCTGCCAGTGATTTTTAAATCTGGTGAACACAGACCAACCAAAAACTTCTCAAGTCACACGAGAGAAGAGGATGTATTGTTCATCACGGCATCACGAAAACACAATTGATAGGTGATATGGTATTTGGTTTGATTATGTTGGGTCTCATAATCATGCATGTGATGAGTTCATTCTAAGGTATAGACCTTGGTGATCTTCAAGTTTTCATAGTTTACTTTAGGAGTTCACTTTAAAAGCTTGGATGTTGCAAGATAATTGACATATTTGTTTGGTGTGAACTATTATTTAAGCTTCTTGAGAGGACCTTTATGTTGATTTGTCAACTGAAAATTATAGGTGTATTCAATTCTATGATCTAATGTCCTGTTTATATTACTTATGCTGTCATTATAGATGTTCCAATTATAATAGTATACTACATTACCGGTTTTGTTAAGAAAAGCATATTTATAATTGTGTGGTTTCAGATCTCAAATTTCCTTCTCTTCTCCTGCGTCCTCGCTAACCTGTTTCTCTAGCGCTGCTTAGCTTCCCGTTAGTTTTAGCTGTGAAATTAAAGATGGCCGAGGATACTAAAAATTGATTCTATAGTTTTTTTTGCAGGAATAGGGTAATCGTAATTAGGGTCATCACCAATCTTGACCTGGTAAGTTTATATGCTTGACTTGGTTAGTTTTTGCCAATAATATTAGTCCAACATAGGGAAAGGAAAGAAAAGTTAGAAAACTGAAAGATATAAGCGTAATAAAATGGTAAAATAGTTGTTCTGTGGTCTGACACACTATGACATGCATACATACTTTCAATAATACCAAATTGTCAAAGCAGTAATTGAATTGTAAGCTACCAAACATGAGTAGACGAAAAGAAATTACGGAATTGCATAACATAGGTACGAAGATGTACAATTTTGGTTTTGTCTCTTTTACCAGATAGATATTAACCCGAAACATCATTAGGATGTTTAGTTGATGCACAAGGGAAACAGACAACTGGGTTTAATGGAGTGAAACCCATGAAATTGACATCGTGATGGTTCTAAATTAATGTATCGATATATGACATATCTTTGAGTTTTTGATGCGTGATGTACACGAATACAAAACAGACCAGAATCAGATGGGGAGTCCACATGAAGAGGGCTTAGAGTCAATAGACAAAAGGTTGAAACTTTAATTGATGGAATCCTTTTTGGTTTTAGCTTTGATTAATAGAATAAATTTGACGATAAAAACAGGGACATTGCAGTAAATACTGAAATGGTTGCTTTGTTTATATAACATACTCTCCATACATTTCTTAGAACATGAGTTTGCTAAGTTGAATAAGTGAAGTGAAAGAGAACAGTAACAAGTTTTATGAGCAATACACAATAACATTATTTTGCTTAAAAGAATTTATGGGAAGTATAATAGGTGGTCGGTTAAGATGTAGTTGTAGGTTATCGTTTGCATTCACTATTTCCATGTAAAAGTGTAGCCCAATATTATTGTACTAATCTAACAAAGATGAAATAGAAGATAAGATTTGCGCGTAACTTATCTTTGCATCTTTCCTGGTGCAGGCCATTAGAATCCGAAGCAAGGGATGGTTGTTGGTCATTGCGATTCTTATAACCAGTTCCAAAATTTTCACCCACCATTTCTTTCAAACTCTTGATTTGCTTTGGAAACTGAATAGTCGTGTGTGTATGTAGCCTATATTTTTGTAAACTATAGAAACAAAGGATTAACACAAATGGAGACTTTTTTCACCTTCGTGGTATCAAGACCTCAATTAAAATCACCTTTCATCGAAGTGTTTGTGCCATTCTTTTATTCTTGAAATATAAGACTAATAACGATAGAGAAGACCTTTTTGGTTCGGGTAGTTATTTGCATTGATATAAAAAAAGAGAACTAAATACTTTGATGGTCACTAATAAAGATATTATCTCAAGTTACATAATTCATTTAGTCTTGCATTCAACTTGGTGATTCTCGACATTTCTTTGCCGACGTTGTTCCAGTTGTGCCTTAAACTTGCAACTGCTTCTTCTAGATCGTCTGTTGATTTTAATCTACACCAAATTTGTACACCAAGCACCGCGCAACGCGCGGTGCACCCACCTAGTGTAAAGAAATTCAAGGCTATTGACGATGATCTTGTGATTTTAATTACATGATCTTCTCTTCTAATTTATTTGTTTCCTTGTAGGTAAATATTATTATTATTTCTGATAAAAAAATTGTTATTATTAGATAGATTCTGTATTTCCTTTTTTGGCGTATGCCTCTTGTATAAATTCGTAGTTCTTTGATCAATAAAATACAAGACATGGATACAATATCCTAACTATTTTACATGGTATCAGAGCCTGCAATGGCTAACGCACAATCTATTATTTCGCGTTCTTTCGACACATCAATGGGAGTTTGGGACGGGTTACAAAGCCTCCGTCTTCCCAAGTGTATATGTGGTTGGTGTATTTGCGGTATTAACAACCCTACCCAAGCATTGAGGGATTTCGAACACACCCCTTTGATTGGTGCTCAACAGACGCCCCAACTTCCCTCGCCGACTACAGCAAGCCACCCTGAGCATTCATTGGTTGAACCTCCAAGCTTCCATGATACCGGATCGGAGAGCGTCGTCGATGTCGGACCACAACCTCGAGCATGCCACTGTTCTGCACTTGTTATCGCGCGGCCTTCACTGTTCTACCAGGCCGTTGCATCATGTGCAGAAACATATTTGGTAGGAGAACCACATTCTCTGAAAGAAGACGTAGTCAACAGCCCTAATAGGCCACTTGGCTTAGGCCTCATATGCATAATAGAAACGGGCCAAATGGGCCAGCCCTACGCGTCACGCATTCACGTGTATCAACAGACCACGCGGGTCGGAGACAGGCCAGAACCAGGCAGTCACGCGGGTCGCGGTTCCTGGAGCAGGCGCGGGTTCTTTTACAGGGTCAGCCCAGCCAGCCCAACCAGTGGGCTCCTAATTGGAGACTTTTTTGGGCCAACTTTCTGAAGCCCAAAAGGCTTATTTATTTTTTTTTGGATATTTTCAGCATATCTCAGTTCATGAATTATTTTGCTAGTACCTCGACTATCCGTCAAAATTATGGTGACCATCTCTTCGATATCGATTATTGATCCTGGCGCAACTAATCATATTTCTTGCAATGATACCCTCTTATCAAACGTTTGGGACAAAAATAAATTTATGTCCGTAGAAGTGCTCCTGTAACCGCCGTAGGACAAGTGTCTCTTGATCCTCTTTTGACTCTTGATCGAGTGCTCGCAGAGCCGCGTTTTTGTTTCAGTTTACTATTTGTCAGTTAGATTACTCGTGATCTCAATGATGCACTGATATTTTACTCGGGTTGTTGTGTGATACATAATTTACTCTTGAGGAAGCTGATTGGAACATATATAGTGCATAACGGTCTCTACTATTGGGAACCAACGGTGGTAGGTAGGGCATTATTGATTCGTGGAAATGATGACACCCAATTATGGCATATGTCGGCTTCTCGGTTATCTTTAATTCCAGGTTTATGTCCAAACTTTTCTAAGCATGGATTGGGTGTATGTGATGTTTGTTGTAGGGCTAAACAGACACGATTGACCTTCCCCATACACACACATAAGACTACCCGGATATTAGAATTAATCCATTGCGACATTTGGGGATCATACCAACACGCCCTCATTCTCAGGGTGTTATTTCTTCCTCTCTATTATTTTTACTATGTTCACCAACAAACGCGCGACATAATTGCCCTAAGATCTCGCCTTGGATTATTTTTGGGATACCCAAGGGGATAGAAAGTTATCGGATTTATGACCTTAAATCAAAAGAGGTCGTTGTATCACGAGATGTGCAGTTTTGGGAGAACATCTTCCCGGGAGACTATTGTGCAGACACTGGACCACTCTCTGATGATTCCCATGTTCCACCTCTAGTGCCATATGACACCACGTTTTTGCATGAGATCCACACTCCACCACCAGAAGCGCCACCTTCAATCCCAACTAAGAATATGACCCATGAGACTGTGGAAACATCACCTCTTCCCGCCAAGCGTGTCTGCAGGCCCGCTACACGCTTAAGTGGGTATGATTACACCCTGCCACCTTCTATCTTGCAGCCAGCTTCTGCCCCGCACCAGATCGTTCCTTCAGCAAACTCGACGGTACATCCTCTTTCCCGTACTATTTCATACGATAAACTATCACCTGCTCAATCTACTTTTTTAGCGGCCATCTATTCTATGGATGAGCCACGTACCTTTCAACATGCAATCAAACATGAGCATTGGCATGACGCTATGACAAAACAAATTACAGCTCTTGAAGGAAATCACACTTGGACCTTAACAGAGCTTCCCCCGGGAAAACGTGCCATCGACTCTAAGTGGGTGTACAAAGTGAAGTATCGTCCAGATGAAAGCATCGAGCGTTATAAAGCCCGCCTTGTTGCAATAGGTTACACCCAAGTGGAAGAAGTTAATTACACTAACACCTTTGCCTAGTGGTAAAAATGGTCACTATTAGATGTCTTCGTGCGGTTGTTGCTAATTGCGGTTGGCCTCTTTACCAGCTTGATGTCAACAACACATTTTTGCATGAGGACTTGCAAAAAGAGATTTATATGAAAGTTCCACAAGATTTTTCCAGACAGAGGGGCAACGAGTTTGTCGCCTATATAAATCTCTTTACGGCCTCAAGCAAGCGTCCCGTAACTGGTATATGCATTCTGCGATCATCAGAGCCCTAGTCTGTCATGCCCAGTGTAAAGTCCTGAAAATTTTAATTGTCTTTTTACGGTTTTTAATTGACGGGTTTGGGAAGCGATTCGAAAAGTCTGAAAAAAAAAAGCTGGATCGGGTTGGGCCAGACCCGACTAGCGACCCGGTCCAGTTGGGTGACCCGGCCCAAGGCTGGGTATAAATACCAACATTTAGGGTTTTAACCCTAAATGTTCCTGTCTCCTTCCTCCCACAGCCGACCGATTCCCCTCCCTCACTCCCTCTTCTTCGTCTTCTTCGAGCCTCACACACGCCATCTCCCTCGCCTCTCCCTCTCTGGTCCCGACCCTCTCGCCGGAGCCCTCACCCACGCCGTCTCCGACCACCCTTTCCCTCTCCGTCCAGCCACCACCAAGCCGCAACCGACCCTCCCTCTTCTCCGTCCAACCACGACCACGCCGCCCCGTCTCCGTTCTTCTCCGGCTCAAACCGCCGCCCTCACCCTCACCGTCCTCTCACCATCTCCGACCGGCCTGGTTCGCCGGCCACGTTTCTCCAGCCTCGTCTCCCACCTCTCTCGGATCTGAGCCGCCACGACCTCGAACCCAAGCCCCGCCCCTCTCCCTCGTCTTCTCGGACCAGACCCACCGTCGCCGGCCGTTCCCCGCCGTCACCGAGCTCCTCTAGCCCCTCTCTCTCGAGGGTCCGCCGCCTCCCTCGTCGTCGGAACCCTCGAACCCGAGCCCCGTCGTCCCAGATCTGAGACGAGTGAGGGGCCACCGTGCCTCGCCGTGCTCCGCCGCCACGCCCGGCACCGCGACCACCTCCCTCCGCCCTTATCTCCCCTACGGTGAGCCACCACCGTGAGTTTCCGGCCGGATTTATCGCCGTCGAGGGTCGTCGGATTTTCTGACCGAGCCCTCCCTTTCGTTGTATTTCTTTTTTCGACTAATGTTAAATCTGTTAATGTTGTTTTTTTGTAAATGTTGAATCTGTTAGTAGAAAACAACTGTAAATTTTGGATCTGTTTAGTGGAATCAAAAATCAGGATTTTGGAAAGAAAAGTTGTAAAACGAAAATCAGATTAAAGAAAAAGGGATTTAAAATAAAAGAGAATTAAAATCAATTTGGGTTTAAAAAAAACGGTTTTAAATTGAGGGGTTGAGAATCAGATTGGTTAGGAATTAAACTAAAACGACGTTGGTTTTATGATTTGAGACTGAAATCGTCGGAAATAAAACTTGGGTTTTAGAAAGTCGATTTAAGGGAACAATCAGATTTGATTTAAAATGGATCTTGATCTGTTGAGCGTGGAACGAATAATCGGGCTGTTAAAATGGACTGCTATTTGGGTTTAAAAAGGAACAAAGGCGGACCGCTGAATCGGACCTCGGGATTCGTGCATTGGGACTGTGCCTCGCATGCACCGGTTTCGGTGCTCGGGTACTCAACCCGATTCACCGTGACCCCGCTTTTATCCCGCTCGAGTTTAAGGGACAACTGTCAGTTTTAAACTGGTTTAATCGTGACCTTTAATTTAACTTGGGAACCGCCTCTAATTATGGCTTTCGTGTTATCTTTAGCGTCCGACTTCGATCGAAGTGAAGCCCGGAGGTAGCGAGCCAGAACGTCAGCAGCTAGGAAGCGTAGCGGGTGCTCTTCAGTTGAGGTAGGGAAAGTAGCCGGATCTCGGCCCTGACTAGGGAAAGTTAACAGTAGATTTGCATGTGACACCGGGGTGTCGTGGGTTAAGTAGGTTTATCGAATATTAGAAATGCATGATACGGGATTGTAGCGTTTATCAGAAAAGCATGTTACAGGAACTTAGTAATTATTGGAAAGACATGTGACACTTAGTAGTGTCGTAGGAGTAGAGAACTTAGCGATAATTGTTTTACTGGAGGCATATGACCATGCCCGGAGGTTGTTTGAGAAACCGTTGACATTAGGACTGTTGGAGGCTTGGTTAAGCCGGAGGTTGATTTCTTAAATTGGTGTCTTGGGTGGCCATGAGAGCCCGTGTATTTAAATTGGTGTCTTGGGTGGCCATGAGAGCCGTAGTTAATTGTTGGTGTTTTGGGTGGCCATGAGAGCCCGTGTATTTAAATTGGTGTTTTGGGTGGCTTGAGAGCCGTGTACTAAGGTTGGTGTCTTTGGCTGGCCTACCGAGTTAGAGTCTCGGGGGGTTGCAAGCTTTCTTTAGCTGGCTTACGAGTTAGAGTCTCGGTAAGTTGCAAGCGTGTTTTATGGTTGGTGTCTTGGGAGGCCGTGAGTGCCTGTGGGGTTGTTGAGTCCGTGTCTTACTGTCGGTGTGTCTTGGGAGGTCGTGAGTGCCTGTGGGGCTGTTGAGTCCGAGTTTTACGGTTAGTGTCTTGGTGGCCATGAGTGCCTGTGGGTGTTGGTTCTGTGTTGTTACTGGTTGTTGATTTTGCTTGTGATTGTGTTTGTGATTGTGATTGTGATTGTGGTTACCGGAGGTTGGGGGCCCGCTTCCTGAAACGGGGGTCCACGAGCACACGCGTCTGCATGTTCAGACGGGGTAGGGGCCCGCCCGCCAATAAAGGGGTCCTGGCCGCGCGTGTGTGGTTTGGGTTTGTGAGCATACCTTGGCTGGCTTATGGGTTAGAGTCCCAGTAAGTTGCAGCATCTTCCGGCTGGCTTATGGGTTAGAATCCCAGTAAGTTGCAGCATTTTTTCCCGCTGGCTTACGGGTTAGAGTCCCGGTAAGTTGCAGCATTCTTGGGTTGGCTTGACCGGGTTAGAGTCCCGGGAGGGCGTTCTTGGCAGCTGGTTTGCGATCCTTTGTGATCTTGTCTTGGTGTGCGATCCTTTGTGATCTTGGTTGGTGTGTGATCCCTTGTGATGCTGTTTGGTGTTGCGTAACTTTCTTTTGAGTCCTTGGAAGAGGTCGTCAATCGCTGTGTCAGGTCTACTTTACGTGTCAGAGTGTTGAGTCGTTCGAGGAAGGTCACCGTGGGTGTATGTTCAGTTAGAGTACTTGGGTTGGGGATGGTTTCCCCGGTGTTGAGTTGTTGGTGGTGTTATTTGCTTTGTCTGCTAATTATGTCGTAGTCAGTCTGTTATCCGTGGTGGTGAGCGAACGCTCACCCCTAGCTGCTTTTCCTACAGGTACTGTTCGTGGGACGGACTAGGTGAGCTCTCGAAGCTTGTGGAGCTAGGAGCGGAGTCCGAGTTTTGTCTTTTGAGTCTAGTGACGGATACCTTGTATTTTTGTCCACTTGTTGGGACGTGTTTTAAATTGTAATTATTATTTTGTTGAACTAAACTGGTATTTTAAAGTGTTTAATGAAAACAGGTTTCAAGTGTTTTTATGTTTTTAAAACGTTCGCGTCCCTAGTTCAGTTTACTGAAATTGGGGCGTGACACCCAGACTCTATCTCATTGATGCTACTTCCCAAACAACAATATACCTATGGCATGCAAAACCCACCGACGAACAACTCTGTAGTAACAACGACTCTGAGCCTGCAAAAGTATAAAAAACGATTAGGTCGATCCAAAATTGAGGGACTCATCGTCGAAACCCAAGAGGGATAAAAAACGACTAGGTCGACCCGAAATCGAAGGACCCACCACCGAGACCCAAAAGAGATGAACAACTATATATGATGAAAGGAAACGAGCAGACCAAGACAAAGCAATCAAATGATCGAAAAAGAAAAAGAAGAAGAAGATGAGCCGTCGTCGTCTCAAACGACGACAACACCTACGGCCCAGAGTTCTCCCATAAAACTAGTGAGAAAAAAATCTTTTGATGTACCTCTATCCTTTATTCCAGTAATGATCAATTTAATTTGAAACATCAAGTTAATAAGCATCGTGCATGCATGGTGGGGGGTGAAAAATGAGTGGGTTGCTTTATGGGGATAGTAATAATAGTATTAATAAATAATAAGGGCTGGTTTAGTGGGAGTGGCCTTGTGTTGGAGCTGCAAAAAAGAAGCATCCAAACCCAAATCCAACAACGGCATCTTCACTTTTCTTCTGAGCATGCCATTCCCATCCAACAGCTCCAAGACAAGCACAACACATTCCAAGAGAATGAGCAAGAAACAAGAACAAAATAGTATTATTATTATTACAATCATAAAAAGAAGGGAAGAATGTTGGTTTGTATGTCTTTCCTTGTCACAAGCCACACCATTATTGTTTGTTCAATCAAAAGCAGAATGATTCTAATCTCTCTGTCTTGTTCCTTGGCCATTGCATCCAAAAAAGGCTCCACCATCTCCAAAGCTTCAAGAGGACAAAGCAAAGTGTATCATTATTCAATAACCAACCATTTATTCCTTGAAGCACACCCTTCCATGCACTACCCTCCAACACTCCTCTTGGACTCTTGTCCTCACCATCTTCTCCTTTACCAATGCCACAACCGCATACCCACTGAACTATGAGATCCTAGATTGGCCTCTCCATCCTCTTCCTCTTGGCCCTTGCGCCTTCTCCGCCGATTCTCTCCAACCCCACTTTTCACACCATTATATATATACACATACATATATTATCTGGCCTCAATAATCAATGGGTCGGGAAGGTCATGAGCCGACAATGGTGTTGCACTCCTCGAGCTCGATTGCTCTGTTGCAGGAGAGGTTTAGAAGACTGCAGAGGGCCAAGCAGATGAGGGAGGAAAGAGAGTTGATGAGAGGACCGGTGATGCATTACGATCCGGCGTCTACTGCTACCTTGTTCTTCCACCCGGAGCTCATGATGATCGATCTCCGGTCGACGTCTCCGCCACCTCAGGTGGCGCTGTCACTGTGGCCTAATGACTCGGCGGTGGGTTCCAAACGTAGTGCCTCGGACATCCTGATGCGCCCGGCCACTCGACTACATCTTCACGATGACATAGACACTTCTCTTCATCTGTAAACTTGACAACAAATAATTAATTATTAATACATAGCTTTCTAATTTGTTACGTACGTGAAGATGTAATTTTTGCGCTGGATCAGGATGGGTCAGTATCAGCGTACGTACGTACGTACTAGCAATTATAAATATGTGTTTCTTTCTTGTTATTAATTGCCGTTGTTTCATGTTTTTTTTTGTTGGTACAAGGTTTTGATCAATCAGTTTTTTTTTTGTTCAATAAAAAAAAACATGATGGTTGGTTCTAAATACAAGTAAACAAAGAATATTTTTGTTGAAGGAGAATTGTAGTTTTCAGTTCTCGCTGTCACAAACACTAAAATAATAATAAAAATAGAAAAAAAATGAGTGGGAAAGGGTCAACGGAGCGGTCAAGCTGATGCCGCGTTATTTCTCTTCTCTTATTGACTTCCACATCGTTGAAGCGTAACCAATACACACTTTATCTCCTTTGGGAGCTTGAATCGTGCGCTAGGGTTTTTTTCCCCTTCTCCTTCCCACTGTTTGGTTTTGACCTTGAGCTCTCATCTGCACCCAATCGGGGGTTCATTTCTCCGGGTGAGTTCATCGCTGGTAATTGTTTGTGAAATTTAACATTTTGTGTCCCTGTTCGCTTGTTTTGTTGCTTGAATCGGTGCTTTCTAATTATGCTTCTATCTGCTGTTTCTATTTTAGTTTTTTTTCCCTTCATGTAATAGTTTGGAGGGTGTATTGGTGATTTCTCTTTTCTGGTAAGTTTTGTGTTCTGGTGTTGTTTACATTGCATTTTCTATTAAATTTGAGCATATATTTGGAAGTAATTGAACACAAAGGGGCTTTTTTGTTTGTCTGTGTGGTGTTTTTTTTTTCCATTTCTGTTCTCAATTTTGGCTATGAGGACACTAAATACAACTGTTTTGGTTGCTGTGATATGGCTAGTGTTTTATTCTTTGGAAAATCTGTGTGGTTTAGACATCCTGTTTGTATCTGAGCAAGTGTGCCGTTTTGTGTAAGAGTTTCTTAATGGAAATGAGAAGCCTGTGAAATTTTGTGCTTTAATATCGCTATCGAAAAGTCCATTCCCCGTTTTAGTTTCAATATCCTTTTTTGTCGGACTTGGTGTTTGATTTTATCAGGAACTTCAATTGGCCTTTTGTATTGTTTCGCTTTTCTTGATTCTGTTCTGGGCTAAAAGGAAGTGCTAGTTGATGATATTCTATACCAGTGGATGGTGAAGTAAATGTTTATGCTCTATCTTGTTTGTACAGATAATGAAATAAGCTTTATTTAAGGGAATTGTTTTGTGGATACAACAAGTTCCTCCATCTGCCTCTATTAACCAATGGCACCACCCCATCAACAGCTACGACTTGGAGGATTGCAGGCATCGCTGTCCTTAGTTTCATCAGATGCTCCTGGCTCTCCCAATCCTCAAGAACCAGGTTCCAATTCTGATCAGGTGCGTCAATCTCCATCAGAGAGCGACAGCTCTCGTGAAACTTGGCCCACTGCCGCGGCTCTCTTGGCCAAAAAGATGGAGAAGGAGAAACAAGGGGTGAATGATCAGGCTGAGCATTCTGTTGTTCGTGGTATGTCTGGCTTAAATAAGATCTCGCTCATTGACATAGCAAAAGAAAGAGTGGATGTAATATCAGAACGGATGCAACATCTCCCACAGGAGTCTCTAGAAGCACTCAAGAATGAATTGAGGGTTATTCTGGAAGGAACTGGGGGTCCTCAACATAGGGAAGGTTTTTTCATTCTGCAGAAGCTTGTTCAGGGTAGGGAGGATTTGACATCGGAGACCCTTCTTAAAGCTCATGGAGCTCAGTTGGATATTCTTGTAGCTATCAACACTGGGATTCAGGCGTTTCTTCATCCAAGGATCAGTGTCTCGCAAGCTAGTCTAATTGAAATATTTGAGCACAAGAGATGTAGAAACATTGCTTGCCAGAGTCAGCTTCCCCCAGATGACTGCAAGTGTGAAATTTGCTCCAGTAAAAAAGGTTTTTGCAATCTTTGCATGTGTGTGATCTGTAGCAAGTTTGATTTTGAGGTGAACACATTTCGATGGATCGGGTGTGATATATGTTCGCACTGGACGCACACAGATTGTGCTATTCGTGATGGACATATTGGTGTAGGGCCTTGCGTAAAGGCTGGAACAGATCCAGCTGGTATGATTTTCAAATGCGGAGCATGTAATAGGTCATCTGACTTATATGGTTGGGTTAAGGATGTATTTCAAAATTGCTCTCCAAGCTGGGATCGTGAGGGTTTATTGAGAGAACTTGATTTTGTTAGTAGAATATTCCGTGGGAGTCAAGATAACAGAGGTCGGAGACTGCATTGGCATTGTGAGGAGATGAAGGAAAAACTGAAAGGTGGGCTAGCAGGATCAGCGGCTTGTAAGGAAGTGCTATTATTCTTTCAAGGTATGCATTGCCTAAACCACTTTAATTCAGTAATTGAAAATTCCTTGAGAGAGATATTTACACTGACCCAACTAGAAAGCAGAACATTTGCATATTCAATTGTTTGTCGCCATTCGTATAGTTGATACATGCCTTCAGTTGGAATTGCATGTGCATTTTGAAGTCATCTGTTTCATTGGTTCATTTCATAATATGTATGCTTGTTTAAGTTCCCATTCAAATTTAGTAGTGTCACGAATGCCACTTTGGATTTGTGAATATTGTAGCCCAAAGTGCAAAAATGTAGGTCCATTAGCTGTTGTAATACAAGATCATAGTTTGTCCATTTTAATATTCGTATTATATAGTGTCATTGCATATGGGTTTTATGATATGGATATAAGGGGAGTTAATAGTTATAAAATGAACTGATTGAGTGATGATCATCCTATGTCAGGAAGTTTTATTTGTTTAATCAGTCTTTTGTAGGAAATTCTAGAAGTCATCTAACTTATATGATATGTAGTCCATCCTGTTTAGTCAAATTTTGTGTGCGTTTAAACAAGACTATTCTCTATTATTTTGTCATATTTTGTGTGCGTTTTAGTGGTTGATAAAACAAGCAAGGTGGCATGTTGTCATTCATGCACCTGTACACTCTTCTTAGTAATCACAATGCCATATTAGCAGAAGCGATGCCAAATTAGTATTTGTTCACAACAGATATGAGAAAAGTTTTCATTTTTTATTTTTCGCTTCAACTGGAGCTCTGGAAGATTGATGGTGGTGAAATTGCACGTAGAATGTATAATTGTATTAATAGGACCTTTTTCATGTGTTAGTCGTGTCATGTATGTATCTGGCATATTTGATACTATTTTGCTGCTTCAAAAGTACATGGGTGTTGATTCTGTGATAACCTTCTCTGTTGAGATTATTTCTCTTCTTAAATTGAGTTTTCACAATCCCAAATCAATTCTGGCATTGTATGTGTTTTGTTAGTACCATTTGAAAATTCCACTCGTGATGTGCAGAGCTTGAGATAGATACTTCAAAAAACATGGAAGGTGGAAGACTAATAGCACCACAGGGTGCATGCAACCAGATTGCTGCTGTGGTGCATGAAGCTGTAAGAAAAATGGAAGTGGTGGCAGAAGAGAAATTGCGGATGTTAAAAAAAGCCCGCTTAGCTCTTGAGGCTTGTGACCAGGAGCTTGAGGAAAAGTCTAAGGAAGTGGCAGAACTTAAGCTCGAGAGACAGCTGAAGAAACAGAAAATTAATGAGCTTGAGAGAATTGTTAGGCTGAAGGATGCCGAGGCTGATATGTTCCAGCTAAAGGCCAGTGAGGCAAAACAGGAGGCTGAGAGCCTCCGGATGATTGCTCGTGCCAAATCAGAGAAAGCAGAGGAGAAATATGCCAGCATGTATCTTAAACAACGCCTTAATGAAGCAGAAGCCGAGAAGCAACAACTGTTTGAGAAAATCAAGCTTCAGGAGAGTTCTTCAAGGGCATCTCGTAGCAGCAACAGTGGGGGGAATGACCCCTCTCAGGCAATGATCTGCAAGATCCAAGACCTGCTTAAGAATGAGTACGATGCACGGACTCGGTCAGAAGGCCAATAAAGCAGACAACAGCTCTTGGTGCTCTATTACTCTAGTGTGTGTGGGATGTAAAGTTCTATTTGTAGAGGTATGAGCAACCCATATGCTGTGACACCATGTATATTAGTATTTGTTTATCATTTCACCTGAAACAAGAATAATTTATTCATAACTGATTGGTGAGTGTACATTTTAAATCAAGTTGTGCGTGGATTATTGCTCTCCTGGTATGCTGATTTGCAGGTGGTTAACTTGGCTCTTTAACTAATTCAGAAACTCAACTAGCACAAAATCAGTTTTGCACACAAGTGAACCAGAATGTTAAGTCTAATCACATTCTTATAGAGAGTGAAAAGGAATAGGGAAGTGCATGAGAAAGTTAAGCAGTAGAGATCAGGTAAGCTGTGGGGTTGGAGGCTTTCATGTTCACGGTTTTTGTTCTGGTAGCAGGCCAAGTGCATGAGAGACCTTTACTGCACCATGCTAGTTAGTTTGGAAATAGGTTAAGCATGACTATGAGGAACTGAGTGTGCCTTTTTTCTGATGGTGTTGGCAGCACTTCTATTACAGGTACTGATGAAGAAGCTCTCGACTCTTCCTGGGAAGACAATGTCAGTCGTTGCTCTGCTTAGAGTTCTGCTACCTCTGCTCGTTTTGACTTCAACAGTAAAAAGCTCCTCCGGTAAACTTATATCATCAATGACTGCTGCATCTTTAAATTATTGGCTTGATTGTTTGATTAAAAACCATATTTAGATGTTAATTTGGGAAAGTGATTATGGTAGATGGACAATTTGGAGAATGGTGCATAGCAGATGAGCAGATCTCAGACAGGGTGTTGCAGATGGCGCTGGATTGGACATGTGGAATGGGAGCAGATTGCAGCAAGATACAAGAAAAGGAGGCTTGCTTCTTCCCGAACACTCTCAAGGACCATGCCTCCTATGCTTTCAACAACTACTACCAGAAGTTCAAGAGCCGAGGCGCCTCTTGCTACTTCAGTTCTGCTGCTATGGTTACTGATCTTGACCCAAGTAAGATCTATATAGAACTAACTGCACAAACCAAATCATGCCTACATGCTGCACAATTTGCACTTCCCTTATATAGTAACTTTTTCATCACATCTGCCTGTAGAAACATGGAAAGGTATAGAAATCTTGTGCAGATGAAGGTTTAGACTGATCTATAAGTTAATTCCTGTTTAAGCGATTTGCAAGTGCCTTTTGTGTTATGGGTCTATAGAAGAGAAGTTGAAAATGAAAATTGAAGTTCAAAAGCAGTAGAACTATGTTTTTCTAAAGAGCACATTCTTAGATCTGTTAAGTAAAATGTTCTAAATGTATTATCATGTCCTCTTGTTTTGCCCATGGCAGGTCATGATTCATGCAAGTTTGAGTTTGTGGACGGAAATTGCACGTTTTGCTGATGATTTTTGTTGCCTTGAGTTAGAAGGAAATGTAGACAGCATTAAGCCCGGTTGTCCAATAAAATATAGTGTTCCTTCTGTCTTCAAATAAATATTCTATTTGACTATCCATAAAGATTGATTTTCTGTTTTTACCGCATGTGTAAAGTTGTTCTGTTTTTCTTTTCAGTTACTAACTAAATTCTTAATTTACTTCTAACCCTTTTCCATCCTAGTGGGATTCAAGCCCAGGTCTCAAGAATGAAAATGTAGACCTGAACTATTTGATTTCCCCTTAATACCTTGTCAATTGGTTATAATCCAATATTAGCGCATCTATCCCTGTTGATAGGAATGGTAAATCGCTTCAACCTCGATCATGACCTTATGTTTCCGATCCAATTAGACTGAGGTGAGAATTTTAGTATTTGAGGCTGTATACGGGACAACGAACGAGGATTTGATCGGTAACAGGGCTGATACGCCTCGCAGCGATAGTATTAATATTTTTATGTATATAGTTCAGAAAAATGTACAACAACACCTTTTATCTTTTGGATTTTCCTCTTTGAATCTTCTAATTCTCTAATGTTTTCTCTCTCAGGAAGCCATGTTTACTGGTTTTCCGTTTTTCTATCCTTCAAGAGTAAAAGGATAATTGTCAAAACATGCACTAAAGTTTCGTCCACAAATGAAATAGTGCACAACGTTTCTTCCATGTTGTGTGGCTACCCTAAAGTTTCGTCCACAAAATGAAATAGTGCACAACGTTTTGTCCACGTTGTGTGGCTACCCTAAAGTTTCGTCCACAAATGAAATAGTGCACAACGTTTCGTCCACGCTGTGTGGCTACCCTAAAGTAATTTGCTGATTTAGGTTTCATAAGTAATTTTACTAACAAATGTTCGTGGACGAAACTTTGTAGCCACACAACGTGGGCGAAACATTGTGCACTATTTCAATTGTGGACGAAACTTTAGTGCATATTTTGACAATTATCCCAGAATAAAAATGTGAGACCTAAACCACTTGATTTCCTCCTAGTACTTTTGTCAATTGGTTATAATCCAATATTTTTTTTTGAGGAAATACGTAGTAATATTATAAAATAAAAGTGTTTACAACGACACACTGAAATAGTAAACAATACAATTGAAACTGACAATAGAACATAAAGTAAATGTCCTCTAGTAAATTCAGGAGGTGTCTGGAGGATGGTACTGCGACAACGTCTGACGATAACCGATACAACGGCTCCAAACTGGGTTTCACGGGCCGAGTAGGCCTAGTGTAGAAGTTTGTGGTGGTGGACTGGGTACTCCCCCAGGGTGTCAGCGTGCGTCGTCCTCCCTTGACTGATATTGGTAGGGCTCCTAAACGGGATTGCTGACCTCCGAGCTGGTAGGGAAGCACCATGTTGTCTTTTGGTAGAACCGCTGGCACCTTACGTCCAGAGGGGCGGTACAGCCGACCGTCCCCCCTCTGGACCTCTTCGGACTTATTCCGCGAGGCGAGGGTGGTTGGAGCCCCCCGCCGCTGTTAGTGTTTCCCCGTCCGACATAGTGGACTTGACCCAGTTGTAAAACCCATGTGGGCCACCCCTTGATCCGACTCAGCCCAGACCGGGGAACCTTGATCTGACCCTACCCCAACCCGGTCCAGACCCATCTGGGCTGCTGTTCTTTCCTCCATTGGGCTTCGACCCTCTAATATAGGCCCAAATAATCCGAAAGCCCATTGTGACTTGGTCGGGTCACTCGGTTCCGCAGGTAACTTTGCTGGATCAAGAACCCTACCTGACTTTATCCATCCATCCCAAAATTGGCCCCAAACTGGTTCCTCCTGCTCCCTGCCCAGAATCAACTGGCCTACGGGTGTGGCCTCCAATCGGCTTCGGCCCACCCCTTGTCCCGAAGGCCCAAAATCTGACTCGTCCTCGAAACCCTAACCCAAAAGTGACCTCGGCGCCGCCAACCGAAGTCGAGAACCTATCTTAAACCATCCCCGCTAAACCTGCCTCCTTGTTCCCCGAACACCGCCTTGGCGATCAGTGCTCGCCTCGCCCACCACAAAACCATAGGCTTCTCCAAAAGAAGACCATGGGTCAGTTTTCCTCCCCACACCCAAGAGATCGTGTGGGGATCTCGTTCCTTCACCGAATTGGCGAGAAACGCAAATCCACGCCCCTCCACAACAACGTCGCCTCTAATCACTGAAAGCGTTAAGAAGGGAAAGAGGGCTTCTCGTGTGAAGGAGGAAACTACGGCCACAGAAAGCTTGTTGCCTCTGGCCGTGACTTCGGACCCCCTACCACGGTCTCATTGTCACGCCCCAAATCCGGTTTTGACCGGACTCGAGACGTGAGCTAAAACAATAATAATTAAAAATTTAAACGAAATAAATTTCCGAATTTAGTTCCAAATCAACACTTCCGGTACCACGAGTCAAACGCTCGAAATCCAACGTAAAGAAAAACAAGGTTTAGTACAAAAAGAGGAAGTACATCTCTACTAGACAAGTAATCCCCAGGCTCTCTATGAGCTCTCGATCTCCGAGACGTCCTCTAAACCCACTCACGATCGAAACCTGTAAAACAGTAAATAAGGGGGGGGGGGGGGTGAGCTTTCGTTCAGTAGGAAAAAGTAGTAAAGGGAATGGACTTCTGCTCCGTCGCCACAATTACTCAATCAATAAAACATACTAGTGAACGACAACACAAACAAAAACCAACAGGAACGCAACATTATCGACAATAGATCCAAGATAAAGAAACATACAAACAATCGAACATTCCACTGCGACACCGACTACGAACGCCACCCAAACCCGACATCATACAACATAAGATAGGTATACCATGATACTCCGATCACCATGCATGGCTCAACATATCGTACCAGAACACAGCATCGGTCTAGATATCTTCCCGGACACACATCATCGGGGTGAAACAACACATCATACCGGAATACGCCATCGATCTAGATGTCTTCCCGGACACACAGCATCGGGGTGAAACAAATACATCATACCGGAATACACCATCGGTCTAGATGTCTTCCCGGACACACAACATCGGGGTGAAACAAACAATACATTATACCGGAATACACCATCGGTCTAGATGTCTTCCCAGACACACAACATCGGGGTGAAACAAACAATACATCATATTGGAATACACCATCGGTCTAGATGTCTTCCCGGACACACAACATCGGGGTGAAACAACACATCATACCGGAATACACCATCGGTCTAGATGTCTTCCCGGACACACATGATCGGGGTGAAACAAACAATACATCAAACCGGAATACATCATCGGTCTAGATGTCTTCCCGGACACACAGCATCGGGGTGAAACAACACATCATACTGGAATACGCCATCGGTCTAGATGTCTTCCCGGACACACAACATCGGGGTAAATCTCATAACATACCGGACCGGAATCCTCCGTCGGTCGGGTATCTTCCCGTAGCACGGGGTACAAATCACACCACACAATACCATACCGAACATATAATACCGACGTAACTTACCGAGCACACCATATCGGTCTATCATTCACCCGATCATATCACAAGACAACAATTCATATCAACATTCATCACATTCTTCTAGCATAACATGATTCTTAAATTAACCACAGAGCATACTACACATCGACATTACAGGACTACTAACCACAAGAAAACACAACCAGTACACAATCCTACAACACGACATGGCCACATGTGATTCTACAGCACGCCAATTTCCGCACTTACGAGCACGACCTGGTCCGTAAGTGGTTCCATAATTTAAAACAGTTATTCTAGTTATTCACATCCTACATGTGGGTCTACAATCATTCCGGTTATTCATATCCTATATGCATTCTAGTGACATTCCTTAATTTAAACGGTATTTACTACTCTTCCCTACCTCAATCGCTATCCAAACGCAAGCCAACGTAAGACGCCTAGTAGACTCTGTAAAACCCACCCTGTTTTAAAAGAGCACTTTTTCGCATTTGGAAACATCGGGGTAAGTTTTTGCAACGAGTATTTTGTTTGAAAGGAAAAAGCAAAAAAAATAGAAAAGAGGAAAAATTGGACTGAGTTAGAGATTGGGCTAGCTTGGGCCCAATCAGAGACGCGCCCGAGCCCATTAGCGCGCGAAGCCCACCCTCTCTGACCTAACCCTAGAACGCGACAATTCGCGTTCTCACTTCTGCACACGAACTTCGAGGCATCTTCAACTTCGCTCCCCTCTCTCTCTCGTTCTCTCACGCCTCACCAGAGCTCCCGACCTCCCTTTTCTTCTCTCTCCCTCTTCGAACCTCGCCATCGCCTCGCCTCACCTTGCCCTCACCTTCTTCTTCTTCCCCGTTCCCAAATCGAGCCCTCGTGCACGGAGCGAGACTCGCCGGAGTTCTCACAGTCGAGCTCTTCCTCTCCGAGCTCGATTCGAGCGCGGCAGCGTTGGGAACGCACAGTTCGTGCTTCCTCAGACCTCTCCCTCTCTTTCCCCGACCTCGCCGTGCCTGAAAACCCTCGAGTGGAGCTCGTTGGGTCAGATCTGGCCGGAACCCTCGCCGGCGAGCTTGGTTCGTCAGATCTGAAGCAGGAAGGGTCTGGGTCGCGTCCTAAGCGCCCACAGCTCGGCCACGGCGTCGCCAAAGACCCCACGCCGCTTCTCGGCCCTCTTTTCTCCCTCCGGGCCTCAGCTAACGCCGTAGACGACGGCCGGAGCCACTCTGACTCGCCGGAGCTGGAACCAGCTCTATTTCGAGCCCGAGCGGTCTTGGGCCAAGCTGAGAGTTGGGCCGGGCGGTCTTGGGCTGACGCTCGAGACTTGGGCCAGGGCCAGGTCGAGACCGGATTCTGGACTCGGGTGGGAACCAGGTCCAGACCGGGTCTGACTCGGATCTGGAGCCGGGTCTGGTTCTGGACCGGTCGGATCCAGGTCTGGTTCTCGGATCCAGGTCGGAACCGGGTCGGACAGAACTAACTAATTAATTAATAAATTAATTTGACTTAAAATTGGTTATTTAAAGGACGTTTTGGACTTTTCCGAGGACTTTGGACCCACCGTGACTAATTGGACGTTTTAACTGTTAAAACCCAGACTTGGACTTCGCGGACTTCGCCCAAGAAGACCGGAGTTAGGCCAGGACGTCAGCAGCTAGGAGACCCAGCTGTTGTTATCGTCTTGAGGTAGGGAAAGTAGCGGTTACCGCTTTAATTACGGAAGGTTACTAGCATGCATGTTTGGGGAAAAATAATAAACGGAAAGTTCCTAGTTGGCATATAGGATGTGATTCACTAGAATAGCTGCTTTCGTTTACTAAATAGCGGACGAGTCTAGTAACATGTAGGTTGACATCGCTTGATTTGAATGTGAGGAACGAGTGAACTGAGGTATAAATTACGTGCCATGTCGAGCCGTAAGTTTGGGATTGCTGTGCTGGTATATGGGCCATGTCGAGCCTTAGGATTGCGTGCTGTTTGCTATAACTGCTGTGTGAGAGTCTAAATAAGATTGTACTCGGTGTTGCATGATGTGAATGTGTGTGGGCAAGTGTGCCATGTTTGATGATGTGAACCCTTGGTTGTGATATGACCGGGTGAGTGATAGACCGGCTGTGTGCTATGTTGAGTTGGTCCGGTTGGTATACCGAGACCAATAACGGCTTTGTGCGGTGTGTTAGACCCTGTTTGTGTGGTCTAAGAGACGACATAGCCGGAGTGGTACTTGCACCGGGAGATGGTTCCGGTGTAGCGCATCGAGGCCAAGGATGGCGTGACCGGTGCCCCGAGTCTGTGTGATGGGGATACGTACGACCGAAGTATGTGCCGGTCCAGTGCGTATGGTAAGTGTTGCTCGAGTCTGTGTGACGGGAAGAGTTTGGCCCCGAGTTTGTGTGACGGGAAGACATCGGACTGAGGGATTTCCGGTCAAGGATGTTACCCTCAGTCTCAGTGAGAGGAAGATATCGGGACCGATGGTGGGTGGTCCGGTACGATATAAAGTGGCTGTGTGCATTCGGTAATATTGACTGTGTGCATTATGTGATTTTGGTTGTGTGTATTTTCGTAATGTTGACTTAGTGCCGTTATATGACATATGTGTGTGTCTTGCTGTGTGCTTTAGTCTCACTGGCCGGCTGTGTGCAATTTATGAGTATGATTGAGGTCGTGGAAGTAATCGGTAATTGGGAATTGCCCGAGGGCGTTGTTTATAGTTGTGCATTACTAGTATGCCCTATTGGACGGTTACCTGTGACGATGACCTGTGGTTCAGAATCTTAACTACTTTTCCTATTGAGCGTAAGCTCACCCCCTTTACCTTGTTGTGTTTCAGGTGTTAAGCGGTATCAGTACTAGTAGGATTCTCGGAGCTAAGGAGTTGACGGGGATTCGAGCTAGTGTCTAGAGACGTGTAGTCCGTTTACTGCTTTGACTTATTGTGTTTACTTTTATCGAGCTGTTGACTCATCTAAACTTTTGAAACATTAAACTACTTTGAGACCTTTTATGTTATCTTATTTACTTTATGTACTTTTGTTTTAAGTTCACGTCTTGAATCTGTCAAAACCGGATTTGGGGCGTGGCAATTTGGTATCAGAGCCTGGTTTCATTTTGAAATGATTTTTCAAAACCTTGGACCGTACGTCAATTAGGTGGGTAGAGTTGGTCGTTAGGGTGCTGTGTGTCCGTTACGCAAGTCGGAGATGCCCTGTGCGTAGAAACAAGACGGAAAGAGTCTCGGATCGGTGAAGTGTCCGACCCAAGTGCTGTGGATGTTTGTTGAACCTGTGTGGTTGTTGTCTTGTTGACTTAACTGTTGTCCAAGGTTGGACTTGGCCAAGCGGTAAGAATAAGATTACCGAGACCCGAGGTGTGTTGGTGTTGAAGGCTGTGTGCAACTGAGAACTGGTTGTCCCGCATAAGCGGATGGTTGACTTAATTTACGAACAAGTTATGCCCGATTTTCTGCAAAAACTGAAGTGTTTGTACCATCACAATTCAGCTATAGGGGCCACTGTAGTTGGATGTGAATGGTGGGATGTCGAGTGGTTACAACGTAATTCGGGGACGCCTGAACAGGGTTGTAACGACAAGAGATCAACATGAATGTTATGTTGGATTAAATTTGTGTAAGGAACTTGAACTGAATCGAGGTGAACTCTGTGAAATTGCGGTGGAGTATAAGTGGTGGTCTGTGTGATTAAGTGTGAAAGTGTTGCTAAAGTGAAACTGGGTGTAATCCTACTGTGTGTATATATGATATGTGTGAAGCACTAGTATGCTGACTTCTTTGTTGTGTGCAATTGTGTGACTACTATAGTGAGTATATTATTACGGTGAGTAGTACTGAGTGGGCTGTGTGTGGCGTTAGTTTTTTTATAAGCACGTTTTCCTTTCCGAGTTGCGAAACTGAAATCTGTGTGTTGGACGTGCAGAGATTCTACGTGATGGCACCAAGTTATGTTCCTCGATGCACGAGGAAACGGCCCGCTGGAGGCCGAGGACAGCAGCCTACTGCTGAGTCTGTTGGGGCGACTAGTGCCCAGAATGCGCCCACTGAGGGGCATGAGAGGGCTGAGACAGCCCAGGTGGCAGCTTTGGAGGAGCTGACCCGCACAGTTCAGGGATTGGCAGCTGCCTTTGCCCGTAGAAAGACTACCGCTCCAACACCTGAGCCTGTGCCTGTTGCAACTGCAGCGACTTCTGATGGACCTACGCAGGTTGACAGCTATACTGTGCATGCCTTGCGAGATTTCCGCAGGCTAGGCACACCTGTGTTCACCTGGGAGCCAGACCCCGAGGTAGCCGAGCGTTGGCTGGAGCGGATCACCCGCAACCTTGACACATCTAGGGTGATGAGCGGTAGACTACAAGTCTCATTCACAGCCTTCCATATGGAAGGGGAGGCCTACCACTGGTGGCGCCGAGAGCAGGCCCGAGTGGGGGACGACTTTGTGCTATTCGGACAACGCTTCCTCGAGTAGTACTTTCCTCTGGCTGTTCTGGATGACAGACGTCAGCAGTTCCTGGAGCTACGACAAGAGAGTATGTCGGTATCTGAGTACGAGGCGAGGTTCACCACCTTGTCTCGCTTCGCTCTGGAGATGGTGCAGACAAAGGCCCTCAGGTGCCGACGTTTTGAGGGAGGGCTCCGTCCTGCGATCGCGGATCGGGTCGCCGTCCTGAGGACCTAGGTGTTTTCTAAGCTTATGGAGCAGGCCTTGACAATGGAGCGACACCTCCGAGAGTCAGATAGAGCTCGAGAGGTCAGGCCCAGGCCGAGCGGCTCACTGAGGCCGTTTGAGACTCGAGATCCGAGGAGGTAGAGGACCTCGGGATCGTTTCAGCCTCTGGTGCAGTCGAGAGGACCACGAAAGATCATGTCAGTAGCTTCGGTTGGACCTCCCGTGTCGGGACGTGCTTGTTATCGTTGTGGGAAGCCAGGCCACATGGCTCGGGACTGTCAGATGAGTGCCGGACTAGCATATCGCCCGATGGGTAGACCTAAGGAGAGGTCGAGTGTCGGGCCATCACTGTGTCATCGATGTGGCTGGCCAAGACACTTCGCTCCCAGGTGCCCTGATCAGTCTTGGGTGGCGTCAGCTCAGCGACCACAGCCGTCGCAGTCTGGACAGTCGCCACAGTTCTGGCAACGTCAGGCTCAGACGCAGAGGGCGCCGAGGCAGGCAACTATCGCACCAGCGCCAAGACATCGCGTTGCGCCGCAGGTGGCACTTCCACCACCTCCGAGAAGCAGACCCCCGAGACATCAGGGTCGGGTGTATGTTGTCACCGACGCCAGGGCTGAGGGACGTCACGCCGGCCATGAGGCCACACAGGGTACGTGTTTGCTTTATAATTCGTGGTCATCCTTTCTGTTTGATGCTGGAGCATCTCATTCTTTTATATATGCTTCTTTTGCTCGTATGTTAGGTTTGAGGGTGGATTATCTGGAGCGACACCGTCGTGTCTTGACAATGGAGCGACACCGTCGTGTCTTGATACCCCCGTGACGGGAGAGGTAGTTCTGAGGACTATGTGTCGGGCCTGTGAGATCCGAGTGGCGAATTGCTTGTTTCGTGGTGACTTGCTTGTGCTAGACATGACAGCGTTCGATGTGATCCTAAGGATGGATTGGATGACGAGGTACCGAGCGTCAATCGATTGTTATCGACGACAGGTGACCGTAGTGTCGGGCGACACGGTCGTTACCTATGTTCAGGGCAGTAGGAGCGGAGTACTCCTATCTGCGCTGACGGTGGGAGATGAGGCTGATGCCGTGCAGAGTAGAGAGCTACCGAGAGTGGTATGCGAGTTCCCAGAAGTCTTTCCGGAGGACTTATCAGGGTTACCGCCAGCGCGCGAGGTGGAGTTTAGGATCGACTTGATCCCTGGTACGTCGCCGATCTCTATGGCCCAGTTTTGGTTTGCACCTTCCGAGTTGGTCGAGCTGAAGAGACAACTCGAGGAACTGCGGGAGAAGGGTTTCATCAAACCAAGTGTTTCGCCGCGGGGAGCACCTGCCTTCTTCGTGAAGAAGAAGAAGGGTGGAGCACTAAGGATGTGCATTGATTACCGGAAGCTGAATCGGGTTACGGTGAAGAACCGTTATCCGATGCTGAGGATCGATGACCTATTCGATCAGTTGAGAGGAGCGAAGTACTTCTCGAAGATTGATCTTCGATCATGGTACTACCAGCTGAGGGTTCGGGATGAGGACGTGGAGAAGACCGCGTTTAGGACTCGATATGGACACTATGAGTTCTTGGTGATGCCGTTCGGGTTGACGAACGCACCAGTAGCGTTCATGGATCTGATGAAAAGGACATTCCGACCCTACCTGGCTCAGTTCGTCGTAGTGTTTGTTGATGACATACTAATTTACTCGCCTAGTGAGGAGGCACATGAGGAGCACTTGAGGACGGTTTTGACCTTGTTGCATACTCATCAGTTGTACGACAACTTAGAGAAGTGCGAGTTATGGCTCACTGAGGTGAAATTCCTCGGGCATGTTGTGTCCCGAGAGGGTATTCTAGTCAATCCGTCGAAGATCGACGCAGTATCGAAGTGGGCACGACCCAAGAGTGTGTTTGAGATCCGTAGCTTCTTGGGATTAGCGGGATACTAACGACGGTTCGTCCAGGACTTTTCACGTCTGGCAGCACTGATGACCGCTTTGACCCGCAAGGGGGTTGAGTTCTTGTGGACTGACGAGTGTGAGAACTCTTTCACCGAGCTGAAGGATCGTTTGACCATCGCTCCCGTGTTGATAGTACCGGAGCGCGGAGTCGGGTATGATGTGTACTGTGACGCATCCGGAGAGGGACATGGCTGTGTGTTGATGCAGGCTGGGAAGGTAGTTGCATATGGCTCGAGACAGGTGAAGATACATGGACGCAAGTACGCGACCCATGATCTAGAGTTGGCAACTGTGGTTTTTGCTCTGAAGAGCTGGAGACATTATTTGTATGGTGAGCGATTCCGCGTGTTTTCGGATCACAAGAGCCTCAAGTATATCTTCTCCCAGCGCGATTTGAACATGCGCCAGAGGCGATGGATGGAGTTGTTGGAGGAGTATGACTTCGAGCTACTTTACCATCCGGGCAAGGCGAACGTTGTCGCCGATGCCCTGAGTAGAAAGTCGACTCACAGTGTTGCTAGTATATCTGTTCGGGAGTAGGACATGATGGAGGAGCTGAGCAGGTTTCGGCTCGAGCTTGTTGAGATCACCGATGGCGCTGCCATGTGTTCGTTGGTGGCGCAACCCACACTTATTGCCCGAGTGCTAGAGGCACATGCTTGGAGATGCCGAGGCGGCAGAGATCTGAGAGAGGCTCACCAGCGGTAATGACGCCGAGGACTGGGTACATGGGACTGATATGGGTCTGCGATACCAAGGGAGACTGTTTGTGCCTCGTAGTTGTCGTGATGATGTGCTGAGAGAGTCTCATCATTCTCGTCTTGTTGTGCACCCGGGTGGCACCAAGATGTATCAGGACATCAGACGACAGTTCTGGTGGAGCGGGATGCGTAGAGCTGTTGCAGAGTTCGTTTCGAGGTGCCTCACTTGTCAGCAGGTGAAGGCCGAGCATGTCACGATGTACTTCGTGAGTGGCTTGCCGAGGTCAACGAGAGGGCACGACGCGGTTTGGGTAGTGGTTGACCGACTGACCAAGTCGGCACACTTTCAAGGCATAAGGATGACGGATACAGTCGATACCCTGAGCCGGTTATATGTCCGGGAGATTATCCGTCTTCACGGAGTACCGGTGTCGATTGTGTCCGATCGAGATCCGCGTTTCACCTCCAGCTCTGGGAGAGCTTACAGAAGGAGTTGGGGACCAATGTCTTGCTTAGCACATCATATCACCCACAGACTGACGGTCAGTTACAGCGCACTATCCAGATATTGGAGGACATGATGCGAGCCTGTGCGTTAGACTTTCGTGGGTCATGGGAGGACCACCTACCTTTAGCGGATTTTGCTTACAACAACAGCTTCCAGGCCAGTATTGGGATGGCACCGTTTGAGGCGTTGTATGGTAGGCCGTGCAGATCGCCCTTGTGTTGGGCAGAGGTGGGAGACCGGAGACTACTTGGTCCGGAGATTGTCCGAGAGACGACCGAGAAGGTCACGCTGATTCGGGATCGGTTGAGGACCGCGCAGAGCCGTCAGAAGAGTTATGCTGACAGACGGCACCGGCCTCTTGAGTTTTCAGTTGGTGATCACGTGTTCCTGAAGGTAAGCCCGAAGAGGGGACTGGTACGGTTCAACCGTGGTGGAGGCAAGTTGGCCCCGCGGTTTATCGGACCTTTCGAGATTCTGGGCAGAGTTGGAGCGGTTGCCTATCAGCTTGCATTGCCATCGCAGCTGGGGAACGTGCATAATGTTTTCCACGTTTCCCAACTGCGAAAGTACACTGTGGATCCCTCTCATGTGATTGATTGGGCAGACATCGAGATAGCTGATGATGTCTCTTATAAGGAGCAGTCAGTCAGGATTGTGGATACGGGAGAGAAGGTATTGCGGAACACGACTATTCCTCTAGTTCGTGTGTAGTGGAAGCACCACGAAGTAGAGTCGACCTGGGAGCGCGAGGACGAGGTCCGTGCGAAGTACCCCATCCTGTTTGACCCTTGAGGTACGTGCGTTTTTAAATTTCGAGGAAGAAATTCTTTTAAGGGGGGTAGACTGTAAAACCCACCTTGTTTTGATAGAGCACTTTTTCGCATTTGGAAACATCGGGGTAGCTTTTTGCAACGAGTATTTTGTTTGAAAGGAAAAAGCAAAAAAAAAAAAGAAAAGAGGAAAAATTGGACTGAGTTAGAGATTGGGCCAGCTTGGGCCCAATCAGAGACGCGCCTGAGCCCATTAGCGCGCAAAGCCCACCCTCTCTGACCTAACCCTAGAACGCGACCATTCGCGTTCTCACTTCTGGACACGAACTTCGAGGCGTCTTCAACCTCGCTCCCCTCTCTCTCTTTCTCGTTCTCTGACGCCTCACCGAAGCTCCCGACCTCCCTCTTCTTCTCTCTCCCTCTTCGAACCTCGCCACCGCCTCGCTTCACGTCGCCCTCACCTTCTTCTTCTTCCCTGTTCCTAGATCGAGCCCCCGTGCACGGAGCGAGACTCGCTAGAGTTCTCTCAGTTGAGATCTTCCTCTCCGAGCTCGATTCGAGCGCGGCAGTGTCAGGAACGCACAATTCGTGCTTCCTCGGACCTCTCCCTCTCTTTCCCCGAGCTCGACGTGCCTGAAAACCCTAGAGTGGAGCTCGTTCGGTCAGATCTGGCCGGAACCCTCGCCGACGACCTTGGTTCGTCAGATCTGAAGTAGGAAGGGTCTAGGTCGCGTCCCAGGCACCCACGGCGTCACCAGAGACCCCACGACGCTTCTCCTCCCTCCTTTCTCCCTCCCGACCTCACCTGACGCCGTAGACGACGACCGGAGCCACTCTGACTCGTACATCGAGCACAATCTTATTTAGACTCTCACACATCAGTTATAGTAACATGCATGCATATAGGATGTGATTCACTAGAATAACTGCTTTCGTTTACTAAATACCGGACGAGTCTAGTAACATGTAGGTTGACATCGCTTGATTTGAATGTGAGGAACGAGTGAACTGAGGGATAGCTTACGTGCCATGTCGAGCCGTAAGTTTGGGATTGCTGTGCTGGTAGATGGGCCATGTCGAGCCTTAGGATTGCGTGTTGTGTGCTATAACTGCTGTGTGAGAGTCTAAATAAGATTGTACTCGGTGTTGCATGATGTGACTGTGTGTGGGCAAGTGTGCCATGTTTGATGATGTGAACCCTTGGTTGTGATATGACCGGGTGACTGATAGACCGGTTGTGTGCTATGTTGAGTTGGTTGAGTTGGTCCGGTTGGTATACCGAGACCAATAACGGCTTTGTGCGGTGTGTTAGACCCTGTTTGTGTGGTCTAAGAGACGGCATAGCCGGAGTGGTACTTGCACCGGGAGATGGTTCCGGTGTAGCGCATCGAGGCCAAGGATGGCGTGATCGGTGCCCCGAGTCTGTGTGACGGGGAGACGTATGACCGAAGTATGTGCCGGTCCAGTGCGTATGGTAAGTGTTGCCCGAGTCTGTGTAACGGGAAGAGTTTGGCCCCGAGTCTGTGTGACGGGAAGACATCGGAATGAGGGATTTCCGGTCGAGGATGTTACCCTCAGTCTTAGTGAGAGGAAGATATTGGGACCGATGCTGTGTGGTCCGGTACGATATAAAGTGGCTGTGTGCATTCGGTAATATTGGCTGTGTGCATTCTGTGATTTTGGTTGTGTGTATTTTCGTAATGTTGACTTAGTGCCGTTATATGACATCTCTGTGTGTCTTGCTGTGTGCTTTTGTCTCACTGGCCGACTGTGTGCATTTTATGAGTATGATTGAGGTCGTGGAAGTAATCGGTAATTGGGAATTGCCCGAGGGCGTTGTTTATAGTTGTGCATTACTAGTATGCCCTATTGGACGGTCACCTATGACGATGAACTGTGGTTCAGAATCTTAACTACTTTTCCTACTGAGCGTAAGCTCACCCCATTTACCTTGTTGTGTTTCAGGCGTTGAGCGAGATCAGTACTAGCAGGATTCTCGGAGCTAGGGAGCTGACGGGGATTCGGGCTAGTGTCTAGAGACGTGTAGTCCGTTTACTGCTTTGACTTATTGTGTTTACTTTTATCGAGTTGTTGACTCGTCTAAACTTTTGAAACATTAAACTTCTTTGAGACCGTTTATGTTATCTTATTTACTTTATTTAGTTTTGTTTTAAGTTCACGTCTCGAATCTGATCAAAATCGAATTTGGTGCGTGACAGACTCCTCCTCCGTGCTCGGGAACAACGTCTAGGATCATAAAGTAGCACTAGAATTAATAAACATTCAAGGCGGTTTAAGGATAAAACACCCGAATTACCCCTAACAATTAAAACATGGGCTATACGGTAAACTGGGCCGGAACAAGGCCCGTTCAAGGCGGCCCACAGGCCCGGCATCCGGCCCCGACCGTTCCCCTCAGAGGGCCGACCAGAGGCCCGAACCGTGCCCCTCAGAGTGCCGGTCTGAGGCCCGGACCGTGCCCCTCAGAGGGCCGGTCTGAGACCCTTTCCGTGCCGTTCTGGGCAGCCACCTTCTTCTTCTTCCCTCAACTTCGTCCCCACGAAATCAAACCCTCAAAACTCCATTTTTAATCTCAACAACCTCCAAAATCAGTCCCAAAAACCTCCATACTTCCATACCGAAGTGGGGTTTCATCAAAACAATCAAAACCCACGAGATTTCTACCTAAACTTCCAATTTTCTTCACCAAACAATCATCTAAACAAAAAACAACCCATAACCCACCTAGTTCATGCTTTTTCTATCAAACCCATAACCCAAAACTTAATTGAAAGTAGGTTTTTAGAGGTTACTTATCTTAGGAATGAAGAGGGGATGAGAATGAAGGTGTTTTGGAGAAGTTTGGTGTTGGGAGTCACCCAAATGAGATTCCTTTCTTCACTTTCTTCTTCTTCAAGCAATAGAGTTCTCCTTCTCTCTTCTTCCTTGCAATTTTCGGTCAACAATAAATAATGAGCTGAAAAGTGCTCTCAATTGGCCCTTTAACCTAATTTAGAATGAACCAATTTGCCCCTTAGCTCCCTTTCTCTTTTGGCACACATGAGGGAAAATGAGTCTTTCTAGACCCATTTCTTCTCCTCCAAGCCACCATGGACAAGTGTCCATGTGGGGTCCCCCTTGACCCTAAAAAACTTTCCAGCTCACTTAAATTAAATTCGATAAAGTTCCGAATTTGACCCCGTTGACCCGAAATTGACTTTTTCGTAAAATTGGTCATTAGAAAGGAAACGACTTAACTAAGCTAACCGTAACGACGGCTAAGCTTTTGGGGTCCCGGAAAGGTCCCGAATGACTCCCGGAGTCATCGGTTGACTTTTCCGGCGGGAAGTCAACTTTAGCCAAAATTCACCAGTTCGACCGGTATCGACCGGGGGCAGTTCTTACACTCATGAGCTTTGGAGGAGACAAAACTGCCGTTGTCGTCATGGTTTCTCAGAAAACCTAACAGGTATAGGCTCTGCATATCGTACGCTGATTTTATGAGAGGACTTAGTTTCCTACCATCATCAATGCTATACACGGACTCTTTATGTTATAATCCAATATTAGGGAACCTGTCTTGTAGATAGGGATGGTAAAACGCCTAAACCTTGACTATGGCCCGGTGTGTCCGATCCAATCGAGAAGAGACTGAGACGGGAATTTTAACTAGTTATGGTAGAATACGAGACAACTAAGAGGATTTTTCCTGGAATGGTGCTGATAAGCCTCGTACCAGTAATATTACTGATCATATCTAGCTATTTTTTTACGAAATACAAACTGACATTACAAGCTCATTGATATCATGAGTTGTAGTTGGTTTGATTTTCGCTTAACTCACGCACTATTTTGTAGCTGATAAGGGCATCAACAGCCCTATGAAGTTGAGTCCACGCACAACCAGCATTAAATGCACGACTCCTTTGCAGCACCTAGCGAGTCGGTATCATCTTGGGCCCGTTACTGCTCTATGAGTCGGTAGCGTCATGTTTAACATTTTAAAAAATAACATTAATTAATGTTAAACAATTATTAAGTGGTGCATGTGGCATGGCTAAAAAGCTGCCACATGTACTATTATTTGACCATATTTATTACTAGCCGTTGTAATTATTTAAAAATAAATAGCCTAGTAAAATCGAATTTTTCCCCTTACTTTTCCTTATGAATAGATCATTTATCTCTTTATTTATACTTACTCATCGTTTGTTGCTTCCATTTCTCTTGTTTCTCAATAATTGTTTTCTACTTATATTTTTCAATGGCTTCAAATGTATTGTCACTAATTCAGTTTTCTTCATCTTTCGATTCTGAGGATGATGTTTTATCATTGTCCAAATTGGTGGAAGTTAAGCTCGATCCCAATTTGGTTGAGTTAAAGTTGAGGGAAATAATTGAAGCTCGGTTATTTTGTGGTCCAATTTATCGTTGACAAAAAACTATGAGCGGGACCATAAAGCAAGACACAAATGTCTCATGACAAACTATTTTTCTCTGCATCATGTGTACTCAAGTAGTATTTTTTATCGTCGCTTCCGAATGCGGATACCACTTTTTATACATATTATGGAGCACGTTACTGTGCACGATAAGTATTTCCAACAAACATGAGATGCAATCGGCAAGTTATCACTTTCTACTTATAAAAATGCATAGAAACTATTCGTTCTCTCTTATGATGGGGCAAAAGACTCTATTGGCATGTACTTACGTATGGGTGAAAGCACGTCGTACGAATGCTTACGAAATTTTTGTAAAGCATACTCAGAATATTTGGTCCAAAATATTTTAGAAGGCCCAACGATGTAAATATTCGTAGGTTATTACAAATTGGCAAAGATAGGGGATTCCCCGTCGTGGTAGGGAGCACCGACTGTATGCACTTACAATGGAAGAATTGTCCAATGGCGTGGAAACCGAAATTCACATGCGGTGACCAGAAGGAGTCGACGATGATGCTCGAGGTTGTGGCATCACAAGATTTATGGATATGTCATGCATTCTTCGGTGTGGTTGGGTCAAATAATGATATCAATGTCATCAACTAATCATCTTTATTCAAAGACATATTACAAGGGAGACAACCTTTCATTCAATTCATTATCAAAGGTAGGCAGTACAATCAAGGTTATTATTTAGTTGATGGTCTTTATCCTAATGGGCAGTTTTTGTGAATACAATTTCTCGACCTCACCTCCAACAACACAAGCTATTTGCTAACCACCAAGAAGCGACACGAAAAGATGTCGAACGAGTATTCGATGTTCTACAAGCTCGTTTTCACACTTTGACTCTACCAACAAAACTTTGGGATAGGGATACAATTTCAGATTTAATGATCACATACATCCTTTTGCATAACATGATAGTTGAAGATGAACGTGGGAACTATGCCGATAATTTTGATTTCTTCATCACCGATAATTTACAATGGCTCGCTACATGATTTCGAGGTGGTACGATAAATCAATCAAGGCATCCATAATCGAGAGATGTACAAACAACTCAAACAAGGTCTCATTCAACATATATGTGAACGTTTTAGTGAAATTTACGTTGTGTTCGAAGATATTTTTATATTATGTATTTCAATTTCTATAAATCAATTTATGTACTTCACTCTAAGACTTTGATATTTTTTATTTATAAGTAGGACATTTGATACAGGAACGTGGTGGTATGATTAGAGAAATACTTGTTAGAATATATATGATGGTGGTGGTATGATGGAGAACTTTAGCTGGCCGTACAACACTCTTTAAGGAACCAATGGATGAATAGTGGTGGTGAATTCGTGTCTACCTCCGGAAAATCTCTGTGGATCGGACAGTGAAAAGGATGTACATGAGAAGAATCTCGTCACGAGAGATTATGCAGCCTTGCTTTCTGCATCGTCTCCCCGTGAAAAGGTTCAGCCTAAACATGGTTATGTGAGTTTTGAGGAGGATTTCTTCTCTCCTAATGAGTTTTCCATTCCCGTTGCACCTTTTATGGACTAGCTTGTATGGGTTTTGAACCAACAGAGAATCCAATAGGTGCCGGAAAGAGAGGCAGACGATTAAAAGGTACTAAGAAGTCCCCAGTAGTTGTCTTCCATCAAACGGAGTCTAATGATCGTTCTCGGAGCAGGGAAAGGAAGTGTAGACATTCAATTTGGTCCAACCTGAAACTTGCTGCGAAACAGAGCATCCTAAAAGGAAAACTCACTGAAGCCTCAGATGCTAGGGAGTGTACCGAGTTCGAAATGGATGATGAGGATTTTGGTTCAGACAAAAGGATCAGGCAGATAGTTCCTGACTACAAATCCCCTTCCCCATCTTCATATGAGGGTGGCGCTCCTTCCTTGTTTCGAAAACTACCCACCAAGGTCGCCAGTCTGGCTGCCTATGTGGATTACTAAGTTTTCTGTGTTTTGTTTTTTCTGTTTTTAAGGTCTTTCAAGTTGATCCCCTTGTTTTATGGGTTGCATCTTCTTGCAGCTTGGATTTCCCTGTAAAATTCAAGTTCTCTCAATAAAATCATCACTTATAAAAAAAACAAGTCGGCAGCCAACACTACAAATGACAAAAACAGATCCGGAGGACAAAATCCACCAGAACACAGTAAACCATAAATCAAATCTGCACGTACTCAACCAATAGGCACAATTGCCTTAACCACTCTCCAGCGGCCAATACCTAAAATCGGTGAGCCCTCACCCCCGAAGAGTAAGGAAAACACTAAGTATCAGACATAGACAATAAAGGGAAATGTGGGGAACACCAACCCATAAGCAAGGAAAAATGCGAACAAGTAACCTCACCTGAACAGGGCAGCACTAGAAGACATCACCACCGAGTTGGAGCCAACACATAGCAATCAACAAGGGGCACGACTTGAGAAGATCCTCAACAATATACGACCAGAGAGATCGAGAAACGCGTCCCACGCAAGAACAAAATGAGTCGCCAGAACCATACCAAAAATCAGAGAGAAAGGAGCCGAAGGACGAACGCACTAATAACGAATAAACCAGACCCGCTACAATTAGAACCAAAAAGGCCGAAAAAGTAGTCACACTTCGGAAAAAGAAACGGTCATTAGTAATAAAACCAAGGAGGGGACACTGTCCACGGTTCCAGACAGACCATCATCAAGAAAATGAACCACCGATACCCCTCTGCCATCAATGAGTCCGAGCCTCAACTCCACCCCGAAACTGCACAACCAAGTAAGAAGTCCAGCCACCTAGGCTGGATCGGAGCTTCGACTAAATACCCGAGCACCACTATTACAGTGTGCCGATACCCAACCACCCCACCAACAACTCTGGCAAACAAAACCGGTGATTCAGATCTGAAAAAGAACATATCGAATCCACAAAGCTCGAGTTCTAGCTTGAACGATCACCATAGAGGCGTACCTTGTCCCCGAAACCTGGGCCCCACCAGAATGAAAACTAATCCCCAAATACCCCCTTCGTTGCCGGCCAACACCAAAGCACCCACTCAAAACAGCGAGAAATAGATGAAAAAAGGGAAGCAACAGACTTGGAACTGGTAGAAACGCAAGTTAATAGCCTAAGAGGGATGGCACTACCGCGAGGTTGCTGGAGTAAGGAGCATGAGATTGTTAGAGGTCGAGAAAGGGGGTAAGAAATAGATGAAAAAAGGGAAGCAACAGACCTGGAACTGGTAGAAACGCGAGTTAATAGCCTAAGAGGGATACCAGTACCGCGAGGTTGCTGGAGTAAGGAGCATGAGATTGTTAGAGGTCGAGAAAGGGGGTAAAAAAGAGACCTACATAAGTAGGAGGAACGAAACAATTGTAACTAGGAAAGAGGGAAGAGAGTGGGAAATAGAGGAGTCCACCGACGATGTCTATGGCCGGACCCAATAACACTGCCATTGAGAAGAAGAGGAAGGGGGTGAGTGAATTACTGTAGAGGCAGCTAAGGTTTTGTAAGATAAAGAGATTTTTTTGGTAACTACTTCTGAATCGTATTAATGTACTTTTATTAGATTATCCTAAGAAATAAATGACATTTTATAGGCTTTAAAATGACCACTTTTAGGATAATACGAGAGAGAAATCATATTTAAACAAAGCTACGTCATTTTCTCATGTTGAATCAATATTATAATCTATCATTAAGATCTATAACTCGTGATTAAAAGTTAAAACTCATTGACCTTAAATAAACTTCTTCTTTTTCAGTAAAAAGGAATTTATTAAATTCAACAATACAAATATACCGTGGACCAAGTTATAGTCTAGGTATTCCCAACGTTCTAGTCCTGATAAAATGACCAACTTTACATCGTTTGATTAGATCAGATTGAAGAGGGATGCGTTGCTTAAGGAAAACCTCGAGACTAGGTGAAACAGTATGATCAACCCCACCTGATCTGATGCAGTGTAAGATGGATCTCCCCCTTGCTCTCTTACACTCTCTTTGGAGCCTCATTTGACTTGACAATATTGTTGAACATGCTTCGTCGGGTAATTGGGGACATATTTGTCTTGTAGAGCCGAGGTGGATATCGGGGTACGAAACAAAGAAACATATGTAGCCACCGCTAACCCTACATCAGAAGTAAAGTAAAGGGGTCTCATATGGGATGACAGCATACCGACGTGAAAGAGAGATTTCAGAAGAAAAAGTGAAAGAGCATCGCCAGTGGTAAACCACTGCGCATTGGTTTGGAGTAGTGGTTTGAGCCATTTTTGGCTTTCTCTCTCCTCCAAACCTTTACATCTCCAATGGCAAACCACTACTAGTGGTTTGGTGTAGTAGTTTGTACTTTCAATATTTAAAAAAACACCCCAAATTAAACTAGTTATTTTATTAATATCAAATACGATAATTAAACATAAGATAATTAAACATACGATAAACTAATAATTAAAAAACTATTTGTTCCTCGATGCAATGTGTGCACGCCACTTCGGGTGATCTTCGAGAATTTCCCACACCTCACGTTTAGTCCATTTTGGATATTTTTTTCTCGTATTCTTCCACGACCGCTGCATAGATTTCACGGTTGTGTATTTATAGAAGAGGGTGTGTAGAGGAGAGGTGTGAATTTTGGGCAAGGGTGGTTGTGTATTTATGGGAAATATTATGGTTTTTTTTAATTACGTCGGCGCCACGTGTCAATGTGGGACAGGCCCGCCGACTAGCCGTTGGGCCAGCGACAGCTCGTAGCGTCGTGGCAGGATCCTGAGGCGACTTGCTGCGACAACACGTTAAACCACGGCTCTAACGACGACACGCTATGGAAGAGCTTGCGACGACACGCAAACCACGACACTACAACAACCACTAGAGCTGCTCTAAGGATTATTGAGGAAGATCTATCGTTGATGACAACGACCATTATGAAGGATCGAAAAACATCATATGTTCGCAGCGGAAATAAATCGTTCGATCCAAAAGAAAATCTATTGCATCTAAATCATCGTTAAAACAATAAAATCACTTACTTAATTTGTAGAACATAATTGATTTAGCTCCGAAACTACGAAGCCTCTAGTGTATCCACACCGAGCAACAATTTGATGCTTTCAACCACTTGAGACGACTATGGAGATGAAGAACGATTCTTCATTGTTGTTTTTGGGAGAGAAGAGAAAAGGAGGCTACCAGAGAATAAGATGAATCATATTTTCTAAACCTAACTCTCTCTTTATATACTTCTAATTATTGGGTCCAAGACTCAATTGGGCTTGAAACCCGATTGGGCCTAGGGCAAACCCAACAATCTCCCACTTGACCTAGATCCAATCTGTCAAGAACTCCAATATTTATTATATTTTTGTGTTAGCAGAAAATATACCAAACATGCCATCTAGATCATTTCAATATCTCATAATAAATTAAATGATCTTAAAACATCAAACATCACTCGTAAGTGTGTGACCACATAGGTTCAACGCTAAATCGATAGTAATTAATCTCATTAACTACTAATCGAGGTTGGCGTCTAACAACACTCCTCGACGGCCGGATAACGTGAATATCAATATCCAATAAAGACGAACATGGTTAAGGACGATGAATTGTTTTCCTTCCATCTTTCCAACTCCGGATTATCCTAGGGTATGGTTTGACTGTCAAACCCTAATAGATAACCTCTATGTTTCATGTTGATTGTTATTGGTTGTTGAATGACTTTAAGAAACTCATTTCTTAAATCATTCTTCTGCCTTGGCCAAGGATCTTTTCCAACCATAAGATTCATAACAACATAGAGTTCAAACTCATTACCTTGAGTTGATGGATCCCCTCTTGACTCACCATTGATTATATAGGTACTCAATTATACCCAATGACCTTTCAACTAGCATTTTTACACACTAGGTGTCCGATATCAAAGTATAACAAGCATTCGATTAACCACTATGGTGATCTCAGGTCAAAGGACAAAACAATATACATTTTCTCCTTAAGAAAATTTCCACATTAACAGTATAGGTAAAATAAACCATTTGGAAATCTCACTTTTGGTCAGTTCAATGATCATATCCACTATATGTATCATCTATATTATAACTTAATGAATGAGATCCATTAATACTCATCCAATGAGTACTGTTATACATATATTGGTCTATCCGGATCACCTTAGTCCCAGTAGGATGATCATATGACCAAGAACACATTTAGATCAAACTCTATAATACTTGACTCTCATTATCATATTATGATGACAAGTATATCAGTTTAATCAAGGACTTATCATATCCAATGTCAATAAACATTCATATATGATAACAATAAAAACCATTATATTAGTCACCATTAATAAGAAAAAACACGATATGAAATGTGCTAAAAAAATGTTTCATGAAGAATAACATTTGACTAGAGCCAAACATTCATGAATTTCTATCCTATATTCCACTTGTGCTTGTCAAACTCCTTTGAACCAAGCACCTTAGTGAAAGGACCTGCATCGTTTTCCTTTTCTTCCAACTTCAGAATTTGAACGTCTCCACGTTCAACTATTTCTATGATCAGAAGAAACTTCCGAAGAATGTGATTGGATTTCTGGTGTGCTCTTGGCTCCTTGGCTTGTGCAATAATAAAGGAACACTTTCCTTTACTGAAGGAACCACACCAAGCTCAGTTAAGAACTTCTTTATCCATACACCTTCCTCAGCAACATCACATGCAGCTATGTATTCTGCTTTGGTTACTGAATTAGCTACGGTAGCTTGTTTGGAACTCTTCCAACAAATTGCCCCACCATTTAAGGTAAAACATGACCAGAGGTAGATTTGCTATCGTCCTAATCTGATGCAAAACTTACATAAATATGGACTAACAATTTAAGCTCATTATCTCCATATATGAGGAATTGGTCTTTAGTTCTTCTCAAGAACTTAAGAGTAGTTTTAACAACTTTCCAATGTGCCTCACCCAGATTTCCTTGGTACCTACTTGCTACTCCTAACGCATAGGAAACATCCGGTATCGTACATATCATAGTATATATGATAGCTCCCACTGTGTTAGCATATGTGATTCTACTCATGCGTTCTCTTTCCTCTAGGGTATTAGGACTACCCCCTAGAAAGAAAAACTCAAGTTCCAATAGGTAAGTACCCCATTTTGGAATTATCCATGTGATACTTTCTCAAGATAGTATCAATGTACATATATAAGGAGATCCCAAGAAACTTCCTTGATCTATCTCTATAGACCTCTATTCCATGAATATAAGCTGCTTCTCCCAAATCTTTGTTTCTTGCATTGCTGACACATCATTTCCTATTAGCAATATGTCATCTACATATAACACTATGAACATGACAACACTCCCACCAACCTTCTTGTACACACATGACTCCTCTTCACAACGCACAAAATCGAACCTTTTGATTGTCGTGTGAAAACGAATGTTCCACCGGTGCTGCTACAGGGTGTGGGCGGAGCTGCTCGGGCTAGCATGGCCGGAGCAGCCCGCTCCGGACCGTCACGGGTTCGGCGCCGGTTGTCGCCGGGAGGCACCACCGTGTCCCTGTGTGCTGATGACGGACCGAGAGTGGTGGTGGTTGGGCCGGTGTCGGCGAAGAAGAAAGGCGGGAACCGGTCGGAGTTGGGTGTCTTCAAACCCGATGAGCGAGTCGGAGTGGGATCGGGGTTTCGTTGTTAACCATGGCCCATTTCCGATCAGCGAGAGCACCAATGATCGAGCTCTTAAGCAAGGCAGCGTTCACTCCGAACCTGCCCCCGTGCTTGAAGCGAGTGAGGTGGTTCCGAGGGTTGAGGAGGATGGTTGGACTGTGGTCCAGAGCAGAAGGTCGAAGAAGGCGAAGGTTCGTAAAGTGGGTGCCATTAGTCAGGATCGGGGGTTTCCGGCTTTTGTTGCTAATTTTCCCAATTCGACTTCAAAAGAGCAGCTTTGGAGCCTGTTTAGTCAGTTTGGGCGACTCCATGGGATCGGTTTCTCTCCCCGTTTCTCATCTCGAGGTAGGCCATTTGCTTTTATTTACTTTTCGTTGTATTCTGATCTGCTTAAAGCTGTGGCTTCTGTGAATGGGTCGTTGTGGGGTTCGCAAACTTTAGTTGTGGAATTGGGTAGACGCGCTGGGTCTTTGGCTTCCTCTCAGCTGAGTAGGTCCGAACCTCCAGTGGTTCCTGTTGGCGCTAAGCCCAGTACCGAGGGTAACCCTGTTCCGGATGAGCAGACTTCTGCTAGGAATATCGCTCCCTCTTCTGTGTGTAACCCACCCAGGACTAGTCCCGGGGAAGGGGGCGATGGGGTTGAGCAACACGCTCCTTCCGCTTGCGTTGAAGCGGTTTGTCTTCCCGTGGCTAACCCCTCCTTGGTTGGACGGACCGATCTTAGAGTGTTGGTGGTAGCGGCGTCCTCGTCCTCTTCCTCCTCCCTAGTAGCTGCTATGGGGAGATCAGGGATAACTGGCATAGAGCTTTTTGATCTGGGTTCGCGTTCGTTTCTTCTTAGCTGTGCCGATCATTCGATCTGGGAGATCTTGTCCCAGGATGACTGGGCCAGCCTGCGGCCTTGGTTCTTCTCCTTTTCTAGCTGCTTGGATAGGGTCCTATCCGGGGGGCGCCTGGTGTGGGTTGACCTCTATGGTTTACCCCCCTACAGGTGGTGTAGGGATAGTATGGTCCGTGTTGTGGGGAGGGTTGGCCATCTGATTTCTGTTCATCCGACTTCTTTGGTCTCGGGCCAGATGTCCAGGGCCCTAGCTCTTATTCATACTTCGGAGGTCTCATTTCATAGTGTGTCGGTGCCGGTTTGGTGGGACGATTATTCTACGGAGGTGGTAGTGAAGAGGGCGCATGTGGATAGTATCCCACCGTGCCCTACCCCCAGACCCCCTCCGGCTGCTTCGTCGGGGTCTGGTATCGATCCGATCATTCATACTTTCACGGCCAGGCCGCGTTCCTTACGGTTACCGATTAGATCCGCAGCAGGTGCCTCGTCCCAGGCTGTTGTTCCTTTTGAGGCTCAACCAGTTGGTGATGATACTGGGGGTAGTCAGGAGCAGTGTTTCTCGGACGCTGGTGATACCACTCGAAACTCAGAGTCTGTGTTGGATCGGGAGCAGGGGGCTGGGGAGGTTGGTTTGGAGGCTGCTTTAGTTTTGTTTGATGGCCCTACAGAGTCTGTGTTTGAGGGTGGTGGTGGGGGTGGTATGGGGTCTTCTTCTGGGGTGGAGGTTGCGCCCCTGGCTTGTACTCGCCCATTGGTTTTTTCGGAGTTTCAGTCGGATCTTGTTGATGGACATACGGGCGAGAGCATCACCCACACAGTGGCGCGGTTCGCTGAGAGCATGGGGGTCTGCTACAAGGGCTCAATTGAGGAGGGTTTTAGGAAGGTCGAGGCGGTGCTTAGCCATACTTATAGTAGCGGGGTTGCTAACCCCTCGGTGACTCCATGATTTTCCTCTCTTGGAATGCTTGAGGGTTAGGCTCCTCTTCGAAGAGGAGTCTATTGGCCTCTCTTGTCCGAGCTCATCGGGCTGACTTTGTTATGATTCAGGAGACGAAGTTGACGGACATTAGCCTTAGTATTGCTCGTTCGTGTGGTTTGGGAGCTGATTTCACTCATTGCTTTATTCCTTCTTCTGGTTTGTCTGGGGGTCTACTTTCCATCTGGAGTAGCAGAGTATATCAGGTGAGTCAGGTGTTTCCTTTACCTGGCGTTCTAGTCTGGTCTGGAGTTCATTTGCCTACGGGAACTCCCTTGACAGTCCTGAACGTGTATGCCCCTACCTCTGTTGGGGCGAGAAGAGACCTCTGGACGTCTCTCCATTCTCTTGTCCATAGTGCTGGGCCTGTGTTGCTTGTCGCCGGGGACTTCAACACGGTTTGTTCTCAGGGAGAGATCTCTTCTGGGGAGCTTTTGCACGGTGACAGCTCTGAGTTTTGCGACTTTATTTCGGCAGCAGGGTTACTCGATCTCCCTCTAGCCAATAGGCGGTTTACCTGGTTCGGTCCCGCTTCTAGGTGCAGTCGTATTGATAGGTTTCTTCTGTCTCCTGAGTTACTTTGCATGTTTTCTGGACCGGTCCAGAAGGGACTCACCCGTTCCCTCTCTGATCATTGTCCGATCTTGTTGTCTGCTGAGAGAGTCGACTGGGGTCCTAGGCCTTTTCGTTTTATTGATGCTTGGGTTGAGCATGATGAGTTTCTCCCTTTTGTGAGCGAACGCTGGTCCTCTTATGTGGTTCATGGAGATCCGGAGTTCATTTGGTGGACCAAGTTGCGAACCTTGAGGAATGATCTGCGAGACTGGAATCGGTCGGTTTTTGGGCATTTAGACACTTGTATATCTGAGTTGGAGGTGCGTATTGATGCTTTTGATGCCCTGGTTGACACTAGGCCTTTATCGGAGGTTGAGCTGACCGAGAGAGCCTTTTGCACCTCCTAGTTAACCGCCAAGGCAGGACAGAGATCTAGTTTGTGGAAGCAGAAGGCTAGAGTCAAGTGGGGTAAGGATGGGGACCGTAATTCAGCCTACTTTCATAGGGTTGCTCAGTCCCATGGTGCTCGGAATCAGATATTCTCGGTGATTGAGAATGGTACTGAGTTTTCAGACCCTGCTGGGGTCAAGGCCCAGGCTGTCGCTCACTTTGGGGCTCGTTTCTTCTCTGACCAGTCTACCCGTCATACCTTACCTGCGCTGCCGTTTGCTAGGTTAAGCGCTGAGGACTCTTGTATGTTGGAGGCTCCTTTTACTGAGGCTGAGGTGTTGGAGGCCTTGTCAGCTTGTTCTGGGGACAAGGCCCCTGGGCCAGATGGTTTCAATCTGGTCTTCTTTCGAGTGGCTTGGCCAATCATTCGGGCTGATTTTTTGTGCTTTCTTCATTTCTTTCATGCCTCGTTTCAGCTTAGCAGGGGGGTGAACTTGAGCTTTATTGTTCTCATTCCGAAGGTTCCGTCTCCTCGCTCCTTCTCAGAGTTTCGTCCTATTAGTCTTACGACAGCCTCGTACAAGATCTTAGCTAAGTTCTTGTCAAGGCGGTTGAAGATGGTGATAGGAGACCTTATCAGCTCTACTTAGTCCGCTTGTGTGCAGGGGAGGCAGTTGTCGGACAGTGTCCTTGTTGCTATGGAGGTTCTTGGTTATGTACGACGTTCTCACCAGCCAGCAGCTTTGGTGAAGTTGGATTTTGAGAAGGCGTTCGATAAGGTCGATTGGTCTTACTTGCTTCATGTTCTTCGGAGTATGGGTTTTGGTGGGAAGTGGATTTTGTGGATCTCCTCGTGTCTCCGGGGTTTCTCTTCTATGCTGATTAACGGGTCTCCATCCGAGCAGTTTAAGGTCTTACAGGGAGTCAGGCAGGGGTGTCCGATGTCGCCTTATCTTTTTCTGATAGCCGTTGAGGGTTTTCACCAGTTATTTGAGCTTGGTATCAGGCAGGGTTTGTACGGTGGCATTAGTGTTGGCCCAACCATCAGGGTTTCTCACCTGCAGTTTGCGGATGACACTTTATTGTTCCTTGAGGCAGGGGTGGATCAGTTTCGAGCTGTTAGGTTTGTTCTCCATTCCTTTGAGTTGGTGTCTGGTCTGAGGATCAACTTCACCAAGTCGTCTCTGGTTGCTCTTTCCGTTGATGATAGGGTGTGTACGGATCTTGCGGAGGCTTTGCGGTGTTCTTTGGGCTCTCTCCCTTTCACTTACCTTGGGTTCCCTCTGGGAGGCAATCCTCGTCTCGCTTCGTTTTGGGACCCAGTGGTAGTTAGGTTCAGAGAGAGGCTGGCGGTGTGGCGGACTCGCTTTCTCTCTTTGGGAGGGCGCCACACGCTCATTAGGGCGACCCTGGCTAGCTTGTCGATCTTTTTCATGTCCTTGTTTCGAGCCCCCAAGAAGGTGGTTCGGCTGCTAGAGAGATATCAGAAGAGGTTCCTTTGGTGTTCAGGGCGTGAGAGGAGGTCTCTTTCCAAAGTTCCGTGGGAGGTGGTGTGCAGGCCCAAAGACTCAGGAGGACTAGGTGTTCGTTCTCTTTCGGAGGTAAACACCAGTCTTCTCCTGAAATGGCGGTGGCGTTTTGCTACTGAGGGGGCAGCCTTCTCGAGGCGTGTTATTTATGCTTGTTTTGGGTGGAGAGAGACTGAGTGGGACTTGGGATCGCTTCCTGTTCCCCCAAGGTCATCCTCTTTTTTCATTCGACATGTAGTTCGTTTGGATCGGGACCCTGGGTTTGCGAGGGTGCTTGGTCCCGGTACTCTGAGCTGGGTGGTTGGTTCTGGCACCACGATTTGTTTTTGGGAGGACCCGTGGCTTTTTGATACAACAATGGCGACTCGTTTTCCCCGGCTTTACCGGTTGGTAGCAGGACATCATGGGTCAGTTGCAGAGTTTTATGTGGATGGGGACTGGGCTTTTCTGTTTGATAGGGATCTTCGGGTTCGTGATGTTGTGGAGTTGGAGGAGTTGAGGGTCCGCCTGGTTGGTGTTCGGTTAGTACGCGAACGTCCTGATACGCTGGTCTGGTCTTGGGACTCGAAAGAGTTTTCGTCAGCCAGAGCTTTTCAGGTGATTGCTGGTTGGGTGTATATGGAGGTCACTTCCTGGGCTTCTGTGATCTGGTCAGCCCCTGTTCCTCCCAAGATCCATTTATTTGCCTGGTTGTTTGCTCATGGTGGGGTTCCCACTATCTCCTTCTTGGTGGTTAGCTCGTTGGGGGTTCAGGTTGTGTGGTTCAGGTGGGGAGGACTCTAGTCACTTGTTTGTCACTTGCTCTTGGACTTGGAGGGTCTGGTCTCTGATTTTGGGTTGTGGGCGTGCTTCCGATGTCGCCGGTTCTGTTTCTTGAGTCCTGGACCTCTCTGTTGGGTTCGCGTAGGCTGAGGTCTGCGTGGAGTGGTATCGGTTTGTTGTGTCTTTGGCAGATTTGGTTGGAACGCAACCGCCGTGTCTTCTCAGGATCAGCTTCTATCGAACCAAGCATTCTTCTTGCTAGGGTTCAACATGGATCCTTTTCCAGTTTGGGAGCGGCAGGTCGTTCTTTCACCTTCCTCGAGTGGGTTGAGGCGCCGGGTGCTGCGCTGACTAGGAGCGCCTAAGGATGGACTGTTGTTTACTGCGTCATGTTTGAGGAACTCAGCACCTTTTCCCCCGGTCCTCCTCGTTCTCTTATCAGGTCTAGTGAGTGCTCGTTCAGGAGTCGTTTTGGGGTTGCTTTACCTTGGTAGGGTCCGGTGAGTACTTGTTCCGGAGTCGCAGTTTGGGGCCGATCTGCCCGGTTTTGGGTGGAGGGGCACGAATCACTTAGCCTTCTTGAGGCCAGAGGATTCACCCGTGCGGTCTCCTGTGGTACTGTTCACTAGTCCGACCTAGGTTGCCCGAGCGGTCTCCTGAGGTACTGTTCACTAGTCTGGTGTAGTTGTTGTGGTGGACCGGGGTGGCTTTCTTGTCTTGTTTGTTCGTTTGTTTCTTTTGGTACTTTCGGCCTTTAGGCCGTTTTGTTGGACTTTGGTTTGGTTGGTGTGGTTTCTAACCCAGGACCCACACTTCCTTTTTAATGCATTTCTTTCTCTCTGATCAAAAAAAAAATTATGAGAAGCTTTCTTTAATCCATAAATGGATCGTTGTAGCTTACATACTTTACTAGGAGCAAATGACAATGTGAAACCTTCAGGTTGAGTCATATAGACATCTTCCTTGAGCATACCATTAAGGAAAACCATTTTCACATCCATTTGTCAAATCTCATAATCATAGTATGTAACAATAGCAAGCAACAGAAGCATAAATGCGGATCGGATGAACTTGATCCATAACCCGCCCACCCATCCGCGAATTTGAAAAATCACCCGCCCACTCGGATTGCGGGTGGGTCGGGTCCAAAACCGCAATATCCGAAAAAAAACATGGGCTTTCACATACAAACCCATGCCCAAAACTTACAAATACATAAGCATAATATTTCCTCATTATTTCATATCCAGCATTTACGTTTTTATTTAACTATTCTAACTTGAGATCCCAATTTACAATTGAATTATCAATGTTATAATCTAAATTATGTTCATAATACTCTTGGAGCAGAGACTTTGATTTATAAATATCACTAAAAATGTTCTAAAACAAGAAGAGATTTCTTCATGCAACAGTGGCCTGGTCTTCCAGTTCTTTTTGGCTTTCTCTATCACATAAACAGTGTTTCTCACACCAATATTAAGCTTTCTTACCTGCACAAAACAAGTACATTCAATAGATAAGAATAGTCAGATGCAATATCTTTAGTTAAAGAAATCAAATCCAACACTTTTAACTAAAAATATCAAATTCAATACCTTTAGTAAAAAAATATTAGATCCAATACATGTTGTTCAAAATATTCAGATCCAAAAGTAAAAAAAGAAGAAGCCTAAAACAATTATAATCATGAGTACAAATTTTCAGATCTCTGTTTTTCTTTCAAATACCCAACATGCAACCTTTCAATTTGAACAATCATCATCAGAATAAAGTTATCGTACCCCTCATAACCAAATTGTGAAAAAAAGAAAACAAATACAAATAACATATTAAGATGGAGTGTCTAACCACACTTCGGTTGGTGTGTCCTCAACCGAGTTCAGCCACAAACATGGAACAAACTAGAAAGAAGATGAGAGAAGACAGGAAAAAAGGGTTTGTTGTACTTGGAGGGTGTAGAGAAAAATAAAGAAGAGAGAGGCGTGAATGAGATAAACTGTGAAGTGGTAGGGTTAAGAAGGGGAGGATAAGGTCAAGAGAGTAGTGAGTGGTGAGGAAAAAGAGATGTGGTTGAATGAGAACCATTGATTCAAAAGAGAGTGGTAAATCAATGGTTAAGATAGACTCTCATTTATTTAATCTGAACTTAATCCCACATTGTTTATGGACCAAAATTTATTCTGGTATATATTGTTTCAAGGTAATAGTCTAGAGTATCTGTTAAAGTTGGGCCTGAACTGAGAGTAGGCTTGTTATTATTCACATGTGCGGGCGGGCCGGTTTACCCGCGGGCCTGGGCTGTTAAATCCGCCATCCGACCCGTGTCTTATCGGTTTCAGAATTTTTAATCCGATGTACGATCCGAAGTCCGCGGATCAGGACAAATCGGGCTTCGGGCCGGGCGGATTTGCGGGCGGATCCGGATCCGCGGGTAATTTGAACACCCCTAGATTTGAGTATTGCTACAGGGGAGAACGTTTCTTCATAATCAATACCTTTCTTTTGATTATATCCTTTAGCAACCAGACGGGCTTTAAAAGTTTCAACCTTACCCTCCGCTCCAATCTATCTCTTAAAACCCTATTTACACCCAATAGGTTTTAAGTCCTTAGAGTCATCAACTAAAGTCCATACTTAATTGATTTTCACTAACTCTATTTCGGATTTCATGGCAGTTAGCCATTTCTCATGGTCTGGACATAGCCATCGCCTCTTGGAAACACTTAGGATCGTCTTTAATAATAAGGTCATCATCAATATGATTGTCCTCATTATCGCACACTAATAGATTAATCCTATTTTGTGCACGACGTTCTCTAATTGATCTTCTAGGAGGCTCTTGTACTTCTTGATTCTGTTGTTACCCTTGTTCCTGATTTGGTTCATTAACCAAATCATTTACCTCAACGTTTGAGGTTGGAACCCTCAGTGGCAACTGTAAGACATCAAGAAAAGGTTGCTCAATATGCATCTCATGCTCTTGAGTCGGCGCTGACTCATTGGTATCTTGTATTTCATCAAGATCTATTTCTACTTTCAGTTCTTCCGATATCAAGGAACTTCTTTTCTAAAAGAAAACCCGCGTTCCTAGCCACAAACATTTTATATTCATAAGGGAGATAGAAATAGTATCCCATAGTCACCTTGGGATAACCAATAAATCTGCACTTGTTAGACTTAGCTTCAAGCTTGTCTGATTACAGTCGCTTAACATAGGTTGGAAAACCCTTAAATGTTCAAGTTTAGCTTTTCATCCTTTCCATATCTCATATGGTGTTTCAACAACTGCTTTAGTGGGAATCTTATTTAACAAACATGCAACATCCTCTAAAGCATATCCCCATAGGAAGATAGAAAGATCTATAAATCTCATCATCGATCGTACCATATCTAATAAAATACGAAGTCCACTATGATAGGATCCCTTCTTGTGGCAAATAATCAATAAAATCGTTTATAAGATACTCACCTCCACGGTCAGATCTTAGTGCCTTGATATTCATACTGATTTGTTTCTCAACTTCCCTTCTAAATATTTTGAACATTTCAAAATATTTTTACTTATGTCTCATGAGATATATAAAATCATATCTCGACATATCGTCAGCGAAGGTAACAAAATAAGAATATCTACCTTTAGCTCGAACTTTCATTGGCACGCATACATCAATATGTATGAGTCCTAAAAGTTCACTAGCTCTTTCTCCAGTTCCAGTAAAAGGAGATTTTGTCAGTTTCCTAATGAGATAAGATTCATAAGTATCGTATGATTCATAATCATACTGCCCAAGACACACTGCCTTATGCAACTTGTTTACTCTTTTCTCATTGATATGACCAAGCCTAAAAAGCTAAAAGTAGCCTTGATTTGTTTGATTATTCCTCTTCCAATATCCCTACTTCTTACAAAAGAAATGTCTTACATCCCATTGATCGATGTTCATCTTTAATTTATTAAATGTGTTCATAACAACATTCTCAAGTGCAAGCGGTTTTCTCTCAGTCATCCATTTGCCTCTCCACTTACTCTTTAAAGATTCATCAATCAATGCGAGAGGTAGGGAGGACCGGGACGGTGACGGCGTGAGGAGCTCGGGACGACGGCGGCCGGAGCTGGTGGTGAACGGTCAGAGTTCGGTGAGGAAGACGAAGGAGAGAGAGGGAACGGGTCGAGAGAAACGAGAGAAGAGGGAGGGTTTGAGGGGTCTGGCTGCGCGTTTCTGATGCTGAAACCCTAGGGTTTCAGCTTATATCAGAAACGCGTTGGGCCGAGCCTCTCGGGCCTCAGCCGAAAAACGGGCCCCAAGGCCCAAACGTGGCTGGCCGAAACAGGCCAGGCCTGTCCAGTTTTCATTTTTTTTTTGCTTTACCACTTGTTTCAAAAACCTACCCTAAGGTTTTCAGGTTGCAAATTAATACCTTTTTGAAAGCGAAGCGGGTTTTACAGTCTACCCCCCTTAAAGGAATTTCTCCCTCGAAATTTAAGACAGACGTACCTCGGGAAACGAACAAGGCGAGATACTTCGCGCGAACCTCGTCCTCGCGTTCCCAAGTTGATTCAGCCCCGTGGTGCTTCCACTGCACTCGTACCAGGCGGATAATCTTGCCTCCCCGCAGGATCTTCTCCCGTGTGTCCATGATACGAACCGACTGCTCCTCATAGGAGACATCATCAGCCACCTCGATAACAGTCCACTCAATGACATGGGAGGGGTCTGCGTTGTACTGCCGCAACTGAGACACGTGGAAGACGTTATGGACTCTCCCAAGTTGCGGTGGCAACGCCAGACGATAAGCCACTGTTCCCACTCTGCCCAAAATCTCGAACGGGCCAATGTACCTCGGAGCCAACTTGCCCCCGCTGCGCCTGAACCGCACCAGCCCCTTCCTCGGGCTCACCTTCAGGAACACGTGATCCCCGACTGCAAACTCAAGGGGTCGACGTCGCCTGTCGGCGTAACTCTTCTGCCGGCTCTTCGCGGTCCTCAACATATCGCGGATCAGTGCGACTTTCTCCGTCGTCTCTCTGACAAGATCTGGCCCCAGCAGACTCTTGTCCCCCACCTCTGCTCAACATACTGGTGACCGACACGGCCTCCCATATAACGCTTCGAAAGGTGCCATCCCGATACTGGCCTGGAAGCTGTTGTTGTAGGCGAACTCGGCCAACGGCAGGTGGGTCTCCCAAGATCCCCTGAAATCCAGCACACATGCTCGTAGCATGTCCTCCAAGATCTGGATAGTGCGCTCGGACTGACCGTCTGTCTGGGGATGATGCGCTGTACTGAGTAGCACCTCGGTCCCCAGTGCCTTCTGCAGACTCGGCCAAAACCTGGACGTGAAGCGGGGATCCCTGTCAGGCACTATCGACACCGGGACCCCGTGGAGACGCACTATCTCCTGAACATACAAGCTGCTCAACTTGTCGACTGGGTCGGTCATCCTCATAGCCAGGAAGTGGGCCGACTTGGTCAACCAGTCGACTACCACCCACACTGCGTCGTTCCCCTTCGGCGATCTCGGTAGTCCACACACGAAGTCCATCGTAATGTGTTCCCACTTCCACTGAGCAATCGGTAGTGGCTGTAACAATCCTGCTGGACGCTGGTGCTCGGCCTTCACCTGCTAACAGACGAGGCATCTCGACACAAACTCTGCTACTTCTCTCCGCATCCCGCGCCACCAGAAATGTCGTCTGAGGTCACGGTACATCTTGGTGCCCCCCGGGTGCACCGTAAGACGCGAGTGATGTGCCTCTCGCAACACGTCGTTTCTACAGTTAACCGGCACAAACAACCTTCCTCAGTACTGTAGTCCCCAATCTGTACTGATCTCCCAACCTACTACCTCGTCGCCGTTGACGACCCTCTCTCGGATCTGTGCCGTCTCAACGTCCTCCGTCTGCGCCTCCAACACTTGGGCAAGCAGTGAGGGCTGAGCCACTAAGGAGCACATGGCCATGTCACCCGTAACCTCCTCTAGCTCAAGCCCGAACGTGCTCAGCTCCCCCATCATGTCCCACTCTCGGGCTGATATGCTGGCGAGGCTCGGAACCGACTTCCTACTCAAGGCGTCGGCGACCACGTTCGCCTTTCCCAGATGGTAGTGTAGCTTGAAGTCGTACTCCTCGAGTAGCTCCATCCACCGTCGCTGACGCATGTTCAAGTCTCGCTGGGAAAATATGTACTTGAGTCTCTTGTGATCCAAGAACACCTGAAACCCCTCGCCATACAGATAATATCGCCAGCTATTTAGCGCAAACACGACTGCTGCTAGCTCCAAGTCGTGGGTAGGGTAGTTGCGCTCGTGCGTCTTCAGCTGCCTGGAGCCATAAGCCACCACTCTGCCCAACTGCATCAGTACGCAGCCCAGTCCCTCTCCGGACGCATCACAGTAAACATCATAACCGATTCCTCGCTCGAGCACCACTAACACTGGAGTTGTAGTCAGTCGAGTCTTCAACTCCGCGAATGCACGCTCACAGTCCTCGGTCCACGCAAACCCGACTCCCTTGTGCGTCAACAGATTCATCGGTGCGGCTAGTCGTGCAAAGTCCTGGACGAATCGGCGATAGTAGCCTGCCTACCCCAGAAAGTTGCGGATCTCGAAGACACTCGTGGGTCGTGCCCACTTCGAGACTGCGTCGATCTTCGACGGATCGACCAGGATACTGTCACGGGACACGATGTGGCCGAGGAATCTCACCTCAGAGAGCCAGAACTCGCACTTCTCCCGGTTGGCATACAGCTGATGCTCGCGCAGTAGTGTTAGAACAGCCCTCAGATGTGACTGATGTGCCGCCTCGTTCTGCGAATATATCAGGATGTCGTCCGCAAACACCACCACAAACTGATCTAGGTACGGCCGGAAGATGCTGTTCATCAGGTCCATGAACGCTGCAGGTGCGTTCGTTAGTCCGAATGGCATCACTAGGAACTCGTAGTGCCCATAGCGTGTCCGGAATGCAGTCTTTGCGACATCCCCCTCACGGACTCGCAACTGATAATAACCGGACCGCAGATCGATCTTCGAGAAGTAGGTCGCCCCCCTCAACTGGTCGAACAAATCGTCGATCCTCGGCATCGGGTATCGGTTCTTCACCGTAACTCGGTTCAGCTTCCGGTAATCTATACACATCCGTAGCTCTCCACTCTTCTTCTTCACGAAGAGTGCTGGTGCTCCCCACAGCGATGCACTCGGACGGATAAACCCCTTCTGCTGAAGCTCCTCTAGCTGACGCTTCAGCTCAATCAACTCTGCCGGCGCAAACCTGTAAGGCGCCATCGATATCGCCGCCGTTCCCGACACCAGGTCAATCCCGAACTCCACCTCACGAACCGGTGGCAACCCGCTCAACTCCTCAGGAAAGACATCGAGGAACTCGCATACCACTCGCGGCAACTCTCGGCTCTGCACAGCCGATACTTCCTCCTCTACGGACAACGCCGACAGGAGGACCCCGCTCTTACTACCCAGAACACATGTCACCTTCGTACCACCCACTGTCACTGTCACTCGTCGCCTGTAGCAATCGATATTGGCTCGTTACCTCGACAGCCAATCCATTCCCAAGATCACATCAAAGGTAGTCATCCCCAACACGAGAAGATCACCGGGGCAAGGTCAGTCTGCGACTCTAATCTCGCAGGCACGACATACTCTAGTCAACGATGCACCACCCCCAACTGGGGTGTCCAGGCATAGGGGTGGACTCAACGACTCTAAGCTCAACCCCAACCTCTCGGAACAACCCGACGAAATAAAAGAGTGCGACGCCCTGGTATCAAACAAGAATAAAACCCATAAATGATACAATAAACACGTACCCTGGATGGTCTCGCGGTACGTGCTCGGTCCTGGGGCTCTGGAGTCGGTGACTGCATACACTCTCCCCTGCGAGGCCTGCTGCCTCTGACCCGGCGCACTGGCCGCTGAATACCCGTGACTCTGCTGCTGTCTCGGAATCGGTGCGCTGGTAGAAGGCTGTGACGGTCTGGACTGCTGACCCTGACGAGGACGTCCCCTGGGAGACTGCACTGTCCGCGACTGCTGCGGTCGCTGTGCTGACGTTGCCCTCGGCGGCTCACGACACCATGCAATGGTGTGCCCAACCCGGCCGCATCGAAAACAGCTGAACTCGTTGGCCCTCGACTCCGTGCCCTGGCTGGTACAGCTGGTCGTTGGCAGCGCCGTAGGCCCTCCTTCCATCGGGCACTCGCGAAGGAAGTGGCCTCGCTGCGCGCAGGTAAAGCACGTCGGCGCCCTCTCTGGCGCGACTGGCCCAAGTGTTGCGACTGACCCCCGCTGTCTCGCTCCACCCTGATGAGTCGGTGTTCGGAAGGATCCCATGGTCCTCTGTCTCCGCGAGTCTCGTGAGTCGGACGGCCCTGCGAAGCTGATCGGCCGTTGTCGGACCTTACGGGCCCTGGCTGCATCCCGGATGCCCTGCTCCACTGTAGCCGCGGTGTCCACGAGGTCGGTATACTTCCACAGCCTCAAGGCGAGAACCTGGTTCCGGATCCCCAGCCTCAGTCCTCCCTGGAACCGCAGGCAACGGTTCTTCTCGCTCATCACCATCTCCGGTGCGAATCTGGCCAAGGCTGTGAATCTGGCCTCGTACTCTGCTACCGTCATCCCTTCCTGCTCCAGGTCTAGGAATTGTCGATGTCGCTCCAACCGAGCCGACTCGGTAAAGTAATGCTCCAGAAAAACTGTCTGGAATACGATGTAGTCATAGCCGACCATGTCCTTCACACGCCCCCACCAGTGGTAGGCGCTGTCTCTCAGCTGATGGGCTGTGAAGGACACTCTACGACGGCCGTCCTCGACACCCGATGTATCCAGGTCTCGCGTGACCTGATCTAGCCATCTCTCGGCTAGGTCGGGGTTCGGCTCCCCGACAAAAGTAGGTATCCCGAGCTTCAGAAAGTCTAGTAGTGCTCGGGATGTATGATCCTCTGTCTGACCGGGTCTCACTAGGACCGCGGCTGCCTCAGGTGCTGGTGAAGCCGACTCTCGGTTGGCGATGACCGCCACCAAACTCTGGACTGTCCTGGTCAGCTCATCCAGGGCAGCCATGACAGGAGGGTCTGCGACGGGCGGAACGCTGGGTGTGCCTGCAGATGGCCCCGCGTCGATTCTCCTGTCCTCTCCGACAGGAGTGCCCTGCGCTTCCGCGTGCTCGGCGGGCTCAACGGTGGGCACCCTTCCCGGTGTCCCCGCTGACCGTTCCCGCCGGCCCCGCGTGGGCGCCTGACCCCGTGCTCTCGATGCTCCTCCGCGTCTACCGCGAGCCATAGTCAGTATCCTCTGCACGGATACACGCAAACGTTCAGTTTGCGAACTCAGATAAACACAACAAGTTCAAGTACGCTAACGTTCACACGGTCTAAGTTTACTCTAGCGCGTATATCACTAATACGTCGCGCCGCTCACGCTATTAATACTTTAAATATTAGTACTAGTAAAAGAAACCTCAAAGAGACCGCACTAACGTGCACCAAAACACGCAATGACCAACCAACCACACAGCGAAACAACAACAACAACCAAAACGACAACTCAAGACCGACCTCAAACACAAGCCAACACGACCGAGTAACAACAATACACGCCCACTGGCCCAACCAATTTTAAAACTTTTTCCACTCCATTCAAAATCCTCATTTCTTGGCATCAGGTAGTTACAACCCCGTCCAGGCGTCCCCGAACTACGTTGTAGCCACTTGATACCAACACCGTCACGATCGACCACAGGAGCGCTCCTGAGTCGAGTCGCGACAGTTTTAAAACGTTTCACGCAGCAACACACAAACACTGTGCCAGTAACCCCGTACTGCACAAGCACAAAACAAAACATGACTCAACTCCTAACGGGTCTACACACGAGTTCCGACTTGCGTACCCAACGCACGACGAGACTTTACTAACTCGACTCTCCCACCTAATTGACGTGCAGTCCGAGGTGTGAAACCTCGAGCTCTGATACCAAGTTGTCACGCCCCAATTTCAGCGAACCGAAACTGGGGATGCGAACGTTTAAAAAGTTGCAATACTGAAACCTGTTTTCGATAAATCACTTTAAAAGCCAGTTTAGTTCCACAAAAGAATATTATTTACAGCTCAAAAAATAAGTCCCAACACTTGGACAGAAAGTAGGTACACGTCACTAGACTCAAAACACCCCAGCAACCCGCTTCAAGCTCTTCAAGCTTCAGAAGCTCACCTAGTCCAGACTGTGAACGGTACCTGTAGGAAAAGTAGCTAGGGGTGAGCGTTCGCTCACCACCACAGATAACAGACTGACTACGGCATACTTAGCAGACAAAGCCGGTGACACCAACAACGACTCAAAAGACACACACACGACCAAAACTTTCCTCAATTGACTCGACGCTCGGACATGCTATGTAGACCCCACACTACGATTGACGACCTCCTCCAAGACACGACTGACAACCACACAAAACCAAACAAGATCACAAAGGATCGCAAACCAGCTGCTCAGTAACCAATCTCTGTATCTCGCCCTTTCCGATCCCAATCGGTACAGGCGGTCGACCTGTCGCGCAACTTCTCCCGATCCCAGTCGGGAGGCTAACCCACAACCTCTCCGCTTCACCCGATCCCAGTCGGGTGGTTAGCCACACCCGCGCGTCCTTCCCCCGGTCCCAGTCGGGGAGCTAGCCCACAACCCCTCCGCTTCTCCCGATCCCAGTCGGGAGGCTAGCTATACCACACAACCTCCACCAGTATCCAGTAACCAAACACAATCACAAACAAGTTCAAACAGACCGTAACGAAACCGGTGACAACTCCACAGGCACTCAAGGCCAACAAGATACCAACGACCAAACACAGGTTCAACAACCCTACGGGCCCTCATGGCCACTCAAGACACCAACGGTAAAGTACGGGTTCACAACCCCACGGGCACTCACGGCCACCCAAAACACCGAAACGACAACACGGGCTCTCATGGCCACCCAAGACTCAGCAATAAATAACACGGCTCTCAAGGCCACCCAAACCCGACAATAAATAACACGGGCTCTCAAGGCCGCCCAACTCAACAATAAATAACACGGGCTCTCAAGGCCACCCAAACTCAACAACAAATAACACGGGCTCTCAAGGCCACCCAAACTCAATCAACAAATAACACGGGCTCTCAAGGCCACCCAAACTCAATCAACAATTAACGCACAACAACCTCCGGCATAAACGATGCCTCCAACAGTCCTAAGATCACTAGTTTCACAAACAACCTCCGGGCATGGTCATATGCCTCCAGTAAATCAATTAACGCTAAGTTCTCTGCTCCTACGACACTACTAAGTGTCACATGCATTTCCAGTATTCGCTACGTTCCCGTATCATGCATTTCTAATATTCGATAACCTAAATAACCCACGACACCCCGGTGTCACATGCAATTCTACAGTTAACTTTCCCTAGTCAGGGCCGAGATCCGGCTACTTTTCCCTACCTCAACCGAAGAACACCCGCTACATTTCCTAGCTGCTGACGTTCTGGCTCGCTACCTCCGGGCTCCACTTCGATCGAAGCCGGACGCTAAAGAAAACACGAAAGCCATAAATTAGAGGCGGTTCCCAGGTTAATTCAAAGGTCATGATTAGTCCAGTTTAAAACCGATCGTTGTCCTTTAACTCGAGCGGGATAAAAGTGGGATTACGACGGATCGGGTTCGAGCACCCGCGCACCGAACTCAAATTTGATCCAAAACCCAGTCAAAACCATTTTTAACTCAAAACCGTCTTTGAAACTCCCTTGCTTTATTTAATTCCGACTTTGATTTTAAAACAAAACGATTTCCTTCTGCTCGTTTCCAACTCGAGATTTTGGTCCAAAGCCCTTCTAAAGCCGATGTGATTTCGTTTCCCTTTTCGATTTAACTTAACTCAAGTTTAATCTTAACAACCGACTTTCGTTTTAAAACCCGTTTAACTTAACCCGATCTAGTTTTATCAAGAATAATTTTACGTCCGAAATACAAAGATCGAGCTTTTGTTTCAATTGCGATTTTGGTTTTAAAACTCAACTTAAATCCTTATACACATTTAAACAGATCTGAATCGTATTGAAACATATTAACAACAATACACTTTCTCGTTCTTATTTACATTTCAGATTAACCCTTTTTCCAATAATCCATTAAACAATACCGAAATCGCGCTTTGTTCTGTTCTTTTCCATTTCAGGAGTTCTGTTCTATCACCAACCAGATCCGAACGAACTCGGGAAAGGAAAATAAAAGAAGAAGGACGAGATCGGATTTGGGTCTGGCTGACCACCGTTATCGGCCGAGGTTCCACGGGCCGAGAACTCACCGTAAAGAAACGGTGGCGAGCGGTGGAGAGCGGCGGTGTACAGCGGTGTACGGCGAGGAGTTCGCCTCGGGTCCGGACGACTCGGTCCCGTTCCGGATCTGATGAGCTCTCCGGCGACGGCGGGAGCTCGGGTCACGTTCGGTTGAAGGGAAGGTGGAGCTCGGTAGCGAGTTAGGGCTCGGGACGGGGAGGTCGGAGACCGGAAGAGGGCCGGAGAACTCGGCTCTGGGCGGAGGCTTTCGAGAAGGTGAGAGGGAAGGGAGGTCGGAGACGGTGACGGCGTGCGCTGGCCGGAGGGGTAACGGGGTCGGATGGAGGAGAAGAGAGAGGTAGGGAGGACCGGGACGGTGACGGCGTGAGGAGCTCGGGACGACGGCGGCCGGAGCTGGTGGTGAACGGTCGGAGTTCGGTGAGGAAGACGAAGGAGAGAGAGGGAACGGGTCGAGAGAAACGAGAGGAGAGGGAGGGTTTGAGGGGTCTGGCTGCGCGTTTCTGATGCTGAAACCCTAGGGTTTCAGCTTATATCAGAAACGCGTTGGGCCGAGCCTCTCGGGCCTCAGCCGAAAAACGGGCCCCAAGGCCCAAACGTGGCTGGCCGAAACAGGCCTGGCCTGTCCAGTTTTCATTTTTTTTTGCTTTACCACTTGTTTCAAAAACCTACCCTAAGGTTTTCAGGTTGCAAATTAATACCCTTTTGAAAGCGAAGCGGGTTTTACAGCTTTAATTCAGATATGAATAGAGACTTAGATATCTGATATCTAGCATTCATATTCTGATACTCCTACATCTTCTTAAGATGTTCTTTTATCTGTGGTGGATTCATAGTTTCATGTTTTCTCTAAAGGACAAGACTCATGGAAGCCAAAATGATGCACTGAGTAGTAGAACTTCGTTCCTGGTACTTCGAACATGCATCTAGTGCAACTACATCAACCACTCACTCAGAGGAAGCTTCCATCATGGGGTTATCGATCACATCGATAATCTCTTCATGCATGAGAACAATTCTTAAGTTCCGGTATCAATTATCAAAATTGTTACCAAACATTTTGTTAACATCTAGTATGCCACGCAGAAGAATAGCAATCATTTCAGAAATTAATCATAAAGGAAAACAACAATAGCACAAACATACATCATTAAGACATGGACTTCATCGAAATGATAATACAAACTTTAAAACATGAGTGAGCCCCTTGGTAGTCAAGTCGTTTCTCACACATAATTAAAGTTCTCTTGATTTTATCATATAAAATCAAAGCGGGCTATATACTACATAGTCACCTGGTTGTCAGGTCGGTCATATTAGTACATTTGAGTTTATCCGTCCTAGTGACGGAAAACTAGTTAATATTACACCCTCTGGGTAGTCCAGACTATAAGTGTAACATCAAATAATTTTTCTTCACTCACACGGCTATATACTACATAGTCACCTGGTTGTCAGGTCGGTCCTAGTAGTATATTTGAGTTTATCCATCCTAGTGACAGAAAACTAGTTAATATTACACCCTCTGGGTAGTCCAGACTATAAGTGTAACATCAAATAATTTTTCTTCACACTCGCATCATATGCAGTAGAATAAATTAATTTTCTCCAAAACTTAATTAATATTATACCCTCTGGGTAGTCTAGACTATAAATATAACGTTCAATAATTTTAATTTCACTTGCATCATATGCAACATAATACACCATCTCCTCCCAAAGTTAATTAATATTATACCCTCTGGGTTGTCCAAACTATAAGTAATAAGTACAATATTAGATAACTTTCCATTTCCATTTGCATCATATGCAATCAAAAGTATATTTATCTTTGAACTACAAGTCCCCTGGTAGTCAGGTCGTTCCTTGTAAACAAAATTTAAATTTTATACATTTTATACTTGCATCATATGCAACGGAGAAAGAGAAACATTTATCTTTGAACTAGAAGTCCCCTGGTAGTCAGGTCGTTCCTTGTAAACAAAAATAAAGTTTTATACTTGCATCATATGCAATAGAGAAAAGTAACATTTATCTTTGAACTACAAGTCCCCTGGAAGTCAGGTCGTTCCTTGTAAACAAAAATAAATTTTATTTCGAACTACAAGTCCCCTGGTTGTCAGGTCGTTCCTTGTAAACGAAAATTGATTTTATTTATCTATTTCGATGGAAAAACCTTTGATAAAATATCTCATATTTTATCAATTAAAAACTCAATAAATTTTAAAATAATTAAAACAATTTTAATTACACTAATGAGTATGTCGTATATAATCATGATAATAAAATTGATCATTACCCAATCATTCTACTTGAATCACACCAAAACACCAGCATATAAATATATCATTCAAATATTTTTTTTTGAAACGGGAAAGAAGTAGTATTACGATATCATTGTGCTTACAATTTGGGACCTAACAGTCCCGGATACCAGTTTTTGTCCCGATCGGCCGTGGCCCATCGGGCACACATGGTTCCATACAAATAGTCCGCTTTGATTCGCGGATCCGAACTTAGGAATTCTTCGATCCAACGTTACAAAAAATAATAAACCAAATGCCTAAACTTATTGAGCCACATGATTATTCGAACTAAAGCAGCGAAACCTACTGGAGAATATGTCTTTAGTGCTGAATTCCCGAGATCTCCCTGCTGTTAAAGCTTGGTCGGGGTTGAGAGTCCCGAATCCGGATGCCGTTGAAATGGGCCCCAGCCGACCGTCCCTCCTCCCGGATCCCAGATCCACCGAGGGGGCGGACCCATGCCGGCGAGGGGTGACCCTAGAGCGATATGCCGCTGTAGATGGGATAGCTTGGTCGGGGTTGAGAGTCCCGAATCCGGATGTCGTTGAAATAGGCCCCAGCCGACCGTCCCTCCTCCCGGATCCCAGATCCACCGAGGGGGCGGACCCATGCCGGCGAGGGGTGACCCTAGGGCGATATGCCGCTGTAGATGGGATACGGCGCGTGAAGCCCGTAATCCAATGAACGGCAGGGGGGCCATGGTGGCCACTGGCTCGAAGGCGGGGCCAGTCCGGCGATGCAGGAACGGTAGCGCGAGTCGAGGGGGAGATCGTGGAGAAGCTTGAACGATGGGCAGCGACCTGTGGGGGTAGACCGGCTGCAAAACAAGACAAAAACAAAGAAAAATAAAACCGGCTCCGATCAATAGAATCGCGACAATAGAGTGGAACCTCATGGAGGTTGTGTGGAGAGCTTTGAAAGCAGGGGCTTCGATTGGACCCCGGAGGGTAGTGGAGAGCTTTGGATCAGGGGCTTCAAAGGTGGAGAATGGTGGCTGCCATGGAGGAGGGGGTGGGGGAAGGAGCTGCGCGCAGAGAGAGTTAGGGTTCTCTCTGCGCAGCCTGTCGCTGTTTCCAATAGTTATATCATTCAAATATATACATATACAAGTATATTTACACATGTGATAACACAAATAATCACATTCTTCCATGTATAAGAATCATTTATACATATATTTATTTTTATATATACATACACATATATACATAAAAAAAATGTTTCAGTTATTCAAAACACACGTACAGTAGTACACAACCTATATATATGTATATAGGTTTAATTGATGAATTGAATATACAATCCATAGTAATAATTGATATGCATATTTAGTCAACTAATAGACACGTATGAGTGATTAACCACAAACAAATATACCAGATTCACCGCAACAAGTATCCATATTCAAAGCCTTGTAAGCAAAAGGCACGAAAGCAACTTTTGATTTGAAAAGAAGAACAAATCATTGTTTCGGTAAATCAAGAGTTACGACGATCAATTTTACAAATGATTTAAATGCAAAAAACCAATGCTCCGATACCAATTGATGGATCGAAAAACATTATATGTTCGCAGAGGAAATAAATCGTTCGATCCAAAAGCAAATCTATTGCATCTAAATCATCGTTAAAACAATAAAATCAATTACTTGATTTGTAGAACAAAATTGATTTAGCTCCGAAACTACGAAGCCTCTAGTGTATCCACACCGAGCAACGATTTGATGCTTTCAACCACTTGAGACGACTATGAAGATGAAGAACGATTCTTCATTGTTGTTTTTGGGAGAGAAGAGAAAAGGAGACTACCAGAGAATTAAGATGAATCATATTTTCTAAACCTAACTCTCTCTTTATATACTTCTAATTATTGGGTCCAAGACTCAATTAGACTTGAAACCCGATTGGGCCTAAGGCAAACCCAACACATTAAAGTTTAGGAAGTTCCATGAGAACATTTTGATTAAAACGAAAAGCTTTTCGGATGGACCTTTAAAAACATAGTTCTCTTACTATTTATGTAGTTTTGATGCGTTATCTATATATCTCTGAACACGCTGACTACTCTCCATTCGCTACTCTCGAACCTCTTCTTACATTTACAACTTTCCTCTCAATAGGTCATCTTAAACTCTCCTCTCTGAAGTTTAACTTCCCTCTCAATAGGTCATCTTTAGCTCTCCTCTCCAAAAAACTTCAGATCCAGACAGCGACTTTGTCGGTAAAAGATGAATTAGAGAGAACAAAAATGAGAGAGGATGAGGCAAAAGGGCAGACAAGGTGGTGACAGTGAGGCAAAGTCCATCATATGGTCCACAAGATTGATCTTTTAAATTTGTTCAATCATGCCCATCTCTCTTGACTTAAACACCAAACACACATCCCAAACTCCCCAAGTTCCAAGCTATTGGATTGAATACCATGCAAATTCAATACATTATACATAATGACTACTGTTCTGAATTCCACGGTGTTTGGAGGGCTTGTTTGGCCGTTTCTATATCATATAGACTTTATATGTAGTTATTAAATAAATAATATTTGAATATAAATATAGTTTGCCTTCGTTTTTCTCTTTGTCATGAGTTTGAAAATAATAATAGAGATATTCAATTGTATAAGATGTATTTTTTTGTGACTAAAAGATGAAATTTCATTAAATTAGACTTTAATCTGACAAAGGAAGCGCATCAAGGAAATCTCTGATCACAATAGAAGAACAATTACATGGTATCAAGTCCTTAAGGTATGTCTACTGATAACTCTATGACAAAAAAATCCGACACAATCGGTTTGTTGGGGAGATATAAAGGCGAACAAAAAATAAATAAAATGAAACCGATGTCTGCTGCTCAAGGTCATGCCTAACTGCTGCATATTATGTAGAATGCTACCGAACCTGCTGACACCACCTTCCAAGGGAGGCAGAGCTCTTTCCAGGGACCCCTCCCAGGACCAGTACCTAGAGCACTGAATCCCTTTCAATCCTTCATTCGAGCCATCTTTCCAGTCCGGTCTTGATCATTCCGGGGTTCCCCAGTAGAACCCCGTTTCACTCCCCCACCTCCCGCTCCACCACTAGACTCATCTCAAGCTCCAAGTCCAGTTCTATCTATGTGCACATGCAGGAATGGGGGTCGGCTTTACCGCCCCTGACAAGTTGGCCGATCATCAAGTTCTTCAAGCCTGAATCAACCAACCGAGGTTGAGAGACCCGTCGAGGGATCACCCCGTAAGGTACAGTAGCAGAGGATACAATTGGGCCTCTGCCCCGAGACAAGGGACCTTGAGATGTAGAAGTCGAGGACACTGGCCGATGGGGAGTCTGATCGTCCCAGTCCATCACGTACGTCTTTGGGTGGCGGTCCTTCTGATATTACAAAATAGAGGAGTCCAATTTGGGTTACCCACCAACTCCCGGTCACAGTTAGCCATCATGTGACCAACCAGACCACAGTTAAAGCAAAACACAAGAAGTTTGGTATAGGTAAGAAGGAGACAAGCCGGCTCGGGGAATTCTTGGAATCAGAGCGGTAGTTGGCGGTGGATAGGGTGCTCAACATGGTGCCAAAATCGGACTTTCACTGCACCGCCCTAGCAGATACCTCATTGGTCACACGGGACCTCGACACACAGCCCTAGTGTCGAGCCGATCGTCTCTCCCGTGGACTTAGTGCGCACTACCGGAGGGAAGCCGTGGGTGTGAACTAATAATTGTAGATGGTCCAGGGCCGGAGGCTCCCTATCCATGGGATCCAAATAAGCTAGCAGGAGGGGCCGAGCGTCGAACCCATGATTGTGTCGCCGCCATTTCGAAATAGAACCCGAACACCCCTGGCCCAATGTCCTTGATGACCAACCCCTCAGCCGAATTCCCCCAAGCCCGAGAGATTATCCGGAGGAGGGTCTCCTTGCGAGGTGGCTTGGCGGTCCACAATTTGCCCAGTATGGCAAACTATTGTCGGGCAAGGACCGAAAAACTCACCGGAAGGTACATGACCTCAACCATCTCCTCTTCCTCCTCCTCTAGCGAGCATGCTGAGAGGCCATCCTTAATGTTGAGTAGATTGGACTCTAGTGACACCGAAAGCTCCGATGTCTTTGGGGCGTTCCCGGTGCCCTTGGGCTTGAAAGCTCTACGGCGGTGGACCATGCCCGACGGAGGAGAGAGTGACGCTGGAATCACCGGAACCCGATCACCATTGAGGATGATGATACCATCACATAGGGCTCCCAGTTCATTCCGACCCGGTTTCTCCCTCTCCGTATCTATCATAGGGGCCTTCCCCCGAGATGGATCTCTAATTGGTGGAGGCGGCAGGACGGAGACGGAAACCTCCAAAACTCTAGCGTAACTTGGGGCCGAAGCTAGGGTTTTGGATAAGAGAGGGAAATTGTCCACTGGATCAAAAGAGCCTCCCTCCTTCGTGGGGGAATCAGATGAAATGACCGACCCCGGTAGCCCCAGTTCCACCTTGCCGCTCAGAGGAATACAAGTTAGTGTAGGTGGCAGAGTCACCATCGATTGCAGCGTGCTAGGAGCTCGAGGTTCCGGTGGCAGTTGAGGAGATGAAGCAATCGCTGAAGCCCGGGATGGAGACGAGGCGACATGATTGACCGTCGGTGGGGAAAGAATCTGAATCCTATCCAGACTTGGAGAAGACGTTAGGGTTTTAGACTTGAGAAGACGGCCCCGTCGTGGTTTCACCAATGGTTCGGAAGAACCCAGAGCGAAAACTAGGGACACCACTAGTGGTGGAGTCGAGAGAGGACCTGTGGAAGAAGGAGGGAGAGGGACCAAAGCCAAAGACGCCTTTGACTTTCGGTTCCGTCTCGTTTTGATATGGGGCGCGACCTCCGAGGAGGGGCGTGGTGGTGGCACAGATGGCATGTGCTGCACAACGTGGGGTGGGAGTTGACCAGCGGTGGAAACAGTAGTCACATCGACGGAAGGAGTATGAGCCTCTATACATGATGCTAAGGTTTCTTTGGTAAAGAGGAAGATCTCGCAAGTCGAGAGAGATACAATTATTTTTTAATTAATAAACTAATGGTCAAATTTAATGTAAATATAAGATATAATTCGTTGGGAAGGTAGGATGAAAATATGTTTATTTATTTTAAATAAAAAATTCCAGTACAATAATTGAAATGAGTTTTTTTTAACGAAATGTGCAACTTTATAACTTTAAAACGATTACATTATCCTGCACCGGGGAACATGCTCCCCGATCATTGGAAGGCCATCATTAACGAACAAAGGTTCACTGGAATTTATACTATCATAACCGTGATAGACAGTATTGTGGTGCCTCGTGGGCAAAGAGAGAAGGCGGAGAGGGAGAACAAGGTGTCAGAGATCCTGAAGTACCTCAACAGCAAAGGTGATGGTGGGAGGCAAAGCATCGTCTGGGGACCCCTCCCAGGGCCAGCTGCTCAGACGATACGTCATCCCTCTCGACGGGGCATCTCCCCTGCCCTCGGAATGGCTCCCCGTAGAGGGGAAACCCTCCTAGGGAGGCTTGTACCAGGAAGCCAGATGCTACCCCAATGCAAAGGACGGGGCCCTGGGTTAGGTCCCGGATCCAACGTCACACGGGCACCCGTTCTCTAAGCTGCCCATCCTTAGGTCTCGGATCCAACGCCAGTGGGGTGAGACCAGCGTCCCCTTAATTCCAACCAATTTCGTGCCATCTTCTTGAGTCCTTTCTAAAGCAGCGCCTCCGTCTCTGTCTTTTGGCCACCGACCAGCTCCGCAAGCAACTCTTCTGGAGATCGACCAGCCCCTCTGGTGCCTTCGTGCCCAGGTTCCTGCAAAGGCAACCCTATGCGCCAACACCACCCGTCCGCGCGGAACTGGCCTGTTACCAAGCTTAGGCTCATGCCCTAACAGAGCTCTTCCCTAGGGATCCCAAACCATACGTCCCATTCGCGGCCCCCACTGATAACACGCTCTAGGGGAGACACCCCTCACGTCCGGCATGATCGTGCGACCCACCAGGTACCCCACTGCAGCCTGTCCCGTCGACGCCCGGGATGTCACCAGAGCAAGGTCATGGTGAGGCCAGGTAATCAAAGTCGCGGTTGGTCTGAGTGAAGCCTCCTAGTAGCATGGGGCAGACACCACCTGTGCCCGCCGCCGTAGAAGCCCGGGACGAAATTCCCCACGTGGAGGAGGTGGCAGATCCAACCCATCCTCCAAGGCCCGCGATGGGAGGAGGAGTGACCAAGGTGGCATGAAAATCAAGGTCGTGATCGGTGATATGTGTAAGGAGGAAGGATCGAAACTGGATGGTGACGGCCAAACCCTACGATTTTTATCCCCCGCACCAGTCGTGATCTGCGAGGGGGTTGACCAGACGGGAGGCGAACGCGACGGTGGAAACGTCAGGCCATCCGGAGCAAGAAGCCCAGGCGACACCAACGAAAGGGTTCGGGGATTCATGGCGGCCGAGCCGAGAGGGTTATGGAGCACTCCTCCATTCCCATCCGCATTTAATCCCTGTACCAGGCGTGGTCTGCGAGGACGTCAGTTGGATGGGATAGGCGAAAACGGGGACTGTAAAACCGACAATCCCAAGAGGTGCAACAGCGGTGGTTGTCACGACCCAAATCCGATTTTGACCGGACTCGAGACGTGAACTAAAAAAAAATAAAACAATAATAATAAAAAGAAATTTACGAATTTAAAACTCAAAAAATTAGTTCCAAGTCAACAATAAAATACTGCGAGTCAACGCTCAAATACGAATAACTGAATACAAGGTTTAGTTCATAAAAGATAGTACGTCTCTACTAAATAGCTAAACCCCGGACTCTCGAGGAGCTCCCGAGCTCTGAGACGTCCTCTACACCGACTCATCATCGAAACCTGTAAAACAGTAAACACAGAAAGGGTGAGCTTTCGCTCAGTAGGAAAAAGTAGTAAAGGGAAAGGACTCCCGCTCCGTTACCAGAAATACTCGATAAGTAATTCTTACCAAAAACTGAGAACGTAAATAGAAACCGACAGGAACACACAACAACGATAATATCATCAAATTAAATAAGCAAAAGAGCAACATGACATTATGCTGCTAAGACCACTACGAACGAACGTTACTCAGATTCGATATCACATAACATAGGACAAGTACCCAGGACAATCCGATCACCACGCACAACTCAACAAATACATCATACCGGAGTATACCCCCGGTCTAAATGTCTTCCCGAACACACAACATTAGGGTGAAGCAAATACATCATACCGGAATACCCATCGGTCTAGATGTCTTCCCGGACACACAACATCGGGGTGAAACACTACATCATACCGGAATGTCCATTGGTCTAGATGTCTTCCCGAACACACAGCGTCGGGGTGAAACACTAGATCATACCGGAATGTCCATTGGTCTAGATGTCTTCCCGGACACACAACATCGGGGTGAAACAACACATCATACCAGAATACCCATCGGTCTAGATGTCTTCCCGAAACACACATCGGAGTAAATCAACACATCATACCGGAATACCCATCGGTCTAGATCTCTTCCCGTTACTCGGGGTACAAGTCACACCACACAATACCACACAAACCACATTACACTGAACTTATCATACCAACGAAGACTATCGTCACACCTTACCAACAACACCGTATCGGTCTATCATTCACCCGATCATATCACATGACAACATTCATATCACATTCAACACATTCATTCGACCAATCATGTCACGAAACAAACATTTATATCACATTCATAGTAATTCATTTAACATAACATAATCCTTAAATTAACCAAGAGTATATCATACGTTGACATTTAAGGACGATTAACCACAATCAAACACAACCAACACACAATCCTAAGGCCCGACATGGCCACATGTGATTCTACAGCACGACAATTCCCATAATTGAAAGCGGTTATTCTAGTGAATCACATCCTATATGCAAGCTAAGACTCTTCCGGTTATTAACATCCTATATGCATACTATTAGCATTCTTTAAATAAAAGCGGTAATTACTACTCTTACCTACCTCAAGTGCCCTCCAAAAGCTTAGTCAACGCGAACGCCTAGAAGTCTCCTCCTCCGAGCTCGGGTCCAAAGTCTAGAATCACGACCAAACCGAGAATTAAGGCTAATTCAATTTCGGTTTAACGATACAACCACAAAATTAAGCCCGAAGGTCAAAACATGGGCTGAATGGAAAATGGGCTGGAATGAGGCCTAATCCGGGCGGCCCACAGGCCGGTACCCGACCAGGCCCGTGCAGCACACCGGCCCGGTACCCGACCCGGCCCGTGCAGCACACCGGCCCGGTACCCGACCCGGCCCGTGCAGCACACCGGCCCGGTACCCAACCCGGCCCGTGCAACACACCGGCCTGAGACCAGGCACGGTCCGTGCGGCACGCCGGCCCGGTACTTGGCACGGTCCGTGCGGCACAGTGGCCCGGGACCTGGCACGGCCCGTGCGACGTTCCGTGTCGGACCCTGGTACGGTCCGTGCGGCATTCCGTGCCGGAACATGGCCCGGTCCGTGCGGCGTTCCATGCCGGTCTGGGCAGGCACCTTCTTCTTCCACCCTCAACTTCGTTTCTACGAAAATGTACTTCAAAAACCCCATCTCTAACCTCATCAAACTCCAAAATCAGTCACAAAAACCCCCAAACTTCAACACCCGAAATGGGTTCCATCCAAACAACCAAAATCCAATTGATTTCTACTTAATTCAATCCCCTTCTTATCATAAACTATCATCTAATCACAAATAACTCAAAAACTAGCTAGTTCAAGCAAAATCCATGGAGACCCGTAACTTCAAATGGATTGAAAGAAGATTGTGAGAGTTTACTTACCTTGGAAATGATGAGATGATGAAGATGTTGATGTTTTTGAGAGGATTTGGTGAATAAATGGCTCTAAAGGTGCTCCCTTTCTCTTGCTTCTTCTTCAAGCTTCAATGGAAGCTCTTCTTCTCTCCTCCCCCTTGTAGATTTCGGCCACACCAAGAATTTTGAGCTGAATTGGTCCAAAATTGAGTCATGTAACCTAAGGGTGAAGTCCCTAAAGTGCCCACTTGCTCTTATCCTCTCAAGACCAACTAATGAAGGTCAAATGGGTCTTTTTAGCACATTTTCTTCCCCTCCAAGCTAACATGAACAAGTGTCCATGTGGGGACTACCACCCAAATTATCTTCAACTCACTTAATTTCAATAGGCTTAGTTTGACCGAAAGTTGACTTTTTCACAAAATTAGTCATTTTAAAGGAAACGACCGAACTAAGCTAACCGTAATGACGACTAAGCTTTTTGGGTTCCAGAAAGGTCCCGAATGACTCCCGGAGTCATTGGTTGACTTTTCCGGCCAAAAGTCAACTTTCGCCAGAATTTACCGGTTCGACCAAGATCGACCGGAAGCGGCTCTTACAATCTACCCCCTTAAAAGAATTTCGTCCTCGAAATTTAAAACGAACGTACCTCAAGGGTCGAACAGGCTAGGGTACTTCGCACAAACCTCATCCTCGCGCTCCCAGGTCGACTCTGCTCCGTGGTGCCGCCACTGCACCCGTACCAGTGGGATAGTCTTGCCACGCAAAACCTGTTGTCGCGTATCCAGAATCCTGACTGGTTGCTCCTCATACGAAACATCCTCAGCTACCTCGATGTCCGTCCACTCAATAACGTGGGAGGGGTCTGCAATGTACTTCTACAGTTGCGAAACGTGGAAGACGTTATGCACGTTATTGAAAAAATTGCAGAATACAAGCAAGTATTATGATTGGATAGACATAGAACGAGCTTTCTTACCAAACTAATGAGAGGTTCGAGTCGCTGACATGACAACATATTTGAGTTTGACATCTACGAAGGAGTTCTTGAGGGATCGAAATTCAGATAGAATACAGACCAAAGGGAAGTGAAAGTGGCAGCCCCATTGATGAGCCCGAATAAGAACTGAGCATCACTCCGGACGATGACTCTTATGGATCCCGTGATCTTGACCCACCATATAGCGCCTATCGAATCGCATGTGCTTCCACAAACTCCGACAGATGAAACATCGGGAGGACCTTGGTCCGCCCTTCTAGAACTCGCCATCGTTCATCGCAACACACCATCCCCACGTTGTTTTGGAAGTATCCTGAAAGAATGTCTCGTCCAAATTAATTGTCATCCACCACCAGATCCTTTTCCATTCGTGGCTGAGACGGTAGGGATGGGGCGATAGCATGCGCCTCATGCCAGCAACTGAATTGGCAATGGGCCATTGTCGTAGTTTCCCGTGGGAAAAGATGAGTTTGATTTCACACTAATCCATTCTAACCTTTCCCTATCTCACACACTCACAATGTTGTACATACTATATGCTTCTTAATTTGGTGTTCCACCACTAGAGCCTACCAATCCGAGAAAAAGTGGTGTGGGAGGATGGTGACATCGCTGCCTCGGTCGCAACAATCCTTTACAAATGGGAATTGGAGCAGGGGATAGGAAACGGATTGCAAAGATGATTCATAGATGGGGAAAATTTCTAGAATCAGAATAAATTTAGTCTGCAAATTTACCACCACTTGTAGGTTACTCGAGAAAACCCTCCATCAGAAGGCATTAATTTGCGGTTGGATATCCAAATCGCGAGTCACCGTCTAAAGGTGCAACCTATTTCTTGTACCCACCGCCCATTCTTTCGACCCAATTCCATGTATCTCTCCTTATAAGAGAAGATGTCTTTTGTATTACGAGCCCAATACCACTAATCTTGAGCCCCAGGGTCTGGTAGGGGTATCTTGAACACTTCATCAAGATCCTGAGTGTTCAGAAGGTTGGTAATATTGGTTGTTTCACATGCAGTACCGCCCGTTATGATCAAATCTTTAACTATCATACTTAACAAGTAGGACGATTCCGAAAAAATGTAAGGGTCAATGCCCGTCAACCACAGTACACTGAGGATCAAAGTGACCCCCCTAACCTCACCCTAAGTAGAATAAAAACTGGACCATATATAACTAGAGTTATTACCTCCTTTTATAGAAATGAAGTTACCCATTGGAAGGTATCGACCTTTGAAACACAAGTCATTTGGTTATCCGGTTCCGTGAGACGCCTCCACCTGATCTTAGCTAGTAGAGCCAAATTCATGTCATACGTATCCTAAAATCCCAATCCCCCTTCCTCCTTTGGTCTGCTTAGCTTAGCTCAATCTTGGCATATCGAGTAAGTATGATATGAATTTTGAAAATGGACCCTTGAGGGATGAAGAAGGCGCTCATTGCATAAAGCCGAGATAGATTAAAGGACCAAACAGATCATCACCTCCTTCCCCCTAGTGATATCATCTTCCCGTCCCATATAGAAATACGGCTGAAGATCCTACCGCGGATAAACTAAAGGCTTTAGCCTTATCGTCGGTTGATCAGGTTGGGAACCTTGAGATACATCAAGCTTTATGAAATCTCTGGTATACCCAGTGTGGTGCAACACACAAGTCTATCTGTTGTGGATGTGTTAGTGTTGAAGAATATGAGTGATTTAGCTTTGTTTATAACCTGACATGAGAGGGTGCAAAAAGACTCCAATATCCCCCGTAGTTTCTAAACTTCAATGCGGTCGGAGTGACAGAGTATGTAACAATCATGTTCGAATATGATGTGGGTGATCAACGTTGCCCCTCTCGCCACAAAGCAACCTTGTATCTTCCCTTCAACTTCCGTTATATTTAGCAGCCTAGACAGGACTTCCACGCATAATACATACATGTACAAAGACAGAGAGTTCCCCTATCGGATGCCCATCCCCATTGTAAACGATGATGTCTTCTTTCCACAAGCATAATAAGTACCAAACCGAATAGAGATAAGTCAAGACAAGTGCCCTTCAGTTTGGGCTGAAGCCGAAATCCCCCATCATACCTAACAGAACAGAACATTCTGCACGACCGTAGACCTTGCTCATATCCCTTTTTAGCATCATGAATCCTCTAGTACCCTGTCTATGTCGGCGGAGGGAGTGAATCACCTCATTGGAGATGTAGATATTATCCTAGAATGATCGATCTGGCACAAAGGCCCCTGGTTGGTAGCAATCATGTGGTGAAGGAGAGGTTTGAGCCTGTTAGCTAGGACCTTGGACAGAATATGGAACACCACGTTTCTTGTTAATTAGTATGTCTATTTCAATGTGCCGATAGTGTAGTAATATAACGATTCAAGTTTATTAACATTAAAAACTTACCAAAATGCCATTAAACATAAAACATTTATTTAACAGAAAAAAATTGGATAAGCTTATAATTTTTTTATAGAAATAATATGACGTACATAAAATTAAAACACACAACTGGAAATGCTACCAGTCCTCATCTGAACTTTTTGTAATGACGTCGTTTCTAGGATTCTCAAACCATCTCCCACCAATCGTGCTTTGGGAACTCATGTCCACAAATGTGACGATATTGTTCCAGGCATCCATAAGCACCTATGCTTCTGTGCGTTTGGACTGAGTTCTTAGTAGGATTGTAACAAAAAGAAACGTTCTCAAACGCCTTAACCTGAAGGTTCCACTTTTTCCACTGGTCCTTACCTTTCTTCATAGTGCGCGGAAAGGGCTCTCGGTCGATGATAATCTCCTTCCAAGCATCAAAGATGACCTGCCAATAATTGGCTTGATGTCGGTGTGGAAAATCCACACCACCAACAAGAGGTTCTCCTCTTCAAGTGTCCATGTGGGTGCCAAGGATTCTGACGGGATATGGCAGTTTCAGAGTGTCATGCCCCAAATCCGATTTTGACCGGACTCGAGACATGAACTAGAAATAATAGTAAAACAATAATAAAAGTAAATTTTAATTGAAAATTAAAATCCAAATCTTTAAGTTCCAAATAACACTTCTGATAAGTATGAGTCAAAGCTCAATCCGAAACGGATAAGGAAAACATAGTTGGTTACAAAAAAAAGCACGTAAACAGTACGTCTCTACTACCAAAACAACCCGGATCCTCTAGCTCCCAAGCCCTGAATCCACCGCAAGGTCTACTCAGCAAGGTAACCTGTGCAAACAATAAACAAGAAGGGGGGTGAGCTTACGCTCAGTAGGAAAAAGTAGTAAAGTATAAGAATCCCCCGTTTTGACAACAAGAAATCCCGATTAGTACAATTATCCAAAAGACACCTTAATCAGAGATCAACAGGAAATGAAAAGCTTGATAAAACAGTAACTCAAGGGAGATTAAAGGGAACAGTTTAATCATCAATATGACCAACTAAGGAAACGTACGAGTACCAAAATGTAGATAAACACCAACCGAATTAACTGAAGAAACAACGAGTACAACATATAGATAATCAGAATCATGGACCCCGGTCCACACACAAACCAACACATCGTAACGGAATGCCCCTCGGTCACAATGGGGCGCATATCATCGGGACTACCGGAAACATTCCCACAAGGAACACATAACATCGGGACTCCCGGAAACGTCTCAAAAGGAACACGGATCATCGGGGTGAAACAAGACATCCTCCCGGAAACATGTAGTATCAGAGTAAATCAATTAATACAAATATCGTAATACAAATACCGGAATTCGCTTCGGGGCACAAATAATATATCGTACCGAAAATACGGGGTACGACCCACATCGTAACACCCGAATCACACACACAGACAAAGCAGTAACAACCACGCAGTAAATCATTAGAAATACACACACAATAAGTCTCCCTTAATACGCCGGATCTCACGGCTATAGCACAATTTACCGACGCTTAGTCGGAGGGCAGGCGCACCTTATCACGGTTCACAGCTCATTTTACCGACGCTTAGTCGGAAGGTAGGTACACCTTATCACGGTTCATAACTCATTTTACCGACGATTAGTCGGAAGGTAGGTACACCTTATCACGGTTCATAGCTCATTTTACCGACGCTTAGTCGGAAGGTAGGTACACCTTATCACAGTGCATAGCTCATTTTACTGACGCTTAGTCGGAAGGTAGGTGCACCTTATCACGAAATCCCAGCTCATTTTACCGACCCCTAATCGGAAGGTAGGTGCACCTTAATACGAAACCCTATCATCGGGTACACGTCGCAACACATATTAACCCATCCATCAAATCAAACATACCATGTCAACCAATCTCACCGAACACACTAAACGAACTCATGTTATCAACCACGCTTACTGACAGGACTTACCAACCACGTCTCATCGGTCTATCATTCACCCGATCATATCATTAGGCACAATCACATCACATTCACACATTCATTCATTCAATCATATCACATTCACACATTCATATTACAATCATCATAATTCATCTAGTTTAATATGACTCTTGTATTATTCAAGGAATGAAACATGCATCGGCATTTGATACCGTCGACCACAATTCAACACAAACACAATCAATCCTAAGGCTCGTCATGGCCATTCTACCAGCACGACAATTTCCCAATAATTGAAAGCGATTAAGCTAGTGAATCACATCCTATATGCATACTAAGACTCTTCCGGTTATTAATATAATTGAAAGCAGCTATTCTAGTGAATCACATCCTATATGCAAACTAGGACCTTTCCGGTTATTATTATCCTATAGGCATACTATTAACATTCTTAAATTAAGAGTGGCGTTTACTACTCTTCCATACCTTGAATTCTCCGACGCTCAAATACTCCTAGCTGCTGACGTCCGGGCTAGCTTCCTCTTCGTCTTCTCAGGTTCCAAAGGCCTCCTCCTTCGAGCTCGGGTCCAAGGTCTTGGATCACAAATTAAAGCTATAATTAATAATTAAACAAAGACGGTTTTAAAGTAAAACACCTAAAATACCCTTGACGATAAAAACTTGGGCTAAAAGGTGAATTGGGCCCAAATTAGGCCCAACTCGGACAGCCCACGAATCTGGAAATTGGCGCGGAATGTGACCCGTTCCATGCCACTCAGAGGTCCGGAATGTGACCGTTCCATGCCACTCAGAGGTCCGGAATGTGACCCATTCCGTGCCACTCAGAGGGCCGTAATGTGGCCCGTTCCGTGCCACTCAGAGGGCCGTAATGTGGCCCGTTCCGTGCCACTTAGAGGGCCGGAATGTGGCCCGTTCCGTGCCACTCAGAGGGCCGGAATGAGACCCTTTCCATGCCTCGTTCCGTATCAGATCTGGGAAGAACCCCCTTCTTCTTCCCCGACTCGATTTCTACGAATTTCAACACCAAAACTCCATTGATGGATCCTCAAAACACCAAAACAGACCCCCAAGCTTCAGCAAATCAGTACCCACAAAGGGGGTTTCATCAAAACTACTCAAATCCCAAATCAAACCAATCATTTAACTCCTTTTCTTCTCCAAAAAATTATCAACCACCATTAAAGCTTCAAACCCAACCATGGTTCTTCATTTCCCTTCAAACCCATGAACTACAAATCACCAAAAACGAAAAAGAGCTAGATGGTTACCTTGGAAATGGAGTGTAGAAGAAGAATCCAATCCTTTTGATGAGATTTGAGTAGAGATAAAGTCTCAAAATCCACCCATTTTCTCCTTTCTTCCTCCTCAAGTTTCTAAGCTCTTCTCTTCCTCTCTCTCTCGCCAAAATATGTCAAGAGGCACAAATGAGTTGAACTGCTCTTGATATTTGTGCCTTTAACCTAGGGTTGAAATCCCCAATATGCCCCTCCTCACTCTTATCCTTTCAAGGCATAACAAGAGGGTTAAATGGGTCTTTTAGACCCATTTCTTCTCTTCCAAGTAAATAAGGACACATGTCCAAGTTAGGGGCCACTCCTAGTTCAACAAATTCCAGCACAAGTAATTATCGGATTTTAGCTCTTAAACGGAGACTGCGGTTTGACCGAAAAGACTCTGGGTTGACTTTTCTCAATATTACATTCAAAGGAAAGGAAACGGCCCAACTAAGCTAACCGTGACGACGACTAAGCTTTTTGGGCCCCGGAAAGGTCCCGCATGACTCCCGAAGTCATTAGTTGACTTTTCCGGTCAAAAGTCAAACTTCGTCAAAACACATCGGTTCGACCAGGATCGACCGGGGGCGGTTCTTACACAGAGGGTAGAATCGGAGGAGAGGCAAGTGTCGGGTGTGATAGATACTGTGTTGGCGCCAAAGATTCTTCAGAAGTGGAGGACAAATTCGGGAAGGGGATTGTGGTAAAGAAGGAAGGACAGAATCGGTACATGATGAATGTGTAGGAAGGGATGGGAAGATTTAGAAGTAGGGGAAGCTCTCGGTGACAAATTCTAAAAAAAGAAGAGGCGGAATTGTTGATGGTTACGTGATGGGTTCATGGGGAATTTAATACCTTACACAGTGGCCAGTTGTGAGCCATAATAGGCCGAATCGGCCCAAAATCATAAAAATAAAAATAAAAATAAAAGCATAAAACCAATATATCGAAAACATATTTTGTTGAACAAACCGAGAACTTGAGTACATCATCGAACATACTACACTAGTACAACATAGATTAAAACATAACTGACCGATTCATTGCTTAAAGGATGTCACATTTGTTGAGTGTAATTTATTGCTTGGAAGAGAACGACCATGAGTTTTTAATGATTGTCTTTTCTTATGGGGCCTAGTCTGAGGTGTCAAGAGCAATGACATCGACATATTGTTTCAACTACAACTTGTAACAACTGAGAAATCGGGCTTTGGTGCTATCGAACTTAGCTCACTAGAGGGCTTCTTGCATTTTCCTATGGAGTTTTAGAGACGGACCCAAGACGTTATCGAAAACACAGTACTCATCGTTGGAATTTATTCTAGTAAGACTATCAAATGGATTGAAGTGTGGATGGGGAAAATGTCAAAAACACGCGTATGACGGCATAACAGAACTTATGCATGCATTTAAGGGCCACTGTTTCCAAAATTTTAAAATACTTGTCCAAGCTATCGGTCGAAGATTCGTAGCATAGCTAGCGGATAGTGGCAGTACATTTGTGGTAAGAGGAGAACCCGAGCTCACCTCGACAATTGTCTTTTTGCATGAAGAATTCGTCGAACTGGACTACGCCTTCCAAAACTTTAATAAGAAGGCGAGGAAAAAAGACGAAAGGAGAAGAAAGAGGAAAGGGAGAGAGCCCTACCGACAATCCCATGATCGGATCCACGACAACTAGAAGAGATAGGGATCGTAAAGTTTAGGGGAGAGAAAAAAAATTTCTACAAAAAGAAGATAATGCACAAGATTGTTATCGTTAAAGTGTTAGATTTTATATGTATGTGATCCTGATGAGTTTTCATATTTTTTTTATAATATGAATGAGTTTAAATAGATTTTTCGTCCCATACATATATGTTAAAATATATCCATTTATTATAAATTACGTTTGATAAATCAATATAGTCAATCTAATTAGCAATATAAATGGATGTGAAAGCAAAACACAATTCTCTCTCCCGTTTCTCCCCCTCTCTTTAACCCTAGCCTCCGTTCTTTTGAGCTCTCTGTTTCCTACCGGCGACGACATGGTCTCCGGCCATGGACGTCGCCAGTAGGTCCTCTTGATTTTCTGCTCCGTTTTCCCCCCCGACTTCAACCCCTCCCCCCGTACCCCCCCTTTTTTTCCTCTCCTCTCAAGGCCGGGCCGACACCTGATTTTCGAGTTTCGGTGTCTGTGTCAGTCTCCGACGGATGCTGTTTTGGTGCCAACGGACTCGCAAGGTGAGTCTGAGCGATGGTGGGCAGTTCCGGCGACTCGTCACGCTGCAGATCCAGCCTGAACGGTTACCTTTAGCAGGGATCTGGAGTTCGCGTTTTCCGGATTCCTCGGGTCAAGGTCCCTTGTCAGACGGTGGCGTCTCTGATTCGGCTAGTTTTTTTTTCTTTTGTTTTTACAGCTTTTTAATAACTGCACTTGGTGCAGATTGGGTGTGCACTAGTTGCACTTTTGGTGTGCACTTGTTGCACGATTTGGTGTGCATATTGCTGCACTTTTGACGTGCATGTGTTTGCACGTTCTAGGGCGTCCTTTGTGCGTTGTAGTAGGGAGTTTCGGTAATATTATATTATAGGCTTGTTAGTTTGGAGTCTGTAAATTTATCGTTTGCTTGTGCGCTTTCATCAGATTGTACGTATGTCACTTTGATTGATATATAAAATTGATGCATCCTGCTTTTCGTCAGCAAAAAGCAATATTAATTGATTAAAATATTTTGTATTGTTTTGTAAGTTCAATACACATTTTGATTAATAATTTATGGAGTAATTTCACCCCAATACTTTAATTTTTCATATTTTATTTAGAGTAACTTAAATCTATTTTGTGTTACATCAATACTCTAAATTTGTATTAATTCATTTAGAGTATCCTAATTTTTTTGTGTCATCTCAATACCCTAAACTTTCATTAATTTCATTTTAGTACCTATTGTTAACTTTTCATCTATTTTTTCATCCAAAACAGGTAAAATGACTATAATACTCTTCACTAACAACCAAATTTAGGGTAAAGTTAACGATGAGTACTAAAATAGAATTAATGAAAGTTTATGGTACTGAAGGGACTCAAAAAATATTTAAGGTACTCTAAAAGAATTAATGAAGGTTTAGGGTACTGAGGTGGCACAAAAAAAAATTAAGGTAATCTAAATGAAATATGAAATATTTAGGGTACTGAGGCGGAATTATCTCTAAAATGTATATATGTCGAATAATTAAGGGGAAAACATCATATTACTATCCCATAAATGACACTTGAGGTCATATGACTAACACTTAAAGTAGTACATTTGTTATTTTAAAACGTTGAGTAGTGTAGTGTTCGTGACCAATATTTAAGAGTAAGTTTCGATATTTAACCCTATATTGTATCTCGGGTAAATTACGTTGACATATCTCGTATTATACACGTTTAATAGATAAATACCCCAAAGTTATTTCGTAACGAAAACATACCCCGAACTAACACTTAGTAACAACATCCCCCATTTCATCCATTTTTCCGTCCATTTATTGTTCATTTCTTCAGGAATTCCGAAACTATCCGTAGTGTTACAGTCCTAAAACCAACTTCAACTTTAAATCTAACCCTAAATCTCTCTCCAAACCTAAATCTAACCTTAAAAATGGATGAAAAAAATGGATGGAAGGGATGTTGTTACTAAGTGTTAGTTCGTTACAAAATAAGTTTAAGGTATTTATCCGTTAAACGAGAATAATACGGGGTATGTCAACATAATTCATCTCACCTGATAATATGAGAGAAAAGTGAGTAGGTGTGGCTTATTTAATCACTGTAACTTGTTCAAAGCTGAGTTTGGTGGAAATTAATTATCATGTTCCAATCAATCTACATCGAAGTATTTATTTCAGAAAACATATGTTCTTAACCTGCTTTTAGATCTTTCTTATAATCTCTTCTTAGAGTTTGCATAACTTCTTTCTTTCTTGTACAGTGATGGATCATATGGTGGTTGCCTTTTTCTCATGTAAACAACAATCCAGAAAAGCACAGACAATAACCTACCCTGTTAATGGCCCACTTATAACCAACAAAATCTTGATGAGTGATGATTCATATTTCATATAGTCTTTGGACCAACATGAATACAATCTTGCTTATGTCAGGTAAAGTATGCTTATAACTTTAACTAACCATATTGTCTTCTAACATTAAGTTGAATCTGACATATTTTAGGTAAATTGATGAACATTTGCAAACATGTTATGTCGTATCCAAGTATTAGCTAACACCAAAATTGGTTCATCATCACACCATTTTATATGTCCAGTCCAGTCCAGTTCTGGTTAATCATTCCGTATTGTTGAGGGAATAGTGTAAGCAATGAATGAGAAATTTATGGCACCCCTCAACCTCATCTGACACCATTCACCATTCTTCTTCTTGGAACAACACACACACACTTTATCTCTCTCTCTCTCTCTCCATTATCACTGCACTCCTTAAATGCAGAGTTCACACTAGGCACCATTTAAGACCAACCCTCGTAGCTTCACGACTCAGTAGTCTCTGGAGCTTACAACATCCACCGCGTGGCATCTCTCTCAGGGTACCAGCAAGGCTGCTAAAAGCTCCATCACCAAAAAAGTTTAGATTTTTCTAATGGGAACCCCCAAATTACACTGAAAGGTCTAGTGGGTCGCTTTTATAAGTAGTGTTGAGCTCTGTAATTGATCTCTGCTGCTTTTGGGTCTCTGTGTTTTCTCTTCTGGGTGCTGTTTAGATAAGAAGGATGAGTTATCTGGGAATTGGGGTTAGTCCAGGCACTGTTCCAGTGTACCATGGGGGCAATGTGAGGGTTATTGATAGGAGGGTGAAGGTGGCAGAGCTTGTTCTGAGGTGTGTGATTTGTGGGTTGGGTGTTCTTGCTGCTATTCTTGTGGCCACTGATACCCAGGTGAAGGAGATCTTCACTATCAGGAAAAAAGCCAAATACACAGATATGAAAGCTCTTGTGTAAGGGGAATTTATGTTTAACCTAAACAAGTTTTGTGTTTTCATTGCTTGTTGCTGCTTACTTTGTTTTTGGGTTTTGTGTGATATTGCAGTTTCTTGGTGGTGGTTAATGGGCTCGCTGCTGCCTACTCCTTCATTCAAGGGCTGCGCTGTGTTGTGAGTATGGTTAGAGGAAGTGTCCTCTTCAGTAAGCCCTTGGCTTGGGCCATCTTCTCTGGTGACCAGGTAAGGTTCTTAGCTACTTAATGCTACTATATTATATCTTATCGACAAACATCCAAATGGAGCATCCTTTGGAAAAAATTCACTTCTCTGAGTTATGCAAGCTGACAACAAGAAGAATTGGTTCTTGCAATGGGGTTGTTGTCATGTCATTACTCAGTAACATCCAATGTTCATGCTCAGTGACTAAAATTAATGGTCAAATTTGTAGTATATGAGTATCTTGTGTTTGAATATCCCCCTTTTCAGGTTCTAGGATAATTGTCAAGTAATATGAGACTTGAGTTAGAAAGCTCTAATAGGAAAGTAAATTTCGGAACCAGCATATTAAACCATGTTATTATCAGTAGGGCCTAGGAATTGTTGGGTCTCTTGGGAAGTTAACTGCATCTTCACCCACTAATCGCTTTATATACACAATTATAAATTATGGAATCGAATACAATATCATCTGAGTGGACCACTTCCTCACGTGATTTAAGTGATTTTGTTTTCATGTTGTCTTCCTATTTCTTTCAAATACGCCTTTGTTTAGCTGTTTGTGGCCCAATTTAAATACCAACATAAATGGAAACGCATACTATTTATGCTACATATCAGCAATATGTCAATGATAACTATGCTGCTGATACCATTTGAGTTTAGTTCCAATCTTACCTACATGTTAGACTTAGGTGCTGGGACCCCTAACATTTAAACACTATCTAGCACCATCAGACACCAACACAACGTTTGTTGGGTCAAGCGGAAAAAAATAGACCTTATGACTTTATATAGCTCATTTGTGGCATTTTCTTTGTGCAGTTGATGGCATATCTGTGTGTGGCCGCTGTGGCAACAGCGGCACAGTCTGCAGCATTTGCGAAGCTAGGGCAGTCGGAGCTTGAATGGATGAAGGTATGTAACATGTATGGGAAGTTCTGTAACCAGGTGGGCGGGGGACTAGCCAGCGGCCTCTTTGCTAGTCTAGGCATGATCGTCCTCTCTTGTATATCTGCATTTGGTGTCTTCAGACTCTACGGGGCCAACAAGACCAAGAGCCTACCAAGGTGGTAGGCTAAACTGATCACTATACTTATGTTAGGTCATCCAACTATGTATATATGTTGCATACCAGTACCCTTGTGTCTTGTTTGTCTGCTCTTGTAAGTTGTAATGTGACAGTGAAAAGGGCATGCTTTTGTGATTTTTGATATAATAAATTATCAATCTACTTGTTGATCTAGTGTGTAGATTTGTTCCTGATCCTGAAATGATCAAAGGGAAGATTATCATGCATGATCCTCCATTGGGGATATGCTTTCCTTTTCTGTGTTAAGGACACTCCTTTCACACATGATTCCAGTGTTTCGTGTAATGGATCAGATTCATTTTCCTTCTCTTCGAGCCATCCAATTTGGATCCATGAAAATGGCCCGGACTTTTAAAAATGTAGTCAAATGCATATTCTAAATTAAGTATAATATTATTTTTTTTTACTATTTGTATACAAGAAGAAAAATTTATTAGAAACCAACATTTTATCATAAATTACTTGGCTTGTAATAAAAGTAAACTGAAAAAAATCAGTAATATGAAGGAAGATAAATGTGAAGTTGAAAAAGAAAGCAGAAGGTGACATGTATACATGAAACAATCGTGGTCATTTTGTTACCTAAAGAAAGAGTTCCTTGTTGGCACTAATAATCTCAAATCTAATAAAAAAAGAAAGAAGACATAACGGACGGATTTGTCCAACCACGACAACAACAACAATTGACTTTCCCAAAGAGCCTAAAACTAAACAAAGCACTTTTGTTGTGACCCCCAAACAATTCTCACATTGAAAAAACAAACAACTCCTCTCCATTTGTTCTCAATAGTACACAAATGGTAAACAAGTACAATACAGCTTACAATTTATTTCAATTTTGGTGTCTTCATTGCATGCAATTACAGTTCTTGTTGTGGCTATCATTTTGTTCCTTTGTTGTTGCTGACTGTTTGTATTATATTCATGATTAATAGCATTCAAGTTTCTGATCACTTTCTTCCGAGTTCTCTTTTTCAATTTGGTTTACAGAAGAGTGTGATGAGTTTTGTTTAAATTCATTAGACGACCTCAAAACGGCTTGCAGAGAGGAAAGTTGCCAAGTTCGAGAAGAACATAACCAGGAGGGGCTCAGTTTCACAAACCTCATTAAAGAAGGGACATGACTATCCAGTTGGCCCTGTAGTCCTCGGCTTCTTTGTTTTCGTGGTCATCGGATCATGTATGCTTCTTCTGTCTTGTTCACCTCATTTTTATTTGACAACATTCACTTCCAAGCTTAGTATAATGATACTTGATTGGTTCTCAGCTCTGTTTCAGATAATTAGTACAGCTCTTGGTGGAGGAATGGCCTGGATTGACTGACAAACATAGTAAGGACTAAATTAGAGACTTGCTATCTTAGAAGATCAATGTCCTAATAAAACATCTTTGCTTAATAAATATGGTGGTGCTTTTTGAGTTCTAGTTTTGTCAATCTCTTCCAATTCTTGAAACTTTTGAAATATTTCTTACATCAAGTTAACATGGCCGTCAAGAAGAACACAATACACAATATTTCAACTACATAGCAACTTATAGCTGCTTATAAAATGCAAAACTTTTTCTCTTCAAATACTAAGTCCACTAATTACAGCTAGGAACATGTTATGTTACTATGGATTGTAACATTTATCCTCTACCTAGAAATAGAAAGATGAACGACATTTTATCAGCTATCCTCTCCTCAATACATCTTACAACACATGCTAGCTTATTCATATTGACCAATAGTGCAGTTCCATACTCATAAGAAGTGGTGGTGAATGGCAAAGAGATATAATACAATAAATGTAGAAACTAGATGGCTAGTTTATGGTGCAATGGCTTTCCATATCTGCATTTTCTTTCATCCGATTTACCAGCTGCTCTGGCCATTGTATCCCCCATATTGGAGATCTGGCGATAATCAGAACTTTTGGAAAAACTCCCAAACGTGGCAAAATCAGTCTCTTTGTAAGTTTGTATTTTCTCAGGTGGCATATCATGACAAGGTGAATCATAACCCAATGTCTCAAATTCCTATAGCATAGACATTCAAACAAGCTTTCAGAATCATGGCATTTAATAAGAACGAAAAAGTAGGTGGAAATCAGCCAAAGTTTATATTTTTAAAATCTTTGAAATGTGAGTTTACCTTACTCTTCGACTTGATATAATAGGGAGTCAAGCAGGGATTTAAATCCTTGAGAAACATGTCATCTGGACTACCAGGTGGAGTATTATCCACAGAGCTGAACTCCTAATAAGTTGTTAAACAGATTAACTAAATTATAAACATCAGAGAGTAGATTTTCCGAATGGTACAATACTAATAGACAATGATAGAGTTCTATGATGGAATCAAGAATGCTGCTTATTTCAAGAAGAAGAAAAAACTGTTTGACGGTGAGTCATATCCTACATTTCAAATATTTATCACATCGTTAATGTTTCAGAATTTACACTTCTCAGGGAATGCTTACCAAAGAATTAGTGGCTTCCTCTTGCTCAAATGATGGTGTTCTTGGAGAAATGCCATGACCTTGGGAAGAAGTCTTCAATGGATGTTTGATTGCCTTTACCTGGTCATGACATACACAAACATTAGACTCAGTCTTAAATCAATTTTATGGTTTCGCTCCAAAAATTAAGCACTAGCAACTAGAAGTACTTTTGGAGCACCGCAAAAGTTAAATCAGGGCATGAATATCCAATTTGTTAACAACCTCATTTAAAATGTTGAATCATTCCCAAATAAATTTGTATTCATAAAATGTTTTGAAATTTTAATTAGGAAATGAGTACTTGAGTAGTACCTCAGCTACATCTTGAACAAGACATTGAAGCTGGCCTGTCAAAGAAGAAACCTGCTTTTGAAGTGTAGGGATCACTTCTCTTGCTTGCTTCAGTTCTGATCCCTGCTTCTGTAATAATTCTTGACGTTGAGAATTCATGACATCAGGAAATAATACTGCACTTTTCAGTGATTTTATTTCTTCCCTCTGCTGCAAACATAAGTCCTTCAGCTTCTCAACCTGCAAATTTATTGAGCAGCTTTAATTACCAATATGATTTGATGTTTCATCATCAGCACAATTCAATAGAAAATCTAGGTTTAGAACCTTTATGTGAAATCTAATGAAAGTTGGGGATCTTTTTTTCCACTAACTATTGTGGCTTTAGATCAATGTTTTCAACTTGATGATAATGATTAAAGTTTAAAACTATTTATTTCTCTGTTAAAAATTATACATGATTGGTAACATCTATAGAAACATATGTGAATCAAATCTTAAACTTATTGCTACTTGCTTTCAGTAATTTCAGGTCTATAAAAACCAAAATCTAGATTAGATCAGTAAGCAAAATCTTTCCTTATCTTATCAGATCAGACAACATATCATCTACAATTCATTTTCACACCCTTTCTCATCAACCAAACATAACAGAGAAGAACCCTCCAGCAGTCGTGTTTCCTAATTCATTTTAAAACCCACATTCCCATAACAAAAACCCATAATTCTTTTTCATTAAACAAACAGAACAACACCAAATTAAGATCAGAGAACATAAAGCAATCAATCATCATCACTTACTTCTCTGTTCTTCTCCTCGAGCATCATCTTGAGATCGGAAATCTCCAATTCCTGGTCCTTAGTTGCACTGAGCAGCTCCCTCTCGCTCCTCAGGACCATCGCCAGCGTCCTTGTGTTCCCTTTCACCTCGGTAAGCGCCTTCACCTCTTTCTTCTCCCCTCCTTTCCCGAAGAGCTTCTTGTGCAAACCTCCAAAGTTGGCGCCTTTCCTCGCCGTCTTCTTCAGATCCTCGGCGATCAGGTCGGCCGGAACTAGCAGGCCCGCCGACCCTTTGGCCCGAAGCGTCGCATTGGAGGTGGGTTTCTTCTCCATGAACTTCTTGACCATGGCGGTCAGGTTGTGGTCGGTCTTGGACTTGGTGCGAGCTAAATCAGCCGGCTTGGACTTGACCAAGGCACGGGAACCGGAGCCGGTGGGGCGGGGGGATCTGAGGCATTTGAAATCTGAAGAAGAGGAAGGGTCGGAGAAATGGGAGGAGGTGGTTGAGGAGCGAGAATCGTAGGTGTTGTAGCGAGAAGCCATGATTTGGTGCTACAGAGGAAGAGAACGATGATTTTTAGGAGGAAGAAGATGCAAAACAAACATAATAGTCAGAGGGTTTTGAATTTCTGGAGACAGTTGATGACGTGGCGCTTTGGCGCTGTCCGAATTCAAATTTTTTGTCCGCGGGATGGTTCCTTTTTGTCCAACAAAAATAACTAATTATTTTATCTCTGTTTTAAAATAGATTTATATCTACCCGCAAAACGACTAATATTAAGAAGAAAGGTCGAGTAAAGCAATCGAGTAGGGAGTAATAGGGCTCAACTATTTTACCGTCGAACTAACAAAAATTAATTAAACTATCATATGGACAATCTCATTACTACAATGAAGAATAAAATGAACCACCACATCTCCTAGTGGCTCTAAACAGGACAAGATATCCTCAATTATATGACTTTTAAAACATCAAACGACTAATCAAGGACGGCCTCCGTCATATTTGACGCATTTAATTCCAGCTTCAGGGCCTGCCAATGCTTCGCCACATATCATTCCAAACCCTCTCTCAAAGCCAAGCACTCAGTAAGATGAGTGGAGAATGCTCCCGCTCGGAAGCAAACCCTTGCACCAAGGACTTCCCCAACATGATTTCTAACCACCATGTGCAAGCCACTTCCCCCTTTTTCCAAACCACACCATCTATATTCAGTTTTACAACTACAGTTAGGGGAACGCACCATCGCAGAGCTGAAGCTTAGGCCTATCTTCAACATGATACCGCTTGTCCTAGGAAAATAAGAAGCGAAATTCCTGAATCCAACCATTGCAAACCACTGCTACCAAAACAGGATCCCTCACAAGATCTCCATGAAGAACCCGATTCCTCTCACACCAAGTTATGTATGCGATCATACTAGAGGACACAAAGTCCTCATCCGAGTCTCTTCGCTAGAAATAGTATTGCATCGCAAGCATATAAAGTGCTTAAAGGATGGACCCAAACACCGACAGGTGTAGCACACCAGACCGCTTTAGTTATCACCGAAAGGATGTTCAATTACACTCTTTGGTTCATGTTGTTGTTCATTTCTGGTATGTGCTTCTTGATGTCCTTCAGTTTCAGGTACAGGTTCAGGTCCTTGTACAGGTTCAAGTATTGTTTCATGTTGAGTTTCACTCTCTGGTTCATATTGTTGTTGATTTTCGGTCTGTGCTTCTTGTTGTTCCTCAGTTTCAGGTTCTATCTCATCCTCTTCACTCTCAATTTACTCAGTCTCAAGAGACTCTACAACAGTAACACCCTCAAGATCACGCTTACCTTTCTTCAGCATTCGATCAAATTGATTTTCAGTGACAAACTTCTTACTCTTATCCTTCACACACTTCTCCAAATGTTGATATCTCTCATTTTTAACGGGTTCGGATGACCACAACACTTTCCCCTTAGGGGAAGTCATTCTAACTGGCTGTAAAGAATCCCTAACAAAGATGTGCACAACAACTCTTTCAGGGTATATTTTCAATATCTCACCTATATTGTTATCATTCTCAATCAATTTATACCAGTGTTCAAAAAACTTATTTTTCCCAACTTCCCTCGTTGGAACCTTCCAGAATAACATCGAATTTATGGGACAACCTAACTCAAGATACACCCTCTCAAACCTGGGTAACGAACACTCATCATTAGGGAGAACTACTAGCTCCTGTACCACCCACCCATGTGGTCCAATTGTCTATAAACTCACCCCGTAGTTAAAGCGAGACATCCTATGTATGATTGGGGTCTGGGAATGTAGGAAAACCAAGGAACAAAATAAGAAACAAAGTCAAATGCAGCCAAAAACAATGTAGACAATGAATGCAAACAAAGATTTTCAAAAAGGCCTAAATTTGTCATACGCATTCTGAACAAACCCTAACATTTTCGTACAGATTTTCAACAAACCCAAAAAATTTCATACACATTCTAACAAAATAGAGAAATTAAAATACAATTTCTGAAAAGCCCTAAAATTTTGGCACAGATTCTAACCAAGACCTAACATTTTCGAAACTCAAAACCCTAACTTCATGAACCCTAAAACCCTCATTTTCTTTCCGCACTAGAGAAATTAAAATACAATTTCAAAAAAGCCCTAAACTTTTGGCACAGATTCTAACCAAGCCCTAACATTTTCGAAAATCAAAACCCTAACTTCATGAACCCTAAAACCCTCATTTTCTTTTAACACGTCCATCATTTCAGCTAGGGATTCACATTACAGTAAAATAAATGGAGGTTCGAGGACTTACAGGGTGCGCTTCTTCGAATAGCTCATCATAGATATACGCTTCACCTTCGGATTCGAACTCAGAATTACAAGAAACCATCCTCCAAACAACCATCACGATTCTCTAGTTGCAGGTCGTTAGAAAATCATCGAAAAATTAGTTCGTCTTCAGCGATCTTCGAAGTCTCTCTCAACCCACCACTTCTCTACCTTAACACTCGAATAGAAAAATGGTCGACTAGGGTTCAAAGGCTTCATTTTTTTTCTATTTGAAGCAGGGGTATTTTGGTCATTCTAAAACCCACCGCGACAGATTCTGAGCTGAGTAACTAACATCGTTACAAACCGTTAGTTCGGGGTAGGTAATTGTCATGACTTAACTTTGGGGTAGTAAAACGTTATACATGTATAGTTTGGAGTATGTCAACGTAATTTACCCTATGTTTTTTTATCAACACCAAACACTTGTTTTATCAACACCAAACACTTGTTTTATCACCCTTGATATAAAACACTTACTAGTGAAGATTTGTCAATACTCATCCCTAGTTTTATTACCATGATATAATTTTTTTTCGTGCTTCAAAATATATTCATAACCGATCTTGATTTGAATCCCTTGAAAAAATAAAAGGCAAGTTTGAAGCTAGTCGAAATTCAAACGAAGTGAGAATAGTTGAATGAACACTTGTCCACATAGTATCATGCTACTACAATTATGCCCTTGTTTGTGTCATAGATAAGAGAATTGTGTGTCTGTTTTGGTGAATTGTGGGTGATGATGTGCATTGTTGGATTTTATGTACGTGTGGCTAGGAAGTGTTCTCACAGTTTTTTGGATAAAAGTGGTTTCTATCCGATTTGTCCTCAAAAAGTATTGTGTTTTTGCAGTCAACAAGTCAAACACTCAATTGCATCTCATTCACCCATTTATGAAATGGATGGCTTGGATGAGTTTACACAGTTTTTAGGTTAAGGGTGAGTTTCTATTTGATTTCTTCTCTATTTGTTGCCAATGTTTTTCAAAAAGAAATTTATTTGTTATATGTGTCGAATTGAATTCCAATTCTTATCATCTCTATTCTTGAAATTTAGTGTATTTAGAGTCCTTCCAAATTTAAATGGACATTATTGCATTCCCTCCGAATACAGTAAATAATCATGACGATGTTTCTTCCAAATACATCCAATAGTCATAATCTATTAGATTTAAAGTAGGATTGGAAAGAAAACATTGTTTTTTCTTATTATTATTATGTGTAAATTACAAATACCTACCCCAAACTTGTAGCGTTTAACTCATACCTACCCTAAAGTTTTTTAACTGATACATACTCATATGTATAGTTATATAACAAATAGCCCAAGCCCTCAACTAAAATGACGAAAATACCCTCAACTACACTTCAATAATTATTTAAAAAATATATTTTGTATATATATATTTACTTATTAAATCACTTCAGTTTTATTTTAAAAAATCATTGAGGGCATTTTCGTCATTTTAGTTGACAACTAGGGCTATTTGTTATATAACTAAACATCTGAGTATGTATTAGTTAAAAAAACTTTAGGATAAGTATTACTTAAACGCTACGAGTTTGGGGTAAGTATTTGTAATTTACCCTATTATTATTGATCATTGTACTAATAAAAATATAAGAAAGATTTGATTTAAAATTTCATAGAATGGGTTGGAATTGAGCACCTATTCTTGTTGTATAGTTTATATTATCATGTTGTAAAAATTACGACAAAATGAAGATCGGACAATTTTTTATTTGAGCATAAAACATAGAATTATATTGATAATAAGAGATCAAATGAAAATATAGATATAAAATCTAGTAAGAGGGTGAGACTTGTTCTAGAAATTGGAGCTTTTGAACGCTAACCCTATAAATACGATACACGGCTAATCCATGGAAACATTTGCGAGGGACTACTTATGACGACAGTTGATCAAACACAGTTGATGGTGGTCATTTCCTGACTCAACCTGAAAGTGCCTATGGCACCAAGTGCGCGTGTCGATGCTTTGGGTAATAAATCCTTTTTCGGTGATTGACTCGGTGGTCCTAATGGGGTAAAACCTGGTGGGACCGTGGGAGCCGGTGTCGGAGGGTCAGAGCACGAGGTTCTCTTGCGGTAGTGGTCCTTGGAGATTGGAGATCCTAGAGGGGAGGGGGTCCAGCCAATCCTTGTATGTAGGTTGGGTGGTGTCGTAGCCATTATTAATAAATCAAATCGATGAACCATCTAGGGACGTCCACAAGACCACCCAAGGCCTCCCATATCTGGAGACCTGTCTAAGGGCACCAAAGGCCTTTTGGAGCACTATAAGTGTTTTTAAGGGGGTCGGTGTAAAGACCGCTCCGATTGAAAAGACTAAGTTTTTAATTTAATCTTTTGGTAATGTCGTGGTTGGAAAACGGACCGAAGTTTGTTACTTTTTGCAAAAAAGAAAAGAAAAGAAAAAAAATGGGTTGGACCCGACGCGACCTTCAGATCCGGTCGAGCAGGCCCGCCCCGACCCAGCCTCTCCTCTCACTTTGGGTCGTGCGGCCCAACTGCGCCAAGGCATGTTTAAGCCGGCCCGTGCTATTTAAGCATATTTTAGGGTTCTGAACCCCCATTTCGTGCCTTCTTCTTCTTCAACGCAGCCGTCCCGACCTCTCGCCTCCCTCTTCTCGCTTCCGACCACTCCCTCTCCCTCTCTCTCCGTCCTCCCCTCACACCACCACCGACCTCCATCTCCGACCCACTCTCCCTCTCTCTCCTTCTTCTCGCCGCCGTCCTCGGTAGTAGCAAGGCCGGCCTCCAGTTCCCCGTATCGCTCGTTTCCTCAAGGCTGGAGCTCCCGTCTACCCCGCCGTCGCCGTTCACGTCCAGAGCCGAGGAGCTCGCCGGCGCGCTCATCAGATCCGGGACGGAACCGTCGAGTTCGTCCAGATCTGAGGCGAGCGAGACCTCGCCGTGCCCCGCCGCTCCCACGGCCGCAACCACCGCCCGCCGTCGTCTTTTTCCCTACGGTGAGAAGCACGACCACCGTGAGGCTTTAGCCGGTACTGTCACATCGGTGGTCGGTCGGATTCTGACCAAAGCTTCTCGTTCCCTTTTGATTTTCTTCCCGGGCCTTTTCCTCTGCTTTTTCCTTCTTCTTGAACCTTCTGGATCTGTTTGATCGAAACTGAAAAGGGAAAATTAATTAAAGAAATTAATGGAAAAGGGATTAAAAGAAGTTTTAAAATAAAACAGATTTAAATTAAAAAGGGATTTCAAAATTAGGTTTTAATTAAAAAGAGTTCATTGTGGACTTTGGAACGAATCTGGAACGTTGAGACTCTTGAACGAATTTGGAACCGGACGAATAATCGGACTTAGAACGGGATTGAAAGCGGGAACGTTGAATCGGACACCTCGTGTTTCGTGCCTCGGAACTTGTACCTCATGAATCGTGTCTCGAAAACCGTGCCTCGGGATCCGTGCATTGCGAACCGTACCTTGGAAAACGTGCACCGGGTTCTGTGCTCGGAGCTCGGGTACTCGAACCCGATTCGTCGTATTATCCCGCTTTTAGCCCATTCGGCTTTAAGAGGCAACTTGTTGAATTTAATTTGCACTGTACCAGAACTGATTGTAAGTTTTACCTGCTAAAATAAGTCTTGGACGTCGCCCGAGAAGACCGGAGTTAGGCCAGAACGTCAGCAGCTAAGAGACGCAGCTGTTGTGATCGTCTTGAGGTAGGGAAAGTAGCGAATACCGGTTTAATTACGGAAAGTTACTAGTATGCATTCTAGGTAATAATAAAATTGGAACGAGTATTTGTATGATAAAATAATGGACGAGTCTTAGTAACATATAGGATGTGATTCACTAGCGTTAGCCGCTTTTAATTTTCTGGGAAATTGCCGTGCTAGTAGAATGGCCATGTCGAGCCTTAGGACTGTGTGCTGATTGAGATACATGATGTGTGTTGAACCGCGGTGTGAGTGTCTAAATAAGATTATACTCGGTGTTGCATGATCGTGACTGTGTGTGGGAAAGTGTGTCGTGTTTGTCGTAATGTGAACCATTGTTTGTGATATGACCGGGTGAGTGATAGACCGACTGTGTGTTATGTTGAGATGGTCTGGTTGGTATACCGAGACCAGCTTGGGCTTTGTGCTGCGTGTTATATCCTTATTGTGTGTGTTCCAAGAAAAGACGTAACTGGAGTGGTACTTACGCCGAGGGATAGTTCCGGTGTAGTGTACCGAGGCCAAGGATGGCGTGATTGATACCCGAGTCTCTGTGACGGGAGGACTTACGACCGAGGTATGTGCCGGTCCGTTGTACGTGAGGCCCTGGTTCTACGTGACCGGAAGACGTCCGACTGAGGCATTTCCGGTCTAGGATGTTACCCCGATTCTACGTGACGGGAAGGTGTCGGGACCGAGGCTTCGTGATCCGGTACGACATAAATGGAACGGACTGTGACAGCCGAAGACGTTGGAAATGGTTGTACTAAGTTTTGTGTGGGACCTACGGGTCGTGGTTGGGTCTACGGGTCGTGTTCAACCCCGATGATCTATGGTCCTTTGGGAACATTTCTGGGCCCTCCGATGAGATGCGTTCCTAGAGGACGTTTCCGGTCGCCTCGACACATGTGTCTCCTCTGGACTGAGGGGCTATCCGAGATGATACGATGACTTCCCGGTAGGTTATGTTGGAGTTCGGGTACTGCGGTACGGGACGTGTGTTAGTTTCTTTTGTGTGTGATACGTGTTCTGTTTGGTTATTGTTTCATTGTGCGTAAGTGGTCGTTTAAGTGTGTTGTAGTTTGGTTATGAACCCCGATTTGGCAGTAGTTGTGTTGTACTAGTATGCCCTAATTGGACGGTTACTCGTGGTGGTGAGCCGATGTTCATTACCTTAACTACTTTCTCTACTGGGCGAAAGCTCACCCCTTACTTGTTGTGTTTCAGGTGTTGAGCGGGACGTGTGCTAGCAGGACAGAGTTGAGCTTGGGAGCTGGCGTGGGTCTGTCTAGTAGTGTCTAGTGACGTGCATTGTTTTTGAACTAAGTACTGTTTTTACCATTCACTTAAAAGCTGTTGACTCTTTTTATTCAAATTTATGATTTACAGTTTACTATGTTAAGCTTTATTACTTTAATTTCGCTTGACTTAATTATTATTTTAGTTCACGTCTCAAGTCCGGTCAAAACCGGATTTGGGGCGTGACAGTCGGAGTCCCTCCTCATTTGTGAAAACGTAGTAGTTTTGACGAGCTCGGATATGGCGATAGGAGGAAACGGTGGTCTTCCTCAGTAATGTTCTCACCGAGAGGGTTGGTCTATGGGGATGTGATGGTGGCTCGGTTCCCTGTCTGATTGTTAGGGCAGATCAGCTAGACTAGCGTCAACAACGAGGGATCTTTATGTCCCGGTTCAAATACAGGGTTTGAACTCTTCCAGTCCCCATAGGAGGTCGTAGTCCCCGTTTGAAGGAAAGAGGGTAGTGGGAGCAGAGTAATCGGATTGGCTCTCAACCGAAAAACAACCGTAGGTACGAATTTAGTGAAAATGATAGATGGAGGCACCGGTTGCGGGCTCGGCCAGATTCCTTGACCGATAAGGCGTCTAGGTCGAGGTTCGTGGGAGGCGCACGATACTGAGATAGGGAGTGGCTAGAGAGGAGGAGGAGGTTTCTTATGATCTTTTTTCTTAGGTCGTGAAGGTCTTATAACTCATGTCTAGGAGCCGGAGGCATGGAACCCTCGTTTCAGAAGATCCCCGAGAGGAAGAGAGTTGGGCTCCTAGGCCTCTCTTAAGACCTATCTCCTTTTGTTCTGACGAAATCTCATGGGTTTATAATGACTTCTCCTTCAAAGTCAATGATTGTTACCAAGCTATTTGTGTTGGGCTTGACAGTCCTTGAGTTGATTGGGCAATTTTTATTTGGAAAGCTAAGCTCCCTCCTAAGATCACCCTGTTTGGTTGGTTAATAGCTCTCAAAGCTATTCTTTCAAATTCCTTCCTTGAAGACCGAGGCATTTCTATCTCCTTAGTACATTCTAAATGTCAATTCCGCCCACATGTTTTTAAGGACTGCTTTAATATTACTAGGAACTGCCCAAGATCTTTAAACCTTTGGTCTCTTTCCTTCACTTGGTGGCACATTTGTACTAGTCTTTCGAACAACACTAAAGATCTGGTCGTTTAGTGGTCCGGTCTTCATCAGTTGAAGAATTAGAAAATCCATTGGCTTCGTCTGCTCTTTCTTGGCTTTTGTTATTCATGGTTCTCCCCAAACACAACTATCTTCACCAAGACTCTAGAACTAGTTGCCTCCATTTTTGTCAAGATACAACATATGAGCTTTTCTCTACTGATGATTGAAAACTCCAACTTCAAATACGGTGATTTCATACTTTGGGCCAAAGACCCTTATGCTCTCTTGTAATCTTTATGTTTTGTACCTCTTCTTCAAGGCACTTGTGGCTTACTGTACTCCAAATAAAATCGTCTTTTTCGTTGATACAAAAAAACGATGACGGAGTCACCAGGGGAGTAGCAATCTGCCCGAGGCGAGTCGTCATGTAAGCATGGGAGGAGCCGACAAGGTTCTCGAGTGAGTGGGAGAGGTGGGGTCCTTTGATATAGGTGAGGAGCTGTGATTCCTGTAGGAGACGGTGCACATCGATAGAGAATATCGAGCAACTCAGAGAAGATGAAAAAGAAGAAGAAGAAGAAACCCTAGAGAAAACGATTAGAATTAAGTCCGGATTATTTGAAAAGCATTCCTCCAAACTTCTTTTTCTATGTATACATTAAATACTTATGATAACATTTTAATGATATATAAAAGTTATCCAAAAATAAGAAATTAAAAATAAAATTTTGGCGTATGAGTTGAAATGGAACAATTTTTGATGAGAGATCAATAAAACATCTTTTTGATAAGAAATTTATACTATTTTGGTATAAAATCTGCCCAACAATGGTATTTTGGATTAAATTGATATCATTCCCTCAAGAAAATCTGTCTCCATGGACTCATAATCATGCACTTCTCTAAAATAAACGCGTCCAAGATCTCCATTTTCTCTCAACAGTCGCCACCCTCTCTCCTTCTTCTTCACCGGCGTCGGTTATGGCTCCGGCCATGATTCACGCCGGTGAGGACCTTCTCTCCCCTTCCCTTCTTACCCTCCTCCTCGTGTTACTTTTCCCCTATTCCGGTTCTTCCCCTCCTGCTCTGTTTCCTCGCCGGACTCCTCGCTGGGTTCAATGGCTACTCGATTTCATATCTTCCCGGTCCTGGTAGCTTGGCTTCTTCTGTCTGTCACTCCGGCGTTTGGGCTGCTTTTCGTCACCGGAGTCAAGCTCGTGGTTCTCGCACTCGACTTTTTCGGTTCTCCGCCACTTGCAGTGCTCCGGAGTGGCTTCTTCCTCGGCCAGTTTCGTTACTGTGGTGAGGTCCGGGATCGAGTCCTGCCGCCCTCTCCTCTACCTCACGTCGGTGACGGGTTTGTTGCATTTTGCTCACCGACCGGTTGTCGACGCCGTCTTCCTCCGTTTGCTGCTTTGATAGGTAGGGTTAGGCCGGGTGTGGTTGGGCAGGGTGTGTTGGGCCGGGAGCGGGTTGGACCAAGTGCTGGTGTGGGCCGGGTGCATGTGTGGGCTGGGTGCAGAGCCGGTTAGTGGCTTGCGATCCGGGTCCAGATCCTTGGGCGGGTTAGGCCGGTTTGGGTCAACTTTTTGGGCGGGTTTGACCGGTTCGAGTCAGCCTATTCGGTAGAACCGATTTCGCTGGGTTTTTTGCTTGGTTCGTGGTCTTGGCAGCGGGTTGAGGCTATGGTTTAGCTCTGGAAGTCCGTATCTTGGTGGTGTGGTCACCTTGGGCTTTTGACGGATTTTGGGTCCTCGCCGGTGTCGATATTGTAGATTCGATCAGGTACGACCTTTGTGTGATGTTGCGCTTCTCTGCTAGTTGTGGCGTCAGTTCTGTTCGGGTTTAGGTTGGCTAGGGCTCGGTATCATTACAGGCCTTCCCCTTTGGGTTCTCGTTTGGTTTTCGCCGGTGAGAAGTAACCGTTCTTGGTTTCGGAGCGCTCAGCTCGAGTTCTAGCTTTGGATATCTGAGAGATTTGACGTGCTGCGGTTTGCTCAGAAGTCTAAGCTCGCACTCGGTAAAAATACCGGTTCGCCTCTTTGGCCCTTCTCGGTGTTGTCGGAATTAGGTTTTGGAGGGCTGAGTACGAGCTCCAATATCTGATCCGTCCCTTATGGACTCGACGGTGGACCGTATTTCGGATCATTGAAGGTTTCTAGTTCCAGCTCTGGTCGTGGGATGCGCTTCTTCATCCTCCCGGATGGGGATCGTTGCAGAGCTGTTCTTCCTGCTTTTGGTGGTTCATTTGCTTGCCTGATATTTCGCTCTAGATCCGGTCGTGGGACGCACTTCTTCATCCTCCAGGGTGTTGATCGTCGTGGGTCTAGTGGTTCATCGTGGTACCTATACTGGTATATCCCTCTCTGTAGCTTAAGTTTTGTGTCCCCGCATTGCCCCTTTTCGATTTCGGTTTGATATGCTTCTGCTTCCTTCACACTTTTATTGTTAGGTCTCGTCGGTTTAAGGTGTTGGCCGCCGATGAGAGTTTAGGTCTTTGTGCCTTTCAGTTGTTTTCTTACAGATTCGTTTTAGGGGTTTATATTTTCTGGTGGGTACTACTCATCGGGGCTGTCTTTATCGCTTACGGTGTTGACCATCGATGTGTTAGTGCTCGTCTTCTAGTCTGTGTGACTGGTTGATGATACTAATGAGACAGGGTGCTATACTTGCTTAGGCTGTTCGTTGGTTTTATATCAGTATCTCTTGTGCTTAATGGTTGACAAATCAGGGTTGAAGACCTTTTCCTTTTTTGAGCGCTTCATGGTTGAAAAGTCAGGGTGTTAGGTACTTTTCCTTTTTCTTACTGCGCTTCGTGGTTGTAAAATTTGGTTTCTTAGACCTTCACTGTCAGGTTTGCTTCCATAGCTTCAGGGTCTGCGTACTCATTCATTGCTTCAGGGTCTGCGTACCCATTCATAGCTTCAGGGTATGTGTACCCACTTATAGCTTCAGGTTCTGCGTACCCCCTCATAGCTTCAAGGTCTGCGTACCCATTCATTGTGAATGATGGTCTTCCCCGGTATGGGGCTTCATGGTCTGCGTACCCATTCTTAGCTTTCATGAGGCTGAACGACATGCCAATGCTCGCTTCACTTGTTCCCTTAAAAGACGATTTTAACCATCTTGGGTTTTTTTTTATTTGTTTGTAGCTAAACCTTTTCTTCCTCTTTCTCCTCAAAAAAATGTTTATAAAACTTTTAATATGCATTGTAGAAAAAAAATGGTATATTGGATTGAAGATACCCTTAATAGTTTATTTTTTCTTTGAAACGAGATACCCTTAACGGTTGAAGGCTTGAAGTGATATAAAAATCATTATAATTCAAAAGGGACTGAAATGGGAATGATAATGTCTTCAGCTTTGACTTCTTGAAAATAGAAAATACTTCTTTGTAACCATGCTTTATGCAGAATGGGATACTTTCTTCAAGAAATGCTTTCTCTATGTTTTCATTTTAACAATAAAATTGAAACATAATTAGTCTTCCAAACCACCCCTTAAATTATTTTAATTTCATCAACTACTTATTTCAAGCTAAAAACAGCAGAGTAAAATTGACCAAGTGATTATAATCTATAATTTAATCATACTGGAATTGAACTATTTATCTGAGCTTCCAAATAACAATATCTCTAACTTTCTTTGTGCCATTAACTTCTTGAAACATTTAAAAATTTGATTGGCGAAATATTGGCCCAAGTGATTTTGTCATTGCAATTACTGCAGCAAATACATTACTAGTAAGATCCGCATGAAGTGTGTTGTATGTCTTAATTTTGACCTCTGTGTGAAGCGTTTTTCTGTGGGAGCGGAGGTAACACCACATAAGTGCAATCATCCTTAGAGCATGTCCAACACGTAAGTTAGAGTGCATCCAAATTCTACTATCCCTCCTTCGATATATCGTCGTATTCATCCAAGCTGTCGGCCAACAGTATAGCTCATGTTATTTCTATTTCGAATTGCCAATAAATAATGCAGCGATAAAAGAACAGAATCAGCAAATACATTATTAATCCGTAAATGATTTTTATTAATACGAACGTTTTCAAAATTATATAAACGAAATATCAAAATTACATTAATCTAAATATAAAATTACATTAACCTAAATATATCGAGATTGCAGATATCGCAACTACAATAGTTTTGCTGCAACATTGTTATTCAGTCGTTGTGTTGATATAGTTAAGCCGCAATCATATGTGACGTATCTTTTGCCTCAAATATGTTACCTTCGTTAAGAGGGTTTCCTTGAGCTTATATTTGGTGGTCTCCAACTTCACCCTTGAGACCTGGACCAAAGCTTAATAAGCTTCCGACCTATCTTCAAGAGTCAGATTATTACCTTTTCTCTTAACCTTTTTTTAACCTTGCGAACAAATGGGGAAGGGATGGGTGATCGAGGGGACATCTCATCATAGTGGGAGAAGTGGGGCTCCTAATGTCGGGGGTACTTTTAGAGGCGATGAGGAGACGGAAGGGGCGGATGATGAATAGGACCTAACTTCGTCCAATCTCGTTCAGTTGGACAAACTTTGAGGATCTCCACAGTTCAATATTGTCCAACCGCTAAACTTCTGGTTGTCTTTTATGAGCCTCCATTATATTGTTTGGACAAGTTTTTTGGCTTCCCTCTTTGATGGGGTCTCGTCCATAGATTCAATTTGTGCATGTTTTCCACAGTTTTATCGTTACTTGTCTTAGAAAAGCATAGACTAAACGCTTTAATTTTTATTCTTATTCTCTTCAATCTTCTGGTTCTTGTTTGCATCTTTAATGCACGTTACATATGGTGGGAGCTCGAGAGCGTTATTGGATTGAAGGGAGGTCTCAAGGACCAATGAGGTCGAGCCGAGCATGAAGAAAGCATGTAAAGAATTCCGAGCCAGCAAATCTTGAATTCCACAGTGTGTACCACTATTGTTCTCGGCGTTCAGATGACACGTGACAAATCAAAAGATGAAGAGCCCTAGGGTTTTCTGGGGTTTGGGGATGTGAGCCGTCCCACGGCGTGGAACACCTCACACACCGTGGATGAAGACGATTGTGGGTCATTTGACAAAGAGACTCCACCGAGACAATCCACGCTGTGGATAATCCACCTCCACCAAGTCACTCATACCATGGAGTAAGACGATGGAGCTGCAAATCTAAAATTTCTTTAAAATCATTCTTGAGCTCGTGAGAGAGAGAGCTCCACCCAAAATCAAATTTCTAGAGAGAGAAACTTAGGGAGATTCAAGGCTAAGGAATAAGGGGAATTCTTACCATTTGGAGAGCAACATGAATTCTTTGGAAGGCAAGGAGAGCAAAGAGAAGACAAATCTAGAGGAAGAAGAAGATAGAGAAAAGAGGAGGAGGAAGAAGAAGCTTTAGTGTTCTCGGGTATTGGTTTTCTCAATCCACACAGGAGTATTTCCTAGACTTTTATTCCCACACTTGATTCTTGTAAATCTAGTTTGGATTGTTGAGATCTGAGATCCCATAGCCAAAATAGCTTGATTTCATAACTATGGATGTGTGGATAAGTGATTAATAATATAAATTTGGTATTTATTTGGTTGTGGATTGTTGATGTTTGAAGACTTCTAGCTAGCTCATATTCTTGCGTATGAACTTCCAAGCTAAGAAAGTAATGAACCTAAGGGCTATGTATTGGTGCGCCTTTGCGTGAAGTACATAGTCGCTTAGTGGAAAGGAAGGTGGATAGACATATTGTCCATTAGCTCGATGTGGTTGTACCTAACCGGAGTAGAAAATTCAATTTCACTCTGGAGAATCAAGATATAACATGCCAACACACATAAGGATCTGTAGGTTCTATCAAAGATTTTCATGTAGATGCAATTGGGATATCTACCTAAAATAGCCATATCTAGGGAGGTGGACACAACATCTCTCTATTTATGGTGAAAATACGAATTTTGGGTAACGTATTTTGAGATATAATTGAGGATAGCTTTTGTTTGATTTAGTTTAATTAATTACTCTGTATATATGTATTTGTTGAAGAAATCATGTTAACAACACACACCGTATAAATCCGCTCCATCCCTAAGAAGAACAAACTCAACAATACCCTAAGAATCGATCTTAGGCAAGAGCGCAAGGAATATGACATTGACACTCGTATCCTCGAGGAACCGCCGACAAACGCACCAAAGATCCGAAAAGTATGTTTTTGAGACATATACCCACGACTCTGTCTATGTTGAATGCATTATGCTAGGATGCATAGAGTTCGACCTTCAAAGGTTCATAGATGTGAAAAATGCATATGACAAGATAGTCCAACTCAAGGAAATGTTCCAAGAGTTGCCCATTTAAGCATTTAACGGAGTTCTATACCATGTCTTGTAAACCAAAGGTCTCTTTGGATCGGGAAAGATATGTCCGTCCCGTCGATATTGGGAAACAAGTTGAGCAAGGCTGAAATGGAAACACTCAAGTCGCAATCTCGTCTCAGAGAACCGACGCATGGACTACAATTCGTGGTTTGACTGCCAAGAAGAAGGATGCAACGTCTCGTCGTTGACTACGGGAAGCGAGGATTGACGAATTTTCCTTTTTGGTTTTTGATCCTTGCTTTCTTTTTAGAAAAGGCCTGGCCTTTTGGCTCCTTTTAATGGAGCCCCTATGTAATCGTTGGTTTCCACCTTGTTTCTTCGTAAATCAGGACACTCCAATTCTTTTTTTGGAATCGGTCTTATTAATAAATTTTCGAGCTTATAAAAAAGAGGAAATGTTCCAAGAGGTGGCCAAGACCAAAAGATACAACACAATTAAGTATTTCGTGTCTTACAAAATTCCATCTGGTAGTCTCGATGGTCCACATGTCCTAAAGATGAAGAAATATTGTAAAGACCGCCCTGGTTAAAAGAGTTAATATTTCAAATTGTTCGATTGGAACGTCGAGGTTAAAAATCGGATTGAATTTTGGAACTATTGCAAAAGAAAAGAAAAAAAAACAAAAAAAAAAGAGTAGAGAAGGACTTGGTCCGGGCCAGACATGGGCCCAATCAGAAGGACCGAGCCCAGCACCGCGTGCGCCCCAGCCCAAGACCGGGCTCAGGCCCAAGCCCAACTCGGGCGAACCCTAACGAGCCACTGTTCACTCATCTTCTCCCTCAGTCGCGCACGCGAACCGAGACAAACCCTCTCTTCCTCTCTCTTGCCTTTCTCATTCTCTTCTTCCCTTCCGAGTACAAACCGAGACACGCCGCACATGGAAGCTAGACGCCACGCCGGAGAACCTCTCTCTGGTTCGACTTCCTGAGCGCGAATCGCGCCGGCGACATAGGAAAATCGCACGGGTTCGTGCTCTCGTCGCCCCGTTCAACTTCCCTGACCACGCACCGCCTGAAAACCCATTGTGAGAAGCTCGATTGGACGAGCTTCACCGACTGAAACCCCGAGCTTTGTCACAACCCCCACGCCGGCGAGCGAGAGAGCTTCGCTCTCGCCAGATCTGTGACGGGGGGAGTTGGACCGCACGTCTGCCACCACCGTCATCGCCATGGCCACACCGGAGCCCTGACGCCCCTCCCGGCCAGCTCTACTTGCCCTTCGAGCCTCCCTGACGCCGCCCTCTCCCGTGCTCGAGCAGATAGAACCAGACGGGGTTTGGCCTTGGGCCAGACCAGAACCAGTCGGATTCGGGCCTTGGGCCAGACCTGGTTCGGTTGGACCTCAGGTCAGGCCTTGGGCCAGGCCCAGGTCTGACAGGTCGGGTCTGGACTTGGTTCGGAGCCGGGTCTAGGGCCGGGTCCGGGTCGGTTCTGGGTCAGGCCGGGTCTAGATTATGGACCGGGTCGGATCCAGGTCGGATTCGGGTCCGGTTTTCGGATCTGGGTCGGATCCGGGTCGGACTAATTAATTAATTTAAATAATTTAAAATGGAGGTTTTAAAGGACAAATTTGATAAATTAAAGGACTAATTCCGACTGTATCGGGACTGATTATCAATTTTACGTGTTAAAACAGACTTTGACTTCGCCCGAGAAGACCGGAGGTAGGCCCGGACGTCAGCAGCTAAGAGACGTAGCTATTGGTTCTTCTTGAGGTAGGGAAAGTAGCGAATACCGGTTTAATTACGAAAAGTTACTAGTATGCATGTTAGGTAAATAATAATAACCAGAAAGGTCCTAGTTGGCATACAGGATGTGATTCACTAGAATAACCGCTTTCAATTATATAATAACCGGACGAGTCTTAGTGTGCATGTAGGATGTGATTCACTAGTTTAGTCGCTTTCAATATTCTGGGAAACTGACGTGCTGGTAGAATGGCCAAGTCGAGCCTTAGGTTGTGTGCTGATTGAAATGCCTGATCTTGATTGAGATGCATGTTGTGTGACTTAGTGTCGATAAGATTAAGAACCAAGTTATAACATATTCGGTGTAACATGTTGTTGCTATGTGTGGGCATGTGTGTCGTGACTGATTTGATGTGAAACATTGGTTGTGATATGGTCAGGTGAGTGATAGACCGACGTGTCGTGTAATTGTGGTAAGATTGTGGGCTTGGTGAGCCGTGTTTGATCTGTGGCTTTACGATTCGTGGTTTTATCTTGATGTGTGTTCCAAGAGGAGTCGTATCCCGGTATGGTACCTGCACCGAGGGGGTGTGCCGGTGTGGGGCAGTCTCCCATGTATGCGCGGTCCCCCGGTGTGTTATTCCAGTACGATGCCTGTCACACCCAAATCCGGTTCTTTCCCGGACTCAAGGCGTGACTAGGAATGAGTGATTAAAAGACAATAACTCAACAATAAGTTCCTGAAAAACTCCAATAAGAAACTCAAATCCACAAAATTTAGTTTAAAACATACATAACCCTCCAGGGGTGTAATAATAATCCTCCACAAAATCTGTTCCAAACGGAAATAAATTAAAAGAGAAGTCTCTATAGACACCCACACCGAGAAGCTCCCGAGCCTCTACTCCTCAATCAAGCCTGTAAACACAACGATAAACTCACAGGGGTGAGCTTGCGCTCAGTAGGGAAAACACATAACAAGTCGGACCTTAAACTCAATAAAGTCAACAACAAAGTCAACAAGATAGATCTTAACAAACGCGGGTAATAGGTAAACCAATCAATGCCGTGGCACATGAAGTCTCCACCCTCCGATCCACATATGATGTGTCCTCTCGGATTTTCCCTCAAATCCAGAGGAGACGCATAACATTGAGGCGACCGGAAACAACCCTTCGGGGCGCTTATCATCGAGATTCTCAGAAATGTCTCCAAAGGATTTTATGTCCTCGGGAACCAAGGTATTACTCCTCGAGATTCTCGGATTTTATGTCACGGATCGTGGCGCACCAGGGCAGTTTCGCCCTTCTTCAACCTCCAGCTCCTTTTCTCCGAAAAACCACCTTCAAACCCCAAATTTCACCCCTTCCAACTCCCAAAACATTCCAAATCCTTCAATACTCCTATACCCATGGTAGGAATCAACACACAAAAAAGTTTCTAATGATTCATCAAATCAAACCCAACTCAAAAGCTCCAACAAACTAAGGATTTCTCACCAAAAACCCAACAAAGCTTCTCATCAACAACATCTCCCACCATTTCTACTCAAACCCAACAACATCTAGCAATTTCACCCAAAACACATGAAAAGAGATGAAGGGAAATGAGGATGAGAGAGTTCCATTACCTCTAGAAGATTGAGATAAAGAAGATGGTGAGGATTTGGAGAAGGGTTGGCTAAAGGAAGGCTTCAAGTGGCCTCTTCTTCCTTGATTCTTCTTCAAAGCTCCATGGGAGATCCCCTCTCTTGCTCCTACTCTAATTTTCGGCTACACCAAGTAAAATGGGTTGGTTTTGCTTTTTCAAACTCATATAATACCTAGATGTATCAAATGACTAAATGCCCTTGAGCTAGAATCCCTTGTAGAAGCTTTTGGGAGGGTAAAAGGGTCTAAGACTACTCCCTTTTCTCTCTTTCAACCAAAAAGGGAAAAGTGTCCAAATAGGTTATTTACTTTTCCAAAATAATTTCCAGCACAATAAAATAATGCTTTTAGTCGATTAAAAGTCTCGTTTTGACCAAAATTGACTTTCTCCAACATTATACTCAAACGAAAGGAATTTCTCCCCTTAAGCCAACCATGATGATGGCTAAGTCGTTTGGGTTCCGGAAAAGTCCCGAGTGACTTCTTGAGTCATCGGTTGACTTTCCGGTAGCAAGTCAAACTTGCTTGGAAAGCCGCCGGTTCGACCGGGAGCGGGTCTTACAATCTACCCCCTTAAAGAAATTTCGTCCTCGAAATTAAAAACAAGGTACCTCAAAGTCGAAAAGGTGGGGATACTTCACGCGGATCTCATCCTCGCGCTCCCAAGTGGATCCTGCTCCCTAATGTCCCCACTGTACTAGTACTAACGGAATCGTCTTGTTCCGCATGACCTTCTCCTTCGTACCCAGAATCTCGACGGGCTGCTCCTCATAGGTGACATCATCTGCTACCTCGATGTATGACCACTCAATGATGTGCGAAGGGTCCGCCATGTACTTCCGCAGTTGGGACACATGGAAAACATTATGCACGTTCCCAAGCTGCGGTGGCAAGGCCAACCGATAAGCTACAACTCCAATCTTCTCTAAGACCTCAAATGGTCCAATAAAACGTGGTGCTAGCTTGCCTCCACTGCGTCTAAACCGCACTAGACCCTTCTTTGGGCTCACCCTCAGAAACACGTTCTCTCCGACCATGAACTCGAGTGGTCTGCGACGCTTGTCTGCGTAGCTCTTCTGCCGACTCTGCGCGATCTTCAACCGCTCTCTAATCAACGTGACCTTTTCGGTCGTCTCTCTGACCATGTCTGGTCCAAGTAAGCTCCGGTCCCCAACCTCAGCCCAACACACCGACGATATACAAGGTCTGCCATACAAAGCCTCAAATGGTGCCATACCAATACTGGACTGGTAACTGTTGTTGTAGGCAAACTCTGCCAAAGGCAAATGATCCTCCCATGATCCCTGAAAGTCAAGCACACAAGCTCGAAGCATGTCCTCTAAAATCTGAATGGTGCGCTCTGATTGTCCATCTGTCTCGGGATGGTAAGTTGTACTCAACAGTACCTCAGAGCCCAACGCCTTCTGTAGACTCTTCCAGAACCTGGATGTGAAGCGAGGGTCTCTATCAAATACCACTGACACTGGTACTCCGTGTAGACGAACAATCTCCTTGACATACAACCGACCCAACATGTCCACAGAATCAGTCATCCTCATACCCAGAAAGTGTGCCGACTTGGTCAGTCGATCAACCACCACCCAAACAGCGTCGTGCCCCTTCGACGACCTGGGCAACCCACACACAAAATCCATAGTCACATGCTCCCACTTCCACTCGGAGATCGGTAAAGGCTGTAGCAAGCCTGCGGGACGCCTGTGCTCGGCCTTCACCTGTTGGCAGGTGAGGCATCGAGAAACGAAATCTGCAACTGCCCCACGCATTCCACTCCACCAAAACTGTCGTCGCATGTCTATATACATCTTGTCGCCACCGGGGTGCACAACCAGACGGGAGTGGTGGCACTCACGCAATACGGTGTCTCTGTACCCGCTGGGCACAAACAGCTGTCCTCTAAAGCGGATACCCTGATCGGTGCCCATCTCCCAACCCTCGAGCTTGATACCGTCAATCAATCTCTCACGAATCCCTGCTGTCTCGGCGTCCTCGGTCTGTGCCTCTAGCACCCGAGCAAATAGCGTGGGCTGAGCCACCAAGGCACACAAGGCCATACCCTCTGTGACCTCCTCCAACTCCAGTCTGAATAAGCTCAACTGCTCCAGCATGTCCCACTCTCGGACTGCCATGCTGGCAACGCAGTGACTCGACTTCCTGATCAAAGCATCGGCGACCACGTTCGCCTTGCCCGGATGATAGAGCAACTCGAAGTCATACTCCTCAAGTAACTCCATCCATCGCCTTTGGCGCATGTTCAAATCACGCTGCGAGAATATATACTTGAGGCTCTTGTGGTCTGAAAACACCCTGAACTGCTCACCGTACAGATAGTGTCTCCAGCTCTTCAGCGCAAATACCACCGCTGCTAGCTCAAGATCATGGGTCGGGTAGTTGCGCTCATGCACCTTCAACTGCCTCGAGCCGTAAGCAACTACCTTTCCACTCTGCATCAAAACACAACCCAGCCCTTCGCCTGAGGCGTCACAATACACGTCATAGCCTACTCCCCGCTCTGAAACAATCAACACTGGAGCGGTAGTCAATCGAGCCTTTAGCTCACAGAAAGAGTGCTCACACTCCTCCGTCCAAAGGTACTCCGCCCCCTTGCGGGTCAAAGCTGTCATAGGTGCTGCAAGACGGGAGAAATCCCGAACGAAGCGTCGGTAATAACCTGCCAACCCTAGAAAGCTCTGAATCTCAAATACACTGCTGGGTCTGGCCCACTTTGATACTGCCTCAACCTTGGCTGGATTGACCAAGATGCCCTCCCGAGATACCACGTGCCCGAGGAACTTCACCTCTGTGAGCCAAAATTCGCACTTCTCCAGATTGCCGTACAACTGATGAGTGCGTAAAAGTGTCAAAACGGTCCGCAGATGCTCCTCATGCGCCTCCTCACTGGGCGAGTAGATCAAGATGTCATCGACAAAGACTACAACAAAATGGTCTAGATAAGGTCTGAAGATGCCATTCATCAAGTCCATAAAGGCGGCCGGTGCGTTCGTCAAACCGAACGGCATCACCAGAAACTCAAAGTGTCCATAACGAGTTCGAAACGCTGTCTTCTCTACGTCCTCGGCTAGGACCCTCAACTGGTAGTACCCCGATCGAAGATCGATCTTCGAGAAGTACTTTGCTCCCCTCAGCTGGTCGAATAAATCATCAATCCTCGGCATCGGGTATCGGTTCTTCACTGTCACCCGATTCAGTTTCCTGTAATCGATGCACATCCTCAAGGCTCCACCCTTCTTCTTCACGAAAAGGGCGGGCGCTCCCCACGGAGATACGCTCGGGCGGATGAAACCCTTCTGCTGCAGTTCCTCGAGTTGTCGCTTTAGCTCGACCAACTCGGCTGGCGCAAACCGATACGTCGTCATCGAGATCGGCGCCGTACCCGGGATCAGATCGATCCTGAACTCCACCTCTCGCGCTGGTGGCAAGCCTGATAGTTCCTCCGGGAAGACCTCCGGGAACTCACGCACTACCCTCGGTAGCTCACTTCTACTCTGCACGATCTCTGCCTCAGATCCCGTAGTCAATGCGGATAAGAGAACTCCGCTCTTGCTACCCAAAACACACGTGATCACCCTATCACTCGACCTCACTGTCACCTGACGTCGATATTAGTCGATCGTCGCTCGATACCTCGCGAGTCAGTCCATACCCAGAATCACGTCAAAAGCGTTCAAGTCAAGAACGAGTAAGTCACCAAGAAAGGGGCATCTGCCACCCTAATCGCACAGTCTCTACAAACGGTGCTCAACACCACCTCACCCGTAGCTGAGGTCTCCAAACAAAGGGGTTGACTCAAAGTCTCCACCCGCAAACCCAAAGAAGAAGCAATAGACGAAGATATGAACGAATGGGAAGCTCCCGTATCAAATAAAAATGAAGTCCACGCATTATAAAGTAAGCACGTACCCTGAGTGGCCTCATGGACGGCGTACGGCCTCTCAATCCTGGAATCAGTAACTGCAAAGACTCGGCCCTGCTGTGCCGGTGGTCCTCCTCTCGGTGGTGGGGGAAGTGCCATCTGTTGCCCAGCTCTCGGCTGGTGCCTCTGACCTGCTGCTCCCGCCGCCTGACGCGGAGCTCTCTGCTGCGGTGCCTGACGTGGTCGGCCAGGTGGTGCAGGGCGAGTCTGAGTCTGCTGGGGCCTCGGTGCAGGCGCTCTACCAGCTAGCTCAGGGCACGCCCGGATGAAATGATCAGATCGACCACACTGGTAGCATCCTCTCTGTCCCCCCTGCTGTGCCAGCTCAGGACACGCACGCATGAAGTGGTCGGCGCTGCCGCACTGATAGCACCCCCTCGGCTCACTCTACTGTCTGTCTCTGGTCCCCTAGGGACGATCATCATGGCGCTCTACAGGTCCATTGCCCCTCGGGCAGTCCCGTGCCAGATGACCCTGCTGTCCACACCGAGGACACAGCTGTGCCACTGGGGCGGGCCCAACTGACGCTACGGTCCCTGCTCGGCGCATGCCATCCTGCTGAAACTGATGTTGAAAGTGTCCTGCAACTCTCTGTCTGCGTCGGTCTCGACGGTCAGACGGCTGCACAAAGCCACTCGGCCTAGGCCTAGTCTCTCGCACCCTGATAGTCTCTCTGAAGTGTCTCTCCATGGCTAAAGCCTGATCCAAGAGTGTGGAGTACTCTACGGTCCTGAAGGCGATAACCCTGTCGGCTATCGATGGGATGAGCCCGTTCTCAAATCTCCTGCATCGGTCATCCGCAGTCTGAACCAACTCCGGCGCGAAGCGGGCCAGAGAAGTAAACCTCACTGCATACTCAGAAACGCTCAAACCCCTCTGACGTAAATCCAGAAACTGCTGGCGCCGGTCATCCCGAATGGAGCGAGGAAAGCACTGTTCCACGAACAGCCTGCTGAACAACTGAAAATCACTGCCGACCCTGTCCTGCACTGACTGCCACCAGTAGTAGGCCTCTCCCTCAAGCTGGAAAGTGGCGAACGAAACTCTCAGGCGTCCCTCCGATACTCCAGAGGTATCGAGGTTGCGGGTAACCCGCTCCAACCAGCCCGAAGCTGCCTCGGGGTCCGCTCCCCCGGAGTAGGTCGGCGTACCGAGTCTACGAAACTCCCTGAGCGACTGGGCCGTGAGACTATCAAACTGTCCTGGCCTCTCCCCAAAATCTACTGAAGCAACAGGCACGGGCTCTGGTGTCGGTGCTGTAGTCCCCTGCTGCGCACTCAAGGCTGCTAGTACAGCGCGAACCACCTCCTCGAGAGGGGTCGCCTGAGTCGGCTCTGCGATTGGAGATGTCCTAGGTGGCGACCCTGTTGGTCCACCCTCAAAGCTCTGATGCTCTGTGGAAGCAGCATCATGGGCGTCAGCTGCCCCCTCCTGCTCAGCGGCAGGTGCCTGACTCGGGCCCCCAACTGGGCGGCTCCGGGTACCTCTCGGAACATACGTACGAGCCATGTCGCCTATCCGCCTGTACGGATAACGCACATGTTCAGTACTTAGTTCAACAACGGTTCTCACACGTTACAAGGACGATCGCACGCGTCACACAAGTCACCCACAGTTACGCCCCTCACACTAGTAGATATATACTCATATAATATAGCACACAAGTTTGCATCTCTATGCGTCTCACAACAACAACCAGCGATTTAAGCAATCAACCACCAACTCCCACAGGAGGGTTCCAACTCAAGCACACAATACAAAGCACAAATCAACAGGCATACCCCTTGCTCGGGCATCCTTTCACAAAGAGGGGTTTAGCACTTAACACTATTCAATTCCACAATCACCCTTAACCCTTCCTTCCCTTCCAAAGATTCCCATTTCTTAACTTTTACCCAAAGCTTTTCATGTCGATCTCATGTTGTTACAACCCGATTCAGGCGTCCCCGAATCTCATTGTAACAACTTGACAATCGAACCATCATGCTCAACTACAGTGGTGCCCCTGAGCCAACAAATGATGGTGCAATCATTTTAGTTTTACTGAAAATTCGGCATGACCCATTCGTATTTTCCCTTTAACCCTCCGCTTAAGTGGGACAAGCACCAACACAAATTCACAAGACAAAAGCACACAGAGTTCTCATGCTCGGCCAAATACACCACACAGTCAATAAACGGAGTTCTCGTGCTCCTACAGTACACAACGCAATCAATAAACGGAGTTCTCGTGCTCCAAAATACTACGGGGTGCTCGTGCCCCAAACTCGCCACACACGGGCACACGGGGTTCTCGTGCCCCAATCTCACCACACAAGGGCATACGGGGTTCTCGTGCCCCAATCTCACCACACACGGGCATACGGGGTCCTCGTGCCCCAATCTCACCACACACGGGCATACGGGGTTCTCGTGCCCCAATCAAAGTTCTCATACAACGGGATACGGGGTTCTCGCGCCCCACCCAAAACACTCAAAACAAGCACACATGGAGTACTCATGCTCCAGCAAAGCAGTCAACCACAAGTCAACACTTGAACAGGACCAAACTACAATTTGAAAATTTTCGAAGTGATCCACCCAAGTGGCAACACCACCAACCGTTGGCTCACTCTACCATGAATGCATAGCGGGTCGATCGTTGACCGTTAATCCAATTCCGATCTCAACCATTCGGCTTCACCGATCACTAAGGAGAGGATACCAATCAAGTAATGCAAACATTGTAGTGTAAAGATTCCATTTAGGACAACCATTAAAGCGACTCACGACTCAGACTCCCTAGCTCTACCCACCTAATTGACTTCGGTCCGAGGTTTGAAAATCAGTTCATAAGACACCTGTTTCAAATGAAACCAGACTCTGATACCAAATTGTCACACCCCAAATCCGGTTCTTGCCCGGACTCAAGGCGTGACTAGGAATGAGTGACTAAAAGACAATAACTCAACAATAAGTTCCTGAAAAACTCCAATAAGAAACTCAAATCCACAAAATTTAGTTTAAAACATACATAACCCTCCAGGGGTGTAATAATAATCCTCCACAAAATCTGTTCCAAACGGAAATAAAATAAAAGCGAAGTCTCTATAGACACCCACACCGAGAAGCTCCCGAGCCTCTACTCCTCAATCAAGCCTGTAAACACAACAATAAACTCACAGGGGTGAGCTTGCGCTCAGTAGGGAAAAGACATAACAAGGCGGACCTTAAACTCAATAAAGTCAACAACAAAGTCAACAAGATAGATCTTAACAAACGCGGGTAATAGGTAAACCAATCAATCCTTGGCACATGAAGTCTCCACCCTCCGATCCACATATGATGTGTCCTCTCGGATTTTCCCTCAAATCCAGAGGAGACGCATAACATTGAGGCGACCGGAAACAACCCTTCGGGGCGCTTATCATCGAGATTCTCAGAAACGTCTCCAAAGGATTTTATGTCCTCGGGAACCAAGGTATTACTCCCATAGGAAGCATACACTTGAGCAATTCAATAATAATCAGTTAATAATTGAATAACGCACTCAAACTGAAAACAGGAAACAATCCAATCCCAACAACCACCAATTCATTGCCACACATAGCTCATACATCACCAGTTCACCACAACACACAGTACACGAATCACATAATCATAGTACACCAATCACACAATCACAACTTACCGTTCACTTACCAGTCTCGAACCAACGGGGCATCGATCACCTGATTGCACCGCTCGGTACAACCAGTCATACTCGATGCTCCAAGTAACCATTTAAGGACAACAAGCAATCATTCAAATACAATCAACGGTCAAGTACGAGTTTAATCAACCAATCATAAAAACCTTCAATCGAGCATTCACACATGCAATTCAACTAGTTCCGTTAGACTCTTTAGCCTATCCACTAAGCAACCAACAACCAAGCATGTGATCCTAACACGCAACTAATCCGAGGGCTTTGCCAAGGCCACTCTACCAGTCAAACAATTCCCAAGTATTGAAAGCGAGTTACACTATTGATTGGCATCCTAATCATTCACCACTAGACACTTCCGGTTATTAGTAATTGAAAGAAAATTATGCTAGTTATTCGCATCCTATAGGCATTTCTAGGACCTTTCCGATTTTATTAGTCTAACATGCATACTAAGCATCATAAACGAGGGGTTAAGGCTTTCCCTACCTCGAGGTCTTCCTCTCAACACTTTGATGAAAGCCCGGTGGTCACCACTCCGTTCTTCAATCGGGTCCCGGCATGATCTTTGCTCCTCTAGCTCGATCCCCAAAGTCTTGGACACAAAGAAACGTTAATTAGACTCCACTTAATCAGCAAGTAAGACCCCCAAAGCCCCTCCAAAGTTCAGCTCAAAACCAAGGTGAAAAAACCCTCAAAGAAACCCCCACCCTGGTCAGCCACGGACCTGGTCACGGATCCGTGAGGCCAACCATCACGGTTACCATCACGGAGCCGTGACGAGTGCCGTCACGGACTCCCTCACGGAGCCGTGACGTCGCCCGTCACGGGATCCGTCACGGATCCGTGGCGCACCAGGGCAGTTTCGCCCTTCTTCAACCTCCAGCTCCTTTTCTCCGAAAAACCACCTTCAAACCCCAAATTTCACCCCTTCCAACTCCCAAAACAGTCCAAATCCTTCAATACTCCTCTACCCATGGTAGGAATCAACACACAAACAAGTTTCTAATGATTCATCAAATCAAACCCAACTCAAAAGCTCCAACAAAGCTTCTCATCAACAACATCTCCCACCATTTCTACTCAAACCCAACAACATCTAGCAATTTCACCCAAAGCCCATGAAAAGAGATGAAGGGAAATGAGGATGAGAGAGTTCCATTACCTCTAGAAGATTGAGATGAAGAAGATGGTGAGGATTTGGAGAAGGGTTGGCTAAAGGAAGGCTTCAAGTGGCCTCTTCTTCCTTGATTCTTCTTCAAAGCTCCATGGGAGCTCCTCTCTCTTGCTCCTACTCCAATTTTCGGCTACACCAAGTAAAATGGGTTGGTTTTGCTTTTCCAAACTCATATAATACCTAGATGTGTCAAATGACTAAAAGCCCTTGAGCTAGAATCCCTTGTAGAAGCTTTTGGGAGGGTAAAAGGGTCTAAGACTACTCCATTTTCTCTCTTTCAACCAAAAAGGGACAAGTGTCCAAATAGGTTATTTACTTTTCCAAAATAATTTCCAGCACAATAAAATAATGCTTTTAGTCGATTAAAAGTCTCGTTTTGACCAAAATTGACTTTCTCCAACATTATACTCAAACGAAAGGAATTTCTCCCCTTAAGCCAACCGTGATGATGGCTAAGTCGTTTGGGTTCCGGAAAAGTCCCGAGTGACTTCTTGAGTCATCGGTTGACTTTCCGGTAGCAAGTCAAACTTGCTTGGAAAGCCGCCGGTTCGACCGGGAGCGGGTCTTACAATGCCTACATCGAGGGGGTATGTCGGTGTAGGACATATAAGCCGACGGTTTGTGATTGTGGCCTACGGGTCGTATTGGGGCCTACGGGTCGTATTGGGCCTACGGGTCGTATTGGGCCTATGGGTCGTATTGGGCCTACGAGTCATATTGGGCCTACAGGTCGTATGGGACGTGTGCTGGTTGCTTTTGTGTGTGATACGTTTGTTGTTTGGTTAATGTTTTATGGTGTGAAAGTGGTCGTTTGAGTGTGTTGTAAGTTTGGTTATGAGCCCCGGTTTGGCAGTTAGTTGTGTTGTACTAGTATGCCCTAATTGGACGGTTACTCGTGGTGGTGAGCCAATGTTCATTACCTTAACTACTTTCTCTACTGGGAGAAAGCTCACCCCTTACCTTGTTGTGTTTCAGGTCTTGCTCGGGAGTTTTACTAGCTGGATGCTCGATGCTTTGGAGCTAGCGAGTGTCTCAGACTAGTTGTCTAGAGACGTACTATCTTTTGACTTTTAAACTCGTTTGTTATTTAGTTTTGTCGAGCTGTGACTCGCGCTGTTATCCGAATGTTTTAAACTGTTATTTTAGACTTGTTTTGGAATTTAATCGTTTTATTTCTTCATCCTTTAAGTTCACGTCTCGAGTTCGGCCCAAACCGGATTTGGGGTGTGACAAATATCTTGAACACTTCGAAGGATTAGACCTCAAGATTCAGACTGAGTTGGCCAAAAACATCATCCTCAAATCTTTCCAATGAGTATGATGAGTTCAACATGAACTACAACATGCACAATATGGATAAGATTGTCTCGGAGTTGCATGGAATGCTACAAATGGCCGAAAAAAGCATCCTAGAATCGACGAAGAGGCTAGCGACACCACGCTCGAGGGAGGCGGTGACCGCGAGAACGAAAAACAGTAGGGAACCTACTCCAAGTGTACATGGTAGAGCTTAGACGACAGGGGCGAAGCTTCGACGACGAGGAGCGTAACTGGGATGGCAACCAGATCTGGAGAGAAAGAGCTGATATGGAGAGGATAGACGGCTTGAGCGTATATAACTCTGGACACGAGTTGGCTTAGACAGCTTGGTCCACTCGCACGGAGCGATAACCTGATCTGAAAAGGAGTAGATCCGTGATGACGAGACCATTTTTGCACCAAACACGACAGACAAATGACCATGGAGGACAAAGAAGAAGATATGACGTAGAGAGACCATCCCGTGATGGTAAAACATGAACCAGAGTAGCAACGAGTTAGCGACAACAAAGACCGTCGCAATCGAAGAAGATCTGCTACTCGCGAGAAATCAGCTACCAAGACTAGGGTTGAAGGGGAGGAAAATGGACCGAGTACGGCGGGAGAACGTAAGTGAACGAGAGGCACCTTGAAGAGAGCTGAAATAGAGAGAGCACTAGGGGCCTCCATTGTTCAGCAACCAAAGAAAGCTGCGGCAGAAGCAATTGATGTCAATCCTTTTTTATATAAATTCTTTAGGTTGAGTTTTAAGAGGCGGTTTATTGTTATGTATATTTTCCTGATAGTTGAAGGCTAAATTATAGTTTTATATTCTAATACGCTTTCACACGGACAAACACGTATACATGTTTAAATGTTAGTTATTTAGAAAGAAAAAGAGTCCATTAAGAAGATGGATAAAGACCGAGATCGAATAACAACAGAGAAACAATAAATTCGTTTTTATAGATAATGAGATATGAACCTGTGTCTACGATGAATCAGATTATGATACTATACTAGAGATACTGATAGCATATTAGAAAAGCATCTCAATTTAATTGAAGGTTTAATTATAACATTATATTGCAGAAACATCTAAGTTTTTCGTGTTATATAGGACAAGTCTCATGTCACTGTGAAAACAGCAAGGAGGTTTTTCTGGCCATGGGGAGGACAAAAAAAGGTTTAAACATTTATTTTTCCGCATTTTATAAAATGATGATGGAGATGGTATTTAAAGGGAAGATTCTCCCATTTCTCCTTGCAAAGTTTTAGACACTGTTGTTATCTCAAACTCCTCAATCAATGCATGGGACAAGCTCAGTTGAGAGTGAAACAAAACAAGAGAGTTTGAGAAACAAGTATCAGCAACAACAGACAGATGAGACCGAAAAAGGGTAGAGGATGTTAGAAAATTTGAGTTGAATGAGATAAACCCAAATCACATGAACACAAACACTAATCAGTAGAGAGCAAATGGAGAATTGTTTTATTATTGCAATATATAAAAAGCTCTAATCAGACTCAATTTATAGGTAGAGCCTAGTACAAAAATAGAAGAAAGATCACCCAATCCCACGATTATAGCTCCATAATCCCTATATAATATGACTACCTCTAAACTAACCCATTATCCCACTAATATCTCACCGGTTAAGAATAGCTAACTACTACACATTGGTTTCATACACTTGATAGTTCTAATAATATAAAATATAAACTTACTTATGCCAATTACAAGATTAAGTCTCACAGGGGAAGTAGTGGCATACTCGAAAGAGAGTATCTGTCCCGGAGGAAGAGGGCTTGAAGACTCGAGGATTGACCACCCTGGCGGTGCTGACATGGATGTCGGAGATGGAGCAGCCGGACATATTCTCATTCATTACCTCCCAAGTGTAGGTTGAGATTCCGTTGGGGAGTGGGGCTGTTGCGTGTTGGGAGATCACTATGTCCTCCACCAATCCTGTTGCCATGCTCTGTCTCAACAAATGTACAGAACAAAAAACATTGATTTGGTTGTCCAAATTAGTAGTTGTGTAATGTAAGTTTACCTAAGGACAAGGATGGCATGAAAACCGCAAAGAGGAGTTGCAGGCAAAGAAGCTTTAGGTCATTCAGATTGTCAGTGATGATGATTTGCATTATAACACAAGCTCTGGAGCTTCTCATCTTGATCATTCACGCTTTCAGGACTGTGTTTGTACACACACATACACAGATTTATAGCACTACCTTCTTTCTCAGCACTGATTAAGTTGAAGAGACAACTTTAATGCTTGAATTTAGGATTTATTGAAGAATGAGATGGGACTGATATTTTGGTTTACAAATGCGTTAACTTCACCAGTTTAGACATATTGTAGATGGGTACCTATAGAAGCTGACCAGTCTTACTTTTATTAAATTTATCTGCCCAATCCATTCGGACAAGTATTGGTGGCTAGAATAAACATACGTTCTCAGGCACATTGTTTGTACTGAATACTATATATATACAAACACTGCCACTAGCTAGATATCTAGTTAATAAAATAGCTTGGACCTAAAGTAGGTGGGAAACTGGGAGGTATGCATATTAATCCACTTTTTTCAAGTGAAAAATGGAGGAGGTGAGATTAATTCTTAGAGCAGCCATAGTCGGCGGCGGAAAGAGAGCAGTGGAATGTAAACGGCGACGGAAAGAAAGGAAACGTCGACGGTTTGTTGGCGGAAATGCACAGGCGGCAGTATCGTTACCGTCGCTTGTAAACGCTAGCGTAGAGAGCCGTTGGCGGTCAACCAGTCAGTGCTGACTGGTTGGGAGCACCGCCGACCGTTGACAACAAATGCATTGGCAACACGTGGCGGAGCCGGCAACAATTTCAACTATTTTTCTAATTAAACAATCATTTTCACCCAACATATTCTTTCAAACAATCTCTCCCTCTACATTTTTTTGTGTGTGCAACGATGACCTGCAATCCATTCGAGTTTGATGTCCATGCTTACGGGTCAACATCCCAAGACTTCGTCCCGTCAAGCCAACAATTCGACCTCCCAATCGAAGAGTACGTCCCGACAACGTGAGAAAGTGAGCTCTGTGAGGATGTTGTCGAAATGTGTTCGGGTCTCGATACTACCCAAATTTTGCGATGTCCTGGAAACCAATCGAACTGGAGCGTAGGTGAGGATATCCGTCTTGATAAAGCGTGGATGGTCAATTCGTACGACTCCATATGTGTTAATATTAAGAGGAAGGAAGGCTAATGGGAGGATGTCGGGAGGGAAGTTGTTGGCTTGCGAGGACCAAATGATCTGTTCCGGACTACTAACAAAACGTCAACCCGTGAGTGACGAAGTTCAAGGACACTACGAACGCACTGTCAATAATCATCGAAGCAGGCGATATGATGACTAGATTACGCAATTGACAGAGGTGTTATACAAGGATGGAGCACAACACGACTTCGTTTGGAAGCATGGTGGGTCCTTGTTAAAGACCAACCCAAATGGACGCTCGACACTTTGGAGTCCCTGAAGTATTGGAGCCCGAACCCATCGATCCACCATCGCGGATACATGTTTCAAGCGATTCAAGCAAGCGAACTCGGGAGGACACACCTATGGGACCGAGTGATAGTGAACGCATCACTGGGATGAGCTTTACTTCAGATACTCGGCCTCTTGGTCAGAAGGCTGCCAAGGCTGTAAGGCTGAAAGGAAAAGGAAAATGTTTTGTGGCAACGGGCAATGTAGGCTGCAACGAACATGAAGGATGCAAAAGAAGCAACTTATCGAGCCATCGAAGCTAAGCGTCAGCTCCTTGCCGACCTCTAGTCGTACTCTGAGCTTCACCAAAAGTTGAGTGCGAAGGACACTTCGAACATGTTCCCTACGGAGCTTGATAACCACTGGAACTTCCTTGCGGATTTGACGCATAAGCTCGGTGTCACACCCCAAATCCGGTTTTGACCGGCCTCGAGACGTAACGCTCGAAAACCCAGTAATAAAGAGTTTAATACAAAAAGGGAAATTACGTCTCTATAGGATCCCAACACTAGGACTCTCGTCAAGCTTCCCAGCTCTGAGACATCCTCTAACCCAATTCACGATCGAAACCTGTAAAACAGTAATGAAGGGGGTGAGCTTTCGCTCAGTAGGAAAAAGTAGTTAAGGGGATGAGCTATCCGCTCACCACCACGAGTAACTGTCCAATTAGGGCATACTACTACGCACAAAACTAACGAATCAGTTAAACAAGTAACCCAAGACAACTCTTGACCCCCACTCGGGAGCAACCCGTAAATCACACTCTACACTGAGCCGAACTCATGCATTTCTTCTCGACTATGCCCTTAACCACTGTCACCCAATCAATTCTCAATGGACAACTACCACGGTTATCTCACAACCGACCACACATGCGAACTCGCACGGCAATACACTGAACTCAGGTATAACTATATTTCAAATCATAGAAGATCACATAACAAGCATAAGTAATCACAACAACCAAAACAGATAAACACACAGAGTAATATCATTAGCAACCACATCCACACCTTTGGTATCCCAGAGCAATGTGTCGGATTCCCATTATCCGACTTATCCACATCGTACCGAACTCGACACCGGCCTAGACATCTTCTCGGAACACAACGCATCGGGGTACAACTCATAATATATCGGACCGGAATCCTCCGTCGGTCAGGTATATCTTCCCGTAGCACGGGGCACAAATCACATCATACGTACCATACCGAAAACTCAATCTCGGCCTAGGTATCCTATACCGGAATTCTCTTCGGTATAAACATAGCTCTGGAACACCCTCCTCGGCTCTAGATCTCCTGTACTGGAATACACACATACAGTACATGCATCGCACCGGAACCAACCCTCGGCCTGGATATCCTATACCGGAACCCTCCATGGTATAGATATCATACCGGAAGCCTCGGTCTAGATATCCTATATCGGAACCATCCATCGATATAGGTATCAGACCGGAACACACCGCCTCGGAACATATCGTGCCGGAACACACATCATCAGCCACGATATCGGACCGGAACATCATCCTCAAACACATGATACCAAATATACCACACCAGCATACCATACCGAACAAATCTTACCGAACACACCACATCGGTCTATCAATCACCCGATCACATCACAAGACAATAATTCACACTAACATGTACCACGTTCCCATCGCATATCATGATCCTTAATTTAACGACGGAACATACCACATATCGAATAGTTCAAGCTACTAATCACAAACAAGCGCAACCAACACACAATCCTACGTGCCCAACCAGGGACCCACATGTGATTCTACAACACAACAATTCCCACACTTACGAGCACGACTTGGCCCACAAGTGGTTCCATGTTTATATGACTACACTATTTTTTCACATCCTACATACGATTCTATGTTATATCGAGAATTCCTAACCTATATGCATACTAGTAAATTTCCGCAATTAAACCGGTATTCGCTAATTTTCCCTACCTCAACCGCTATCCAAACGCGAACGATCATGAGTCGCCTAGTATCCTCATCCGCCGTGCTCGGGAACAACGTCTAAGATCACAAGTAATACGAGAATTAATAATAACTCAAGAGAGAAATACTCAAACTAACCCCCAATCGTTCAACTTGTCAAAATGGGCCCGGAATAAGGAAAACGTCCCTTGGGACTCCGAAATTTTCCCTTTTCGTGTCTATCATTCCTAATTAAATTTACTTGTTTCAACGCACTTGACAGAATCAAATACCGATGTCCGAGCGTTCTAAAACCGCAATTAAAGTTTCTAAACTACAATTTCCGAATTTCCACGAATCACTTCCACAATTCGTTCCGGGTGTGAATTATCGATCCGGGGATCACCCAAGCCCATCCGAACACGATACACCCGTTCCCCGGCCGAGTGGGCCCCACGGTCACACGTGGACCGTGGGTGGCCGGACCGGACCGCCACCGTGTGGCCGGTCACGGTTCCGTGCCTTCCCTCCGGCCATGGCCGGTTATACCCCCCGGTGACCGGAACTCCAGTGACTGACCGGAGCTCCGACGAACCTCTGGTAGTCGGAAAAATATCCCTTTTCTCCAAAAAGTTCCTAACAAGCTCTAGATTCTCCAAAACTCCATTGTTAAGTTCTAAAACCTCAAAATTAACCTCAACAACTCCAAAAACTTGAAACCCAAAGTGGGTTTCATCCAAATAATAACAAACCTAATGAAATTTCATCATCAATCTCCACTTTTCTCCACAACTCATCTATTTAACCAAGAAGAACCTCAAATCCCTAAAACCCAAGTCTAGTTCATGCAATTTCTACCAAACCCACAACCCCAAAGTTCATTAAAAGTGGATTTTTTTAATGGTTGCTCACCTTAGCAATGAAGAGGGGATGAGAAATGAGTAAGTTTGGAGAAGATTGATGTTGAAAATCAACCAAAGGAGCTCCTTTTCTTCACTTTCTTCTTCTTCAAACAATGGGGGCTTCAATGGAGTTTTTTTTTTCTCTCTCTCTCTCTCTAGCAAGGTAAGTTCGGCCAAAGGAGTAGAAATGAGCTGAAAATTTCCCAAAAGTGGTCCTTAACCTAAAAGTAGAAATGTCTCTTTCGTCCCTTAGCCCCCCCTCTCTCTCTTTTGTCCACAAGTGGGGACCAAATGGTCTTTTCCCCTCTTTTCTTATCCTCCAAGACAAATGGACATGTGTCCATGTGGGGTCCACCTCTACCCAAAATATCTCAGCTTAAATTAAATTAATTCGATAAGACCTCTAATTCGATCACGTTTGACCCGAATTTGACTTTTTCGCTAAACTAGTCATTTGAAAGGAAACGACCCAACTAAGCTAACCGTAACGATGGCTAAGCTTTTTGGGTCCTGAATGACTCCCGGAGTCATCGGTTGACTTTTCCGACGAAAAGTCAACTTTTTCCAAATTTCACTGGTTCAATCGGCGTCGACCGGGGGCGGTTCTTATACTCGGAATGTAACTTTTTATGTTTCTCCCGATATTTCTGTTTTTTTATTCCTAGTACTATGATGTTTTTTCAATTCCTTTGTTTCTTTCCCACAAATTAATAAATTTATATTCCATTTAATTTTTTCCCATCGCATTCCCGTTCATTTTTATGTCAAATGTTTGAACGTCCCTTTTTATGTTTATTAATATTTTAATCTATTAGTCTCAACTTTCAGTCTGTTGCAAAATCATGGATTATAGATTAATTCCTTTCACCAAGCTGAAAGAAGAGAGCGAAACAGATTAGATAGTTTTTTATTCTATCAGCCTCTCCCTTTTAAACTCATCCTAGCTGAAAGAATGTGGATGCTCTTAAGGTTGAAGTTAAGGATGAGCAGAAAAACTACTACATCGAAAAAATGATCCAAAAAAGAAAAAAGTGACCGCCCTTTTGGGTCTAAATTTTGTAATTTGTGTTAATCTCATTTCTATTTGTTAAGCTTATTTATTTTTCAATCCATTTCTTTTAAATTAAACTCATTTTTAATGAATTTAATCTTATTATTTCATTTTTTTGGAACTAACTTAAATTTTATTGCGTGTGTAATTTTTTACACAATACTTGAAAAAGTCGGGTCTTTATTCGCGTGTTCTGGTTGTTTTTTCCTGGATGTTTTTATTATCGGAAAATCTAATTTCAGATTTACAGTGGTAACCCTTATTTGAAATATTAATTTTACATAAATATATGTTAGAGCATGTACACCGTCCGCACCCTGGCCACGCACCCGGATCACGCACCTGCGGGATCGTGGATCGGGGTTCGCGGTTCGCATGGTGTGGCGTGCTTGAACCGCAGACCACGATCCACGAACCCGTGGATCGTGCATCTAGGTGCGGTTCAGGAACCCGAAAACGGTATCGTGCGTCACGGGTGCGTGGCTCGCCGGCGCCCAATGCAGTTTGACGCGTGGCACACTGAACGGTTATTTTTTAATTAATTTGTTTGAAACGTTTTTATTTAAAATTTAAAATAAAGAAAATACAAAAACTACCCCTATAAATAATTTGTTTCAATAATATATATAAAATGCCAATATTAATTAACAATAATATAATAAGATCGATGTTGATTAACTTTCAATATTAATTTTATCTTGTTGACCAAGATTAATTTATAACGATATACAAAAATTAACTTCTAAAACCTAAATCTCTCTCGAAAATTTATAATGAAATTTCAAGTTTATTAATTAGTTTTTCATTTTAATTAATCAATTAATTTATTAATTTTATGTATTTTATTTTAATTTAGTAAGTAGTTAGTGTTTTAAATATGAATTTAACAAATCAAACAAAAGCATAATTAATTATTCAGTCAGCACTTCTGTAAACCATGATCCATATACCTTCCCTCCTTGATGTGGAACACTCTTAATTTTAGGGGGCAGATTACAATTCATCCCAGTCAGCACATTGATTCTGCACCCTGCACCTTGCATCCGACCCCCTTGATGTGCATGCTCTTAGGCGACTTCATGAATAAAAACAAAAACAAAAACATATGGTCGTGAATAAAATTTGTTTTCAACTAATACATCAAGATCCCAGACTAACTAATCTCTCTTGATAATATACAATATCATTATAAGAAAAGAGTCTTAGAGACTAGAAGCGAAATTTCCTCTTTGAAATTAGGGTTCACTATGCTTTCCCCCTATCAAGTCGTCGTTGTCGTTGACAACTCGACCACCCTCACCCACGCATCTATTGGGACCTTCCCCTCATCTCGGGAACAACCCCCACTTTCCCTCTGTCACTATCTACCCCTCTAACTGCCCTTTCCACTATTCCCTCGTATCAAACAATAATCTTTAGGGTCAGGCCAACACTCTCCGCGTTCACTCAGACCTCCTCAGCTTCTCTTCGGGGCCTTGCCACTCCACGACGACCATTTGTAGGCACGGGTACACACGGAGCCATAGACCCCGACGTCGTCCACCGAGGAAGACTGATCCTCTCGAGGACGGTTACCAGGCCTAGATGACTTGCTCGAAGGATAGGAGTATCGGATTCGGTGGTACTCGACAAGCCATCCATCGAATACGGGCATTAGATACAGTGGTAATCAACAACCAATTTGTCAAGTACGGGCCTCGGATATGGTAATACTTGACATGTCATTTGTCGAGTACGATGGTCGGATAACAATTACATCTGTCAATAATAGTGTCACAATCTTCTTCTCTGATCTTCATAGTAGTGCTCAGTCCAAAAAACAGGGGTTGGCTTTGTTAGTTCATGCTTCTGTTGAACCTTAACTTGATCTTTATCTCTTGCTCTATTCCTAACTATTAAGATTTCATGAATTTTCCCTCATTTTCTCAACCCAAAAAGTTTAATTTGGCTTATGTCCATAGGTATAGTTAAGAGTTTCTATATAGAGAATCAGGGGTTTAGTCTTCAAAGGGTTTCAATACTAAGGGTTTGAATTGAGGGTAATTTTTCACTTCCAATCATCGTCTGCCCATCAAAGTTTTATGGATAGTTTGGGCTCAACGATCTTCTCTCTCTTGTACTACTAGATTTAGCAGAACTTGGTGCTTAATGTCAACATGTCCACTGCACATGTTCTTTGGTGACTTTGTTTGAACGACTTCATAAATGCGACACATATTAGAGCATGTACATCGTTGGAGTTTTTATTTATTTATTATACGTTTAGATTTACAAAAACTTTTTTTTTTGATAAGCGAAAATTTATTAGGCAAACGTTCTACAAGAAAGTAAAACGATCCTTAAAAGGACATTTTCCCCAAACCGATACAAGTAAAAAGCAAACTAAAAACAAGTACAGAACAGGAAATCAATCTAAAAAAGAGCACCGCCCTCCTTGCCTACTTCCTATCCAGGTTCAAGCAAAGAAATCGGTTAGAAACCGAAACAGGAGTTGATTTCCCTGAAAACGCTTCCGGAATAACCTCATTCTCGCTAACCTCAACTTCCTCCTCAACCTCAACCTGCTGTGGGGATCCAAAAACTGGGGAGTTGGCAGCAGCCTTTTTCACAATTCGCTTGCTAAAGCTCCACGATCCTTCTCTACATTGTTTAGCGATATCAATTGTGAAGCTTCCCGGTAGACCCCCTTTATCAGCAGATGTTTTGGCTCTTGTCTGGTAAAAAACAGTTGGAGGAACTGTCTTTTTTGGCTGTCCTTTTTTCGGACGACCATGTTTCCTTGGAACCTCTATGAGAATACTTTTTTTACTCAAAAGGATGTCTTTCCACGGACTTCCGTCTTGTTCCACAAAGGTTCCTCCGTCAACTACCATCGCATGTGTTGCAACCCCAGACAACGCTTGGACTTGCGTAATCTAAGACAAGTCAGTACCAATGCGTTTAAAAACGTCAATCAAACTTGGATCGCTAGCTGACTTCTGAACGCCTAGGCCTGGGCCACCAATTGACCCGATAGCTGCATCAATTCCAGCTGCTAAAAAATCAGCAGTAGGCTATTGGCCCACCACCTCTGGTTGGGTCTCCACGTCTTGGGCCTCAAGATTGGCCCGTGAGCAAGCCTCACGCGGTAATACTATAACAACCTCCCCACGCTGTGTTCCATCACAATTACCCAGAGATATAAGCTTCACGGATTGCGCGGAAACGTGCGACTCAATCCCAACCGAGAATCCTGCAATCACGCGTCTCTTTGCCAAAGTCAGCGTAGACTCAGTTCCGAGACTCACGGCGTCACTTGCGTTGCCAGAAACCACGGGGAAATTGTCTTCCTCGCGAAGAACCGGGCAATCGCGCGACATCCGCAACGCAACCATCTCATCCTGAATCATGGGAACCAACTCCTCCTGAAGCACAGAAGGATCAAACGAACGTGATTGACCGGAAGGGCGATCGAAAATTGTCCGCACGCTCATGCTCTGTTTTCTGTCTCCAGTCGGAGAAGATACCGGAGCTCCGTTACAAACGTCAGGATCTGATGATGGTGACGAAGTCTTACTTCTGGGCTCCAGGACATGCACAACACCCGAGCTCACCAGTGGTGCTACCTTACTGCCGGTGCTCTGTTTTCCAACCCGTAAAACAGAGGAACCCGCTCCTTCAGTACTAGCCCCACGTTTCCCAACTCGAGCCAAAACAACCATCAGCACATACCCATTGTATTTGTATCCATTAAACAAATCAATTACCTTATGTGCAGATTCCTTAGATTTGAACGTAACAAACCCAAAAAATCGACCTTTACTCGGCCTCTTCAAGACGGTTGCTGATAAGATCTCACCGAAAGGTCCCAACGAATTGCGTACCCACTCAGTCGTTGTACCATATGGGAGATTGTATAGTAAAAGTTATGTCCCTTGAAGCTCTGTTCCATCCACGATTCCAGTACTTGCCAAGCAAGCAGGACGAATCTGTTTACCCAAGTGAACATTGGTGCCGTCTAAACCAGAGCCTGTCAAAGGCAACATGTGCAGGTGAACCTCCCCAGATCCTGCTTTACTCGCCTTCTGCACATCCTCGACCACCTTGTCCCTCTCACCAACGAAATCAGGGGCAGGCACAAAGCCAGAATCAGGATCGGATCTGACTTTTCCAGTGCCCTCCTTGCTATGAGGACGACGTCGGCCATCCTGAGAAGCCGGCTGCAAACCCTTCCCATCCCTGGCTTTACGGATCTGTTTTCTGGGCGCCCTTGGTTCCTTAACGTTAACCTTGGCAACAAAACCGAGGTACTCGCCGTACAAAGACACCAACGTAGAGCAAAAGGAGCGAAAACCTTCCTTCTCCGGTTGCAGGGTCTTGTGGCTGCGAAATTGCCTCAGCGTAGCAGAGCTCATGAGTCCCTTTTTGCTAAGACTATTTACAAAAACTTGATTGAAATTTGTGTTGATAAATTGATTCAAGTAAGAATTGCAGATTTCTAGTCCAAGGTTAGCATGAAGGCTTTAAAGGCTACAAAATCGTCGTATTAACAGTTTCAAAATCTAGATATGGAAATCCGGGAAAAGGCCTTTGCCGATCCTAACTTGACCGCGGAGGGTGAAGAGTGGATTAAGGACTCTTAGTTACCTATAATATTGTGAGGCTTTTTGGATGCCTCTTGTTTTGTAAGGTTATACCCTTTTGAGCTCTTGTCTGAGTTCCCTTTGTTATTGTTGTCTTTTGAGATATCTTCCTCTTGGACGATATTTTTTATCTCTTTCGAAAGCTTTAATAAATGTCCGAGCTTATATATAAAAAAAGAATTGCTAATTTCCACATTGAGATTTTTTATGTAGAGTTGTTTAAGGATTCTTGTCTACTGACTAGATAATTAATATTATTTTGCTGAATTAATTAAATACTGAATACATACTCATAAAGTACATAATAAAAAACATAGAAATAATTGAAGAAAATAAATAAAATAATTGAAGAAAATAATTAGTAAATAAATAAAATATTAAAATTAATTATTAGCAAGTGGATTAATTCGAATACATCCTCTATTTCTGACAGAGAGTATATTCGAATTCGGTTGAGACTCCCCACCGAGAGGTGTAGTATCATCAGTGGCGGGGTTTGAGGAATCATCAACGGTCGGAGTTGAAGGGGGTGGTGTTGGGCTGTAATTCCCAACTTGATCCAACCGTTGTATCTGGTCCCCATTCGTGCCTTCCCCCACCAAGAATTTGTCTTGTGTGCAGAATTCCCTACCAATGATAGTGATCGAACTTCGTCGTTTTTCCTCCTGAAAAGATGCTACCATGGCCATACGGACATGGTTGTCCTCATAGTAACTGCTTGTAAAATCCATATGCACCTTCATCATATGCTCATGAAATTTCTGCACTCGAGACATACATCTATTTTAGTGGTTTTTCCATTGAACCACATTCTTATATGGGAACTTGTTTCCTTGGCTGAAACCTTTTGCAATTTTGCCCCCGAAAGGTATTTTGCTCTTTTTGGTTAGCTTCTTTTCATCTTTGGAGGTGTGTATTCAAGTATATATGAGGTGCTTGCCTTCATCAGGCATCCATACTTTTCTAGGGCCTTTAGATTTGGAAGGCGCGGTAGAGGACGATTGAGAAGACATCCATGTCGTGTTGTTGACGCCCTGGGACTCGGTAGGGTAAGTTTAATATTAGGGGACCGAGGTTGGGGTTCATGAACGGGGTAGGGTAAAAACGTAGTTGCGTAAAAAGGTTTGGGTTACAACATGGTTACATGTACGGGTTTTGCCTAATTGGTTGATTGATTTGCAACATACGTTGGAATCCCCTAGGCGGCTTTGCATTGAACTCGTGCTCCTCCGTATTCATCTCAGGTGGAGTAGAATTATGAGTATCGTCGACGCCGATCATTATTTTGATCGGAATACAAGTTTTGTGTGAACAAGAATTTGAGAAAGAGAATTGTGAGATGAAAAGAAATTTTTGATGAAAAACATAGATTGGTATTTGTAGATGGTAAAAATTAATTGAGAAAGAAAAATATAAGGGAAAATTTGACTTTAATACCCTGCCAAACATTTAATTTCACTTTGATACCCTGGCATAAATTTTTTGCACTTTCATACCTAAACCAAACATTTAATTTCACTTTAGTATCCAACTGTTAACTTGTTAGTTTGGATGGAAAAAGTTAAAAAGACCATAATACCCCTAACTATAACTCAAATTTTCAAACTCATGCCATTGGTTCATAAATTGAAAATAAGTGAAATGACAATAATACACTTTATTGTTTTGGTGTTAAAATGAAAATTTCCTTCAAAATTTTCAAATTTTACTAAATCATTTTTTTTTATTAATTCAGTTTTTATTTATGAAAAATATTTTTTATTTTCAATAATTCAGTTTTATTTAAAAATTAACATAAAAATCATTTTAAAAAAAATATACCTATAAATCATATTTTTTTTATATATTTTTTTTATTTTTTATATTTATATTATTGTTTTTATTTTTTACTTTTTTCTGTTTAATTAATACTTTTTTCCTTCAATCTTCAACTTTAGAACCGATTTTTTTTTCGTTTTTCTGCTCCAAAACCATAACCCTAACCCCAAATCTCAGTTCCAATCTCAGTTCGTCCTCCTCCCAGTCGCTGCCATGGAAGCCCAACCGAACAACACCCAGGGAGACACAGAAGTCGTCGCTGCTATGGAAGCCCATCCCCTCCGACTCACTCTCCGACCCCGACGCGAGCCCTCGCTTAACGGGTCCCGATAGAAACCACCTCTCCGGTACGCTGCCGCCCAGAAACCCCTTCTCCGGATCTGTCCCTCAAAACTTTGACCCTCATCTCTCCGTCGAATCTGAGGCCCCGATTGTCGAAATGGCCAAACAGACCATTTCGGCTTCCACATTGTCATGAATGCAATCGGATTCATGAGGAAATAATAGCAAAACCAGACTTGATTCAATCTCTCAAACACGATACTACAGCAAGACAATCCTTAATGGATCCTTTTTCTACGATTACAACTACTGGAATAAGCTACTGAAACTAAGAAGATAACATTTGTTCATTCATGACCTGAAATGGAGGTCTTGCTTCCCTTTTGTACGTGACCTAAATGGAGAAGAAGCACCTTGTGATGCAACGGTGCCGTTTCAGCACATAAAACCCTCTTCAACTTAATGAAACGATATCGTTTCCAAGCCATTCCATCCTTCCCTAAAACGGCGCAGCTTAAGGTCATGATCGGATCATGACAGACCACTCCCCTTAAAATAAGATTGACCTCAAGCTTAATAATAGAACACAAGATCCTCATGCACTCCACTGGAACACTAAAAAGCAAAAACAGGTTTCTCCAAAAAACACCATCACTCCACGAGTAACCTGAAGTCTCCATTTCATCACTTACCAACACTCCAAGTAATTCTTTCAACAACTCCACAATAAGCCCAACAATTTTAATTCTCACAACATCTTCTTCAAGCACCTTTGTGTGCTCCATAATGTTTTCATTGGCACTCAAACTTTTCAAATGGCCTATGTTTTGTGCTTTACCAGAATTACCAAAATGAGAAGCAACAACCATAACCCAATGCCCACACCTAATCAATGCATTTGACAAAACACCACCAACATCTCCAATAATATCATTCTCAATCATAGAAAGCATGTCCTCCAAATAATAATCTAATTTCCCACTTAAGAAGTCTGGGATGGATTTTACCAAAAGAGAACTAAATGTGTATCCCAATATAGATATTGCATACCTTGCACCAATGTGAATCACCCCTACCTTTTTTCTCCAGAAAAGAATCGTTCTAGCCAACATTGAGAACCAACTAATAAAGCGCTTCACATGAGTCGTTGTAGTCAAGACTTGGACCAACTTGTTAATAAGATAATCTACTGCCATGACACTCCATCCCCCATAGAACAAGCTTGTCCCCAAGCTTGTTTGTTGAAGTTGTTCACCAACAAAAGAACCCCCAAGCTTCATGTCAATAGTGGTGTACAAAATATGGGTTACTATAGTGAAGTAGAACATTAGTTGTGTTGACCCTGAGTGTTTAACACCCGTAACCTCTCCAAGAACTAGGTCTACAAAGCTTATGTACCAAACAGTGTAGTTGGTCACACCAAGGCCAAAAAAAACACCAGAATTTGTAGTTGTGGAAGGAAGGTACAAAAATAGTGGTAGCACAACAAGCCTCAAATATATAGGTCCAAGCCGTCTTATCCAAATGAACATAGTTGAATATATGTTGCTTACATAGGGAATGAGTTGTATGACATATCCCAAGAGGAGAAAGGTGCTGCTGAGGCAAGACTCACAACTTCTTCAGAAGGACCCAACAACCCATCAAACACCTCAGTCCATATCCCATCAACTGTAAGCAGAGTCTTTAATTTTTCCACAACAACTTTTTCATGCAACCCCAAATTTGTGAAGACATACTCCAACTTCATGTTGGCACCAGCATACCCCTCAGCAAACACAACCATAACCCACAAAGAATGTACTACATAATGAAGAACAATGGGAAAATTACTTGCCGAAGGCTGGTAGCTCTTGAGGATATCATATGGTTCTAACGTCTCAATTATGCTTGCTCCCTGCTCATACATTTTTTAAGACCAACAGTCTCATTCTTGGAAAGCATTCCAGTAAAGTCTGAATCCAATGCACCGAAAACTCGTTGAGATAGGACTCGACGAATTATTGCATTACCAACTCTTTCTTCCACTAGTTCATTGGTATGTTTGCCAGCCATAATAGATAACTCTGCATCCTCAGCTTTATCTCCATTGTACTCTTCTTGGTTCAATTCTGAACAATACATCTCAACAGGATCTTGAAGCAATATCATCATTTTCTCCAAATTGTGTCCATATCTAAACACTATTGTTGAAGCACTATCAAACTTTGATTCATGAGAGAGGCCCTCCATAGATACAAACAAGACAACAATACCTGAAAATCCACTCCAAGCTTCCCTATTAACTGTCACTGTTATGCATTTATAGTCATTAACACCAAGCAACATACTCTGTGCACCATACTCATTCTCTGTCCGAGAGAGGATAATAAGGCCATCCTGAGACTCAAACTCGCTCCTTATCAGATCCACAATTTTTTTCCCATTCTTACTCTCACCCAAACTTGTCAACTGAATAAACAATCTAACATTGTTCCCCCACATATCATTATGACTAAAATCATGATTAACAAGCATAGTCTGATAAACTCCAAATCCCTTATCAGCCCCCTTCCATACACAAGACATCTTTTCCCATCCATAATTTCCACAATCATATTCCCTCCCTACACAATAAGACCCACTTCCACCAAACTCAAACACCATACACAGTTCTGAACCTTGCAAGCTCTCATATAGAGTACCTAAAGTCCCATTGCAGTGAATAACAAGGATAGGGACACATAATTCAGGCAGGGAGGAAATTACCTGAATTTTGTCCTGCCAATTTCTCTTTGGCATTTCAGCAAACACCTTGTGTGCACTAAAAATCTTGCTCAACCCTTCTTGTTTCTCAACCTCAATTAGCTGCTCCTCTATATGCTTATCAATGGCTTCTTTTTGTGCTTCCCAAACTTGTTGTTCAGCCAAAAATCGAGCTAGAAGCATTTTCTCAACTTCGAGCTCATTGCTTACTAGTTGCTCCTCAATTCGTTTCCCTCTCGCCAACATATTATCAATCACAGCCAACATATTAGACAATATCTCCACATTTTTTTCTCGCTGAAGCTCAGATTCAACAACTTGCTGCTGGTACTTCTCCACCTCCAATTGATCCCTCAGCCCATACTTATACTTACGCCAAGCCTCAATTTGTTCCCAAAGCTTCTGCATCTCTGTTTCGATGAGAATCTTCTCCCACTCCCAACCAACTTTGAAAGGATCATATAACATTGATTCTTTGTCCTTCCAAAGTGTAAACAAGTAACTGATATTTGCATCGCACCTTTTGATTTTCTGCTCCAAGTTTTCGATTCGCGGAATCGACTCCATCTCCTCCACAGGTCGCTGGAAGGTCGGCTCTGATACCACTGTCATGAATGCAATCGGATTCATGAGGAAATAATAGCAAAACCAGACTTGATTCAATCTCTCAAACACGATACTACAGCAAGACGATCCTTAATGGATTCTTTTTCTACGATTACAACTACTGGAATAAGCTACTGAAACTAAGAAGATAACATTTGTTCATTCATGACCTGAAATAGAGGTCCTGCTTCCCTTTTGTACGTGACCTAAATGGAGAAGAAGCACCTTGTGATGCAACGGTGCCGTTTCAGCACATAAAACCCTCTTCAACTTAATGAAACGATATCGTTTCCAAGCCATTCCATCCTTCCCTAAAACGGCGCCGCTCAAGGTCATGATCGGATCATGACACACATCCATCCCACCATACCCAAACTATTACAGAGGCGCCAGATCAACATCCACATCTATTCCTCTGTCAATCACACGATTAATCGATGGTTTCAAAAGGGGAATAGAAGGAGAACCCAAAACATGATGTGATTTTGGTGTTCGCAGATTAGATTGACAAAGACAAACGAAGAAGAAGAGCTACATATAAGAATTCAGTGAAATATAATATATATATATAAAAGAGCTACAGAAGAGATTGAATTATAAAAAAAAATATGATTTTTTTAAATATATAAAAATTGATTTTTAAAATATTTTTTGAAATAAATATGATTTTTGAAATATATAAAAATTGATTTTTAAAATATTTTTTGAAATAAATAAGATATTTTGAATTATATAAAAATATGATTTTTGAAATATATAAAAACTGTTTATTTTTTAAAATAAAAATGAGGAGAGAGAGGGTAAATTTAGGTAGAAAAATGAAAAAATAAAAATAAAAAACAAATATAATAAAAATATTAATTAAATTAAAAAAAATGCTTTTTTGTATTTTTAGAAATGTAATCTTATTTTTATGTATTTTTTAAATTATAATATGAATTTTAGAAAATAAAAATAATTTTCATAAATAAAAACTGAATTCATAAAAATAAAAATAGAAATTTTTAAAAAATATTTTTATTTTAAAAATAGTGAAAACTTCATTTTAACACCCAAACAATGAAGAGTATTATTGTCATTTCACTTATTTTCAATTTATGAACCAATGGCATGAGTTTGAAATTTTGAGTAATAGTTAGGGGTATTATGGTCTTTTTAACTTTTTTCCATCCAAACTAATAGAAAGTTAACAGTTGGGTACCGAAGTGAAATTAAACGTTTGGTTTAGGTATGAAAGTGCAAAAAATTTATGACAGGGTATCAAAGTGAAATTAAATGTTTGGTAGGGTATTAAAGTGAAATTTTCCCAAAGTATAATCGTTGGTAAAGCCAACGGATATATTTGTTTACACCAGTCGCCATATGTCGTAGCCGAATAGGCCCGCTGTGATAAATCTGTTACAATAGTGAATCGAATCGTTCGTTCCACTATTTATTAAATCGGAACCCTATAAACCACCTCTCATTGTGCGACTCACGATTCACTGATTAGTAAATCAAAACCCTAAATTCTATATAATGTACATGCAGATTGAGCGATTAACTTTTGTATTGCTTGTAGTGTATTACAAAAAAAAATCCAAACAACCCTTGATATGTGCCGTAAAAAGTAGATGCACTTTTTTATCAGAAAAGCAGTATTATAAATCTCTCCCTTTTCAAAGTTTGTAAAGGGAGGACAAAAGGGTTCTAGCTATAGAAACCCAACAATACAAACAAGAGCACTGCATTCAACGCACAGCCTCCAACCAGAAACCTGACCGAGACACATCTAGTCCAAACCATAATACAACCAATACAAAGGACCGAAACAAGCTAAGGCCTTAATACCCGATTTTACAACCATTAAGCACAAAACCAAAGAACATAAAAGAAGGGCTAAAACCCTTATTTTACAACCATGAAGCTCGTAAGAGAAGGTCTGAAACCCTCATTTTCAACCATGAAGCCCAAACAAACTACCGCCACCCATCACACAAGAGATCCCAAACTACGCCTAAAGTTGAAGAAAACACAAAATCTCATCGGTGTCCTAGAGGACACCGATACGCCGGCGGTCAGCACCGCATAACAACAGAGATAGACCAAAGGTTAAATCCCTGATAGTCAAAACCCAAAGAAATATAGCATTTCAAATTCCAGTGGTCCATAGACAAAAACAACTCGTTAGAGGCCAACACCCAAAAACCCGACGAGCCCCGACTAACAAAGGCGAGAAAACAGAGGAAATCGAATGAATAAATCTTAGGAATGAGCAGCTTTCCACAAGCAGCAGAAAGTGAAAATGATGAAATGAGTTCCTTACCAACCGCAACGACGAGTGGAGAAACCAGATCCACGACGAATCAATGACCTGAAAAGTCAAGAAACGCCTCCCACGAAAGATCTGAAACGAATCGCCGAAGAAGGAGCATAAAACCGCAAAACCAGCCGAAGAGTGCTGATTCAAAAACGACCAGCACAATCCCACTGCACCTGTAGACCAAACGAACAGCACCGAGCTCCGATCGACACCACCAAGATGAAGACAAGTCACCCACAGCCAAATAGGACGAACGTGAAGGTGCGAGGACGACACCTAACACAACTAACCACCTGATCCACGACGATCAGCACCCAGTAGGATGAAGAAATGCGCCCCACGACCAGATCTGAAGCGAGCTACGACCACTAGGAGCGAAAGGAAGCTGACGATCAAAAAACCCAAACGAACCACCATACGCAACTGAATTAGATCCACAACGATCAACATCTAGACGGATGGAGAAACACGTCCCACGACCAAATCAGAAACAACACACCGTCAGTGGCACGAGAGATCGGCTACCCCGATGGCCAACAGCAATACTGTAGGAACCGCCCCCGGTCGATCCCGGTCGAACCGTGAAAATTTGGGAAAAGTTGACTTTCCGCCAGAAAAGTCAACCGATGACTCCAAGAGTCATTCGGGACCTATCCGGGACCCAAAAAGCTTAGTCGTCTTTACGGTTAGCTTAGTTGGGTTGTTTCCTTTCGAATGACTACTTTTGCAAAAAAGTCAAACCCGGGTCAAACTAGGTCGAAGTATTAAAGAATTAATTTAATTTGAGCTGAGATATTTTGGGTAGAAATGGACCCCACATGGACACTTGTCCATGATAGCTTGGAGGGGAAGAAAAAGGTGAGAAAAGACCAATTGGTCCCCACTTGTGGATAAAAGAGAGAGAGAAAGGGGGGGACTAAAGGACGAAAGGGACATTTCCACCTTGAGGATAAGGACACATGTGGACAACTTTTCAGCATATTTGCTCCTTGTCGGCCGAAATTAACTAGCTAAGAAGAGAGAGAATGGAGCTCCATTGAAGAAGAGAAGAAGAAGAAGAAAGTGAAAAAAAAAGGAGCTCCTTTGGGTGATTTCCAACACTAGTCTTCTCCAAAATATCATTTTCCTCTTCCTTTCTCCATTCCGAAGGTAAATCTTCAAACCAAATTCATTTTTATGAAGTTTGGGTTTATGGGTTTTCTAGAAAAGGCATGAAATGGACTTGGGTCTTAGAGATTTAAGGTTCTTAATGTTTAATTAGATAAGTTATGGAGAAAGTGGAGATTGTTGTTGAAGTTTCATTGGTTTTGATGAAACCCACCATGGGTCTTGAAACTTGGGAGTGTTCGAGGTGGATTTTGAAGTTTTAGAGCTTAACAATGGAGTTGTGGAGAATCTAAAACTAGTTAGGAGCTTGTTGGGAGAAATGAGGTATTTTTCCGGCGACCAGAGGTTCGGCGGAGCTCCGGCCGGTCGCCGGAATCCGGCCGGTCGCCGGAATCCGGCCACCGGAGACGGGAATGACCGGCCATGGTCGGCCACACTTAGAACCGTGACCGGCCTGGTCCGGTCCGGCCACCCACGGCCCATGTGTGGCTGTGGGGCCCACATGGCCGGGTGTGGTTTTGTAATACTTGGACGGTCTTGGGTGAACCGCAGGACGGTAATTTCACACCCAGAACGAATTATGGAAGTGATTCATGAAATTTCGGGAAAAGCGATTAGAAACTTTAATTGCGAATTTAGAAAGCTCGGACCCCGGAATTTGATTTCGTCAAGTGCGTTGGAACAAGTAAATTTAATTAGGATTGATAGAAACGAAAAGGGAAATTTTCGGAGTCCTGGGGGACGTTTTCCCGATTCTGGGCAAAATGGGCCTTCCGGACCCATTTTGACAAGTTGAGCAATTGGGGGTTAGTTTGAGTATTTCTCTTTTTAAACCACACTTGAATTAGCATTAATTCTCGTATTACTTGTGATCTTAGACGGAGGAGGCTACTAGGCGACTCGCGTTGATTAAGCGTTTGGATAGCGATCGAGGTAGGGAAAAGTAGCGGATATCGGTTTAATTGCGGAAAGTTACTAGTATGCATAAAGGTTTGATTAAATGATATTACTATAGAATTGCATGTAGGATGTGAGGAACGAGTGAAATGAGGGATAGTTTGCGGGCCATATCGTGCCCGTAGGTTTGGGAATTGCCGTGCTGTAGAATTGCATGTGGGCCATGTCGTGCCCTTAGGATTGCGTGTTGGTTGTGGTGTTATGATTGATGACTTGTGATGCTTGATATGTGGTTTATCCGTTGTTAGATTCAGGATCATGATATGGTATGCTCGGTATGATATGTTGGTATGATCAGTGTGGCATGATATGTTCATTGTGACATGAACTTGCCTTGTGATATGATCGGGTGAATGATAGACCGATGTGGTGTGTTCGGTAATATTGGTTGGTTTGGTAAGCTGTTAATTGAAACATGACTGTGTGATACATTTGAGATATTCATGGATGTGATCCGATACTATATGTTCCGAGACGAGATATTCCGGTACGATACCTACATCGAGGGGGTATGCCGATGTAGGGTGGTATCTAGGCCGAGGGTTTTGTCCCACGTACGCGGTCCCCCGGTGTTACTAGTTCCGATACGATACCTACATCGAGGGGGTATGCCGGTGTAGGGTATCTAGGCCGAGGATGGTGTGATCTATACCCGATGTTGTGTGGTCCGGGAAGACATCTAGGCCGATGCTGTGTGGTCCGATATGATGTATCGTGATTTGTACCCCGATGCCGTGTTTCCGGGAAGATATCTAGGTCGATGCTGTGTGGTCCGGTACGATAAGGTTGAGTCGGGCTGTGGACAGCCGGCGGAGTTTGGGGACTGTTGTACGGGACGTGTGGTTGCTTTACTGTGTGTTGTGTGCTTGATGATTGGATCCGTGATGTGATTGAGTGTGATATTGGTCATGTAAGTATGTTTTGTGATTATGTGATTTCCGTGGTTGTCGTTAGTTGTTGTGCCTTGCTAGCATGCCCTAATTGGACGGTTACCCGTGGTGGTGAGCGGTTAACTCATCACCTTAACTACTTTTTCCTACTGAGCGAAAGCTCACCCCTTTTACTTTACTGTTCTACATGTTTTGAGCGGGATTTGATCTAGCGGGATTCTCGGAGCTTGGGAGTTAGTGAGAGTCTTAGTCTAGTATGGTCTAGAGACGTACTTTCTCTTTGTACTAAACTATTTTTATTATGGTTTAAGCTTCAATTCTTATGGTTGGAATTACTGATTTGACGGTTATTTTAGGAACTTTTTATTTTAAAATTACCTTTATTATTATTATTACTTTTAGTTCACGTCTCGAGTTCGGTCAAAACCGGATTTGGGGCGTGACAAATACGGAGATCATAACCTACTCAGAGCCAGAAATCAGCCACTGTACTACTCAGCTCCGCAGACGTCTTAACATGAGCACCCGCAAGACCCAAACTGAGACACACCACAACGACTTCACGTCCCGTTGCCAGCCACTCCACCGAACCAAAACAGTCCGGCCAAAACCCCAAAGAGAAAGGGGCTCAGAACACCCGAATCCTAGAGTCTGTCCTCCAAATCCGAAAAGAACCACTCCGGTCGGATGAAAGATTGCGGCAACAAGCAAACGGGAGGGAGAAAAGAAGAAAGGGCGCAGGGAAAGAGGAAAGAAGAAAGGGTATAGGGGAAGAAGAAGGAAGGAAGTCGAGAGGAGTAGAAGAGCATACCTCCACCGGCAACAACCCAGGCCGGAACCTTGGCCGTCATCGACAAAGACAACTAAGGGGGCGACGGGATCTAGGGTTTCAGAAGTTTCCGAGAGAAAACGGGTTTAGTTGATGATATGGAGAGAGAGGCTTGCATCAGACCACATCACCGTAACATGAAACTTGTAAGTAGATGCACTTTTGATCGCTTATCATCATATTATATAAAACTGTAATTGTTTGTGCACGAATGAATTGTGGTACACGCCAAAGTTTGGGGCGCAACGTGAGGAGTCAAAGATCCTAAAATAGGGGTAAAAGCTAGAAGTTGAAAGTATATGGTTGTGAAATTTACAGCATCTTCCTTTTTTCCCGTTTGATGCTTTCTATTAACATCCTCTTTCAAGATGACATTTGACTGACTTTGGACTCCTCGCTATACCTATAATAATGGTTTTGAAATCTATGATCCATATCCATCTCAATTCTCAACCCATATTGATTGATAGAGATGATGTGTGTTTTAAAATGTTTATGAAGTGACGTGAACATGATACACCCTATCACTGGGACTGATATTCCCGTAAATTCACGAACCATCCCTTCAACTATAAGTCATAGATAGCTTCAATATTCATATAAATATATGAGAGTGTTTTGGACTTCATTTGATCATAGAGACTCGAGCAAGCTAATAACACAAAAACCACCCAATCCCATTTGATCATATATCATCTGGAAACTCCTTTTGGTCATAAGATGAGGAAAAACGAGACCTCCCTATTCACGAAGAGGGCCTTATTGCAGTTTCTTGTATCCGTTTCTCTGTTTTCTCTTATTCTTCGCTACTACTCCTTATTCTTCTTCTTCCAACCCCTTTCTTTCCATGTCTACATCGACACCAAGTATATGTTCCTCATCTGTAATGGCATCCTCGTTTTTCTTGCCAAGAGCCCCACTTCTATCCCCAGCTCTTCTTCACCAACTGCAGATCACATTAAGACCTCAGTGGATAATCAACATGCCAAAGTTAGCTCCACTGATGCTACTACTGCTGCTGCTTATGATGACGATGATGATTTTGTTGTAGAAGATGAAGAACAACACCAAGAAGAAGAAGAAGCAGAGGAGGGAGAAAGAGCTGAAGATTTGATTAAAGAAAGTTTATCTGCAGAGACAAAAGGAATGGAAGTGGAGGAGGCACCAAATGAAGAAGAGGTGTTGAGTAGAGATGAGCTGAACAAGAAGATTGAAGAGTTCATCAGAAAAATGAAGGAAGGAATCAGGATCGAAGCACAGCAGCAACTAGTTGCTGTGTAGCACACTAGCACCGCACATTTTCGATGTCAAATAAAACAAGCAGCAAAATCAATGTGATGCTTTCCAAGTTTCCTGTTGATTTCAGCTAATGTTATTCAAACCAACTTCAAGTGTCACAGTTAATTTCCCATGTTGTTGGACAATACTAGAAAGTACTTGTAACTGTGCCTACGTATCTGAATTAGACAAGTCATTTGGTAATTAACATTATTAACATAATACCATATTACTGAATTTTGCAGAAAATGGTTTTAACTGGTTCCACAAGTCGGCCAGAATACAATCCATGAGAAACCAGATTTTGATATTATATTTGATGACCAACTGAACTAAAATTTGGAGCTGATAGTTGAATATCCCATCATGGTTATATTCTAACACATACAAATCAGACAATAAACTCAAGTAATAACGAAAATTGGTGAAGCAAAATAATTAATAATTTGCTGGACAATCTACATCCAAGATATCAGTTAGGAGGGACATTTGAAAAGGGCCCATAAATGGAGTCCATAGGCTAAGGTTTTGATAATTGCCTTTGTCATTATCGGTAGTGTGGAAACCGACCATTGTATGAGGGTCTTGGATTCATGTGGCCACAAGTAGAGAGCTTTCGTTGTCATTTAATATTATTTTCCACAAATAAAGAGCGGTCGTCTTGGAAATAAAATATGAAGCAATTATGTCAGATTCATACATGCAACTGCTAGAAGGACCCATTTTGATATAGGATGGATTGATGAAGAGTGCAGCGCAACTTGGGAAAGGGAAGTTCCACCTGTCGGCAAGACGAGAAGGAAAATGACAGTTACCGTCAGTAATATGTTCTTTTATTAACGCGATTTTATATCAACTCAAGACTAAGGTCTCAAATGAGACAATACAAAAAGGAAGAGGAGAAAGATTTAAAAGAAAAACGAGGGCGAATGACCTCAGATATCAAGAGGCACTCTAAAAGATCTTGTAGACATCTGCATCACAAGCTGTGGATCTGAATCCCAAAGATTTCCAGAGCTCCCAAAACCACTTAGCTTTTTTTTTTTGCGCAAGAAGCGAGAGGGACTGACTTCCACCGATTATGCAACCAGAGGGAAGTTAAAGACCTTGCAACGAACAAGCATTTTGCGCTTCTTTTTCCTGAAGCCGATAAAATCCAGAAAAGAACCCGGACGAGAAGCTGATAGCAAAGAGACTTTCGAGGACCCTAAGGAGAGAAGCCCCTAAGCCTTGCCCAAGGTTTCCAACGCAACTTACTCCACCAGATATGGAGTTGGGTTGAAAATCTTGGCTAAAGAAGACCCAACACAAGGAGTTGGGCCGAGAAACATGGCCAACGAGGGCTCATCCATCCGAGTCTTAGGACACTGTGAACACTTCGCGTGCTCCTCGAGAGTCGACAACTGTAAAGGCACCTCGAGAACCTCGGGGACCAAACTTAGGCCTTTCAATGAAAACGCCTCAAAAATCAATGGGACACCTTCGAGCCGATCACCGGGGGCCGGAGAAGCGAGGGAAGCGAGAACCGAGGCCATGGAAGGCAAAAGGATGACGGCTCCATCCTCACCGGGGAAGAAAGGTCGAAACTCCCCATCTTCAAGATCTGAAAGAGATTTTGAAAAACCAATCGAGGGGATCAAAATCGAGTCTGGGAAAAGGATTTTGGTTCCCGGAGAATTGAAGCTGAACACTCTTGCTCGTCAGAGAAAAATTGAATGATAAGACGAGGACGAAAGTGTGATCAAGTCTTTCACGAGAGGTATAGCAAGGATGGAGGAACTGTTAGGCGGTGAAGACTATGGGTTGTGGGCCCACTCTCCTCTCTAGGGTTTCCTATTGTTCTCTCATATGTATCTATATATATGGCTTTGTTGTAGCCGTGTATTAGTATGTAGCAATTGTGTTATGCGGTAGTAGCACAAATAGAAAAGGTTACAGAGAGGTGAGCGCAGAAGGGGGTATTACCAGAAAGAGTTGAGTGTGTATTTAATACTCCATTGGAGATTATAGTAAAAGCTTTACAGTCGACAACTAGACGTAGCTCCTATTCTGGGAGTGAACCAGTATAAATCTCTGCTGTCTTTTTTCTTTTATTGTTTTATCGTTCATCGTTCTTCAGGGACAGGAATTAGGGTTTAATTCCTTTCAAATGGTATCAGAGCCTGGTTTTGTGTTCGGGATTCGGAAGACCATGGCTGGCGACGATGGTTTTGCTCACGGGATCGGGAGATTCGATGGTACCAATTTTGCGTTCTGGAAAATGCAAATGGAAGATTACTTGTACTGTAAAAAGCTACATGTGCATCTAACGGGGAAGCCGGAAAAGATGGATGATGCTGAGTTGGCTCTTCTGGATCGACAAGTTCTGGGGGTTGTGCGATTAACCCTGTCGAAGAAGGTCGCACACAACGTGGTGAAGGAGACGACCACTGCAGGCATGATCAAGGTCCCGTCTGACATGTACGAGAAACCTTGCGCAAATAACAAGGTATTTTTTATGAAAAAGTTTTTTTTATCTAAGAATGGAAGAAAGTGGATATGTGGCTGCACATATGAATGATTTCAATACGATTGTTAGCCAATTGTCATCTGTGGAAATTGATTTTGATGACGAGGTTCGTGCCCTAATTTTATTGGCATCTCTACCACCGAGTTGGGAGCCAATGAGGGCAGTGGTAAGTAATTCCGTTGGGAATGCGAAATTAAAATTCACATATGTTAGACATCATGTTCTATCTGAGGAAGTCAAAAGGAATGATGCAGGCGAGAGCTCTTCCAATTCTGCCTTGAATGTGGAACACAGGGGTAGAGGAACAGGGAGAAGGTTCGACAGGAACAAGGACAAGTCAATGTATAGAAACAGTAGAAGCGCGTCCAGATTTGGAAGAACAGTGGAGTGTTGGAACTGTGGAATGACAGGTCACTTGAAGAAGAGAAAATTTGGGATGTGCAGTTAATGCGACCACTGATGAGATTGGTGACACATTGATCACATGGGCGGATTGCTGAAAAGACTTTGTCATGGGGAAATGCAGCGTTGAAGAAACTGTTGCAGCGGCAGTTGGAAACTCCAAGGATACATTGCTACTGTTCGTCGATAGTCCGATCGATAATTAGGTACTTGATTCGGGAGCGTCCTTCCATACCGATCCGAGTCAGGAAGCAATGGAGAATTATGTTGTTGGGGATCTTAGAAAGGTCTATATAGCCGATGGCTTGCCACTAACCATTGTCGGTCACAGAAACATTACGTTGAAGATGTCGAATGGACGCACATGGACGATAAAGAAGGTGAGACATGTGCCGAAGATGAAACGGAATCTGATTTCCGTTGGTCAACTTGATGATGAAGGTCACAACATTACCTTTCGCCAAGGTAAGTGGAAAGTGGCAAAGGTTGCAATGGTGGTTTCTCGTGGTCAGAAAACCGACACCCTCTACATGACGACAAGCTGCCCTGATTCAGCAGATGTTGTTGACTATATCCAGAAGACCGAGTTGTGGCTTCAACGACTTGGGCATATGAGCGAGAAAGGTATAAAGATTCTCGTTAAGGAGGGAAAGATTTCAAAGTTGAAATCAGTGAATCACCATTTGTGTGAGAGTTGTGTGCTTGGGAAACAGAAGAGAGTGAGTTTCTCAACCGGAGGAAGGGAGTTGAAGACGGAGAAATTGGCATTGGCTCACACCGATGTATGGGGACCAGCCCCGGTAGCTTCCCTAGAGGGTCACACTATTATGTGACGTTCATAGACGACTCAACTAGAAAGGTTTGGGTGTACTTCATGAAACAGAAGTATGATGTGTTCAATGTTTTCAAGACCTGGAAAGCTTTGGTTGAAAACGAGACAAACCTGAAGATAAAGAGTCTAAAGTCCGATAATGGTGGAGAGTACATTGATGGTCCATTCAATAAATATTGTGCTCAGAACGGGATCAAGATGGTGAAAACGATTCCAAAGACACCTTAGCAAAACAGAGTAGCGGAAAGGATGAATCGGACGCTGAATGAGCGTGCAAGAAGCGTGAGACTACATTCTGGGCTACCGAAGACGTTCTGGGTTGATGCGGTTAACACCGCGACGTATCTGATCAATCGAGGACCATCCGTTCCTTTGAATTTCAGAATTCCAGAAGAGTTGTGGAGAGGAAAAGATGTAAACTTATCTTCCCTGAAAGTATTTGGTTGTTTGTCTTATGTTCATATTGATGCCGCTTCTAGAAGTAAACTTGATGCAAAATCTAAGAAGTGTTATTTTATTGGCTATGGTGATTCCGAGTTTGGTTATCGTTTTTGGGACGATCAAAACCGGAATATCATCAGAAGCAGGGATGCCATCTTTAATGAACAGGTGTTCTACAAAGACAAGCTGTAGTAGACGCCGGAGAGTCGAGAGTCCAAGAATGAAAAATCAGCTATGGTTGACTTGAGAGAGATTCCTACACACGAACCAGAGCCATGTCGGAAGAAGAGGAACCTGAAGTTCAAGAAGAGATTCAGGAAGATAGCGACCCGGAAGTCGAAGAACAAACGCCAACCTCCACCGTACGCCGAACTTCTCGGATAAGAAGGCCGACGTAGAGGTTCTCACCGTCGCTAGACTTCATCTTGCTTACCGACAGAGGTGAGCCTGAATGCTATGATGAAGCAAGGAATGTTGAGGAATCGAGCAAGTGGGAGCTGACAATGAAGGATGAGATGGACTCATTGTTGTCAAACCGAACATGGAAGCTAGTTGAGCTTCTGGCTGACAAGAAAGCATTGCAAAACAAGTGAGTCTATCGGATTAAAGAAGAGCACGATGGAAGCAAGCGCTATAAAGCGAGGTTGGTTGTCAGAGGCTTTCATCAGAAAGAAGGCATTGACTACACCGAGATTTTCTCCCAAGTTGTTAAGCTGGTGACTATTCGAACAGTTCTTGGGTTAGTGGCAAAAGAAGATCTACACCTTCAACAGATGGATGTGAAGACTGCTTTCCTTCATGGTGAGTTAGAAGAAGAGATCTACATGAGACAACCAGAGGGTTTCGAGGTCAAAGGCAAGGAGAAGATGGTGGAAAGCTCCAAAAGAGTTGTACGGTTTAAAGCAAGCTCCAAGACAGTGGTATAAGAAGTTCGACAGCTTCATGAAGAAAGCCGAGTTCAGGAGGTGTGAGGCAGATCATTGCGGCTACTTCAAGAGATTTGGTAACTCGTATTTGATATTATTGCTCTATGTTGATGACATGTTAATAGCAGGAGCAGATCTTACAGAGATTGAGAAGTTAAAGAAGAGGTTGTCGAAGGAGTTCGAGATGATAGATCTCGGAGCTACAAAGCAAATCCTCGGGATAAGACTTACACGGAGCAAAGAAGGGCTGAAACTGTCACAAGAAGATTATGTGAAGAAGGTCGTGAAAAGGTTCAACATGGATGATGCCAAGTATGTTGGAACTCCTCTAGGCAATCACTTTCGGTTTTCTAAAGGCGACTCACTCATGATAGAAGAGGATAGGGAATACATGGATAAGATTCCATACGCTTCAACTATCGGAAGTCTTATGTATGCGATGGTATGCACGAGATCGGACATTGCACATGCAATGGGAGTTGTGAGCCGATTTATGAGTGATCCGGGAAAACAACATTGGGAAGCCGTGAAGTGGATTTTCAGGTACCTTAAATGAAGCTCAAGTACGGCATTATGCTTCAGGAAGTCCGATTCGGGACTTGAAGGGTTCGTTGATGTAGACTATGGTGGTGACATCGATAGTAGAAATAGTACATCCGGTTATGTCTACACATTCGGAGGTACTGCAATCAGTTGGATTTCAAGGTTGCAGAAGATTGTTACTCTTTCTAGCTACGAGGCTGAGTACGTGGCCGTGACGGAGGCTACGAAGGAGATGATTTGGCTTCAGTCCTTTCTACAGGAGCTGGGGCATAATCGGGAGGGCAATTTCCTTCACTGCGACAGCCAGAGCGCCACTCACTTGACAAAGAACCCGGCGTACCATGCTCGAACGAAGCATATACAACTTCGTTACAACTTCATCAGAGAGGCTTTGGAGAACAAGATGCTAGTTCTCAAGAAGATCGCAGGTAATGAGAATCATGCGGATATGTTTACAAAGGTCATGCCAAATGAGAAGTTGAAGTTATGTGCAACTTCAGTGGGCTTAGCCGAGTGAAGAGTTGAGCCACCGCTTGTAAATGCTTAAAGACAGGTGATCGAGATTAGTCTTCAAGTGGGAGATTGTTAGGCGGTGAAGACTATGGGCCGTGGCCCCACTCTCCTCTCTAGGGTTTCCTATTGTTCTCTCATATGTATCTATATATATGGCTTAGTTGTAGTCGTGTATTAGTATGTAGCAATTGTGTTATGCGGCAGTAGCACAAATAGAAAAGGGTACAGAGAAGTGAGCGCAGAAGGGGGTAATACCAGAGAGAGTTGAGTATGTATTTAATACTCCATTGGAGATTATAGTAAAAGCTTTACAGGCGGCAACTGGATGTAGCTCCTATTCTGGGAGTGAAGCAATGTAAATGTCTGGTGTCTTTTTTTCATTTATCGTTTTATTGTTCATCGTTATTTGGGGACAGGAATTAGGGTTTGATTCCTTTTAGGAACAAGAGTTTACCGGCCATCGCAACGATGTTGAGGATCGAATTCTGAGTCTAGCCAAAAAGGGGAATACCGACTATGGACACCAACCGAAAGCAACCCCCGTTAGAAAAATATGAGATGTTGGTGTAGAAGAAATAGAACCAGATACACAACCAAGATCATTCAGCTCTTACAGCAACATTGAAAGCCTCTAAACCTGAAAATGAGATAAGGAAAAAGGGTTGTCCAACATTGAATTCTGGCCAGATTGTGGCAAGGCTTTGGTAAGAGGCAGCCACTCCGACAATGCTGAGCCTAGAGCTTTGGTCCAACTCGCATTAAAAGAGTTGGAGCAAGAGAAAACCTGGGGTGGAGAAACAAAGGTGGGGATGCCTTTGACGAGCCTGCCAACACATCACGGAAGGACAGACCACTAAGAGAAGGAATGTGCTCGGACTCAACTTGAGAAGCAATAGAATCCACATAGTAGGTTAGGGAGAAGTCGACGATGAGGGATTCAGAACCTAGTTTAGAGTGATGCAAGGAAGAAATAGCTAATGTTTCTTCATATGCATTGACGAAGTGAACGAAATCGAATCTCTTCTTTGACCTGTTGAGCTTTACCGATAGAAACGCTCGACGGATCGAACCAAAGGAAGAGAAAAGATTGAGGAGCTGCTCACTAGAGAAAGCATGAGGAAAGTTACAAAAAAAGAGCTTTGGACAGGGAGGGTCAGAAGGATGTGAGGATGAGGGGGGAAGAGGAGGTAGTGAAGGGTCATGAGGCTTATACGCCATTATCGTTAGTAATACTTGAACGTAGTAGTCTAAACTCTCCAAGAAACAAAAAAAAAATAATACCTTACATGTTCCAACTATTCTTCTTCTTCTTCTGTAGGAGCTTCATAATGAATTCAGGTTTAGCGAAGCATAACCATAAACAAATTCTCATAACAACTTACACCTTCAGTCATGCTTGCATAATTATTGATGTGTTAGAAGACTAATTGTTTAAACTTTTATAACTCTTATCAGGATAGGGTTATTAAGTAATATGAACTTATCGGTACAATACTCATAAGAAATACAGACACAACCATGAATTCTCGTAGAATAAAATAAAAACAATCAATTCTGTGTACAAAGGTGCAAGAAAGAAAAACCATTGTGCATGAAATAAAATAAATAGGAACTATCAAAAACTAGAGAATGATAGAGATTAGAACCGGGATTGGGTTAAGAAACTCAATCAAAAACTCCTCTAGCCTGCAAACTTGCCATATCCAACTCTCCAAAGCTTAAACCCATGAAAAGGGAGAAGTTAGAGATGGTGGGAGGCTTCATGGAAGCTTGAATCCTCTTTGAATCGTCAAAACTATGGCCTCAAGTGGTAGAAATTTGCTCCAAGATGAAGAACAAGCATGGAGTTTGAGAGAAAAGAAAGAACAAAGAAGAATAAAACTTGAAAATGATTTTTTCGGTATCAAATTTTGATTTCAAAGAAAAAGCTTGGACGTACAAATAGCAAGGAGTAAAAAATGTCTAAGCATCTACATTCACGCGTTGCAAGCTGGGAAGAGTTGTTGCTAATGTATGAAATCGTGTGCGGGCATAAGCATTGAAGCACAACTGCAACCGTCCATCAGATTCGTTGATCTCGTGGTCAACATATCAAACGGCTGCAAGGATGGTCAATGCACGTGGATCGGACGACTCAACTCTTGTTGGCGAGAAGGTTAGTTGATCCAACGGTTTGAGGAGCCCACTCGCACGGTGTGAGATAGTGTCGGGCCACACTGAACTGTATTGAGGATAAGAGCGCCATGTGGTGCTATCTGATTGTCTCACATGCCTGCTTTATTTCAACTCTTTCCATTTTAAACTCTTATCTTCTATCGCTCATTCCCGTTCCGTTTGTGCTTTGATTGACCTCGTTCTCGCGCCAATATTTTTATTTTTTTGCGGTTCAAAAAAAGACCAATGATGAATATATTTGGATCATTTGAAAAATATCGATGATGAACGAGGTATTACGCAATTATTAGTAAATGCTAAAAATATATATATAAAGGGGCACAAATAAGGTAAAAACATGGAGAAACTAATGTAGCACATATTTACGGTCATCATCGGAGTACGACGTACCAGTCCCCTTCTTGCCCCTAAAAGATGGGTCTATCGGAAAGCTAGTCCACCCTCTATCGGAAACGTTGGTAGATGTCCTCTTGTAGATGTGAAGACCAAGTTGTATCTCTCTGTCGAAGAAGGAAGCAATGCATCAGATGAAGAGAGAGGGAGGGAAGCTCCGGTATAGAAGCCACCGGACTCACGCCCATTAATCGTCGTCGTTATTAGATAAGAAGCAGTCGTCATTCCCTACTAACCCTAGCAAGAACGGAGTACTTTCAGGTTTTCAGGTCAATTGAATTATCTATATACATATAAGGTCGGGTTATACGACTTAAATATCAATTTAATTAATTAGACATGACTTTTGTTCTTATACACATTTATATATATATTTATTTCATTTCATGTGAAATTCATAAATAAACTATTACTAAAAGGATTTCGTAATAAAAAACTAGACATCTTTTGAGTCTGAGAGACTAAGAGTGTTTTTCCTCTGCTAGGGTTCGTTTGAAACAAACACTGCCGCCGTCCATCTTCTTCTCCCCCGATTCAAATCCCTACCTTTCTCCCTTCCATTTCCATCTCAATCATCATGGTTAGTAGCAAATTTGCGACTCCATCTTTGAAAATGACAACCCCAAAGGGCTCACCCTCGCTCGTCAAGCTGCTGCAGCAACCGACTCTATCGATACAACCACATGCATGCGCGGACTCTACCGGCCTGTAGACACCAGACCCTACCACTGGAGCGTCTCCTCTGCCATCGCCGGTCTCGCCGCTAGGGGAAGCTTTGGTGATGCATGTCCCGAAAAAGCCATCGGGGACGCAACCAGTCCCGATCTGGCCAAGACTGCAACTCCCACCAGCAGGCGTGAAATGGAAAGAAGCCACGCCCCCGTCAACGACTGTCCGACCACAAGCGTCTGTTGGGGAAGCATCATCATCGATTATCCCAATATTACGTCGGGAGATCTACAAACAGCGACGGGCACAACCGGTAGAGGAGGATGCAGATGATGATGAGGAAGTGATTGTCGTCCCAGTGGAAGCCGTCTCTGCCGCATCAAACAGATAGTACCGCCACTCCCTCACCGACCGTATCATGGGGGATGCACGGTGCAACGTCTCTACCCTCTACGGTTAATGATAAAAAAATTGAAGGTCAAAAGCTTGGCCGTGGAGTGTCTGAACAGGAACATTGTCGTTTTCCATTTCCTGACTGGCGAGGCCTTGGAGAACATCTGGCACCGAGGTCCATGGGTGTTCAGTGGTTACCTGGTTCTTCTGGTGTCGTTGTTACCCTACATGCAGCCGAGCTCCATCATTTTCCGATTTATGAAGATAGGGGTTCAGCCCTTCAACGTCCCGGTAGACGCTCGGAACCCTACAGTCTGATCCCTCCTTGCTAATGCTTTGGGCACTGAGGTATTATCTGCTCATATTCCGAATCAACGATATTTAGATGATTATATGTGTTTTCAGTTGAGCCCTGATGTGGACAGTCCGTTGTGAAGAAGAGTGCAGCTGCGCTTCCCTGGACACCGGACTTCGTCCACGGTGGAGTTGCAATATGAGCATCTCCCAGGTTTTTGTACGAGGTTCGGCCGGTTGAACCATCGTATTGGTGCATGTCAAGCAAACATCGCAAGAGTGGGGGGTGGGGAGAGGGGAGGTTGGGTTCCATGAATCCTTAAGGGTACAAATGGGATTGAATGTGGACCGCCTGATTCGTACGGATTGGGGAGCACCTAGGGCACCGCGGGTGCTTCCTATGGATGAGCTTCTTATATCCCTTACTATTGGCCCGACTTGGGGACCACAGGGTGGTAAGGTACTCCCAATGCTACCACCTCCGGGTTCCCTTGCGCTGGCAAAAGAGGAGGAGACTCTTTTAGAGACTTGTTACATGGCTATGGAACATCCCGATGGGATGGTTCTAGTTACTCAGCAGGCGCATTCAGGATCGTTAGAAGGATTCGCAGGGATCACAAAGACCTGTGACCTGGGTAACATCTCCGAGGATGAGGGCCTGTAAGCTTTTGCAGCAAGACCAACGATCGATATGATGGATGGTGGGGGGGAAGAAGAAGGAGCCGACAGGTCCGATGGAAGGTCCGGGACTGGTGAGGATGAAGGCGAACAAGGGTAAGGGGAAGGGTAGGACGGGACAGTGCTATACCCGGACTACAAAGCTGAAGAAGGCACTGGATCTCTCAGGATTTTCACCTCGGCAATTGAAGGATGAGGAAGATAGTGAGGATCAACAGGCAAGGGCTTCTAAACAACCCCACCAGGGCCAATGAGAGGACCCCGGGATGGGGGGAGGGGTTCTGACCCTATTCCCCTAGACCTGGGATGGATGGTGCTTGTTCGTCCCGGGAAGACTCTGGAAGCATGAGAGGATCATTTCTTTTACAATTGGTTTTTATTTTCAGTTTCTATTATGTTATTTGGACTTATTTTATGCTTTAAATTTTATTGTTGGTTTTACTTTCCCTTTGTTTTTGGGACAATCGGAATAGATCTCAATTAGTTTTGTGTCTGTGAAGACTAAGCAGACTTTCTACGGGTCCAAGAGCGTCGGGTACTCTTAGGGGGACTCGGATTATATTCTGAAGTCTAAAATTTCGGTCCTTTTGTAACCCCTATTGACAGTAATACATTTTGATCTCGTTATCGTTTCAAAAAAAAGAAAGATTTTGTTATTGTAAATGGTCATTTCAATTTCAGTTAATGCAATCTCGAAGACTCACTATCCACAACAAGAATCCTTAACTACAGATATATGAGGTCGATGACGAGATCAGCAAATGTCCATGATAAACATGAATGTGTTCACCAGAATTTGGTTGACTATGAGCCTGAGGCAATTTAAATCAATGCCAAGTTACCTAAATTGCTTCCGGGAGCAAAACTAATAACACTAAGCATAACATGAATCATAAGATCACTGAATATAAATTAAAAAAGAAAGATAATTTTGTACAGTGATCCAGAGTACATATTCATTATTTGTTAATTGTTATCATACTAAGATGACATTTTCACGTGGAACAAAAGACTCTAAGAAAAGCTCTCTGCCGTAGTACTCAAAAATCATGGTTATGGTCATGGTTTTTACCATGCCCTATGCTATGGTTATGATTCTTTCTTCTACACATCCTCTCTCTTGCATCTTCCTTATAGATCATACGAAGGTTTTTTCTACTAGAGTGTCTTTCGAGCCGCCTATAGCCACCGCGACGTTGACTTTCTCCCGCCACCAACGAAACGTCTTCCGACCTTGTTCGGGCCCTCCTCTACAAATCCGGGGGTTTCCGTCTCTGAGGCCGCCAACCCTGATGTTGCCGCCGCCGTCTTTGAAGTCTCCGACGTCTCTGATGTCATCGTCGTCTCTAATGCTGCCGCCATCTCTAATGTCGCCACCATCTTTAGAGTCGTCCCTGAAGCCGTAGTCGTAACTGGCGCGTCCTTCTCCTTGGCCTCCAACGCCGCAACCACCTCGACCCCTTTCACAATTATGGATGTGGCTAATTGAGAGGGTCCTTTTTATTTTATTTGAGTTTGTCCTTGCAAGATCAATGCCTAGTGAACAGAGAATCATGGATTTTTTCAGGGAGGGAACCCCGATTCATGTACTGCCTCCCACTATTACTATTGAAGTCCTTGGCCAATTTTCGGAGCAGGAATTCCAGTATCACCTTCTCAACCCCCGTCTTCCTTCCTTGCTATACGGCATCCCAGTTTAGCGTTAGCTTGCCTATATGGTGTTGGAATTTTAAGATCAATTCTATAAACTTTGATGCAGAATTGAAGAGGAACGTAAAGCTCAGTTTAATTCAACCGTTTCAATTGTTATACTTCTATAAGACGAAGGAAAAGAATTAATAAACAATATACATACCTGGATCTATGAATTCCTACTTGGTCTGTGATCTTTTTCTTCTCTCTTTTTTTTCCTTGATGTTCTCTGTAATGGTTCAGAGAGTGTTTTCCATTCTAGTCTAAAAAAAAACTGATATGTTACCAATACACAAAATTGGGAGAAAAAGGGGATAATTATAACCCTAACTACCAATTCATCCATTGGACTCAACCACCATCAAGTTGGGCTTCTCTAATTTAATTAGGTTAACATGTATATGGGCCACTTAATAGATAATAATTAACAATCTCCCACTTGGCTCATGATACGACTTGATGATTCCACGTTAGTCAACCCATATGTGCACATACTGATTATGTAGAATCATTTAGTCATCTGCAATTGAATTTAATTAATAGGGGTAATGGTGGTTTCAAGTTACTTTATCAACGAGATCTCTCCCATGTACCACTCTATTAATATAATCCAAGTAAACTATAATCAAGGAATACCATAATCTTTAAATTTTCACATACCAATCAATGTATACAACATGATGTGAAAATTAACAAATAAGCAAAACATGACTTTAATTGAATTCACATAAATTTATGTCATGAATCTAATACGAGCAATAAAACATTCTTGTATATATATAAATCACAATTATGTTAACAATGACTTATCTGTGACACCCATTCTCTCAACATGGCCATTATATATCTTGGGTGGTAATCCTTTAGTCAACGGATCCGCTACCATTAATTATGTACCGATTTGCTCGATCGACACCCTTTGTTTTGTCAAGTACTTTATATCCATGTATTTTGCACCTTTAGAGTACTTATCATTTTTAGAGAAGAAGATAGCCGCTGAATTATCATAATAAATTCTCAACGGCCTAGCAATACTATCAACAATGCTAAGGCGTGAGAAAAAAAAACCGCAACCACGATGATTGGACAGTGGCCTCAAAACACGCCACAAATTCCGCCTCCATGGTGGAAGTAGCAATAACAGACTGCTTCCCACTCCTCCAAGAGACTGATCCTCCAGCTAACAGAAACACATACCCAAATGTAGATTTCCTCGAATCTACACATCCAGCGTAATCTGAATCTGTATAGCCGACAAGCTCCAAGTGATTTGATCTTCTGTATGTGAGCATGTAGTCTTTGGTGCCTTGTAAGTACCTAAGAACTTTTTTTGCAACTTTCCAGTGATCCATTCCTGGATTACTTTGATATCGGCCCAGCATACCAACAACGAAACTGATATCTGGTCGAGTACATGTATGAGCATACATCAGGCTTCAAACAACTGAAGCATAGGGAATAATTTCCATTGCTTTTCGTTCCAAATCATTTTGGGGACACTGTTTTTCATTAAGTTTATCCCCTTTTTGAATCAGAACTATTCCAGTTGAGCATTTGTCCATTCTAAATCTCTCAAATACTTTGTTGATATAACCCTTTTGAGACAATCCTAACAATCCTCGTGATCTATCCCGGAATATTTCTATTCCAAACACATAGGATGCCTCACCCATATCCTTCATTTTAAAATTCTTGGAGAGGAAAGCTTTAACATCATGTAGTAACCCTTTGTCATTTGCAGCAAGTAGTATATCGTCAACATATAGAATGACTATTATGAATTTTCTCTCACTAGTTTTCATATAGATACACCAATCCACGGTGTTCTCTACAAAACCATATGACAAGATGATACTATTAAATTTAATGTACCATTGTCTGGAAGCTTGTTTCAATCCATATATTGACATCTTTAACTTCCACACTAAATTTTCTCTACCTAAAGATAAGAAACCCTCATGTTGGTCCATGTAAACTTCTTCTTCCAAGTCACCATTAAGGAAGGCGGTCTTCACATCCATCTGATGAAGTTCTAGATCATAATGAGTTGTTAAAGCCAAAACAATTCGTAAGGAGTCTTTCTTTGACACTGGAGAAAATGTCTCCTTATAGTCAATGCCATCTTTTTTAGTATAACCTTTTGCAACGAGTCTGGCTTTATATCTTTCGATATTGCATTGTGAGTCTCGTTTGGTTTTGAAAACCCATTTACAACCCATTTGCTTTGCAATTTCTGGCATTTCTACAAGTTCCCAAACTTTGTTGTCATCCATTGACTTCAACTCTTCTTTCATGGCATCGAACCATTTTCCGGAATTGTTACATTCCATGGCTTGTTTAAATGAGACGTTATCTTCATCAACATTCAAGTCACATTCATGTTCAAGTGAGTATATCAAGTAATCATTTGAAATAGCTGGTCTTTTCTGACTTACAAACCTTTGTGGTGTTATTTCTTGTTGTATCACTTGCTCATTTTCAACTTGTGTATTGTCAACAGGTTCATCATTTTCATTTTCATTCTGTGGGTCTGGAATATCATGTTGTTGTTCCATTGAATTGAATGTCTTTGATGTAACACGAGGAACAACAACTTGAGAAGAACTACTAGGTATAGTAGGTTCCATTTGGATTTCTTGAATATCCACTTTTCTAAATTCCTCACTCCTACTGAACTCTCCATTCTCAATGAACCGAGCATTACCAGACTCCATTATTCTCATACTATGGTTAGGACAGTAAAATCTATACCCTTTCGCTTTTTCTAGATAGCTGATGAAATAACCACTCATGGTTCTTTTTGTTTATCAGCAAAGCATAATATAAAAACATGTTCTTTGAAGAGAAGAACAGATGAGGGATTATAACCTAAGAAGCGTTCCTCAGCGGGAACCTCAACACCCTGAGGGAAACCAGAACAACAACATACCGAACCACAGCACAAGGGACTAGCAACACCCTAAGAACAGAAATAACAACCAGAAGATCCACAACCAAAGGAAACAGAGCCCTACCAGAGACTTACAAGAACAAGCAACAAAAAAGGGGTCTTAAAACCAGATTTTCCCACCATGAAGAACGAAACAAAACATGTCTAAAATACCCAGATTTTTCCACCATTAAGAGCAAACATGAAAGGCAGCCAACCAACAACCCGAGTCTCCCTAACTCTAACCCTAACTTAACTTGGAAATCCCAACCCCTGCTCCAAAGAAACACCCACCCTTCACGAGATAGAATGGGGAATTTTAAGATGTTGTTGGCCAACACCGCAGTCGGCGGAGCAGATCCGAAAGAGGAACGGCTAAACCCCACTAGTCCTAAGCAACCAAAGACAAACGGCTTCCAAGGGCTGAGATGCTCAAAGAGCTCGTCAACGGCCAACACCGAATAACCGACGAGCCCAGACCCATTGGAAAGTCCAGGAAGATTAGAAGACCGAATGTATGGTTGAAAGGAGGGGAGGAAGGAGAAACCAAACTAGACTAGGGCAGGGAAGAGAGAACTTACCACGGAAGCCTCAGATCTGTCCCAAAGACCATATCTGAAGGCGAAGAAGACAAGGGAGAAGCCATCCTCCACCGATGTAAAACCCCACGTTTTTAAAACGCGTATTTTTTTTGTGGAATCAGAAACATGGAGGTAGGAAAGTGCAACAAGTGTTGTGTTTAAAAGAATTCAAAAAAAAAAGAGAAGAGCAGGCCGGACCAAGCCTGGGCCAGCAGAAGGACTGGGTCTGAGCCCAGTGCGTGCCAGGCCCAACCAGTTTCAGGCCCAAGGAGGTGTGCCCAAACCCTAGCAACAGCTACCTTATCCTCAGCTTCACGCACGATTTTTGAGGAACGCCTCTCTCTCTCGAAACACACCTCTCCCCCTCGCGCTAGCAGCTCCCCTTCCCTCTCACCAGATCAACGCCGGCGACCTGACCTCGCCCTCCCTCTACGGCCTCGCCATCAGCCGCGCCGAGCCCTCACTTTTCCCCTCCGAGCTTCAATCGGACCTTCCGTGGTCGGAATCGAAGCGTCGCCGGGGTACGATGTCTCCAAGCTCGACCTCGCTCGGTACCCTCGTCGTCCTTCTCTCCTCCGTGACCCACCGCCAGAAGACCAGCCTAACGAGCTGGGTAGGAACAAGAATCGCCGTCGGAAACCTGAGCTCCGTCGAGCTCCACTCGCCGGAGAGCTTGGGCCCTCGTCAGATCTGAACGAGAGGCGAGCGTGGGTCCTCGCCTGAGCCACCGCCGCCACGACCTCGGGTTCGTCGTGGACCTGCCGCCTTCCTCCGCCTCTTTCCCTCGTCGTCGCACCTCACCTGCCACCGTGGAAGACCGCCGGAGTAACCCTTGCTCATCGGCGTCACGTCTAGCTCAGGCCGATCGCACCAGGCCAGATTGGGCAGGGCAAACCGGGCCTTGGGCCAGAAGAGAACTGGGCCAAGAAGGCCTTGGGCCTGGGGGAAAGATCGGGCCAGACAGACCAGAAGACGGGCCTTGGGCCCAGTTGGACTTCCGGACCGGGTCTGGACCGGGTTCGGGTTCGGATCCGGGTCAACCGGACTTTAATGGAAACCGTTTTAAAATCAGATTTAATTAACCGGTTTAACGAACTCAAGGTCAGACTTTGAACGGGAAATTCTTGGTTAAATCAAAGGACCATTGGACTTTTATCTTTATTGATTGGACTTTTCTTTGTCTAATCTAGACGGGACTTCGCCCGAGATCAAGGGCTTGGACCCGAGCTAGAAGAGCAAAGATCACGCTGGAACCCGTGTGAAGAACGGAGTGGCGACCACCGGGCTTATCATCAGAGTGTTGAGAGGAAGACCTCGAGGTAGGGAAAGTCTTAACTCCTCGTTTATGATGCTTAGTATGCATGTTAGGCTAATAAAATTGGAAAGGTCCTAGAAATGCCTATAGGATGCGAATAACTAGAATAATTGTCTTTCAATTACTAATAACCGGAAGTGTCTAGTGGTGAATGATTAGGATGCCAATCACAAGTGTAACTCGCTTTCAATACTTGGGAATTGTTTGACTGGTAGAGTGGCCTTGGCAAAGCCCTTAGATTAGTTGCGTGTTAGGATCACATGCTTGGTTGTTTGGTTGCTTAGTGGATAGGCTAAAGAGTCTAATGGAACTAGTTGAATTGCTTATGCGAATGCTCGATTGAAGGTTTTTATGATTGGTGGATTAAACTCGTGCTTGACCGTTGATTGTTTTGAATGATTGCTTATCTTCCTTAAATGGTTGCTTGGAGCATCGAGTATGACTGGTTGTACCGAGCGGTGCAATCAGGTGATCGATGCCCCGTGGGGTCGAGACTGGTAAGTGAACGGTAAGTTTTGATTGTGTGATTCGTGTGTTGTGATTATGTGATTCGTGTGATGTGTGTTGTGGTGAATTGGTGATGTGTGAGCTATGTGTGACAGCGAATTGGTGGTTATTGGGATTGGATTGTTTCTTGTTTCGGCTTGAGTGTGTTATTCAATTATTAACTGATTATTATCGAATTGTCCAAGTGTATGCTTCCTATGGGAGTAATACCTTGGTTCCCGAGGACATAAAATCCTTTGGAGACGTTTCTGAGAATCCCGATGATAAGCGCCCCGAAGGGTTGTTTCCGGTCGCCTCAATGATATGCGTCTCCTCTGGATTTGAGGAAAAATCCGAGAGGACACATCATCTGTGGATCGGAGGGTGGTGACTTCATGTGCCACGGCATTGGCTGGATTACCTATTACCCGTGTTTGTTAAGAACTATCTTGTTGACTTTGCTGTGGATTTTAGTGCGTTTAAAGTCCACCTGGTTATGGATTTTCTCTACTGAGCGCAAGCTCACCCCTATGAGTTTATTGTTGTGTTTACAGACTTGATTGACGAGTAGAGGCTCGGGAGCTTCTTGGTGTGGGTGTCGGTAGAGACTTCGCTTTTATTTTATTACTGTTTGGAACAAACCTTGTGGAGGATTATTATTACACCCCTGGAGGGTTATTTATGTTTTAAACCGAATTTTGTGGATTTGAGTTTCATATTGGAGTTTTTCAGGAACTTATTGTTGAGTGATTTCCTTTTTAATCATTTATTTCTAGTCATGCCTCGAGTCCGGGCAAGAACCGGATTTGGGGCGTGACAATTTGGTATCAGAGCCTAGTTTCATTTGAAACAGGTGTCTTGTGAACTGGTTTTCAAACCTCGGACCGAAGTCAATTAGGTGGGTAGAGTTAGGGAGTCTGAGTCGTGATGCTCAGTGATGCGATTTGGAAACATTAACGCAGAGAGTGGGAACGACCCGAGTCGTGAGTCGCTGTAATGGTTGTCCTAAATGGAATCTTTACACTACAATGTTTGCATTACTTGATTGGTATCCCCTCCCTAGTGATCGGTGAAGCCGAACGGCTGAGATCGGAATTGAATTAACGGGCAATGATCGACCCGCTATGCATTCGTTGTAGGGTGAGCCAACGGTTGGTGGTGTTGCCATTTTGGTGGATCATTTCGAAAATTTTCAGGTTGTAGTTGGTCTTGTTCAAGTGTTGACTTGTTTGATTGACCGCTTTCTGGAGCATGAGTACTCCATGTGTATTTGTATTGAGTGTTTTGAGTGGGGTCGTCGAACCCGTGTCCTTACCTTTGGTTTGAGTGGTCGTGAGTGCCGTGGGGTTGTAGAGCCCGTGTTATTATTTGTGTTTGAGTGGCCATGAGAGTCCGTGTACTAAGGTTGGTGTCTTTGGCTGGCTTACGAGTTAGAGTCTCGGTAAGTTGCGAGCGTGTATTATTGTTGAGATTTGGGGCACGAGAACCCCGTATGCCCGTGTGTGGTGAGATTGGGGCACGAGAACCCCGTATGCCCGTGTGTGGTGAGATTGGGGCACGAGAACCCCGTGTGCCCGTGTGTGGCGAGTTTGGGGCACGAGCACCCCGTAGTATTTGGGAGCACGAGAACTCCGTTTATTGATTGCGTTGTGTACCTTAGGAGCACGAGAACTCCGTTTATTGACTGTGTGGTGTCTTTGGCCGAGCATGAGAACTCTGCGTACTTTTGTCTTTTGAACTTGTGTTGGTGAGTGTCCCGCTTAAGCGGAGGGTTAAAGGGAATTACGAATGGGTCATGCCAAATTTTCGGTAGGACTGTAATAATTGTACTATCACGGGTTGACTCAGGGGCGCCACTGTAGTCGAGCGTGATGGTTTGATGTCAAGTTGTTACAATGAGGTTCGGGGACGCCTGAATCGGGTTGTAACAACATGAGATCGACATGAAAAGGTTTGGGTAAAAGTTAAGAAGTGGGAATCCAGGGAAGGGAAGGAAAGGTTAAGGGTGATTATTGAATTGAGATGTGTTATGTACTAAACCCCTCTTTGTGAAAGGATACCCGAGCAAGGGGTATGCCTGTTGCTTTGTGCCTTGTGTGGTGTACTTCAGATTTAATCCTCCAGTGGGAGTGGATTTCTTTGACTTGGTTGAACCCTCCTGTGGGAGTTGGTGACTGATTGCTAATATCGCTGGTTGTTGATTGCGAGACGCATAGAGATGCGAACTTGTGTGCTATTTTATATGAGTATATATATCTACTAAGCTTAAGAGCTGTAAACTTGGGTGACTTGTGAGACGCGCGTGAACGTCCTTGTACGTGATCGAACCTTTATTTTCTGTGTGAGACGCACGCAGTGCGGGTCTCTTGTCTACATAAGTTTTACTTATGACTTTACGACTTACTCTTGATCCAAGTGGGATCCGGTGGAGACGCACGAGAACGTCATGTTTTTGTGAATCGAACCGATTAGGTTAAACCGAGATTTGAACCTATAGTTGCTAAAGGAAGTGAGCTGGCGAGATGTCACGTGTTTATATCCTGGAGAGTACCAAGAGCCGTCCAGTTGTGGGGCAGAGCCGGATACCAGCTATCGTTCTGGCAATGGCAGTGAGCGCCCAGGGAGCTACTTCCGCAGAGCACCAGAGTTTTGAGGATAGACTGGTAGGGTCATCACCTAGAGTTCCTCCAGTCGCAGAGCCGACTCAAGTGGCCCGATTGATGAGGTGGTTCGCGCAGTGTTAGATGCGCTCAGCATGAGAGTACAACACCGGCACAAGAGTCTGTGACTACTGCCGACGCAGTCACTACCGAGATGCCAGGCCAGGTGGATAGTTACACGGCCCAGGCACTCTCAGGGGTCTTCATAAATTGAGTACACCAATTTATTCCGGGAGTTCAGACCCTAGGGCAGTTGTATTATGGTTGGAGTGGGTTACCCACAACCTTAATACGTTTAGAGTATTCGGAGACTCGTTGGAGAATATGTTCCACGACCCCCCCAGCCGAGGGAGAAGCAGGATACTGGAAGCAACGCGTGCAAACCAGATCTGGAAATGACTTCCAACCGTTCAACAGACTGTCCTTGGGACAGTGTTTCCTTTGATCTATTCGAGATGACCGACAACGGAATTTTTGGATCTGCATTGGAAAGGGGTGACCGTCTATGGGTATTAGGCGAGGTTCATGTCCCCGTATCGCTTCGCACCCAGAATGGTGCCGACCGAGAAGAGCCGTCGTAGGCATTTGAGAAGGGACTCAGTTCTCTTGGCACAGATTGAGTCATTGCTTCAGAACCGTGGACGATTCAACACTAGTGGAGCAAACACTAGCGTTAGAGAGACATGTTGGGAAACCGCCAAGGCGCGGAAGACCAGGCCGAGGCCGAGAGGCTTCTTGAGGCCGTCAGAGAGTCGCAATCCGAGGAGGCAGGGGACCCCAGGTTTCCTTCAGTCATAGAACCAGTCCCATGAGACACGACGGGTTGGAGAAGTAATGTCCGTTGGACCTGCCCCGGTAGCACCGTTTGCCCTCGAGCAAACAGTTGGGACGTCTAGGCCAAGAAGGCAGTTGAGTGGCGGATCTACGAACCATCCTACAGGTCGATTTACAAGAGTCGACAAGAGAATATGCTGCCATAGCGGTGAACTCTTTCATCCCATCGAGAGGAGGACCTCCGATGTGGCGGGGCCGAGCGTACCTACTTACCGAGCCCGAGTGAGGACTTGATACCGATCTTGAGATCGAGTAGAGTACTTGTTACCATCTGCATTTTGGATTTCGTGTCAGCTGACACTTGAGCATTACACTGGGTGTATTGGTTCGTGGTGACGTATTGATCGAGCGAGTTTAACACCGTTAAGTCCACCGGTACTTTCAACACATCGACTAAAGGTATGGTAGTACCGACTAACGTCAGTGGGAATTGGAAAGTGGAATAACAAACTTAGTCAGATTGAAGGTTCTTTTCTTCTCCGATAGTGCAGATCGAATTTTAAGAACCGAGTGCTGAAACAACAAGCGTTCATCGAGCGCCATCAGCGACGAATGCCGAACAGTGAAAGGCCGCAGCCTTGACCAGTAAACGGTCCGACCAGTCACCGGAGCTGACCGAGCAACGATAAGATCAGAGTAGCGCAGCGGAAGCGTGGTGGGCCCATACCCACAGTAGTCGTAATCGACAGTTTCTTCTAACCCCGCTACAAGACTTAAGTTAAAAGATTCGAACCGTTGAGGCGTTGTTGTTCAAAATCTTTGTTAGCGAACGAAGGTTGCACGAGTGTGTGCCGTACGTGAGGAACTAAATGAAGGTGTATTTCTTACGTTATCCCCAGAAGGACTAAGCTTAACCATGAGGTTATGTCCTAGAAGCGAGAGCACCTCGCGTTAAATACCAGCTACAGATAGCTGAGGACGACTCCCACAAGCTTCAGGCCAGTAACAAGATGGCACCGAACGAGGAATTGTATGATAGGTCGGATTTTGTGTCACGGGAGAGCACGGGAAAGATTAAGAGCTAACCGTTGCGGGTTTTAAATTGTCAAGTAGCGAATGACGGAACCGCGCGAGTCTCTAAACTATTCAAGATTTCGAAGATCTCAGTACGTGTTGTTTAACCCTTAAAGGGCGACTTGGGTGGATTTGACTATTAGTTGGTTGATTGATAGCTCGTGAACGGTATAAAGGATACCGCCGGTCGGGATGACCTTTGGCAATCGATCTGGGATCGCGTTTCGCAGTCGAGTGTAATTATCGTACGTTCAATGGTGGTGTCTTGAAGGACGCCTACTTTCGACCAAGTACCAGTAAGGGGTGCTATTGGTCCGGGTTGTTGTACGTCGTTCATCCAATAAATTGTTCGTAGAGTTCATGGTAGTACTGAACCATGCACCGGTTTTGAGAACCATTGGCGCGTGTTATGATAATTCAGGTTAGATGACTTGTGAAGTGGTTAATCAAATGTTGAGAAATGGTATTGATGTAAAGAGAAATATCGCGAGTTGGATAACCTTCTCGATTGATCACAGTGAGATGTGGTTGGCCTACCGCGAGTTAAGTTTGTGGTACGTGTTGTGCAATTGACCCGTGTCAGGTTGAGAACCGTGTTAAGATTTAACCGTTGTGACAGATGTGCGTGATGTTGGTTGTGTGCGAGACACGTGTGTGCCTTATCGTTTACCCTGTATGTGGTGACCTGTTAAGTGAAGTGGTTGCAGTTGGTGTTGGTTCGTTCGATTATGTTTTATGAGTGTGATGGGATCTTCAGTTGAGGAATGTGGTTACGAGTTCCGTTGGAAATTAGTTGTGTGACGCACCCGTATGCCAGACTTCGCATGACGGGAGGTGTTGAGTAAGATATGTTTGAGGCTTGCCACTTTTCGACTATATGACGGTACGCAATACCCGTTGCTTGACGGAGGTATACCTACCTTTCATGAGATGTAATGAAACGAGCGAATGTTCCAAACCCCGCAGTGGTTACGAGGACCTTTGTTTGGATGATTACTGTGTGTGTTGCTCGCTCGTCTGAGTGTGTTTTGTTTGGCGTTCTAGTGTGAACTATTCGGGAGACGGTTACTAAAGAGAATTGAGGAGTTACACCTTCGGATGGCTCCGTCCTTGTCCGATTTTCGGAATTTTCCGATAAGACACCCATACCGAAGGAAGATCCCGGTATGGCATGTCAGAACCGAAGTCGTTCTATCCGGTGTGATACCGGTACCGCTGAGGATTCTGATGAGAGGCATCAGTATCGAGGTTGTTGGTGACGGTTCACCGTCTACGCTAACGTTGGAGTTTGTATAGGTTGCCAAGATTGTTATCTGGCATTCCTCGGTATCAGAGGCGAGTACGATTACCCTTATTGAGTTGCGCCTATTGGTCCACCGGATGTGGTAAATCGGATGTTTGTTCCGAACCGTGCAATGATCATGAGATCCCTTGTCTTGAGGAAATGGTTATTGTATTACTTGATCGTGCGATTGTTTGTGGCTGATCTTCACTTGGCGAATATCGGATTTCTGGGAAAGTTGTCCTTGCAATGGTTGCTAAGAAGGAAACTGAGTGGTTATGTTTACGTGTAAAGTCCTACTGCAGCTCGCCTTGCGAGGTGTTCCGGCACGATACCTATGACCGACGGGAGACTCCGGTATAGAGTATCTGGACCGATTTAGAGTCTTTCAGGGCGACGTCTATACCGAGGTAGGATTCCGGTATAGGATGTTTTATACCGTCATCTGGTATTCCTTAACGATTTGAGTGCTCTTTGACGTGTTGGGTACATCAGTGGTTCTTGAGTTATGGGTGCATGTCAAACTGCGAACTGTGGAGAAAGGCTGTTGTTCACCGCCAAGTATGGCTTTATGAGTAGCTAGCGTGAACCAGTAAAGCACGAGTAAGTGGAGGTCGCGTCAGTGCGAAACGGTTAAAGACCGAGTAGATCCGACAGAAGAATTACACAGATGAAAGGTGCAGGTCTCTTGAGTTTCAATTGGTGGTCAGATATCTCTGAGGGTGAACCTAAGAAGGACCTTTAGCGGTTCGACCGCGACGGAGGAAAGTTGGTCCCGCAAACTATCGAACAGTTTGAGCTCTGCAGGCAGGACTAGAGCATTGCCTAGCGGTTTCCCCGTATTCCCAAACTGCGGAAGTACACTGCGGATCCCTCACTGGTGAGTCTTCAAACGAACGTTCCCTAAGATACAGACAGGAGGAGCACGCTCACTCTAAATTTCGAGGACGAAATTCTTTTAAGGGGGGTAGACTGTAAAAGCCCACGTTTTTAAAAAGGGTAATTTTTTTGTGGAATCAGAAACATGGAGGTAGGAAAGTGCAACAAGTGTTGTGTTTAAAAGAATTCAAAAAAAAAAAAGAGCAGGCCGGACCAAGCCTGGGCCAGCAGAAGGACTGGGTCTGAGCCCAGTGCGTGCCAGGCCCAACCAGTGTCGGGCCCAAGGAGGTGTGCCCAAACCCTAGCAGCAGCTACCTTATCCTCAGCTTCACGCACGATTTTCGAGGAACGCCTCTCTCTCTCGAAACACACCTCTCCACCTCGCGCTAGCAGCTCCCCTTCCCTCTCACCAGATCGATGCCGGCGACCTGACCTCGCCCTCCCTCTACGGCCTCGCCATCAGCCGCGCCGAGCCCTCACTTTTCCCCTCCGAGCTTCAATCGGACCTTCCGTGGTCGGAATCGAAGCGTCGCCGGAGTACGATGTCTCCGAGCTCGACCTCGCTCGGTACCCTCGTCGTCCTTCTCTCCTCCGTGACCCACCGCCAGAAGACCAGCCTAACAAGCTGGGTAGGAACGAGCATCGCCGTCGGAAACCTGAGCTCCGTCGAGCTCCACTCGCCGGAGAGCTTGGGCCCTCGTCAGATCTGAACGAGAGGCGAGCGTGGGTCCTCGCCTGAGCCACCGCCGCCACGACCTCGGGTTAGTCGTGGACCTGCCGCCTTCCTCCGTCTCTTTCCCTCGTTGTCGCACCTCACCTGCCACCGTGGAAGACCGCCGGAGCAACCCTTGCTCATCGGCGTCACGTCCAGCTCAGGCCGATCTCACCAGGCCAGATTGGGCAGGGCAAACCGGGCCTTGGGCCAGAAGAGAACTGGGCCGAGAAGGCCTTGGGCCTGGGGGAAAGATCGGGCCAGACAGACCAGAAGACGGGCCTTGGGCCCAGTTGGACTTCCGGACCGGGTCTGGACCGGGTTCGGGTTCGGATCCGGGTCAACCGGACTTTAATGGAAACCGTTTTAAAATCAGATTTAATTAACCGGTTTAACGAACTCAAGGCCAGACTTTGAACGGGAAATTCTTGGTTAAATCAAAGGACCATTGGACTTTTATCTTTATTGATTGGACTTTTCTTTGTCTAATCTAGACGGGACTTCGCCCGAGATCAAGGGCTTGGACCCGAGCTAGAAGTGCAAAGATCACGCCGGAACCCGTGTGAAGAACGGAGTGGTGACCACCGGGCTTATCATCAGAGTGTTGAGAGGAAGACCTCGAGGTAGGGAAAGTCTTAACTCCTCGTTTACAATGCTTAGTATGCATGTTAGGCTAATAAAATTGGAAAGGTCCTAGAAATGCCTATAGGATGCGAATAACTAGAATAATTGTCTTTCAATTACTAATAACCGGAAGTGTCTAGTGGTGAATGATTAGGATGCCAATCACTAGTGTAACTCGCTTTCAATACTTGGGAATTGTTTGACTGGTAGAGTGGCCTTGGCAAAGCCCTCGGATTAGTTGCGTGTTAGGATCACATGCTTGGTTGTTTGGTTGCTTAGTAGATAGGCTAAAGAGTCTAATGGAACTAGTTGAATTGCTTATGCGAATGCTCGATTGAAGGTTTTTATGATTGGTGGATTAAACTCGTGCTTGACCGTTGATTGTATTTGAATGATTGCTTATCTTCCTTAAATGGTTGCTTGGAGCATCGAGTATGACTGGTTGTACCGAGCGGTGCAATTAGGTGATCGATGCCCCATGGGGTCGAGACTGGTAAGTGAACGGTAAGTTTTGATTGTGTGATTCGTGTGTTGTGATTATGTGATTCGTGTGATGTGTGTTGTGGTGAATTGGTGATGTGTGAGCTATGTGTGACAGCGAATTGGTGGTTATTGGGATTGGATTGTTTCTTGTTTCGGCTTGAGTGTGTTATTCAATTATTAACTGATTATTATCGAATTGTCCAAGTGTATGCTTCCTATGGGAGTAATACCTTGGTTCCCGAGGACATAAAATCCTTTGGAGACGTTTCTGAGAATCCCGATAATAAGCGTCCCGAATGGTTGTTTCCGGTCGCCTCAATGATATGCGTCTCCTTTGGATTTGAGGGAAAATCCGAGAGGACACATCATCTGTGGATCGGAGGGTGGTGACTTCATGTGCCACGGCATTGGCTGGATTACCTATTACCCGTGTTTGTTAAGAACTATCTTGTTGACTTTGCTGTTGATTTTAGTGCGTTTAAAGTCCACCTGGTTATGGATTTTCCCTACTGAGCGCAAGCTCACCCCTATGAGTTTATTGTTTTGTTTACAGGCTTGATTGAGGAGTAGAGGCTCGGGAGCTTCATGGTGTGGGTGTCGGTAGAGACTTCGCTTTTATTTTATTATTGTTTGGAACAAACCTTGTGGAGGATTATTATTACACCCCTGGAGGGTTATTTATGTTTTAAACCGAATTTTGTGGATTTGAGTTTCATATTGGAGTTTTTCAGGAACTTATTGTTGAGTGATTGCCTTTTTAATCATTTATTTCTAGTCATGCCTCGAGTCCGGGCAAGAACCGGATTTGGGGCGTGACAACCGAAGGCAAGCCGTCCAGCTCCACGACGATCCCATCAAGGAAGCACGCCCCACATCCGAAACCGAAAGAAATGGCCGAGATATGAGATAAATTCTCCATCGCAGCTACACAGAAGGTACTGCCCCCAAATTAATGCGGACGAGTCAAATCCGCGAGAATCCTCACCAGAGGGCTTGAGGAAAGTCATCCCACGACCGTATCCGACTCGCCCCGTGACCGAGAAGCACCAAGAACAAAGCGAGGAGCATGCAAGGGGTGAACGGGGAGAAGAAAAAAAGGGGGAAATGGGGTAAACTAAGGCGATAAGCCCAGATTTACGAAGATATCTGCCTGAAACAGCGGAGAAACAACTCCTACACGTAGATCTGAACTTCTACCAAACGGAGCGAAGGAAGAGGAAGGGGTTCGAGTGGAGAAAGGGTAAATCGAAGGAAGAGGAGAAGAGGATGAGGGGCACCTCCACCGGCGAAAAATCATGGCATGAGGCCACAATTAACACTGGTGGGGAAGAAGGAAGATGGGGTGGCGCGCTAGGGTTTGATGTTGGGAGAGAAAAGGCCTCAGGTCCTTTGCATCAAGCTTCTTTTCATGTGGATTAACTATTCTTATTTCTGCTTGGCAACCCCAAACATGTAAGTGCCTCAAGCTAGGTTTCCTTCCAGTCCATAGTTCATAAGGAGTATTAGGAACTACTTTACTAGGAACCCTATTCAACAGATATACTGTTGTTCTTAAGGCATCTGTCCACAAGGAAAGAGGTACAACAGTGTAACTCATTATACTTCTAACCATATCCATTAAAGTACGATTTTGTCTCTCAGCAACACCATTTTGTTGTGGCGTCTTAGGCATTGTGTATAGTGCACATATGTCCCGACTCTCTAGAAATTTTGCAAAAGGCCTCGAACATTGTCCATTTTCATCAAATTTTCCATAATATTCACCACCTCTATATGATCTTATTATCTTAACCTTTCTATCTAATTACCTCTCCACCTCATTCACGAATACCTCTACGATATTCGCTGATTGAGATTTTTCATACAATAGATAAAGATAAGAGTACCTTGAATAATCATCAATAAAGGTGATAAAATATGTCTCACCGCTCCAACTTGGTTTATCAAAAGGACCACAAAATATCAGTGTATATTAATTCAAGAGGTTCACTACTTCTTGTGCCCGGATACTTTGATATGTGTCTAGTTTGCTTGCCTTTAATGCATTCTAGACATACACTCTAGTTAGTGAAATCCAATTGAGGTAAGACTTGATTTTTCACTAACCTCATTATTCTCTCTTTGGATATATGACCTAATCTTTGATGCCAGAAGAAAGCATAATTCTCTTTACATATACTACGCTTACTGCATGTACTATGTTCAACATTAAATAGGGATTCAGCAAAATCAACATCAAGATTGAAACGATATGAATCATCCTTTAAAGTACCACTACCATAATAATAACTATATTTGTACAATGAAAAAGTACAATTACCAAACTTAAAGTTGAAGTTAACCTTGTCTAATTTAGAAACAAAAATTAGGTTTCTAGAACAATAAGGAACATACAGACATTTCTCTAAATCTAATATTAATCTATATGTTCCAATTCCTTCAATATGTGCCTTCATTCTGTTTCCCGTACACAGAAATCGATCAGCTCCGCTTATGGGCTGGATCGAAAGGAATCCCTGTGAAATATGTGACACACGAGTAGTCGCACCAGTATCTAACCACCAATTATTATGAGGTACTTCTATAAGATTTGATTCAAAACATACAAAAACAAAATATGTACCTTTCTTTTCAAACCAGGCCTTTCTTTTCGAGCAGTCCTTTTTGAGGTGACAATTCTTGTTGTAGAAGTAGCACCTCTACTCCTTTCGAATGTGTCCCTCATTGACTTTCAAAGGATTTTTTCCTTTCTTTTTCTTATCAAATTTCCCCGGTCTAGCCTTACTACTACTGGCACCATCATGCATTGTGAAATGAACAGAGTGACCCTTAATCTTTTTCAGTCTTCCTTCTTATTGAATGACCATAGCCTTAATTTCCTGAAGATTTTATTTCTCTTTAATGATGTTATAATTCATCTAGAACTGGTCAAACTCTATAGGAAGTGAGTTGAAGATGAACTGAACTACAAATGATTCACTCACATCCATCCCCATCGCCTTTAGTTTTGCTGGTAAGTTTGACATACAGGTCACATGATCATGAATGGGTTGCGACCAATCAAATTTCTTGGTCGTCAGCTCACTCATAAGACTTCCCACAATAGACTTATCAGTAATGTCCGATTGAGAAAGTTCCTTAATTTTCAGCATGAATTCCCTTGCATTGTTAGTCTTCGGCATCTAAGGTTTGACGTTATCAGCCATCGTCATCTTCATTAAATTCAAGCTCAGCCTATTAGACCTTTCCCATGCATCAAATAGTTATTTGTCATCCTATGTACTAGTCTCAATAATTATTGCAGGTGCTTCATCGATAATTATTGTCAGGTCTAAATCCATAATGCCCAGTTGAAACTGAACCTGTTCTGACCAATCTGAATAATTTAATCCATTGAATTTAATGACACCATTCGCTGAAGCAAACATATTACATGGAAGCTGCAAAACATTACATACATCTCACACATTAGTATTTATCTATAAATTAACAAGCGTTGCTACTTTACTATATACTTTTAAGTTCACCTTTGGGTTAAACTTAAAAGTATAAACTTATAATGATGCTAAATAAAATTTTAATGTAATAGACAACTAACTAAATTCTAATGAACATGGATGTTATCTTTGGATATACAAACAATTCCATTGAAAAGGTTAGTTAATCTCCATTAATATTACTAATTATAAACAATGGTCCACCTTTGGGTGACCTCATAGATTTATAATTAATAAGTAAATCGTTAAAATTTAGTGTCTTTTAGTTATTTACTAGCATCTCTAGACTTAAACAATTCTTAAGGGATAACTATAATGTTTGATTAACTTTCAAGCAAGTCATTTTGGTGACTAATAAACGTTAAAGTTAACAAACGATTCCATGTGTACTTTTATATTTGGGGCTTAACACAAATGAAACAAATATATGCATTAAATCTGGACATTTAATTCTATGATCCAAGGGCCCAGATTGAAAGTTCTGTGTTCTGACAAAGTTATCAGGTTTGCACCTGATTGTTATCCTATATATATATATATATAGATTTACTTTCGGGTGCAAACTCTTCTTATGGTACAAACTTGCGAACTATTTTGGTTCATTGGATATAAGCCACATATGAAAGAAACAAATATATCTTAGTAACTTTACACATAAACGCTTTGACTTGGAAAGCGTGCCCGAGCATAACCCTAGCCGCCAAGAGCTCGTCTCATGTTCCCGTTGCTCCCGTCGGTGACGACCGTCATGTTGGTTGCTGGCAGAAGCCCTTCCTCTCCCACCTCCCTTCTTCTCTTCCCTTTACCTCTTCTCTTCCTCTTTTCCAGTTTTTGGGTGTGTGCTCGGTCCTTGATGATGCAACTCCGGCGTACCTTCGTGCTAGAGTCTTGGTCGGTGCTCTGGCCTGCTCCTTCGTGCTACAGTCCTGCTCGGTGCTCTAGCCTCACGTCGTCGAAGATTTGGTTCGGCGCCGTAGATCTGCTTCGGTGGTGGGGTCTGCTCCGGCGTCTTCTAGCTCATCGCTGGAGGAGGTGTTGCTGCTGTTCTCGCCGGAGGAGGTGTGTGGTTCTGCGTCTTCAGGTCAGGACTGCGCTCCGGAAGCTCGCCGGAGGCTCGGCTGCGGCGTGGAGGGTTCATTCTCTTGTTGGGCTAGGTGGTCGGGCCGGGACTTGGCCGTGGGCCCGAGAATGGGCCGTGGGCCAGAGAATGGGACTAGGGGCTTGGCTGTGAGCTTGGGCCTGCTTGGGTCCTCGTCTGGGCCTGGGACCTTAGTCTTGTTGGGCCTGCCTGAGGGCCTGGCCCAGTTGGGCCTGCGCCTTGGTCTGGTCCAGTCCGGGCCCAGTGTGTTGCTTTACTGTTTTCCGAACATGATCGTGGTGGCTCTCGGATGTCTTGGTCCAGTTTCACCGTGGGAGGCGTTTCCGAGTTTGGATTCGTTGTGCTGCTAGCTTCGTCACTCGTCTTCACAGTTGGTTTGGTTCCTGTCTCTCCTTAGGCCTTATTTGTAGCTAGCTGGATTTCTGCTCATCCCTAATTTTAGGCGCGTTTCGATCTCCTTTGTACTCCTGCAATTGTTGTGGGCCCGTCATCCTTTAGGTGTTGGCCTATGACGGATTGTACTGGGTCTTTAGGCCTAGGAATTGAAAAATCCTTCTTCTTTTGGGTTTTGAGTTCCAGTGCTTTTGCACGGTTTAATCTCTGTTGTTCTACGATGTTGGTCGTCGGCGTGTCAGTGCCTTTAACTCGTTCAGTTTGGGTGCCGATGAGATTCAGTATTATCCACAAGCTCGGGTAAGGTCTTTGGTGTTTGCTTTGGAAGACGGTTAGCTTTTTTGAACTTTATGTTTGACAAATCTGGGTTTTAGACCTTTTGTTTCTTGTGCTTGTTAGCTTCTGGGTCTGCGTACTCTTTCACTGTTTGTGTTTGTTAGCTTCAGGGTTTACGTACTCTTTCCTGGTTTGTGGCTGCTTGCTTCTGGGTCAACGTACCATTTCATTGTTGTTATTGGTCTTCCCCGGTTTGGGGCTTCATGTGGTTGTCCGCTTCAGGGTCTGCGTACCCATTCATTTTGGTTGTTGGCCTCCCCTCAGTGTGGGGCTTCTTGAGGTTCCGAGAGGAATGCTTCTTTATGTATGATGTACTCTTTTCTGTAAATTCTCTGTATCTAAAGGATTTTTGTCCTCCCATTTCAATCTTTGGGATGGGAGATATTTATATAATGCTTTGCTTATAAAAAACACATATGAAAGAACAATATATATATATATATATATATGTTGGTATCAGGTACAAACCACCCCTTATTGTGAAAACTACGAGCTCACCAGGTGCTGACACGTGGGCGCGCGCACTGCTGACACGTGGGCGCGCGCACTGCTGGTGCGCGCGCACAGTGCTGACACATGGCGCGCATAGTGCTAATAGTTTGGGCGCACATTGCTAAACTATTAGCATTGTGCGCCCAAACTATTAGCACTGTGCGCGCGCGGGCAGAGGCGCGCGCGAAGCGGTCACGTGTCAGCATCGCGCGCGCTCTACTGACGTCATTTTGACCGCATCCTGTGGCTTAGATTGGTTCGTAGTTTGTACAATAAGGATGATTTTTACTGGATAGCTAACCCCTATATATATATATATATATATATATATATATATATATAGGGTTGATTAATGTACACACCCAAACAGCCACATATAGGAACATTTTCGGTTAAAGCACATATAAACATGTCTACTGTTCAAGAATAAATTACCATAAATGTCATGTAATGATCACCCAAATACTTAATTAAGTACTTGTTGTAAAAGTCAAAACAACAAACACATACATGTGTGTATAGGTTAAGTTCTGTTTCCGTAAAGACCAAATCAAAAGCCATATGTATAGGTTCAACCCAACACACATATATATATATATATATATAATATCTGTCAGGTACAAATTTTTACTTTTCGTCAGAACTATAAACTTTCAATCTGGTCCATTGGATCATAGAATTAAAGGCCTAGATTTAATGCATATTTTTTTAATTAATGCATATCTTGTAATTAATTTCGTAATCAATCACCACCACCCCTCCTGAATTTCGGTGACCATCCGATCTGGATAATCAATTGTCCAAATCAGTTCTACGTTCGGACCCGAAACAAGGTTCGTACTTAATAGCTCCCCTCAGAGGCGGAGCTATGTGGTCCCCGGGGGGGCACGTGCCCCACTCGAATTGCTGTGCCCTAAAGTGCTATGCCCGAATTTATTTTTTTAGTCTTTTTTTATGGCCTCACCTAAACTTCATGTTATGATCCTGGTTAAGTTAGGCTCATATTATTTAGTAGGTATGTTTAACAAGTTTCATCCAATAAGTGTAAATGACATGATAATCTCTTTTTTTAAAAAAAAAATTAATCAAGTAGTTTTGCCGACTACTTATTTTTCATTAAAAAAATTGATTTCTTTGAAATTTTTCCTTATTCAATTTTTACTCTTTTAAATTTCTAAATGGTTTATATTTTGAATTGTTTAACTTTCTTATTTATCATTAGTACATATTCATATTCTTGCACTTACAAAAGCCGGCCCTAGGAGCAGCAACGTGAGGAAATCCGACTGAGTCCGGCGCGTGACAGCACGGCGACCTGCGGCAGGGGCAGGGGGTGACGGTGTAGGAGAGGTACGTGCCTGATTTATTTTTCCGTCTGTGCTTGGATTGTTTTTCGCGATCTGGGGGTGTTGGTTTTCGGGGTTGTGTCGAGTTCCCCGGAAGTCTTGTTTCCCCACGGATGTGCCTCGCCGCCGGACGTGGTTGGTAGGTGTCCCGCTGTCGGGTGGTGGCTGGGGGGTAGGCCGGAGCGGGCGAACAAGGTGTGGTGTCTGAGCAGGTCGGGGTGCAAGGTTTTGGGACTCCGTCAGGGCCGTATCCGTCCAAGTGTAGCCGGTGGTCGTCAGGCGAAGGGGCGTCGGGTGTTCGGAGTTTGTACAGTACCAACGGTTACTTAATCGACCTACGTGCGTCTTTGGGGGTATGAAGTTTCTCTCCTGGAATTGCAGGGGGTTGGGTAAACTGGCGACTGTGGAGTACCTGAAAGGGGTGATACGTCACCGGAAACCGCAGGTAATTTTCCTTAGCGAGACGTTGGCTCGGCAGGGGGAAGTAGATATCCTGAAGCTGAAGACGGGGTTCTCTAGTGGGTGTGAAGTCCCGGCGGTGGGTCAGAAAGGGGGGCTGATACTGTTGTGGACAGCGGAGATGAAGGTCACGACGTACCCTAGTGAGGAGAGGTTTATCGATGTGGAAATGGAGGGCCCGAACGGAGCTGGCTTCCGTTTCACGGGTGTGTATGGGGAGGCAAACAGGGAGTTACAGTGGCAGACGTGGGAGATGATTCGGTCCCTCGGTGCGAGGACAGGGGCATCGAGGAAATGGCTTCTAATGGGAGACTTCAATGGCATTTTGCGGAACAAGGAGAAAAGGGGTGGTCGTCGGTATCCGGAGCGACTGATTACGGATTTCCGGACCGCAATGAAGGACGTATGGGTCTATGATGTTCCGATCCAGGGGTATGGCTTCACGTGGCATAGTGGGAGCGAACCGGAGACGAGAATGGCAGTCCAGTTGGATAGGGCTCTGATGTCTCGGCAGTTGCGGTCGATGTGGCCAGAGGCTTATCTGGCCAATTTGGGTATATCGACATCGGACCATTTACCCATTCTGATCGATTCGGACAGACGGGTGGAGCCCGTGGGGTCGCGCCAGTTCCGTTTTGAGAATATCTGGGCGGAGGATCCGGAGTGTGGTTTGCTGATTCAGTCCAGTTGGGGCACACCGGGGGACCGGGAGGTTGGGACAAAGATTCGGGAGACGGTTTTGGCGCTAGATACCTGGGGGAAGGAGGTGTATAATGCGTTAGCCCGGAAGATCGCACGATACGAGAAGGACATGCTGTGGTTGAATTGAAAGGAGGACCGACCGAGCATTCGGCGTCGGAGAGCGTTGCAGAAATTGTATGTCAAAGCCTTGGAGCAAAAGGGGGAGTTTTGGAGGCAGCGGGCTAAGCAGCACTGGCTCACGGATAGTGACCAGAATACCAAGTTTTTTCAGGCTTCGGCGTCACAGCGGAAGAATATAAACAAGGTGTCTGAGTTGCGGGATGGGGATGGCAATGTCCTTACCTGGGAATCCGGATTGGGGGGGGGGGGGGCATATTCTGGACTTCTACAAGTTTTTATCCCAGAGGACGAGGGGGGATGGGGTTAATTTTACAAGATTCCGCCAGCAGGTGACTGAGGAGCAGAACAGGGCACTAATGGGGGAGGTGACGTCGGAAGAGGTCCGGGACGCGACTTTCTCCATGGGTCAGAATAAGTCGCCAGGTCCGGATGGTCTCAACCCTTTTTTCTACCAAAAATACTGGGGGACAGTGGAGGAGGATGTGACCAGGTGGGTGAGACGGATCTTTGCGGGGGAGGATATACCACGGGATCTGAATAAGACTACTTTGGTTCTGATCCCCAAGGTGGAGTGTCTGATGTCGCTCAAGGATCTTCGACCTATAGCACTTTGTAATGTAGTTTTCAAGGTGGTGTCAAAGGTGGCTGCAAATAGACTTAAGGGCCTACTGGGTGGAATTATTTCTGACACTCAAGGGGCGTTTGTACCGGACAGATCTATACAGGATAATATCATCCTCTCGTATGAAACTATGCACTACCTAAGGAACAAGAGACAAGGAAAAAAGGGTTGGGTGGCGCTGAAGCTGGATATGAGCAAAGCTTACGACAGGGTGGAGTGGGGCTTCTTGTGGGACATTATGAGAGGTTTTGGTTTTGGCGAGGGGTGGATTTCCCTTGTCCGACGATGTACGTACTCAGTAACGTACAACATTGTGGCTGGGGTTCAGCAGGCGGGGTTTGTTCAGCCTGAAAGGGGAATAAGGCAGGGGGACCTGCTTTCTCCCTACTTGTTCCTGTTCTGTATGGAGGGCTTCTCTCAGTTGCTACTGGGACCTGAGGGGACAGGGGACATTCATGGGGTCCGAGTAGCTAATGGAGCTCCGACGTTGACCCATCTATTTTTTGCGGATGATTGTTACGTGTATTGCAAGGAGACTCCGGACGAGATGACTAAAGTGCGGACCTACTTGGGAATGTTTGAGGAGGCATCCGGGCAGGTGGTGAATCAAGCTAAGTCGTCTCTTTTCTTCAGCCACAACACTTCGGAGCATCGGCGTCTGAATGGGGATCAGATCTTGGAGATACCAGAGTTGAATACCCCATCTTCCTACTTGAGTATCCCGAACATGATGGGACGGAGCCGGAAGTAGGGTCTGCAGTATGTCCTGGATAGGGTCCTCAGGAGGATCCGGCGGTGGGATGGTAAACTGCTCAATGGGGCAGGTAAAGAAGTGCTAGCAAAATCAGTACTCCAAGCAATTCCCACATATACGATGAGTGTCATGCAAATTCCTAATTGGATTCTGGAGAAGATGAATGTGGCCCTCGCTAGGTTCTGGTGGAAGTCGGCAGGTCCAGACGGAAAAGGAGTGATCTGGCAGTCCTGGGCAAATATGTCCCGACCAAAGGAGGAGGGAGGCCTGGGATTCAAGAACTTATATGAGTTTAATTCAGCCCTGTTAGGGAAGCAGCTGTGGACACTAGTCACGGAGGAGTCGAGCTTGGTGGCTAAAGTACTAAAGGCTAAGTATTACCCGGGGTCTTCGGTCTTGGAGGCAGTTCGTAAACAAAATCAAAGTTATATCTGGCAGAGTCTATTGGGCGCGAAGGTCTGTAGGGCCAGGAACGGAAACAACTATACTGGACCACCCCTGGCTCACAGGGGCGAGGGAAAGGGTGCAGTCATCAGGACCTGAGCTTGAAGGGATGCTAGTGTCAGAGCTGATGAAACCACATGAGGGCTTGAGATGAAGAAAAAGATCCGCACCCTGGTCGGGGGGGAGGATCAGCGGCCTATTTTGGTGGTCCCGATAAGGTCGGCGTACGATATGAGCCAACATGACCAGGCCTCTGCCCAGGCACATCCTGAAATCTGGCCGACAATCTGGAAACTGGAAGTGATGCCAAAGAGCAAATCGATTCTATGGCGTACGCGTTCGGGATGTCTGCCGATGGCGGAGAACCTAAGGCGACGACATGTGGATATGGCGGCGACATGTCCGGTCTGCTTCGGAGCGGACGAGTCGGCTTTTCATCTGCTGGTCCAATATCTAGTGGCGGCTGAATTCTGGGCCAGATCGGGCCTGCACTTACCTCAGGGGGCCATACGATAATGGAATGGGTGCTAATGATGCTTACACTCAACATTCTGACGAAGGGAGGACTGATCGGTTGTCTGTTATGGGAAGTGTGGACGGCACGAAACAAGGTAGTCTGGGAGAGTACCGCACAACCAGCAACCGGTATTTTCCAGACAACGTTCCATCTTCAATCAGGATGGTTGGAAGCACGGAGGAGGAAACTACAAACCCATGCTTGTCCGCGCCATACCCAGGCTCAGGCAGCGGAGGTATCGGAGCGGCCCAATCTGGGCTCATGGGCGGTCAACCCTGATGGGCCCTGTTCGCAGCGGCAGACAAAGTGGGAACAGGTTGGATATGTAGAGACGATAGGGGTCAACTCAGGGGGGCTCGGTCAACATCGTTCCACGGTGCCTAGAACTCGGGGCTGGTGGAAGCGTTTGCGATTCGGGAAGCGCTGCTGTGGCTCCAACAATACCCGCTCCAACGGGCGGTAGTCCGAAGTGATTGTAAGGTCATAGTGGATATGATCAAACGAGGTGGGGGGTTGCATTCACCTCTGGGAACGATCGTCACAGATTGTTTTTCCCTTTTATCTAAACTCGAGTGCGTGCAGCTCGAATTTGTAAAGCGGACAGCGAACAAAGCAGCTCACTGGCTTGTCAGAGCGGCTTGTTCTAACTCTGTCTGGAACTGGCAAGGGGGTCATGTCCCCGAGCCTCTTCAACACATCAGTGTTGCCGATATTTAATAAAATGCCATTTTTCTCAAAATTTTTTTTATCATACTCATTAATTTATCAATAGTCATATTTAGTATAACAAATAAGTTTTTAAAGGAAAATAAAAAATTAATATATTATTAATACAAAAATATAGTTCGATTATAAGAAATATATGATTTTTGATAAAGAGTTAGTGGGTATTGATACGAATATGCAAAGGGTTAATGATAGTACGAGTGTATACATTTTTTTTATCGGCAAAACGAAATTAAATTAAAACCTCTTTAGAGGTTAAAGAGGGGTACAAGGTCGATCCGACTACAGATCAAACGCAAAAACCAAACCTGACTGAAAAGGTACACAACTAATGAAACAGAGGCATGAGAGTGAAGCCCCGTACGATTGTATACATTGAAATATATATTTTATCGTATTATCATTAATAATATTTTACAACACTTTAAAAATATGAAATCTCGACACCACGACTTATAATAAGTAGATGTTTTTATTTTTTAATATTAATATTATTAGTTTTGTTTTGCATTTTTTATTATAACTATTACGGAAAAAACCTAGTAGTGCCCCCCCCCCCCCCCCCTCACTGAAAAACCTGGCTCCGTCACTAGCTCCAATATATATATATATTACTGATTAAGTCAAAAAGACTACATACATATGTCCTTAATCAAATAAATTATCGTAAAACCAAATTAACGAACAATCAAAACAATATTTTTAGGAACCATCAATATTCAAAAGTGAGGATAAATTTCAGATTGAAACGTATGGTGAATTAAATGAGTTATTAACCATGCTCTAATACCATTGTTGGAATTTTAAGATCAATTCTATAAACTTTGATGCGGAATTGAAGAGGAACGTAAAACTCATTTTAGTTCAACCAGTTCAATTGTTATACTTCTATAAGACGAAGGAGAAGAATTAATAAACAATAGATATACCCGGATCCATGAATTCCTACTTGGTCTTTGATCTTTTTTTTCTCTCTCTCCTTTTTCCTTGATGTTCTCTACAATGGTTCAGAGAGTGTTTTCCATTCTCGTCTCTAAAAAACCTGATGCGTTACCAACACACAAAATTGGGAGAAAGAAGGGATAATTATAACCCTAACTACTAATTCATCCATTGGGCTCAACCACCATCGAGTTGGGCTTCTCTAATTGAATAAGGTTAGCATGTATATGAGCCACTTAATAAATAATAATTAACACCCCATCCGATACCGTTAGGCACAGTTTTAATATGAAAAGAATAGTGAACACTTTGTGTTCTTTGTCTGTTCTTCGTGGTCAGAGATTTATCCCTAATACACCCAGATGTACTTGCATTCTAAAGTAATGAAATTGCATCTTTTAGTCAAAAAAAAAGGAAAGATGACCTTTTCACTTAGGATCCTCCTCTAAGTAGCAAGGCCTCTTTAACGTCAAAAATACAATGATCAAGGGGAGCATTCTAGCAACAAAAAAAATCCGAAGCTTTTGTTCTCTTTGGAACTAGGGTTTTGCGGCGGAGACGATGGCTTCTCATGTGGAATTTGATCATCGTCTCAGCAGGAGTAAAGGTAAGCACAGAGGGGGCGGTCGGCATCCTTTTCCTTTCCCTCTCCAGATCGTGTGGCCTCTCTTTCTCGATCCGGATCGCCGCGGGCGGCGACGAAGGAGGGGTGATTTCGTTTTCCTTCTCAGAGGAAGGAGGGACAATCAGTGTAAGAACCCCCCCCCCCCCCGGTCGATCCCAGTCGAACCGGTGATTTCTAAACAAGTTTGACTTTTGGCCGAAAAAGTCAACCGATGACTCAGGAAGTCATTCGGGACATTTCCGAGGCCCAAAAAGCTTAGCCGTCATCACAGTTAGCTTAATTGGGCCATTTCCTTTCGTTTGAGTATAATATTGGAAAAAGTCAACTTTGGTCAAAATTGGACTTTTTATCGACTAAAGCCTAATTAATTAAAGTACTGGAATTTAATTTGGAGACTAATGGACCCTACTTGGACACATGTCCATAAAAGATTGGAAGAGAGGAAAAGGGGTGGTCTTGGACCATTATACCCTCCTAAGGGCCTTTAAGTGGGAAAATATCTAAAGGGGCTTTTGGTTCTTGTCCGATTAGGTCTATTAAAGAAAAAGGGAGCAACAAATTCATCATTTGTGCTAGTGTTGGCCGACCATATAGAGAGAAAAGAAAGAGAGGAAGAACAAGGGAACCTTGAAGAAGAAGAAGAAGAAGAGAAAGGTGCCTCTTGATCCAAGTTGTTCATCATCCCTTCTCCAAAACCCTCCCACCTAGAGGTATGTATGTTCTTAACTCTCCATTCCAAGTACTTCCATTCCATGGGTTTTTCTTGTTTTTGCTAGAAGTTGTTGGGTTTTGATTGAGTTAGTGTTAGATGATGTTGTTGAGAAGTATTTGTTGGTGTGTGATTGAAATCCTTGGGTTTTATTGATTTTTGAAGTTGGATTTAGTTTATATTGTTGGGGTTTTGATGATTCCTACCATGGGTACAGGAGCTTTGGAGTTAATTATCTGTTTTGTGAGTTTTGGTTGATTGAAAATGGAGTTTGGAGGTTATTTTTCGGGAAAGGGGCTGGAGGTTGAAGAAGGGCGAGTCTGCCCAGAACTACCACGGATCCATGACGGATACCGTGACGGGAGGCGTCACGGCTCCGTGATGGAGTCCGTGACGGCACACGTCACGGTTCCGTGACGTCATCCGTGATGGGTGGTGTCACGGTTCCGTGACCCATTCCGTGGCAGATCAGTTTTGGTTTCTTTGGGGGTGTTTTTCATCAAATTCAATCTTTGTTATGAACTGGACTTTTGGGGATGTTTTGGGGACCTTGCTTGTTTTTTTGTTAGCCTTTAATTAGAGTTTAATTGTGTTCCAAGACCTTGGAATCGAGCGCGAGGGACGAAGACCACTCCGGAACACGTGTGAAGAACGGAGGAGAGGCTAACCGAACTTTACAGCAGAGTATTATTAGAGGAAAACCACAAGGTAGGGAAAGTCTTAACTCCTCATTTAAATAACGCTTAGTATGCCTATTAGGTTAATAAAATCGGAAAGGTCCTAGAAATGCATATAGGATGTGAATAACTAGAATAAATGTCTTTTAATTACTAATAACCGGATGTATCTAGTAAGCATGCTTAGGATGTGAATCACTAGTGTAGCTCGCTTTCAATACTTGGGAATTGATTTACTGGTAGAGAGGTCGTGATGAGCCCTCGGATTAGTTGTGTTTGCTTCACATGCTTGGTTGCCTAGTTTGGATAAGCTAAAAGTCTAATACACTAGATGATTGGAATGACAAATATGAATGCTTGAATGCTTATTTGATCGAGTTCTTGGATGAATGATTGTATGAACGTTGAGTGAAATTGTTTGTGCTAAATGGGACATGATCGGGTGAATGATAGACCGATGGAGTGCGATTGGTAAGTAACTGGTAAGTGTAAGGCTACATTGATTCTTGTGGTGTGTTGTGATAAAATTGTGATTTGTTAGGCGTTGGTTGCACCATGATTGTTGAGTATGTTATCCTCTTGAGAGTCGTTGAGTTGGGATCTATATCGGTATGGCACCCACGCTGCGGGTGGGGTAGTGCATGTAAGGTACCCACACCAAGGGAAATGCTGGTGTGGGGTAGTACCTAAACCGATGACTTGGTATCCGGTATGATACCTACACCGAAGGAAGTACCGGTGTGGGGTAGTATAATAGTCGGTATCCGGTATGGTACCTACACCGAAAGAAGTGCCGGTGTGGGATAGTATCATATCCGGTGGATTGGACCCTACGGGGCATTGATTATTGGACCCTGCGGGGCATTGGTTATTGGACCCTGCGGGGCAATTGGATGGGTTACCCTGCGGGGGATGGTTATTGGGTGATTCACCCAAGTGTATGCGTCTTGCGGGAGCAATACCTTGGTTCCATATGACATATGGTCCTTTGGAGACGTTTCCGAGTACCCCGACGATAAGCGCCCTCAGGGGTTGTTACAGGTTTTCTCGACGTTATACGTCTCTGTGACGTCATGCGTCTCCTCTGGACCGAGGGAAAATCTGACATGACACAACGAGTATTGTGGATTGGAGGGTGGTGACTTCATGTCCCACAGCATTAATTGGACGCCCTGTTTTCTAATGATTTTTTGTAAAGAAATGCATTGATTCCCTTATTTTCATATGATTATTGCCGACTCTTTGAAAGTGTAAATCATTCGGTTTGCCTCCGTATTTCATCATCTGTTTGGTTTCTCGTCTTATTAAGATTTGAATAAACTTGTGAACTCCTGTTTATTAAACTGAAAGGTCGCCTTGGTTATGCATTTTCCCTACTGAGCGTAACCTCACCCCTATCTGTTTATGACTGTCTTACAGGTTTGCGTGATGAGTAGTGGACTCGAGGCTCAGGAGCTTCCTTGGTCCGGGCGCTTGTCTCTGGAGGCATTGGTCATATTTTTGGTCATGAACCTTTGTTAAGAAATTTATCATGAGTTTTATAAACCTATTGTTAAAGGATTTATTATAAGTTGTTACTTGAGACATTTTGATAGAATTAAAGTTGGAGGATTTTATTGGCTTTATAGTATTTTATTGTTATAACTGCTTCTTCCTTAAGTCACGTCTCGAGTCCGGTCAAAAGCGGATTTCGGGCGTGACAATTTGGTATCAGAGCCTGGTTTCATTTTCAACTTGTTTTCAAAACCTCGGACCGACGTCAATTAGGTGGGTAGAGTTAGGGAGTCTCACGTTGGTTGCTCGGGTGCTAGAGGCACAAGCCAAGGATGCTGAGACGGCAGGGATTCGTGAGAGACTGGTCGACGGTGTTGAGATCGAGGGTTGGGAGTTGAGTGTTGATCAGAGTCTCCGTTATAGAGGACGGCTGTTTGTACCACGAGGTTGTAGGGAAACTGTGTTGAGATAGTGTCATCATTCCCGTCTTGCTGTGCACCCAGGAGGCACCAAGATGTATAGAGACATTCGGCGACAGTTCTGGTGGAGCGGGATGCGTAGAGCAGTCGCAGATTTTGTTTCGAGATGCCTCACCTGCCAGCAGGTGAAGGCCGAGCATCAGCGTCCCGCCGGCTTGTTACAGCCTTTACCGATCTCCGAATGGAAGTGGGAGCATGTTACTATGGACTTCGTTTCGGGGTTACCGAGGTCGCCAAGAGGCCACGATGCTATTTGGGTTGTGGTTGACCGACTGACCAAGGCGGCACACTTTCTAGCCATGCGGATGACCGGCACTGTTGATGTGTTGAGCCGATTATACGTTAGGGAGATTATTCGCCTTCATGGGGTACCGGTGTCAGTTATATCTGATAGGGATCCTCGCTTCACGTCCAGATTTTGGGAGAGCCTGCAGAAGGCGTTGGGGACTGAGGTGCTGCTTAGTACAACTTATCACCCACAAACAGATGGACAGTCATGTTAGTCTTAGTGCCCGTAGTTCAATCCTAAATGTCCAAATGTATATATCATCGTTAGCAATAAAATTAAAGCGGCTTTATATTACTTATGTGTTGGAGTAATATATCGATGTGTGCTCTGATCTATGCCCACCATGCGAATAGAACCATAGATCGAGATAGATCACACTCGATGGGTCCCTAGTCAACAAAGCTTCACTAGAAGCGACTAGTATGAAAGATGGCTCTTTATGGCTTACGTTCTGTTAGTCATTGGAATGAGATTCCGGAGTCTGATCATAGATATCATGTGGGACATGATATTGGACGACCCGCCCTGAATATGTGCCATAGATTAAGTCATGAACATATTCAGTGTTGTAGCTTGTCATGTATCCTTAGACCAAGGAGTCTTTGTGATCGCTATGTAGTCAACAACTGAGTTTGACCTGAGCCTAACGTTGTCCGTAACAGGGCTTCCATAACGGCCAGGATTGGCTTGGGGACGGGCTACATGAGTGACACGAAAGGTGGCTAAGGGATTTATCCCTCATACTGAGGTATGGGAAAGATATCGGTTCTCGGCCGCTTGATCGAGAGTGACTGAAAGAATAGCATGGCCATGCACATGATACTGGGTATCATATCTTCAGTCATCTCACATATCAAGGAACGGTGATTGAGAATAATAAGGATGACGGCTCTATGCCTTATCTCAATCAGGATATCGGAGATAAAAGGATAATGACAGGGATGACGGAAAGGTTAGAATCGACAAGGTCGATTCGTTATGCAGTGTCAGGCAATACTAAAGTCTCGTTAGTTGCCACTTAAATAGGATCAAGTAAAATGGGATTTTACGTTGATCTATTGGCATGCATAAACCTAAGGGTCACACCGGAGGATGAAACTCATTGACACATTTATGGAGAATGGCCAAAAGGGAGTTGTCTCGGGACATGACCAAAACTGGGTTTTGGGTCATGTGCTCGTACGTGAATAGGACTTTACGGATCGAGACAAGGCTTGGAGTCTTGGGATTGATCGCGTCGGATAATGTTGGACATTTCCGGTATGGAAGGCTTGGAGGCGATGGGCGAATCACGGGACCTCGTTAGAAATGGCCACGGGCCATGTTCAAGAGGCCCATGAAAGGCCCATGCAACCAAGGCCCATGGAACTAATTAATCAAGTCTTGATTAATTAGTACTAAGTAAGCAAGACAAAGATTAAGGTGTTGGTGATTCACCACCTAACCCAATCTTGTCTTGCCATACTTGTCCTATTTACACCTTACTTGACACCATACTTGTCCCATGCCTTTAGTTGGACAAGTATGGGTTTTTTTATGTTTAAGTCTTCTTTTTTCAACATAACAAACACAAGACAAGAATAGGAAATACAACTTCTCTCTCCCTTCCCTTGCAATTTCGGGTTTGGCAAGTTCCCACCTCCATTTTTGTGTTCTTGAGTCCTCAAAGAGAAGAACTACGTGGCTTTGATTCCCATGTGGATACGTAGGCGTCTTGGAGACTCAAGCCAATCATTCGTTACCCGGTGTTCTTGTTTTGGTAAGAACTAGTGTTGAATTTTTCTCTTGTGAATCCATTCTTTGTTAGTTGTTTCATGGTTTTAATCATCTCTTGGTTTTCCTTGATTTTCCGCTGCGAGTTGGTTCATCTCCAACCCTACCTCGAGACCCAACAGTGGTATCAGAGCCGTGCTACCTTCGGGATTCACAAGACGGTGTTCAAAGTTTCGGTTTTGCTTGAAAGTTTCGTTTTTGGCATGTTGTTTTGCTAAATTGTTTGATAACATGTTTTAAATTATTGTTTATGGATTTAATGCATGTAAAATGAATTTTTGAAAATTATTTCAAATATGGAAATTTTGAAAAAAATTTGATTTTTCGGGTCTCGGGAGCGGGACTCTCGGGGAGCCGAAACCGGGACCGAACGGGTCTCCGTTGGACGGAGCTAGGCCAAGCATGACCATTGGATGGTTGATATGCCAAGGCTAAACCGTTTTGTTAGTTATGACGAGTTTGGAACCGTCATGATGAACTCGAAGATCAAATGTTCAAAAGTTTCATTTTTGAACGGTTTCGATAAACCGAGCATCAAAAAATTTCGAAACTTGGCTATTAATTAAAACCGGAAAATCACATGATGTTTGATAACATTCTTGTTTGATAACACGATGTGTGATGTGATGTTGGCATGGTGTACATAATAGCCCCGAGCTCAATTTAATTATTTATCGCTTTTCACGGCCTGCGAGCCGTTAGAGTTAACGTGTAATTATTCTTTCAAGGTGTGGTCGTCGAACCACTTGTTTGTAATATTTATTTATTCCCGACCTGCGAGTCGTGTATTAAATTGTAATATTTTACTCAAGACGAAGAAAGGGCGAAAAGGTCATTTGGTGGCTTTTCGGGTGTTGGCATCGGCTTGGAGTCGGTGGAGCTCAAGAAGCTAGAGGGAGTTAGTTTAGGGGGCTATTATGTGCACATTTATCGCTTTATGCTTGGTTCAGTTTATGCATGATTAATTCTATGTGTTTTAGAATTGCATGCTTAACTTTATTTACCGAGCATATCACCTCACATGCAAAGATAAAATTGGAATTTTAATCCTTGTGTGTGAACCCTTAGAACCGTCATTGCATTGGATGTAGTTGACGGGTTCAAAGGAAGAATTACATTGGATGTAATTTGAGGCATCATTGCATTTGGAATGTAGTTGATGTGCTCATCGCATCTAGGATGTGCCAAAGTTTTGAACACAACTGGACAAGTAAAAGCGGGTCATGTCCGATACCTCCCAATCATCAACACCTTACTACCTCCCCGTCCTATGGTTGTCGTGCGCATTAGCGGAGCATCCATGGGGAAGCGGGGTAGTAGGTTTGGACGACATATGTGGGTGTCGTGCGCATTAGCGGAGCACCTACATAGTGACGAGCCATAGTTGAAAATTGGTGGACCCGACTACGATTCTCGGCCTGAGGTTGAGCTAGGGTAACAGATAGGGTAAGTCGTGTACATAAGTACATACCCTAGCCAAGAGTCACATTGGATGTGATTGGATGGAGTCCTACCTACATAGCTCGATTAAGTGGTGAGCACTAGTTCAGCTTAATCGAGTGAATCAAGGATCTTGGTTTCAGATTCTAAAGGTTTAGAATTGATTGTTGGTGTTTAAGCTTGATCTTCATAAAATTTATTCAATTTACTGATTGAATTTTATCTGTTGTAGATCAAATGGCAAATTCAGCGAACATTAATAGTTTGTCATTAAAAACCATTCTTGACAGGGTCAAGATAAATGGGACAAACTATTTGGACTGGTACAGAATTTTGAGGATAGTCCTCAAGTCTGAACGCAAAGAATATGTCCTTGACAAGGCTGTCTCTAAGACCATATCAGAGTTACATGAAGTGTCATCAGCTGCTGAGAAGAATATCTCAGGGATCTGGGATCCAAGGATATTCTGATGGTCAACAAGGGAATTGGAAGTGGCAAGGGCTGGGCCCATGCGCACTTGGCAGGAAAGATGAGACACCTGAGAATGTCTGCTTCTACTGCCAACAGCCTGGTCATTGGAACCGGGATTACAGGAAGTTCACGGCTGATCTGAAGAAGGGCAGTGGGACTGCGCCTTCATCAAATAGCCTGGATGATCTGAAGAAGGGCAGTAGGACTGCGCCTTCATCAGGAAACCTGGATGATCTAAGGAAGGGCGGTGGGATCGTGCCTTCATTCGGTATTAACTCTATAGAGCTACATCTCTCTACTTCCAAAGATTCATGGGTATTAGATACCATGACTGAATCTCACACATGCACTAATATATGGTGGCCTAAAGTAGGAGAGATTTGGAAAGCACGAAATGGACCTCAGAGTTGTGGCAACTGCTGTAGGATCCATGAGTCTTGCTTTGCCAAGAGGCCTTGTCTTAGTATTGTATAATGTATATTGCATACCTACTTTTAGTAGGAATATTATATCTGTATCCGTGTTTGACAAGGAAGGATATAATGTTAATATTGGAAATGGAGTTTTCAATGTTCTATGCAATGATATGTTTTATACCAGTACTGACATGGTTGGAGGATTGTACATATTAGATATGGGTAACAATGCCTCAAGTTCTATATATTCCGTTAATACCAAGAGGTCTAAATCCAACGATTTAAACCTAACTCTGTTATGGTACTGTCATTTGGGTCGCATAAACAAGAAGCGCCTATCAGCACTTCAGAAGTGCGGGCTTTCAGGTTCATTCGAATTCCATTCGATCGATAGGTGCAAGGTTTGTTTGATGGGCAAAATGACTAAAGTTCCCTTTATCGATCGCGATGAAAGGGCGGGTGAATTATTGGGGCTGATACACTCGAATGTGTGTAGACCAATAAGTTCACTTGCCAGGAGGGGTTTTAGCTACTTTATCACATTTACTGATGATTACAGTAAATATGGTTATGTCTATTCGGTGAGACATAAGTCTGAAGCTTTTGATAAATTCAAAGAGTTTAAGACTATAGTAGAAAACCAGCTCGACAAAGGTATTAAGGCACTTCGATTGGATCGAGGTGGAAAATACTTGACCACAGAGTTATTAGATCATCTAAAAGAGAATGAGATCCTTTTGGAATGGACTCCTCCTAGGTCACTGTAGTTGAAAGGTGTAGCCAAACGGAGAAATCGGACATTGTTAGACAATGGTCTGTTCCATGATTAGTTGGACTGATCTCCCAATCTCTTTTAGGGGTTTTGCTCTAGAGACGACCGCATTCATAGTGAATTGGAAGAGAGGAAAAGGGGTGGTCTTGGACCATTATACCTTTTTAAGGGCCTTTAAGTGGGAAAATATCTAAAGGGGCTTTTGTTCCTTTTCCAATTAGGTCTATTAAAGAAAAAGGGAGCAACAAATTCATCATTTGTGCTAGTGTTGGCCGACCATATAGAGAGAAAAGAAGGAGAGGAAGAACAAGGGAACCTTGAAGAATAAGAAGAAGAAGAGAAAGGTGCCTCTTGATCCAAGTTGTTCATCATCCCTTCTCCAAAACCCTCCCACCTAGAGGTATGTATGTTCTTAATTCTCCATTCCAAGCACTTCCATTCCATGGGTTTTCCTTGTTTTTTCTATAAGTTGTTGGGTTTTGATTGGGTTAGTGTTAGATGATGTTGTTGAGAAGTATTTGTTGGTGTGTGATTGAAATCCTTGGGTTTTATTGATTTTTTAAGTTGGATTTAGTTTGTATTGTTGGGGTTTTGATGATTCCTACCATGGGTAGAGGAGCTTTGGAGTTAATTATCTGTTTTGGGAGTTTTGGTTGACTGAAAATGGAGCTTGGAGGTTATTTTTCGGGAAAAGGGGCTGGAGGTTGAAGAAGGGCGAGTCTGCCCAGAACTGCCACGGATCCGTGACGGATACCGTGATGGGAGGCCTCACGGATCCGTGATGGAGTCCGTGACGGCACACGTCACGGTTCCTTGACGTCATCCGTGATGGGTGGTGTCACGGTTCCGTGACCCATTCCGTGGCAGATCAGTTTTGGGTTCTTTGGGAGTGTTTTTCATCAAATTCGATCTTTGTTATGAACTAGACTTTTAGGGATGTTTTGGGGACCTTTCTTGCTTTTTGGTTATCCTTTAATTATAGTTTAATTGTGTTCCAAGACCTTGGAATCGAGCTCGAGGGACGAAGACCACTCCGGAGCCCGTGTGAAGAACGGAGGAGAGGCTAACCGAACTTTACAGCAAAGTATTATTAGAGGAAGACCACAAGGTAGGGAAAGTCTTAACTCCTCATTTAAATAACGCTCAGTATGCCTATTAGGTTAATAAAATCGGAAAGGTCCTAGAAATGCATATAGGATGCGAATAACTAGAATAAATGTCTTTCAATTACTAATAACCGGATGTGTCTAGTAAGCATGCTTAGGATGTGAATCACTAGTGTAGCTCGCTTTCAATACTTGGGAATTGATTTACTGGTAGAGAGGCCGTGATGAGCCCTCGGATTAGTTGTGTTTGCTTCACATGCTTGGTTGCCTAGTTTGGATAAGCTAAAAGTATAATACAACTGGATGATTCGAATGAAAAATATGAATGCTTGAATGCTTATTTGATCGAATGCTTGGATGAATGATTGTATGAACGTTGAGTGAAATTGTCTGTGCTAAATGGGACATGATCGGGTGAATGATAGACCGATGGAGTGCGATTGGCAAGTAACTGGTAAATGTAAGGCTACATTGATTCTTGTGGTGTGTTGTGATAAAATTGTGATTTGTTAGGCGTTAGTTGCACCATGATTGTTGAGTATGTTATCCTCTTGAGAGTCGTTCAGTTGGGATCTATATCGGTATGGCACCCACGCTGCGGGTGGGGTAGTGCCTGTAAGGTACCCACACCAAGGGGAATGCTGGTGTAGGGTAGTACCTAAACCGATGACTTGGTATCCGGTATGATACCTACACCGAAGGAAGTACCGGTGTGGGGTAGTATCATAGTCGGTATCCGGTATGGTACCTACACCGAAGGAAGTGCCGGTGTGGGGTAGTATCATAGCCGGTGGATTGGACCCTGCGGGGCATTGATTTTTGGACCCTGCGGGGCATTGGTTATTGGACCCTGCGGGGCAATTGGATGGGTTACCCTACGGGGGATGGTTATTGGTTGATTCACCCAAGTGTATGCGTCCTGCGGGAGCAATACCTTGGTTCCCTATGACATATGGTCCTTTGGAGTCGTTTTCGAGAACCCCGATGATAAGCCCCCTCAGGGGTTATTACAGGTATTCTCGACGTTATACGTCTCTGTGACATCATGCGTCTCCTCTGGACCGAGGGAAAATCCGACATGACACAACGAGTATTGTGGATCGGAGGGTGGTGACTTCATGTCCAACGGCATTAATTGGACGCCCTGTTTTCTAATGATTTTTTGTAAAGAAATGCATTGATTCCCTTATTTTCATATGATTATTGCCGACTCTTTGAAAGTGTAAATCATTCGGTTTGCCTCCGTATTTCATCATCTGTTTGGTTTCTCGTCTTATTAAGATTTGAATAAACTTGTGAACTCATGTTTATTAAACTGAAAGGTCGTCTTGGTTATGCATTTTCCCTACTGAGCGTAAGCTCACCCCTATCTGTTTATGACTGTCTTACAGGTTTGCGTGATGAGTAGTGGACTCGAGGCTCGGGTGCTTCCTTAGTCCAGGCGCTTGTCTCTAGAGGCGTTGGTCATATTTTTGGTCATGAACCTTTGTTAAGGAATTTATCATGAGTTTTATAAACCTTTTGTTAAAGGATTTATTATAAGTTGTTACTTGAGACACTTTGATAGAATTAAAGTTGGAGGATTTTATTGGCTTTATAGTATTTTATTGTTATAACTGCTTCTTCCTTAAGTCACGTCTCGAGTCCGGTCAAAACCAAATTTGGGGAGTGAAAATCGGGGGTGGGCCGGGGTTCGAGCAGCCGATACCAAGTCCATTTTCCATAAAATCGTCGTGGGTTGCCGCGGCGAACCAGGGCGGCGAGGCGACGGCCAAGGCAGCGGCCGACTGAGGTGGGCGAGACAATCGTGACGTGGAAGAGGCGGCCGTCCACTAGGGTTTCGGTGGAGAAGACAAGCCATGTAGGACTGATGAGTGGGTCGTGGAGGCCCAAGGCAGATGCAGTCCTAGCACTAGGCGTTGGGCAGTGGGCCGGCGAGGGTGCATGGATCTGGACAAGGTCGGGTCACGGCTCCCGGGCTTGGGGCGAGTCGGTTCAGGGGTCTTTGGCCAGGTCGATTCAGGGTTCTTGGGTCGGGTCGGCTAAGGGCTCCTAGGTCGGGTCGGAGCAGGGAGATGGAGCATCGGGTTTCCACATCCGGGTCGGGTCTCGCTTTCTGCGTCTGTGAAGACCGCCTCGGTAATAAGATTTAATTTATTCAAATTTTAATCATTCAGAACGTCGAGGTTGAAAAAGTATCGGGTCGCTTGTTAGTAACGTCGTGGTGGGAAGTTGGATCGAAGTTTGAAGAGCTTTTGCAAAAAATATATATGAAAAGGAAATTCAAAAAAAGGGGGGGGGGGGGGGGGAAGGCATAAGGTTGGGCTAGGTCAGACCAGACCCACGTATTGGGCTGGTGCTGACCAAGCCTTTATTCGCGAAATCGGGCCCAATACCAGCGCGGCCCAACCCTACAGACAAAACCCTCGCGCGACTGTTCAGCTCCTCACTTTCCTCGCACGACTCCCGAGGCACCGCATCGTTCCCCTCATGCCCTCTTCCTCGCGAGCGATGCCGGAGACCTGAAACTCGCCGTTCTTCTTCCCCGTTCTTCTCCACCGTCTCCGACCACCTCACCTTCTTCCACTTCTCCTCCTTCCTCCTCCACACTGAACCCTCGCCTTACCCTTTACCAGAGAACCCCCCTCTTCTTCTCTCTTCTTCTCGCTCGATTAGAAACAGATCGTCGCCGCCAAACCTCGCCGAGTCAAATCTGAGAAGGAACTGTGACGGTGAGCTCGAGTCCCGTCCGGTTCCGCCTTTTCCGTGGACCCCTCTCACCTGTGACCTGAGCACGCGAACCCCTCGGCCGGAAACCCTCTCAACGGATGCTACCCACGCCGGAGAGCTCGGCTCAGATCTACACCCAGAGCTCGAGTTGAGCTCTGTTAGGTCATAGATCCTCGACGGGTGTAGGTCGACCGGAGAACTTCACCAGATCAGCGATGGGAAACGACTCCCAGCGTCGCCACAATCTCTCCGAGCTCCGGCCGTCGCCGTCGCCGGTGAGCTGAGACTCGCCATCCCTCTCCCCGTGCTCGAAGGTTCTGGACTTGGACCATGGCTGGACCGAGCCAGGAAGACTGGGCCTTGGGCCGAGAAGCGAGTGGGCCTAAGTGGACAGGCCCAGGACTTGGTTACGGGTTCGGGTCCGGATCCGGGTCGGAGCCGGGTCAGCCCGGTTTCAAGTTTATTATTTTAAAATCAGATTTAATTAATTAATTAATACAATTATTTGACTTAATTTGAATAATTAAAGGACATTAGACAAATCAGAGAAACCTTGGACGATTACCGGTTCTGATTGGACCCTTTTATTTGTCAAACCCAGACTGGACTTCGCTCGAGAACTGGGACTTAGCCTGAGAAGACGGAGTTGGCCCGGTCGTCAGCAGCGAGAAGTTTTATTAGAGGAAGACCACAAGGTAGGGAAAATACTAAACTCCTCGTGTATTTCAATACTAGTATGCCTATTAGGTTAATAAAATCGGAAAGGTCCTAGAATTGCATATAGGATGCGAATAACTAGAATAATCGTCTTTCAATTACTAATAACCGGACGTGTCTAGTATGCATGCGTAGGATGTGAATAACTAGTGTAACTCGCTTTCAATACTTGGGAATTGCTTTACTGGTAGAGAGGCCGTGATGAGCCCTCAGATAGTTGTGTTTGCCTCACATGCTTGCTTGCTTAGTTTAAGTTAATTTAAGAGTCTAATGAAACTAGCTAAATCATATGCTTGAATGATTGATTGAATGTTTGAATAATTGGATGATTGAATGAATGTCTGAATGATTGAATGATTGAACGGATGATCGAGTATGACTGATTGTGCCAAACGGTACGATCAGGTGATCGATGGACCGGTGGATCGTGACTGGTAAGTATAACGGTAAGTGTAAGGGTAAATGGATATCTTTGGTGTGTTGCGATGAAAGTGTGATTCGATAAGCGTTGGTTGTTTGATGTGTTATTGTGTGGTACTCTTATTCGTGTTCTTAAGATGTTTAGTTGTTTGGTATGGTACTTACACCGGGGGGGGGGGGGTAATCCGGTAGTATCATAACCATGGATCCTACGGCCCATTGGTTATTGGACCCTGCGGGCCATTGGTTATTGGACCCTGCGGGGCATTGGTTGGTTGATCCTGCGGGATATTGATTATTGGACCCTACGGGGCATTGGAGATGGACCCTGCGGGGCAAGAGGGTGGTTTACCCAGCGGGGATTGGTTATGCGTTGTTTCACCTCGGATGTGTGCGTCCTGCGGGAGCATACCCGGAAATTTATTTTGTTTTGCCTCGATGATCTATGCCCCGATGACATATGATCCTTTGAGGACGCTTCCGGTAACCCGATGATATGTGTTCCCTTGAGGACGCTTCCGGTAACCTGATGATATGTGTCCTCTCTGAATCGACGGAAAATCTGACAGGATACAAAATTATTGTAGATCGGAGTGTCGAGGCTTAACCCTTCCATTGTGTTATTTAATTGTTCTTCCTTTAACTGCTTGGTAGCAACTGTTATTTTCTTGGAAGGTAAAACGTTCGTTCTTCCCTCTATTGTTTATCTCTTGATTTACGCGAGTTTTTAAGTTCAAGTTAATTACGTTATTTCTTTTCATTAAAGATATTAACTGTTGTTTTACTATTTTCCCTACTGAGCGTAAGCTCACCCCTTTTGTTTGTCCACTCTTTATACATGATTGCTTGATGATTAGTGGATCCGAGGCGTGGGAGCTTTGGGATGTTTTGAGTGTTGTTCTAGAGACGTTGTGTTCTATCTTGTTGAACCTTATTTACCTCGCACTTCATGTTAAGCCTTAACTCTTTATTTGACTTTTGGAACCTTTTATTTGAGTAACCATTTGGAACCCAGCTTGAGTTTTTAAGGAGTTTATTATTATTTCATTGTGATATATTGTTAAATCAAGTCACGTCTCGAGTCCGGCCAAAACCGGATTTGGGGCGTGACAGCGTCGGCCCCAAACAATCGACACCATGGAAGGGGCATCACTTGTAACGGGGGGGGGGGGGGGGGGGGGGGGGGCTCTTCGCACCCTCGCCTCGCGGAATGAGTCCGAAGAGGTCCAGAGTGGGGTCGGTCGGTTACACCGCCCCTCTGGACGTAAGGTGGCAGCGGTACCACCAAGAACCGGCTCAGTGTTCCCCTACCAGCTCAGGGGTCAGCAATCCCGCGCTTTGGAGCCCTACCACTATCAGTCAAGGGCGGACGACACATGCTGACAACCTGGGGGGATATCCAGTCCACCACTATGAAAAGCTACAATGGGTCTGCTCGGCCGTTGAAACCCCGTTTGGAGCTGTTGTATCGGTGCTCATTGGACGCTGTCGCAGCACTACCCTCCGAACAACAAATGATTCTACAACAACAATTTTATTTTATGTTATGTTAGTACTTTCAATTTTTTGTTACTATGTTTTCCATGTGTAAATATTTTCCATTTATTATATTCATAGTGTTGAGGTGAAATCGGCTACAAACCACTCTTAACCTAAAAACCGTGAGAACAAATCCTAGCCACACACACTTAAGATCCAACATTCACCATGATGCCACATCATCACCCCAATTCCACCCAAATTCACGCCACTTTCATTTTTTTTCACATAAGCAAGGACATAATTGTAATAGCATGGTGCCATGTGGACAAGTGTCCATTTTTTTCTTCACCAATTCACTAATTTAATATTTCCCGATTCGTTTGAACTCTTATTAGCTTCAAACTTGCGCCAATATTTTTATTTTCTTTCAAGGGCTTTAAATCAAGATCAATCATGAATATTTTTGAAGCACGAAAATAAAAAGGTATATCGGGGTGATAAAAATAATGTTGAGTGTTGATAAATCTTCACTAATAAATGTTTTATATCGGATGTATCAAACTAGTGCTAAATGTTGATAAAAACATGTATTGAGGTGATAAAAAACATGTTCAATTTTGATAACAAGTGTGATAAACTAGAGTTTAGCGTTGATAAAAAAACATGTGATGGGGTGATAAAAACACATGTAATTTAATGATAAACATAGTGTTTAGTGTTGATAAAACTAGTGTTCATAAAAACACGTGATGAAGTGATAAAAATCATGTTCGATTTTGAAAAATGAGGTGATAAAACTAGTGTTTAGTGTTGATAAAACCAGTGTAAAGTGTTGATAAAACCAATGTAAAATGTTGAAAAAAATTACCCAGATATATATATATATATATATATATATATATATATATTTAAATCAAACCCGAAATAATTCTTTTTTTCGTGCTTCAAAAAAAATATGTGATGTGGGTGATAAAACACACGTAATTTAATGATAAACCTGGTGTTTGGTGTTGATAAAAGTAGTGTTCATAAAAAGCACGTGATGATGTGATAAAATCATGATCAGTTTTGGAAATGAGGTGATAAACACAGTGTAAAGTGTTGATAGAAATTACCCATGTATAATTTTTTTTTGAAATCAGCCCCAAAATAATTTTTTTCGTGCTTCCAAATATATTCATGAGTGATCTTGATAGAAAGCCCTCGAAAAAACAAAATTAATGCCGCAAGTTTGAAGTCAATCAGAGTTCAAACGAAGTGGGAAAAATTAAATTAGTGAATTGGTAAAAAAAAGTAATGATAGTTTTACTAAAAAGCTCTTCCCACTCACTAAAAAGTGCTGTTTTTTTAGGATTAAGACATGATTTGTATTAGATTTCTCCTCTATCGTATTTACTCAAAAAAATAGTAATGCCTCTTTAGAAAAGAGTAAAGGAATATTCATCTACATAATTTAATATGTAACGACCCCAAAACACAAAATGAGGCAAACACATTGGATGGCCCGCTTTTCCTGACTGATCTCAAATATTATAATATATCAGTTTATAGACCGCATATAACTATTTGTGGCATTTTTAAAATGTACAATGATCAAAATGGTGTAAGATTTGGACTCGTTGTGGCATAGGTTAGTGTCAGTCAAATAAAAACGATGTAATTTAGGTTAACAGGCGACAATTGTGGATTAGGCCAAAGCAGGGGATGCTGAATCAAACAGAGTGTTTTTAGGGTAGGAGATTTGAGATTTGAGATTTTGTGAAGTTCCCATTACCCACGTGTGTCACTATCCTTAAAAAGTTGTCTTGTTTATTGTTGTTGCTTCAAGAACCTGGTGCTACTGCTCCTATGCCAGAGCAGCATCTTTGTGTAAGCATTGCGATGGCTCAGGTTGATGATCCTAGACAGTCATTGCAATCAAAACTGTTAGATTTAAACGACCACAACACTCACATTCCTAGAGACGCCAACACTCACCCATCTCAACCAAACGGCCAAGCTCCTGATTCTGTTTTCTCTCAGCAGACTCTTAATCTGAAGCAAGTATTGATTTGGCTTGGAGCCTATCTAGGCATCGGCACCTTGTGTTTCTTCCTCGTCAGGGACCAGATCAAGGGCAAGAAAACAAACGGCTTTCTTGACGCCATTTACTTCTGCGTTGTCATAATGACCACTGTTGGTTACGGGGACTTAGTCCCCGACACTACATTATCAAAACTACTTGCCTCTGTTTACGTATTCACCGGCATGGCTCTCGGAGGGATGATTCTCAGTAAGGCCGCAGATTATGTCCTGGAAAAGCAGGAGCAGCTTCTGTAGTAAAATCTAGTACCCCCAAACCGGAATAAAAGACTCACTCCGAAAAATCAAACGGATCCGTGGAAAAGAACCGACGCGATTCAATCCACAACGGACACCGACAACCTTGATTTTTCCAACCCCCGATCCTAGGACATAGTCGATAAATGCTAAATGTCTGATAAGAGAAAATTACCGGAACAAATAATAAAGTTGCCGAAAATAAAACAGAGAACCCAAGCAATTTTACGTGGTTCGGCAATGTGCCTACATCCACGGGACAACGACGAGCTCCTTGTATTATCCGAGAAATAATCCGAGAATTACAAACCTAATTCTCTACCTCTCAATACAAAACGATAATTTTAACTTGAAGTTGAAAACTACCAAATACCCCCAAGCAATTACTGCTCCTCTCCTGCTAATGTCACAGTCAATTCATATAAACATAGCATCTCTACCTTTGCACTTACTGACGCAGCATCCTAGGAGCAATAAATGAGACAAATCCTTACTTGTTGTATTTGATTTAACAACCGCCAATGTCTCTTGATTTCCCCTCTCGCCACCCAAAGTGAGACCAAAACTCTTGGCCCAAAATGTGAAGTCGTAGTCACCTTTTGATCTCTTGATCAATTGGTGAACTACCACCAACAAGAAATGATGAAGAGGATATCCATCTTGATGCCGCCTCCCACTATGCCCTGTTCTTGTCCTCTCTCACAGAAAAAAAAAGAGCTGCCACACATCTTCAATCAGGAACCCTACTGTTCCCGAATATAGTGCCAAACAAAAGGAAAAAAAAATATGGGCTTAAGTGATGGTTTTATGGGCTTTTTACATGGGCCCAATAATTGGCCCATATTGGAGCCAAAAACAACAGCTTCTAGTCAGAGCCTTATGTGGAGATCAAAGTGGCGGTTCAGCTGAGAGGCACAAGGCCAAGTACAAGTTTATCACGGCCGGGATCCTAATCTTGGTGCTTACATTTGTGGGAATTGCCTTCTTATGTTTTGTTGAGAAGCTGCGTTTTGTTGATGCTTTGTATTGTGTTTGTGCCACCATCACTACTTTGGGCTATGGAGACGTCAGTTTCTCCGATGGAGTGGGTCGTGTCTTTGGCGTGTTCTGGATATTGACGGGGACAATCTGTCTGGCTCAGGTGTTTCTCTACCTTGCTGAACTATACACAGAAGACAGGCAGAGGAGTTTGGTCAACTGGGTTCTGTCGCGACAGTTGACATCGTCCGATCTCGAGGGAGCTGATCTTGATTGTGATCAAGTAGTAAGGTAACGGTTGTAATATATCATGTGCAGTGTGTTTTTTTTTATCTGCAAAACAATATATAAATCTTCTTCTTTTTTAAGTTAAAAATGTGTGTTAAATATGATGATGACAAATTTTAGTCTTGATTGGTTTTGTTATGACAGTGCTGCAGAATTTGTGCTATACAAGCTTAAGGAAATGGGCAAGATCACCCAAGAAGATGTTGTACTTGTGATGCAAAGGTTTAAGAATCTTGACGTCGATCACTCGGGGACTCTAACATCTTCCGATATCATCAAGTCTTAATTATCCCGACGATAAAAGCACTAATGGATCGAATTTCGTCTTTGTTGAAACCCAACCCACCTAAAAACTCAATGTATTCTGTGTTTTTGGAGCTATGTAATATAATTGGTTCAATTTTAAGGGTAAAATCAGGTACTAACTATCATCGATTTGTACCGTTTAAGAACTGGTTGTTGACTTATTAGTCGATGAGATCAGGCTTGTAGATTTAAGGTAATTCCACAAACTAATATTTTTCGTTAGATTTGACAGAAAACGTTAGGAAAAACTCCAAAAAAAATAATAAGTTTACAGTTAGTTTTTTAGTTCAATAGTCATAGGACAGTTAGTTCTTGGAGTTTTTTCTAACGTTTATTGTCATTTTTAACGGAAAATGTTAGTTTGTGTAATTATCTTAAGTCTACAGGCCTGATCTGATCGATTAATAAGACAACAGTAAGTTCTTGAGATATACAAGTTACGAATAGTTAGCATAAAGAGTTTTTCCTTAATTTTATCTGCTCCATGAAAATGTTCAAACTTTGCTTGTAACTTATTTTCTGAGCTTCAAGTTGGGCCTATAACACCTTCTTTAATGGGTCAACAGCCCAACCTGAGAGAACCTTCCGTCCAGGTTGTAAAGAAAAAGGGCAATATTTATGAGGCTGTAAATGTCAAGGTCTAATTAAAGGAGATGGGATAAGAGAAGAACATATTAATATGTTATACTATTCTGAGTTTACCTGCTAAAGGCTGAAGCCCAATCATGAGAAGGGAAAAGAGAACAATTATGAGCAGAGATCTTTATCAAAAGCTTAGTTTGATTGATCCCACTTGAACCATAGAGTCACTTTCAAAGCCCAATCAGTTAAGACTTGAACTAGATAAATGATGAAGAGCCCCACATCCCAATTATCCTAATCATAGAATGATTAATAGATTAAATGAAACATCTTGTTTGTATAGGGGTTTGAACAAGTGTTTGGGTGTTGGTGGGGTGGGTGGAGGTGGATTCTTCCATTTGTCTCCTAACCAAATCCACAAAAGTAGCCAACTGGCTATCCAAGTTTCACAGAAATAGCTGGAAAAATATTCATCTTCAACTATACTTTCAAGGAAAGGAGACAATGCATTATTGTTATTAGTTGATTAAATCGTTTTCAGTATATTAGTTTGAAAGTTAGTTTTGAGTGACTTCCACTACGATACAAAGCAAGGTTTAAGGAGGTTTTTGCGCTCAAGCAATTAGGTCACTCCAAAACAATCAATCATGACTTCCAAGACTAACAAAACCAAAATTAACTACAATTCCATTTCATTTGCTTCCTTTTTCCACTCCAATGATTTGTTTTTGCGGTAAGGTCCTAATGAAAAGACATACTCCTATCTTTATTCAATTTCGATTCTATCTTTATTCCTAAAAAATTGTTTTTAGGATAAACAATAAATATTATTCAATGTCGACGATAATGATATGGTGAAATGGCTCCGGAATAAATCCTCCTTCCACTCTCAGACAGGGGAGGAATAGGCCGCCCTAGCTGGTCTGTTCATTGTCCGCTTAACAAATGAGTTGCACAGACTCAAGTTTAGATAACAGGGAACTACAATCGTTTACGAGTATCCCTATAGGAGAAGAAGACATTCTTCTCTTGTTGATCATATCCACTATAACCTTACAATGACTCCTGATGGTGACTCTCTGTTGTGGCCACTGCACTACCCATTGTAGTGCATCTAACAATTGTTTTAAAATATATATTTAAAATTGTTTTTCAATGAAATATATCAAGTTTTTATGATAGAGTGTGCAATAATTAAACCTAATCTACAAAGAAATTATGAACCTCAATTTGTTCTTGAAATCGTTGAGCTCAATCAAAACTAACGCTTTGATTTACATCGAACTTTTAGATTTTTATAACATCTTGTTACACACATCAAAACGAGACAATGTCCTGACATATTATAGACTGAGTACATTGCTTTCTATCTAGCTTGCATTCATGGGTAAGAAAAAAACATCCACGCTCAAGTGAAGAAAATAGACGTGTATTGTTCTTTGGTTTAAATGTAAAAAAGCAATGCCATTACCATGTAAGGTTAATGAGAGAAAAGAAAAGAAACACGGGTGGCGCACTGAGAAAAGGACCAGCCTTGCCTAGCTAAGCTTAACACCCAATCCCAAGAAATTCTAATGACACCTGCTTCTACTTCTGTTTCTCTCCTTCTTTCCACTTTGTTATATCTTATTGGCCATTTGTATATGTATATTTTCTACCAAATATTATCAATCATAAACCACTAATTTCTTAGTATTTACATCAGCAGTATGTGTAGAGTTATTTATTGAAACCAAAGAATATGATAGTTATATTAAAAGAACAACACATTACATCGAATGCTTACTTGTTTGACATACTATAATTTAGAAGAATGCATTATGTGTAAGAAATAGTTGAACATATTACCGGTTTGAGTGAAGACTTGAAATTCATAAAGATTGTGTGAACATCAACTGTATAGCTAAAACTGTTTAAGGAGAGTGACATTCATAAAGATTTTGTAATGCAACAATTTAAAGGCATTGTACTGTGTTTGAAGGAATGGCCAAACAAGGAAAGATAAACATTACTGTTACTGTCATGAGCACAAGCCGGCTTGGCCGGCTTATAGGATATGTTTGATACGTGCCTCTCAAGTGTCCATTTGCTTGCCACCAAGGGAAGACCAATCCTCCATTTGCGCTTGAAAGTGATTGACTCTTCCTATAATAATCTCACCTGAAAGCCCTTTTACTTATATTGTTCTTGTGTGCTTCTTCTCTGCATTTCCAAGCGCCAAACACTCGGACCATACAGACATGGTAGGTTATGAGGAGCAACTTGGAGTTGGAGCTGAGGAGCTCTCTCTTGCTCATCCTGACCCTGTCGTGTTAGAGCTCAACAGTTTGCAGAACCAGCTCAAAGGTTCCAATTCTCTGACATTTCTCTGTTTCTTCTGCATAGAGGCATGTTTGTGACTAATAGTGATGCTTAACTATTTTGGAACTTGAACAGAGAAGAATAGAGAGTTGGGAATGGCCAAAGATGAAATCAAGGGATTGAAAGCAACTGAAGTCCTCAAGGACAAGGCTGTGGAGGAGGTACACTAGTTCACCATTAGAGCCATGCTAGAGTTGGACATTGTGGACTTAACATGCACTTCTGCTTTATTGTTTGCAGCTCAGAAATGAAGTCAATAAATTGGATGAGAGACTAAGACTCACTGAAAATCTTCTTGAGCATAAGGTAAGCTGACTATCTTACCAAGTTAACCAAAATTCATGTATCTGTTCTCAGTTCTGTTGTCAAATCCAGAATCTTGAAGTCAAGAAACTGGTGGGAGAGAAGAAAGATGCAATGGCTGCACAATATGCTGCAGAAGCAACTCTCAGAAGGGTTTATGCAGAGCAAAAAGACACCGACTCCATTCCTCTTGATTCGGTCATTGCGCCTCTTGAGGCCGAGATAAGAATGTACAAAAACGAGGTACTTAAGAAGATGTTTTCTAAAACATTTCCACGTGAAAGCAAAGCTAGTTGCTTAGTCTAGGCCTTGTTGGTTGTTCAGGTTGCAGCGCTATTGGAAGACAACAAGGCCTTGGAACGGCTCACCAAGTCGAAAGAATCAGCTCTGCTAGAAGCTGAGAGGATTTTGACAAGTGCTCTTGAAAGGGCTCTAATTGTTGAGGAGGTTCAGAACCAAAACTTTGAGCTGAGGAGACAGATTGAGATATATCAGGTATGTGTTGTGTTCCCTATAAATATTGTGTTATGTTTTGAAATGGACTGAGCTAACAACAGATTGAGAGTGTCACCAGGAGGAGAACAGGATCCTCGAGAAAACAAACCGCCAAAAGGTTTTGGAAGTAGAAAAACTGGGACAAACCATTAGGGAACTTGAAGAGGCTGTTCTTGCTGGTGGAGCTGCAGCAAATGCTGTTCGTGACTTTCAGAGACAGATTTCTCAACTCAATGTTAGTCTTCCTTGCATTTCCTTATTTCAACTAGCCTTTCATAAATAAATAAATAAATAAAACATTTCAGGAGGAGAAGAGGACTCTGGAGAGGGAGCTGGCTAGGGTTAAGGTTTCAGCCAACCGGGTCGCAACTGTGGTGGCTAATGAGTGGAAGGATGAAAATGACAAGGTCATGCCTGTCAAGAAATGGCTACAAGAGAGAAGACTCATGCAGGTACTTAATTAACATTGTGTTTAGACATACCAATAAGTTTAAACAATGGTTGGTGTTGATGTCCATTTGCATTCTGCATGTGTAGGCAGAGATGCAAAGGCTAAGAGACAAATTAACTGTGTCTGAGAGAACAGCAAAGGCAGAAGCACAACTGAAGGTGAGTGAACTCGAGTTCTGCGCTTAGCAATTATATGTTCAAATCATTCTACATATCTGAAGCTGCATGTAAATTTCAGGTTAAGTTACAGCTGAGGCTAAAAACATTAGAAGAAGGCTTAAAACAAGTGTCAAGTTTCAGCATCAGCCCGGGGTCTCCGAGATCAGGAAGATCAAGTAACATCTTAGGATTCTTAACAAGCAATGGTGGGTTGAGAAAGAGATCCACATCACAGCCAAGAGGTTCTTCAGCTGCTAGAAGTTCCTCTTTGCACCAGCTAAGCAGAGGGAATGAAGCAGACAATGTTGATGGTTTGAAAAAGAAACATGGTTCTGGAGAAAACATGCTCAAGAAAAGCTTATGGGCATCATCTAGAAGCAAGGTTGTGGATAGCAGTGAACAGGAAAGCACAAAGATGAAGGCAGATGATGAAAACATGGTTACACCAACCTGTGGAGATGATAGTAAAGGAAGTGCAAGTTCTGATAATGAAGATGTGGTTTCGGGTTTTTTGTATGATAGGCTTCAGAAGGAAGTCATCAGTTTGAGGAAGCATTGTGAGGAGAACGAAGCTACTTTGGAGGCAAGAGATAAAGAAGTCAAGGTGAGTTATCAGAAGAATGGATGAAAAAAAACTTGGCTCTGTCTCTCACTCTGAATGTGCATGTTTTGTTGAATAACTGAGGTGAATGCTTTTCAGATGCTCATGAAGAAGGTTGAGGCACTGGCAAAGGCGATGGAAGTGGAATCGAAGAAAGTGAAGAGAGAAGCAGCAGCAAGAGAGAAGGAAGCTGTATCAGCAAAGGTGGATGACACCACAAAGAGCAGAAACACAAACTCTTCAAGAAGGTTTGTGACATGTTGAAATCTCCTACTCACTACTTACCTTTTTAACCTCTGAAACGGGTTTGCAATTGCTGCAGGCTGACAAAACATCCTAAGGACTCGTATTGCTGAACATTGAAGGGTGATGTTGAATTCATTTGATGCAACGACCAAATCTTGAATCTTTTCATTGTGCATATTACACAGAATTGATGTTCACAGTGGTTGAAATAAAGCTGTCGGATTTACTTATGAAAGGTTTAGTCATGGCACCTTGTTATATATTCTAGGAAGGTTTGGGGTAATGTTATCATCTGCTTGAGATATGCTTATACCCAGTGATCAAAGTTCAGTTCATGTATGTGTATACTAGTTTGATTATTTGGAATATGAAGTGAGAAAACAAATCTATATTTTGCTTACAGCATGCTGAAAACAACTTTCTGGATCTTCATTGCTCTTAGCATCAGCAACTCCAGATGCTTCCTGGTCATCTCTATCATTACCATCCTGGACCAACATTGTTATAAACTATTGAGCAAAAACATATTATTAAAGTTCTATAAAAAAAAAGTGGGAACTGGAGGTGAGATATGGGAGGAAATTAAACCCAGGGCATAGAAGCAATGCTTATGGATTTAATTTCCTCCCATTCTCGCATACAGTTTATATTCACTGCAGCTTTGAACCCAATGAGCTGAAAATCAGAATCACAACACACTGTTTTGTCTGATATTTCTGTGAAAACTGGAGATGAGATATTAAAGGAAATTAAGCCCAATTCACTTGACACTAATCACCAATTAATGGATTTAATTTCCTCCAATTCTCACATCCAGCTTATACACTATACACTGATTTAAGAGGACCAAACTGGCCTGGTATTTATAGCAAAAACCAATGCACAAGCTGCTCAAATTGCATGACTGTGTAGGCCCATGACAACAACAGAGCCTTGCAAGTTTGTTATTGGCATGCATATTGAACTTAACAGAGAAGGTGTACTGAGTCCTAAATTGGGTTTGACTCCAAGACAAGACTAGTAATTATTTTCCAGGTTAAGCATCAAAAAATGGTTGCTTCTCATGCTTTAGAGAATGACAAGTACAACTTAAATCATGCAAGGAAAGTCAATGGTGTCATGAAATATGTACCCAGAAATGAACGAGCAGAGATTGTGCACTTTGCAGTTTGCACTGGCTGGCTAACATAAAAAGGAAAATACTTTTCTAAAGGGAACATTCAAAAAGAGAGATAAACTTCACCCACAACCACAAGTCAACTTGAGCAAAATATTACCCACACACCAATGGTAGTCAACATTATCACTTCTTGATTAACTCTATGAAACAGAACTGATAGATAAACAAGAGCAAAGCAAATAAATAATACACTTCTTTAGATTAGCCGGACTCAAACACAACATTAACTTTGTAACACTCCAAGGAATTGAGTTGACATCATCAGTCTTATACTACAAAACTTTGATAAGATATGTGAAAAAAGATACATTTTCAAATACTAGAGGTTATATAATAACCAGTATAGATACCAAAATCCTAAACAGCAAGTAGATCAGGTGATGTTTGTCCACTCTTCAACCATGACTTAGCTGCAATATTGGTAGCAAGAAACCACCCACTCTTATCTTCACCCTCATGGAACGGAGCGTTCACCTCCTTAAAATGAGACTCGAACATACTAGCCAAACTTCGATCTCCATACCTGTGAATCCCATGCCCAGTATTGATTGCAAGCACCGCTGGAAACTCCTCCCCAGATTCAAGCAACTGTGACAAGTCCTTGACCCAAGCATGAAATGCAGTCAAAGCTGCCCCGTGGGACAGATTTTTTACATATAGAGACCACTGGGTTGCAGACCTAAGCTGTAAGCCTCTGTAAATACCGAGCTTAACACCAATGTCGAGTAGCTCATAAGCTCTCTCCTTCAGATTCAGAATAACACATATGTCAATTAAGCAATTGCAGAAAGGCATCTTCACAGCAGCGCTACTAGATGCCAAGAGTTCATCCACTTCTTCCCCAAATTGTCCTTCACCACCCTCCCCCTCCACCAAAAATTTCACAACTTGATAGAGCTTTGGATTAGCTGTCTCTATACAACCAATAAGCTTAGTAAGTTCTTCCCTTGGTGCTTGTGTCATCACACTTAAGAGACAACCGCAAAACCGATCATCAGGAGTCATCCCTAACTCTAAAAGAAGATTATATGCCCACACAACATCATCAATGCGTTTTGCTTTTCCGTAGCACTGAATGAGAGAAGTGAGAATAAAGATAGTAGGCTCTAGACCTTCTTCTAACATCTCATTCAGCATAGCCTCAGCCTTAGCAACTTCACCACTACAAGAATATACAGTAATCATGGAAGAATATGTCCAACTATCAGGCTTGCAAGTCCCAGAATTTTTCATATCTTCAAATATCTCACAGGCTTGCACATCAAGGCCCAAGTCTGCACACATGGATAACAGGGTATTGTATAGAAGAACACTCAACTCCATGCTCTGCTCCTTCATCTCTTTGTACACAGCAAGGGCATCGTTACCATATCGAGCTCTAGCATAGGCCCGTATGACAGCTCCATATGATCTTCGATCTGGTGAAACCCCGTTATGAATCATCTCTTGGAGTACGCGCTTTACCTGCCAAGGCCTGTTGGCTCGGCCCATATTGATCAACATAGTGTTGTACACAAACATGTCGGGCTTAACTCCTATGGCCTTCATTTCTTCATACACATTTGAGCACCCATCAAAATTCCCCGCTGCCCCGTACATTCTAATCAACTCTCCATACGTCGTTGAAGCAATGGACCAATTATTTGTCCTCGCACGGTCATACAAACTCAAAGCCATTTCAGAATTGCCGGCTTTGGCATAGGCATCAATCATAGTTGAGCAAGTCAAACTATCAGGCTCGCAATTGAAACTGGGCATCATCTCAAACAAGTCCACAGCCTTGTGCGGCCAGGCACACAACATAGCACAGGTAATCAAAGTATTAAATGTAATGTTATCAGGCTTAACCCCTCTCTCAACCATTGCAGTAAACACAGTCTCAGCTCTACCAAAGTCCTTCCTCTTCCGACAAGCCTTCAAAACAATATTATAAAGGATCTGCTCTTGATTACTTTTCAAGTTATCGAGAAAGAAGCCAAGAGCCAGCATCATAGTGTCGAGGTTTTGCAGGTTAGTAAGAACAACGGCAGCATCATGTTCTACCACAATCTCCTTACCCATATATCTACTCAAGACCCCAAAAACATCATCTTCGATAGAGTCGCATGCTTGAAGAGATTCAGCTACCCCGGTCAGAAAATTGTACCTGGAATCGTTGGATTTCTTGTCCAGGCGCTTGGCTCTGCGGCTTCTAGGATTGACCCAGGCGTATCTCTTGGGTTTCGAATCTGGCTGCGCCGAGACATCTCCGGTGTGGGTTTCCTGTGAAATCGAGGTCTGTACAAAGACTCTGGCGATTTGGAGAGGGTGAGAAATAAGTGAAGCGGGCTTGGTGAGGTGATTGAAATTTACAGGTTTGAGAAATTTCTGTGAAGCGGGGAGAGAGTTAAAGAGTGGATAGAGGTCGTGGAACAGAGAAGAAGGAGAAAAGCAGAGATTGTACGCCATTTCTGCTCTACTGGTATGTCAATGCCAATGCGATAAGGTTTTGCGGGTCTCTTCTCTTGGGGTTTAGGAAGGAGAGAGAGAGAGAGATTTAATTGTCATAACCTTATATGAACGTGTTACTTTTAGCATTTCGTTGGGGTACATGTGTCATTCATTAGAATCGCCTTTGTTTATTGTAAGATATGTACATGGGCTTTTTAAGGCCTAAATGATAATATGGACCTTAAAAAGCCAGTTAATAATTCAACCACAAAGGCAGCAGAGCAAGAAATATCCCCTCATCCCAATTTTCAAAGTAACCGGCCCATCACACGTATTGATGAATGGGCTTGGCCTCTTTTAACCACCCATTAATATGCGAGGCATTAATCTTATGCATTTTTACAGGGAAGCAAAATGATAACAACGGCTCCTAGGATTAGCCGTTTGGTTTGGTGTTTGTTCTTTATATGTTTATTCTAGCGTGATCAGGCAGAAAGGGAAGGGTTCGTGGAGGAAGGAGTCTTAATTTTCGGTGGCTGTAGGAGCTCTTGATAAGTTCACGTATAGAGAGGTCGCCTCAAAAAGGATTTGGCGTGTTTACTGGTTTTGCAGGTGGTGATCGGCGTGGGGTTGGGTTCAAGGCGTGCATCTTTTCTAGATAGGCCGACGATGATGTTTTCGGTGAGGGCAGTAACTTTGTATGTCCGTCTTCAACGTGCAAGGCAATGCGTCTAGGTTCTCTTGTAGGATCCTGCCACGATTTAATCCTACGAATCACGACGATGACTGATCCTCGACCTAGGGCTACTTGGATGGTATTGGCGACGACGGTGCAGATTCTCTTGCCTATTATTGGATTCACGAGGCATGTGGGATCGTGGGTAAGGGAGGGCCGAAGTGGGAGTGAGAGTAGGAGTGGGAGCGGAGGAGAGGAGGTGGACGCTGCTCGTGGGCAGAGTGCGGTCATATAGCTAGGGCTGACGAGCAAGACGACGGTAGTAACAGAGGAAGGTCTAGAGGTATCGAGAGCAATCGCCCGCTACTATGTTCTACAACCATTGTTCGGGAGGCTGCAAGGTGGACAGGTATTGTATGGACCTGGTTCTCGATCGACGATAGGGTGTACCAGTTTGTTGTTAGTGTTCGGACAATCTTAGGTCTAATGCAAACTCTGGATACTGACTAAGAGAGACATATTGGTCCCAAATGAGGAACTGATAAATCAACGAGGAGTGTTGCAGCTCACACCTCTCCCAATGAGTAACATAAGGACCAATGAGGGGTTTTGGGGTACTACTACCTCACTGGTCGCATGATGGTAGTGGTTCCACCAAGTATCGGCATGGTACTACTTTACTACCTCGGGAGCCAACACTCTCGCATTCTTGGAGCCTTACGATATCTATTAAGAGAGGAGGATGCATGTTGGATCTTCGGATGAGTATTTAGTTCGCCTCGACGCCATTCTTTAGGAAAAGGGTCGCTCTGTCCTAGCTCATTGTTTGGAGTAGTTGTACCGGTTGGCTCGACATCGACCGTGGCCATTTTCTCAGGAGCTAATACTAACCGTTTTTTGCATGGTGTTTAACAGCTCAATTAGAGGCCAATCTCTCTCTCTATTTGTATTGCATTGTTGATAGACTCAGAACCCTTCATTGTCATGATATTGTACCGAGCACCTTCGAAGTAAGATCTCGCCCATAGATGATAAGCTATCTTCGTTGTCTCTAGATATTCCGTCTCCATGGGGTATGATTCTTTCAACTCTTCGTACGCGACATCGAACTTGTTAATTATGTACGCATCAATACCTTTTTTTTGAATAAAGACGATACCTTCGATAACTTTCCAACGCAAGGCAATGATTTTTGACATTTTGGGTGAGATGTCACCTAAAATGGGCATGTTTAGCATTCGGGTAGATGACCAACACTACATTGATGATACTTCTACATCTATTAGAAAAGATAACGAAGTCCTCCTCATCTGGTATCTCCGGCCTCAACTTCGTGAAGAACCATGTCCATCAAGAGTCATTCTCGGAGTCAACCACAACCCAAGCAACATGATATTGGTGATGATTACCATCTTTTCTTGTTGCAGTTAGCATTACTCCTTTATACTTTGTTTTCAACCACGTGCCATCTATTGTAATAACCTTTCTCAAGCAAAGGTTAAATCCGTCAATCCATGCCCGATATGCTATGAAAACATATTTAAATATACTCTCTGTATCCACCTCCAAATGATTTTTTGCGCCTGAATTCAACTTCGGAACCTATTGCAAATAAGTAGAGAGTAATCCATAACTTAAATTAGGATCCCCTACAAGTTTAATGTTTGTCGGTGATTTTTCCTTCCAATCTTTCCAGTATTTTATGCTTCCATACTGTCTACCCTTCAAATTGTCTTGAATCTGCCTTGGAGTAGGCGTCTCTTTTCTTCTACTAAATTCTACAGCCAACATACTAGCAAGCGTTTCCACACTTACTTGACCCTATTGAGAGTTGCGCTCACTGGCCAAATAAGTATGCAAAGGCACATAGGTTCTAATGGTGAATTTATTCGATCCCCGGTTTTTTGATGTATGCACTCTTCATCTACAATTAGCACCATGACATTTTACAATGTATAACAGCTTTGAAGATCTATCTCGCACTATCCTAAAATTACCCTTCGTTGCAATCTCTTTTAGATACTGAATCACTTCTTTCTTGCATATAAACTCTTTACCAATTATTAAATCATACTCATCTCTAAAACCAACATGGTTTGTTCTGGATCCACCAACGAAAACTATTGGTTTTCAAAAACATACTCCATCATTTGACCGTTCTCTTCGATATTATCCAAATTTACCGGTGGTGGCATAGGAGATGATGCTTATGCTTCTAAATCACATGCTCTACGTTCACGCCGAATAACTAGGTTAGCAGCATTCTTTACACAACTAAAATTATCCACGTTAAAATAAATATCATGCTCAACATTGTCATATTCACCAGACTCAACTACAACAGGTTCATATACAACCGGTTCAACTACAACTAGTTCGGCTACCACCGTATTATCGTGGACCACCGGTTCAGCTTCCGCACCACTGGCATCTTTGTTGATTAGTTCTACACGTAACATGGTTCTAGAAACCAGGTTCCTGTTTTCCAATACTAAAGTCCGAACATCCATATCATCTACAATCTCATTTGGCAAGATAACTCCTCTAAATTTGGGCATACAAGGTAGGTAACTAAGTTTCAATTCTATATAGTTTTCCTTCATCCCCGCCCTAGAATACAGGATGTCCTTCAATGTGTTCAATGTTGCATTGACACTATCACCAACAACAAGACTAATAAGTTTATTGTTTGTTGATATTCAATTATAATTCCCATCTTCTAGCTTATATTCCCTACCGTAAGTAGGAAGGATTACAACTTCACTCATTCCTATAACAATTACAACCTAATACACTTACGTAATTAACCATACAGACGTGTTACTATATAAGTAGGTTCATGTAGGAATATGCAAACAATCGGTCGACGGAGGTGGTTCGGCGATCGACGGGGTAGGGGACATGGAATAACAAATCATCCGTCGATCACCAGGTTTGTCCCAGCATCAACGATTTAGGACCCATGGAATAATAGGACATCCGTCGATCGTCGGTTTTTCTCAATGATCGATGACTTTAGAACCATGCACTAATATGTCATCCGTCATTCGACGGGTTTGGCTAGTCGATCGGCTAGATAGGCATTAGTCCTTACATGTCACTCGTCTATCGCTAGGATTGACCTACCGATCAGCTACGATTACCTAAATGGTTAAAACTCTCTGTCATTCTCGATCGACGGCTTCATCCGGTCGAACACTGGTACTAGTTCGTGTAGTACGAAAAATACCCACAAGCATGAAAAAATGCATCTAAGCTTCCCTTAACCACCCCATTCAAATCTTTTGCTCAATTGACTAACTTTATATGTATTAAACCATAATATATCGTTTTTCCCATCCAAAATTCGAAAATTAATTTAAAACCTACAACTGAAATTCACAAATTGAAGCTTGGGGTGCTTACTTGGGATTTGCTTTAATGGTAGACACGAAGAGATGATAGAGGCTTGAAGAAGAACACAACACGTTCGGAGCTCGGGGCAGCGGTGGACGTTGCTTGGGGTTGTGGTGGTCGGTACCGTTGCAGCTGGGTTTCTATTTTAGGGTTTCAACCCTTGATGAGTTTGATGAAAAGTGGGTATTTTGTAAAAAAATACAAAAGGGTAAAACAAGTATATGAAACTTTCATTAACCATGGAGGTCTTTTTTCAAAATAAAACACAGATGAGGTTTTTTTTTTCAAAATACATTAGTACATAAAGCTTTTTCAAAATTCACCCACTTCCGAGTTGATCACTAGCCTTTTCACATCACAAAAATTAATTAGACAATAAAATTATTTAATTGACTCACATAATTATTTTTCTACACAAAACTTATTAGTAATTAATTTCTCAATTGTTAAGCTTAATATTTCCATCACGTGCAATCTAACAATCTCAAACACTAAAATTTAACCATACAAAAGCTAAGTAGCAAATACAAAATTTATCAAATCTGATAAAATTATCAAGAAATTTAAAAATATACATATCATTTTTGAGCTTCAAGTAGTAGAATGTCTGGACATCAATGCTCAAATCTAAACTTTGGAAGATAAAATAAGTATTTTGAGAGAAAGTATGGTTTGGGGAACATATGCTGAAACTTTGATCTTGAGAGAAAGTATGGTTTGGGGAACATCTTTTCTCAACCAACAAACCAGGTGTTCGACCCATTACCGAAAAAGATGTCCGGTTCTCCTTTTCCCTCATTTTCTCAGGAACCAAACAAAAACCCAAACCCCAACCCCAATTCTCCCACGAAGAAGAAGAAGAAGAAGTAAAAACCTCCCCGGAACACATACCATCCCCAATTCTTCCGATTCGATTTATAATTATAATTTCGATTTCTTCACAGACCCAGATGCGGATTTGTTTTTTTGGTTGGTTGTGTGTAATTTGTTGGTTGTAGAACACGCTGTAATGTTGAAATCTAAAGGAACAAATTGGGGCTTTTGATGTAGAACACATTGCATAGATTGATTTTTTTTGGTAATTGATTAACATAAGGGCTTTTGATGTTTAGATCTGGGCTTTTCGGTGAAATGTCATGAACTTGAAATGCTGAAGCGATGAATCAATTAATGATGAGTCCATGGATGTTCTGGCATTTTTTGAGTAAGGTTCAATGGAGGTTTTAACATTTTTTGAGTTAATGACATTTTGTTTTTGAAAATTTTAGTTCGATTGAAGGGCGTTTTCGATATTTTACACAAAAGCTAACAATTCTTTTAATTTTGACGATAATTGATAGTCCATGTAAATTGTGGAAAGGTCACCGGTGGGAAATGTGAAAAAGGTCAATTGTAGTTAGTACGGCAAAATCAAAGATTGTGTTGGGTTAGGATACAGGGTTTCCCCTAACAAGAACTATCGATCCAAAGTTCACTATGAAATATTAGACATTATCAAGTTTAAGAACTAAAATGAAATAGTTTGCATACTTGGAGGACTAATCTAAACAAAGTCCAATAAATAGTTAAATATATATTAGATAAGGTTTTTTGGGGATAAAAGGTGCAATTTCATTAATCTTAGGTTTCAACTACAAGTGATTGCATCATGAGGAAGTCCTTGACCACGAAATAAAAAAGAATCATTATACTGTATAGAGCCCTAGAAGATCTCTTTACAAAAAACACTCTAAGACAAATGATCTGGTACAACCAGTGTTGGAAGTGCCATAAAGGCATACTGAAAATAAAAATAAATTATGACGAAACCAATTATTGTTGCTCCAGGTGTAGCTTTCATGCTCTATTCATTGTATTAAATCGAACCTACGATCATTGATTTCAAGAGGAGGCAGGGCTCTGTTCAGGGACCCCTCCCAAGGCCAATTCGTGGAGCACTTAATATCTTTCATTATTCCATGCAGGCTTGTTTGCACGCCTTGTCCTGATTGTCCCAGGGTTCCCTAGTAGACCCTCTTTTTGTTCCCTCGGATCCTTCTCCAACACTATACCTAGTTCCAGCTCCAATTCCAATTCTATCTATGTGCCCAAGCCGGTCCGGGGCGTCGTATTTTTCGCTATCCAAAGGTCGGTCGAAGGGATCACACGTTAGGTACAGTAGCCGAGGATATTATTGGTCTCCTGCCTCGAAACAAGGGGCCTTAGGTGCATAAGTCGAGGATATCGATTTGTGAGACGCCTGATCATCCCAATCTGTTGCATATGCCCTAGTTTGACGGTCCTTCTAGAATTCCAGCATCGAGGATTCAAACCGGGGAGTACCCACCACCTCCCGGTCTCACTCGGTCACCATATGACTTATCATACCACAATTATAACAAAACACATGTAGTTTTGTATAAGTAAGAGTGACACAAACTAGGTCTGGAAATTCCCGAAAGCGAATCAAAGTTGTCTACGTAGGGGGCGCTCCACGAGATGCTAGAAACGAACCTTTACTGATCCTCCCCAACATGTACCTCATATATCGCACGGGACATGAACACAAAGCCCCAATGTCGCACATATCGTTTCTCCCATGGTTTTGGTACGGACCAAAGGAGGGAGGCCACGAGCATGTACCCATAATTGGATCCTATCTAGGGTGGGGGCTCTCTAGCCATCGGGTCTAGGTCACCCAATATTAGTGGTCTCCCATCAAAGCACCACGACTCTTTATCTCGAACCTATGCCCAAGATTTCTCTGTCTCGAAGTAAAACCCTAAGATACCCGGTCTGATGTCCTTGATGACCAATCCCTCAGCTGATTTCCCTCATGAATTGGTGATGATCCGAAGGAGAAACTCCTTCTGGGGCGGCTTGGACATCCACAATTTACCCATCATGGCAAATTGTTTCCTAACTAGAACATATGGGCTCATTGGAGTATACGGTACCATCATCTCGATCTCCTCATCTTCCTTCAAAGAAAAATCCGGCCATCCTGAAGGTTGAACAGTTGGGAGTCCAGAGATACCGGAAATGGTGGTGGCACCGAGGTTGAGCCGGCTTCCTTGGGTTTGAAAGTTCTACGGCGATGAACCATCCCCGATGGTGGTGTGAGCAGCGCCGGGATCACGGGGACACGAGCGGAGTTGAGAACCATAACCCATGACAAAGAGCATCCACCTCTGCATTCCTTATGTTCAGACATGAGGGCTTTCCCTTTAAGAGGATCCCAGATTAATGGGGCCAATGGGGTGGTGACGGGTACCGTTATAGGCGGCGCAGCGGTAATGAGAATCTAGGCGGCAATGATTTGAGCAGAGGTGGCAATGAGGGGAGAAAGTTTCACCGGTGGTAGGAGAGCAGGGACAACCACATGAGGCGGTAAATGTCACGCCCCAAATCCGGTTTTGACCGGACTCGAGACGCGAACTAGGAATAATAATTTAAATAGTAAATAAAATGGAATTTAATAATAATATCTCCGCAAAACTTATATACAGTTCAAAATTTAAGAGTCAAAAGCTCAAACCAACAGAAAATACCGAAAACGTAGTTTAGTACAAAGTACGGTACGTCTCTAAAATAAGAAATCTCCCGAAGCCTCAAGGAGCTCCCGAGCCCTGAGACCACCTCGAGGTCTACTCATCAAGAAAACCTGTACAAACAGTAAACAAGAAGGGGGTGAGCTTACGCTCAGTAGGAAAAAGCAATAAAGTAAAGGAACCCCCGTTTTAACAATAAAACCGATTAGTACAATTATCCAACAGACACTAATGAAAGATCAACAAGAATTGCAATACTTAAAGAAGGTAACACTCAAGGAGATCAATGGGAAGATAACGAAATTACCAAAGGAATCAACTAAAGAAACACACAAATACCGAAATACTAATGATCAAACCACAACACTCTGATCCGTACACTTGATTGTACATCATATCAGATTTCCCCTCGGTCCAGAGGAGACACAATCATCGGGGGTTCCGGAAACGTTCCCTAGGAACACATATCATCGGAAGTCCCGGAAATGTCCTAAAAGGACCATAGATCATCGGGGTGAACCAAGTAACATATCGTACCGGAAACGCACATCGGCATAGATATCTTCCCGGAACTACTCCCTCGGGGTAAACAATCACACGTCGTACCGGAAACGCACATAGGCCTGGACGTCTTCCCGGAAACGCACATCGGGGTACATAATCATATACCATACCGGAACCGCACATCGGACTAGGTATCTTCCCGGCATGTCCACCTCGGGGTGCACACTCATATACCATACCTGAACCACACATCGAAATAGGTATCTTCCCGGCATGTCCACCTCGGGGTTCACACTCAACCCACAAAGCATATCAACTATGATGTCACACACCTTGTCAAACCAAACTTACCGGCATTACTTACCAACCACGCCCCATCGGTCTATCACTCACCCGATCATAACCTTAGGCACAATCAATACACATTCACACATCCATTCAACCAATCGAATCACATTCGTTTCATTCATTCAGCCAATCATAACACGGATCAATCATTCATATTACAATCATCTCAATTCATCTAGTCTAGTGTAACTCTTATATTAACCTAAAGGCGGAGCATGCATCAATACTAAGGACGAACAATCATCAATAAGTACATTCAACAAGCAATCCTAAGGCTTGACATGACCATTCTACCAGCACGGCAATTTCCCAAAGTATTGAAAGCGATTAATCTAGTGAATCACATCTTATATGCAAACTTGACTCGTCCGGTTATTATTGTAATTGAAAAGCGGTTAATCTAGTGAATCACATCCTATATGCAAACTAGGACCTTTCCGTTTATTATTATTATCCTATAGACATACTATTAACATTTAAATTAAACGAGGAGTTTAGTACTTTTCCCTACCGAGAAATCTCCAAAGCTTAATACTCCTAACTGCTGACGTCCTGGCTAGCTTCCTCTTCGTCTTCTCACGAGGTCCAAGGGTTCTACTCCTCCGAGCTCGGGTCCAAGGTCTTGGATCACAAATAAAACTCTAATTAAAGACTAACCAAGAGACACGCATCTAAGTTAAGAACCCTCAACCGATTGGTTCAAAAAACAAATTTCAAAATAAACGAAAAACACCCAAAGAGGAATCCAAAGAACCAAGACTGGTCTGCCACGGATCTGGTCACGGATCCGTGGGCTGCGCCGTCACGGTTCTCCTCACGGATCCGTGACTGACGCCGTCACGGTCTCCCTCACAGAGCCTGACGTCTCCCATCACGGTTCCGGTCACGGATCCGTGACGGTTCAGCACCGCTCCTCCTTCTTCTTCCTCCAGACGCGATTTTCACGAAAATAACCCAAAAACCTCCATTGATGACCTTCCAAAGCTCCAAAAACAATCCCTAAACGTCTCTACTTCAAAACCCAGCATGGGTATTCATCAAAACTCCAAAAATACGAATTAAATCCATCATCTAACATCAAAATCCTCTAAAACTTCATCATCCAAACCCCAAACTCCAAACCCAACCATTGTTCATCAAATTTCTCCAAAACCCATGAACCAAAATCCATAAAAACGAAAAGGGATTAGAAGCTCACCTTGGAAATGATGAGTAGAAGAAGAAAATGTAAGAATCAAGCCCCTTTGGTGAAGAAATGACTCAAAAATCCATTTTTTTTCTCTCCTTTCTTCTTCTTCAAGCTTCAAACCTCACTTTCTCTCTCCACCCTCTCTCCAATTTCGGCTACCTTAGGAAAAGTGCTGAAATGGGCACCAAATGGAGATTAAAACCTAGAGGAGATAGTGCCCAAAATACCCCTTTGCTTTAACTCTTCCCAAAATCAACTAATGAGGGTAAAAGGGTCAAAACACACCCAATTCTTCTCTTCCAAGTAAGCATGGACACATGTCCATGTGGGGACCATTCCAAGCTTAAATAATTTCCAGCGCAATATTTTATCGGATTTTAGTTCTTAAACGGGCTGCGGTTTGACCGAAAAGACTCCGGGTTGACTTTACCTAATATTACAGTCAATTGAGAGGAAATGGTCCAACTAAGTTAACCGTGACGACGACTAAGCTTTTTGGGCTCCGGAAAGGTCCCGCATGACTCTCGGAGTCATCGGTTGACTTTTCCTATAGAAAGTCAACTCTCGCCGAAACCTCCGGTTCGACCGGGGGCAGTTCTTACAGTAAAGCCTTCACGTCGTTGAGAGCGGACGACGGGACAACCGAGTCAAGAATGGAGGGCGGCGGAGTTGAATTCACCAAAACCCTAGCGTTTCTTACAAAGGAAGCTAGAGTTTGGTTCTTCAAAGTCCGACCCCGTTGAGATTTACTCGGAGGTTCAGATGTACTAGGAGATAAGGCTATGACTGTCGTGTTCGGGGAAGGAAGGAGAGGCGTCATAGAGGAGAGGGAAGTAGAGACCGAGGCTGTAGAAAAATGGTTAGTTTTTCTTCCGCGCCTTGGTTTAATGGCAGGCCTCACGGCCGACGAGGGTCGAGGTGGAGGCACACGTTGAAGGGACTGCACCAGGGCTGACTACGATGGGACAAGACGGGCGAGAGGGCTAGCGGCAGTCAAATCGACGACAAGAGTAGGGGACTCTATAGATAAGGTAGGGTTTCCTCGGGAAGGAGGAGATCTCGACAATCACGAGAGAGAATATATCAATCTTTTGAGTTTTGGTTTTTGTCTAAAATAGAGACTATTAAGATAAGAAGTTATATTAGATAAGGTTTATCACTATAAATTTTATTTTTTATTTACAAAAAAATAAGAAAAGTACGTATTTTAGACTATGAAAAAATAGATACTTACTTACGATCTAGATGTGTTATAAATAAATTGTGTCTATCGTTGTTCTCCACAATTAAGATAAGAAATATCAAAGTGGTTCTCCACCACCTCCGACGCCCGTTAAATCGAGTCTAAGAGACTACATCAAGTCTACGAGACTGTAGTTTGAGCTTCTAAGGCTGATCCGAATCGTTGATCAAGGTACGCGTTACTGTCGCCATATTTTTGTCCTTTATTACTGTTTTGAGCAATGGGTTCTGGAAGTTTTGTGGAGTGTTCGATGGCCATATTCGTGGTGTGGTATTTCCGAAGGGTGGGTTCAAGACAAACTCAATCGGAACTAATGGTTTTTCAACCGAACACTCGCACGAGCCGATTGCAGAACGTCTTGGAGCAATACAGTTAGTGGATTTGGGATCCGGGGGGAGGAAAGGGGTGGCCTATCCTCTGAGACCCGAGACGGACGATGTTGAGACATCTCGGGACAGATGGAAGAGCAGTGCAACATATTTTACTGTTTTATTGCGCGTCTGCTTTTAGATTGAATTACCTTTTGATTAGTTGATTTCTGTTTAGTTTGGATTTACATTCTGTTTTTAGGACTTTTGAAATGTCGGTAAAACGATATCCTCATATATTGTCTAGGATCAAAAATAGACTAGTTATATGAATCTAAGAGAGTCGTGTCCGTTTCGATGCATCTGGACAATATTCTTATGTCCAAGGCTTTTGGCCCTGCTTTGTATTATTTGATTGACATAAATTCACTTCCTTTTTTTTATCAGAGAGAAAGAAATGCATTAAAAAGGAAATGTTGGGTCCTGGAATAGAAACCACAACCACTAAAAGAAAGTCCAACAAAAACGGCCCAAAGGGCAAAAGCAACAAAGCAAACAAACCAAACAAGAGAAAGCAACCACCCCGGTCCCCCTCAACAACAAAACCCCCAGACTGGTCAATAGTACCTCAGGAGATCGCTCAGACAACGTTGATCGGACTAGAAAATACACTTCCTTAAGTTAGTCGTTTAGAAAAAAGATGTATTATAAATAGTTGGAAGCAATTTCAGGCATGATCAACTGAAATTTGCGATAGTTGAGATGATCATATTCCTATGTCATGTTATGTTAGACAGTTGAGAGTCACTACAAAAGCAATCGAGTTTCTATCTTCATCAATTGCCTCTTATTATAATGTGGTGTCCGGTCCTTTTCTCCATCTTGTTTTCAAGACTTCTTTTAATGAATCTTTCTGTTGGAAAGTAGAATTTGCAAATGGTTTTAATGAATTATTGAAATGTTATAGGTGGTCCCTTTGATCTCTCGTACACTGTTAAGTGTCGGCAATAGGTCGAGTCCCTCACAATTCGGTCAGATACAATTGGATGTGTACTTACAGTAATCGTCCATTTTAGCTACGACCTACTCTTTTTTAGTCACATGATGTATTTATTTTTAAGGATAATTTATTTATTATTAGGTAACTAAATAAAATTATAACAATAAGAATATTAAATAAACAATGGAACGTCTCTTTACATAGTTTTGAATAAAATAAGCGCTCTGAAATACCTCTTAAGGTCTCGCTCACCCTTTCTAGAGTTTTTTCCACCGCGCCTCCATTTCCAACCATTTTCGTCGCCGACCATCTCCACTGGTAGCCGTCGTTCATCCACCTCAACCGCTGACATCCTTCCGGCCTCGCTCTGCCGGTCCTGCATCGCTGGGATCTGTTGTTCCGCAGCAGTTCTCCCCTGCACCGCCGCCAACGACGATGATTCCTCTGCTCGCCATCCTCCTCATCGCGAGTGCCTCGGCTGCATCTGTGCCATGGATCCCGACCACCAGATCTGTTTTGACGCTGCCCAGCCGCACCCGTCGGGTTTCCTTCCCGACGTCAACCTCTCGTCATCGTCGGCAGCCAGCCCCATCCACTCATCGCCTGAGATCCGGAGTCTCGTCGGCAGCGAGCTCTCACTTTTGAAGGACAAGTCGGGCTCGGTGATTGACAGAGCTCTCGTCCTCTATGAGCCTCAGCCGCCGGCGCCCCTGTGTCGGCCTTCAGCTGCTGCCGTTGGAGCTCTTCCCGACCAGGTGCACCATCCCCGACCATTGTCGCCGGTGTCTTATCCCAAGTACCGCCCCCCAACCGTGCATGCGTCGTCCTCGATGGGCCGTCTAACGCCCGGTCCCAGATATGGCGCTCGACAGGGGGAGAAGCCTCCTGCACGAATCTCTCCGGTTCCAAACTGGGAGGACGAGGACGAAGAACTGGTGGTTCCGCTGGAGGCAATCCCGACGGTCAAGAAAGGAACGTATCTATTCTCGCTAGCGGCTCGGGTCGTAGGGGGGAGGTCTCACAATCAGAATGTCGTATGTGCCATAATACTGTAGAAATGGAAGGTGGATGACATTCAGATTGAGTACATGTCACCAGAGGTTACGGGATTCCATTTCCCGTCTGAGGCGACAATGGAGAATATTCTCCACCGGGGGCCATGGATCTACAAAGGTTTCCCGCTGCTACTGGAACCCCTCCGGCCTTACACAAGCCAACGATATCGATTTCAGCCATATCGAGATCGGGTCAGAGCTCTAAACATCCCGGGAGGCGCCCGCACACCGCAGGTCCACGACCTCATTGCCTCCTCCACGGGCACTCAGGTTATATCGGCTCCTTTACCTTTTGTTCGGCGTGAGGATCATTTCTTATGGATACGAGTTCTTATGGAAGTGAACCATCCGTTACGGAGACGCCTTCGTCTTCGTTTCCCTGGTAACATTACTTCCTCGGTGATCGAGCTGCGATACGAGAAGCTGCCAGACTTTTGTCGTCGGTGCGGGAGGCTGACACACCAGCTGATGGGGTGTACGACCTATTTTCCAGGGATAGGTCAGGAGGAGCTCCGGTATGACAACTCCATCCAGGTACCACGCCAACTGGACGCGGAACGATTGCTGAAGACGGTGTGGAACCTACCTCGTCCCATAGAACCATCGAAAGTCGATGACCTCCTGGCAGGGCTCTTACTGAACCCTATTGGTAGATCCAAGGAGGCCTCACCGGGGGACGGAGTATCTGTTGCAGACTGCTATTCGAAGTCTGACAACCTGGCTAAGACTACCCCGGAAGGGGTGGTCAATATTATGCAGGGAGGACCCCAAAAAGCTTGTAGAGGGTCGTCGGGTTTTACAAAGCCTGATAACCTGGCTAACGTCCACTCTAATGGGAGTCCTCTCGGCCCAGATGGTCTTGCAGATGCCCTAGGCATTCAAGCAGGGAAGGAGAAAGACCCCAAGGAGGCACTTGGGAAAGCAGGCCCCATCCGGAGGAAGGCAATGAAGGCAAGCCTAAAGACAAGGATCGGGCAGCTGCATACTAGACCTCCTGGGTCGAAGACGTCGTTGGACCACCCGAGTCTCCCGCCAGAACCTTGCAAGTCGGACAACACAGAGGAGGACCAGGTGAAGCAGGCGGAGGTAGGGCAGCCTCCTATGCAAGAATGATCCGAACCGGCAGGGGTGGGTTTGGCCGATGTTGGCCTATACCTACAGACCTGGGACAATCAGTGTTGGGAGGTCTCGGGCAGCCTGCAACAACAACTCAGTATTCCTGTTCGCTTTTCATTTAGTATGCTTATCGTTGGAACAAATTGATTTATGTTTTGGGTAGGACTTTTTACTTTATGTCTCGTTGTTTTGAGACGTCGGTAAGGGGATGTCCTCAGTTTTTTTCTACGATATCAAGTAGGCTATCTTTATGGGTCCATGAGCGTTGGGCTTGCTACGGTCGGCCCGAACAAATATCTAGAACTCTGGGCGGTTACGCTCTACCTTGTTTGGTTTCCTTTTTGCAGTAATGCACTTCCCCAATTACCCCTTTAAAAAAATGGATTATAGTTTAATCAATATCTCATAGGAATCACGTCAAATAAATTGTATTTGTTTTATTCTACAAAAATCTACTCGGTTTTGTCGAGACCTTAGCTTCCAAACTCTAATCACCATGTGCTCCCGTATCTCTGCGTACTTCACAGAACAGGTTGCACGCTTTGTCTCTTAACCAGCCTCTCCCCCTCTGTCTCCTTCCATGCCTACTCCACCCTCACGCCCTGCCTCCCCGAAGGTTCACGCCTTGGGTCCTGCCCCATCAGCCGCTGGCTTGGGCGCGACTCCGGAGGGTCTTTCCCCATTAGCCGCTGGTATGGGTGCGAGACCGGTGGGCATCCATCCCCCTTTCCCGTCGTACGAAATTGTGCGCCCTAAGCGGGCACCTCGGAAGAAGAAGGCTTCGACCCGAGACTCGCTGCCACCCCTCCCTCGGGTCCTCCATTGATGTTGACAATGGAAGCCTATGCACTCGGGTATCATCATCCGGTATCCGCGCCACCTCAAGTACGGCGGGGCCGCCCCCCGAAGCAGGCGGCTACTTCATCGTCCCCTTAGTCTCCGCCTATGGTTTTGGAGGCTCATCAGCTGCAGATTGCGGGTAGGTTGTGGTCGGCGCCTTGTAAGGCTCTCGCTTTACCTAACAGCGATCACATCCCGTTTATTCCCCGGCCTCGATTCCTCCAGATGGGGCAGCTATCGATGATGGCGCCGGTTGAGGACCCTGTCCTCCCTCAACCCCCTCCCCCGCGTACCTCGTACCACGTCTCTGCTACCGGATCATGGTAGCTTACTTCAGGCCCTTCAGCACAGCTTCTCGGGCTGCTCTCTAGGGTTTGAGGAACCCTTAAAGATTACAGTCACGGATGCGGTGCTTGATCCAGGTACGCATTCCTGTCAACAATATGGTATGGTGGGTCGCCTGCTCACGGACCGCCAGCCACGCAAGGATACTCTCCTCCGTGTCCTCACCAATGCACGGGTGGGGGGGGGGGGGGGGGGGACTATTAGTTTGGTCATCAAGGACGCCTCTCCTGGAGTCTTTGGTTTCTACTTCACCATGAAGGAGGACCGGGATTAGGTTCGGCTGAACGAACCATGGTGTTTCGACGGTAAGCCCTGGATGTTGGTAGAGACGGATCCGTTCGTCCAATACTTCCCGGCCCTGGATAAGCTACAACTTTGGGTACATGCCCATGGTATCCCCCAGATATTTAGCACCAAGACTACGTGCACTAGGATTGGGGAGGCGTTGGGCGGGACGTTGGACATTTCTTGTGATAAATTCAGTCAATGTTGGGGGGACGGTGAAGGTACGTTACTGACACTCCCTTGACCGTCCTCTGTGTCAAAATACATGCCTCAGACTCCTTGAGTTCCAGGAACCGATCGACTGTTCTCTCACGTATCTCGAGCTACCGGTCTTCTGTGGGAATTGTGGGTGTATAGGGCATAAACCTACGGCCTGCGACACGGAGATGTCAGGAATTCATACATTTGACAAGTCATTGAGGCACTATCGGAAGGAACAGAAGGAGAAGGGTTATGCCATGAATTGGAAGCAGGCAGCTAGGATGCCTCTGGGATTTTCTCCATTGCTAAGCGAGCCAACCCCTCCGCATAACGTACCTCAGGGGGGGTGGGGGTTCGGCCTTGATTAGTGGCAGGGCACCTTGTGGGGATGGGAGTGGGTCGTCATCGGGAGCCTCGTGGGTGGGACTACTTGAGGAACCAACATCGGTACCGGGGATGAAGAGGGGCTCGGCGGTGCGCCTCGTGAAGATCAGGCGAGGGTTGGGAACAGCCCCGCCAAAAACCATGAGTCATGTGCCGGGGCTCGGGGGACGTTGGCTGGTCCTCCTGAGGTCACCCTTTCATCACCCCGATACTGAAGTTCATGTGCTCGGTTTTATATCGAATAAAAAGTGTCGCCTTTGGGTGGTACGACGGTCTATAGGCCCTACCTTGAGCAGTGCCCGCCAGTATTATACTAGCCTTTATGGTTTTAGTTTCTTTGATTTGTTTAGTTGGTTTTCCGCTTTAATTAGCCTTTGTGGCTCCCCGGTTCAATGCGTCCTGGATGTAATAGTCGTTATAGGGTTATTGTGTTTGGCCCGTCAGGGCTTTCAAACATGTACTGACTCTTTTTAATGGAATGAAAGTTGCACTTACTCAAAAACAAAATCAATATCTCATAGGGTTGATCTTAGTCAATTTCTCTGATCATGTAGTTCATATCTGTGGGCATCGCCCTATCTGTCATCACCATCATCGCAATAAATCTTTCCATCCTCTTTATTGTTTTCACCACAATTTATGGGTCTGAGAGAATCAATCGCAATAATGACCATGGCTTTTTTCGCAGCCAGCCCTAGATCCTCACGGTAAAGTCGTCGTTTGCCATCACCCACACCGTCCCGGCCACCTACCACTACTACACCACCATCACCTTCATCTCCTCCTCCTTCACAAGAAACACATATGCTACGGATCCCCTCTCGGACCGATCTGGAGAAGGGATCCAAGGTGTTCGGTTTCCCACCACCACTCGCGATTGAGCATCGTCCCCGCCTTTGTCGCCTTTGCTGCGAGTTTGTGGATCTGCTAAGATCCTAAGGGGAAGCCACGAGATCCGTTGCTTTCGCCACATCCGCCTCCTTTGCTTCCATCACCGTCGTCTTCGCCTCCTTCGCCACAACCACTTCATTGCCCTCTGATCATCCGAGTTCCTCGAAAGCCCTATCTAGGGTCCAACATCGGGATTGTGGCGTACCTGATCACTCAGGGCCTCCATGCAGGGCCGCCCCAACCCCATCCGCTGGATCGGGGCACAAACAAATCTTAGTGGGGCCTAGACGCCCTTTGCCCGACAAAAGAACCTACTATTCCGGAGAACATCGAGGCAAGGTCAGCGAAGCACCCTCATCGGGCCAATTACTGGGCCATCAAGCAGCGAGGTGTGTGTGGGGACATACCTCGCCCTGCAAAGGTTGGTGCCTAGTTCACTCATTTCCTGGTGTTCTCCTTGGATGCTCGTTATCCCCTCAAGTGCTCCACATTAATTACCACGGTTTTCAAGTCGAGTTAGGAAATGACTACCGTAAGCTGTAGTTGAACAACCACCATCCTGAGGATCGTCTCCCAATATTTTCCCCTATAATAGTCGGGTCTTCTAGCTATAGGCTTACGGGTTCAGGCTTCGTCTCGCCCTTTTATTTTCTATCATATATGTGTTCTTATCTCCCTTTACTATGATCAATAAAACTTCCACTTATACGCTAAAAAATGAAAAATGATTATATACCTCCTTAGAGCATCTCCATCGCCGAATATATATAGGAGGGGAATTGGATAAAAGTGATTGACGACGGTTTAATGCAAAGACATTGCAAGTGGTTGTTTCGTTGTATATCAATCACATCTTCGTGCCTTGATGCATTCTAATTCACCCACACATTTGGCAATCGTGGGTATACATTCATATTTCAGACCAATCATATTCTGACTCATGGCTGTAAAGAATAAAAAACAAAGGCCGACAAACCAACTCGGGCATATATGGTTGGCCTCATGCCCCGATTATCCAAACTCGAGAGATGATAATCCCGATTATTTCATTTCTGATTCTAAACCACCACCCGTGACCATCAAAGATTCCCACAACCCATATTTATCGGCGTTTCATCTATAGCACCAAAAATCGAGTCTCTAACCCCATAAAAATCTCATGTCGCTCGTCTTTTTAACCTTGTCTATCACAAAATTACTCATCTACATATAACCCACAATATTCTATATGCCTTAGATGACAAAAAAGTATGTATAATATGTCATCATCTTCTTCACAATCGGATAAGATATTCGGTACCACCCAACCGCAACCTCGAGTTGGACTTGTCCATGAAGACACAAACCTAGTCCTGCTCCTCAAAAAAATTAGTCGTAAAAATGGTCTTCGGAGGAAGAACCTTGTCTTCTAAGTGTATAGTTTCATCATTCATTTGATTATGTGTATGGTAATGCAAATAAATGAAATACCTATTGGAAGCGGTTGTAAACGAATTGTACTCAACCACAACCAATCGCGATCGTATCGGTCTATGATCGTGAAGGATAAACCAAAGTGGTTGGAAGTAGGAGGCAAGGTTGCCAAATAAAGTGAACAAGTTGGATGAGCTCACGCCATACACATCGTTCGAATATCAAAATAGCATTGAAACTCCAAAGCATGTTCCCTGATATTAAAGTGTGTGTCCCACATAGAAAGTGTATGGATGAATTGACCCCTGATGCTTCCACCTATCACCTTGGGCTTTTGGGTTGGATTGACCTTTGACATAATATTAGAGCTGGTTTGGGCCTGTGTTAATGAATCTCCCCTCGATGCCTGATTGTGCCACGTGTGAGGCCAACATGTAATGTGGGATGTTAAAATGTGTGTCTCATATAAAAAGTGTGTGGGTGAATTCACACCTTAATATATATTTTGATGCCTCAACCTATCAACTTGAGTTTTTGGGTTTGATTGGGCTTTTTCATCCTCAAAACTTGAGATACCATCGAACCGAAACTCCCACGTGAAGTCCATCCACAAGGTGAAAAGGTGGAAAAGGAAAAAAATAAACAGAATGGTACAAGAGTCAACAGAGGAAGAGACTAGTTATTGAGGTTCTTACATAGAGAAATGAACAAACCAAAATTTTATGGACTCAAGTTACAACTACGATACATCAAGCCAAATTGTTGGTACTCGAAGCTAAAGAGATGAAAGATAAATTTTATTTTAATATAATAAAGGTCAAACAATTTTTTTTTGAATGAGGTATAAGCAACTAGAGAGGTAAGATGAATAAATCATCACACTAGCATAGCTAGAGCCTTTTTATGATAATTTTTAAAAAAATTATCTATCTCTCGAAGTTTTTATTTACTTTCATATCTTATTCTTATTTTACCCTAAAGAATTAAACATATTTAAAATTTTAACTATAAATTAAAACTTTAAGCATTAACAACTTAACATGTTGCTTATAAAAAAAAAACTAGTTAATAGGTTGACACTACAAATTCAAAAAGTAAAAAATCGAAATCTTAGAGTATTTATAACTTTGGGATCTTAGTTGAGGTTCCAAATATTATTTGTTGTATTGAAATCTGTGTGATAGGAATCAATGCCTAAAATTGATGTTTTTCAGAATGTCTGGATCTTACAAGGACGTTTATTTCTTTACTGCATAATTAATAATGTTTTCAGATTTTATTAAACAGTAAAATAAAATCAATAAACACTACACAAAAAAAACTTTAATTAGTAATTAATAAAAACCTATTAAACCTAAAAAAAATATATCTCTAGTTATATTTATATAAAAATAAAAATGCAACAAACTAAACCTAAAAAAATATCTTTAATAAGTAATCATATCAATAAAATGAAATCTGAAAAAAAATATATTAAAATTATAACATAACATTTTGAAGATTTAAAATTAATATTATAAATATTTTAGAAATATTATTTTATATTTAAAATAAGATTTGTATAAAATTTTATACTAATATTATTTATATAAAATTAATTCAAAATTAAAATAAAATAATGAAAAAAATAAAAAATAAAATGTATATAAAATGAATTGGAAAAAATAATAATTGATATAATGATTTAAATACAATAAAAGAAAATCATAAGCAAAATGTCGTTGATGCCCTTATGTTTTGGTCACGTATCTTATGATCCTAAATATTAAAAAATGTCTAATACATTATCCATATGTTATGGTCACATACCTCTGTATGCATTTTTGTTAAAAAAGCGAACGGAATATTCTGTTTCTGTTAGGCATGTAACCATGTGTCATTTAATGGAGAGTGAAATGTCGATTTTTCCCTTCAAAATTTTAAACCTATGATTTTTATTGGTGAAATTACCATTTTATCCTCTTAAATAATGGGGTAAATTACATTGACATACCCAGTACTATACGCGTTTAACGGATAAATACCACAAAGTTTATTCGTAACGAAAACCTACCCCGAACTAACCGTTAGTAACAACTAGCCCCCTTCCATCCAATTTTCCGTCCATTTTTAGGGTTAGATTTAGGTTTTGAGAGAGATTTAGGGTTGGATTTAGGGTTGGAGTTGGGTTTATGATTGTAACACTACGGGTAGTTTCGTAATTTCTGAAAAATGAACTTTAAATGGACGGAAAATTGGATGTAAGGGGGCTAGTTGTTACTAATGGTTAGTTCGGGGTAGGTTTTCGTTACGAATAAACTTTGGGGTATTTATCCGTTAAACGCGTATAGTACGAGGTATGTCAACGTAATTTTCCCTAAATAATAAATTGGTATAAAATAAATAAATAGACAAAAATAATATTTTTAGATAAAGAAAGTTAAAACCCCAAAAATCAAAACATAATATAATTAACCTAACCTAATTAACCTAATTTAATTAACGTAACCTAATTAATCTAACATAATTATCCCATAACCCAACCTCAGCCCGTGTTTAGATCTTTCTTACTTTCTTTCCATCTCTATTGGTTTCATCCTCTTTTTATCAGTGCCTCAAGGTGGACGGAGTGTTCTTCTCCGGCGGTGGCTTTACGAAACCACCACCAACGACGATGGCGACAACGTAGATCTTCGTATCGACGAGGACTCGGGAAAATCTCTAACAACCTAAATTTGGCATCCCAAGGTTTGAAGAGGGAAGCGAGAACAACGTGTAGGATTATGTGTTTCTCAAACAAGGCGAAAAAACAAATGAACATAATCCAAAACCCTAGATTCATGCATCATACGAGTATTAATCTAGAACTTTATTTAAGTTGGGAACTTAAATGGTTGAATGGGTAATTCGAGGACCTTTAATATGAGGGAGAATAGCCAAGGCACCATTTTTTAGTTTTCCCTCTGACGGTATCCACACGAGCAAAGTGACCCCCCTAAAAACGCTTGCTAGTAGCTCTTGAAATATTTTCTCTATTATTCTCTCTTATGGTGGACGAAATTTTCAACTCTAACCTTATACATTTTGGCCAATATGATGTTATATTTATAAGATTTGATTTCCCTTAAATCAATTACCAATATAATTAGGAGAACTAGCAAAAGGAGAAGCTTAGAGATTATTGTTTCCTTTATTTTAGCCCAAGTAGGGCTTTTCTTTCTTAATCCAACTAGCTTTATCCTTTCTTTATTCTAGCTTAATTAAAACACTAAATATATATATATATATATATATATATATATATATATATATATATATATAAATACGGGTGCAATCAGGTGCGAACCATGGCTTACAGTGCGAACGTGCGAACCTGCTTGTGCAGTGCATCTGGTTTGCGGAAATAATGGTCTCGGTTTGCGGTGTTTTCGCAAACCATATTTTTCTCAAGATAAAATGCTTTTTTTCAAACTTCTTTTCCGCAAATTGGGATGCTTATTTCCACAAACCATATTCGCTATTTCCGCAAACCAGATACACTATTTTCGCAAACCATATATTTTCTCAACATAAAAATGCTGTTTTTTCAAACTTTTTTTTCCGCAAACTGGGATGCTTATTTCCGCAAACCTTGTTCGCTATTTCTGCAAACCAGTTTTGAAGTTCGCAGGTTCGCACCGTAAGGGAGGTTCGCACGTGATTGTCTCCCTATATATATATATATATATATGGGTTGACTAAAATCACTATTCACAACATTTGTGAATTATGGCCAATCTCATGTTTGTTACATATTTTAATGCTTAATTTAATTTAAATAAATATAATTGCAAGACATTAAATAAATACAAATAATAAAATTATTTATTAAATAAGTAATTAAATAAATAATTATATTATATCAAATATAATCTCTCTTATTTATTTTAATCGAACCTCCAAGGTTCAATTTGTCGTAGGCTTTATTCTATTGTCTGTGACCTTTTAAGTTCACATGATGTTGACAGTGGGTCCAAAATCTACATTTCGTGCCCAAGTTATGGGTAACTCTTAGCAAGGCTCATAACTACCCAAGTTATATGAATTTTGACTTTTTTCTTTGTCAGAATTGGTTACCATAAACATTATTATCATTTATCGTTTGGTGATTTCATGATTGAACACGAGACATAGAAAGACCATCCTTGCTCTAGTTATGTCTTTTGTTTCTTGATTACGAATTTAGATTGTAAGTTACAACTCTTTGTGCACTTGCATGAAAATGCTTCATTTTATAATCCTTCACTCATAAAGTGGCTCGATGATATTTGACTCATGTTATAAGCATAAGTGACAAGTCCTTATGACAATCATCTCCATACCTCATATGCATGTATCCATATCTGAACATAACCTTAATAACCATCTTTTAAAGAGTAGTGTGCGATTGTGTCAAGATATGAATCCATTCATATGGGTAGTATTGTAATTTCACGATGTAGGACTAATACAAACTTTGGTAGTTGAGAAATACTCATGTCCTTTTTCTACGGAGTATTCTTAATATGAGTCATCCAATGTTAAACTCTTTAACATATGTGATGTTGACTCATATCTTTATATGCATGATATGTAAAACGTGATCATTCAATCGACCATCACACTAGCTCTATCTATCGGATTCGACTAGAGACGAATGAATAGACTTAATATTTTAATTCTAGGAGTTCTACTATCGGGGAGCTTCTCCCTGGTACCTTAAAAAGATGAGTATATTCATGTAGCTAACATTACATCTAATGATAGCTAAAACACTTTCCCAACTTTATTAATCACAAATGACTTCATATGCATATTGTGGCTTGTCTTAGGGCGCAAAACCCAACACCATGGCAGGCGCGCGAGAACTACGACGTCTTCCAGCTACGTGTCCTTCGTCACCGGTTGCATGTCCTTCGTCTTCGACAACCTCTCATCCGTCTCCTTTGTATCTAGCGTCCAATGCGAGTTCTCGCTCAAGGACTTTCCTGATCTGAAAATCTACCATCCGCTCGATCGTTTCACTAAATCAAAGCTGACGTGTTCATCTTCCTTGTTCGGCTTCATCTCGGAAGGTCGCCCGCATCTTCTCATGTAACTTGTAAGAGGATAAACGGATTTTCAAATCAGAAAATTTTCAGATATGCGAATAGCTCAAGAGCTTGATTGAGTCTATCAACTAGTTTTGCAAATTTTCGATTATGCCTCGCCATTTTGTCTTTAATAACATCTAGCTACCAGAGATCGCGAGGTTGGACCAGATGACCAGAGATGACGTCTGACCAGCTAGCATACTTAGAACGATGAGAAGACGAAATTTAAAAAAAATATTAATAAATTGAAATATAATTTATAAGAGAAAAATATAATAAAAATAAAATAATTTTTTATCAAATTAAAACCTGATTTACATATTTTTATAATTAATTGAATTAAAAAGCTTTTCAAAAAGACCCTATGATTTTTAATTATTTAATAATAATTTATTTATAAATGGAATGAAGTCCAAAAATATATAAGGTATAGAGTTTGAAGGGTTGAGAATATAAATTTGGATAATAATTAAGGAAAATTTTAGAATTTTAGAAAAAATTGATGAAAAACAACTGTTGTTACAGTTTTTTTTTTAATATAGGCAATCGTTACCTTTCTTTTTATGAATAAGAGATAGATCTTTTATTGTTGTTCTAGTTGCAAAATACAATTTAGTGCATCAGGGAGGGAATCCCCTGACCACTAAAGAACAGACAAAGACCGAGTTTCTCTGTCAAGCCAATGAGGAGCCTTATTTGTTGTTCTTTTAACAAATGTGAGAGTTAGTCTCTCATTTTGAAGGAGGGATCTGATGTCCCTAATCATAATACCCACTTGAGATACAGGATAGGGCCTACGAGGATCGTATTGACCAGCACCTCAACATCCGACTTGATCACAATTGGGCCAGTACCCAAGGATGTAGCATTTTGAAGAGCGGTGGCAATCGCATAGGCCTCAATCATAATAGGTGACCAAACCATTGTTAGAGTTCCATTTTCCATTAGGCGGGCCTCTCCTGCATCGGTTCGAGAAATGATACCCCAAACGGATTGGTTAGATTCTTGGAAAACCGCCCCGTCAACATTTACCGCTATTACTCCTGGCGGAGGACATTTCCAAATAGTTGGTAGTCGAAAATCCGGGCCCTGGGTCAGGTGAGTCGGGCGTTGGATGGACATGGCCTCTTTCTAGGCCAATAGTATGGATCGGGCAGCTAATAAAACACCCAATGCTTCTGGAGGTGTATCCTCCCAGACTTTCGCATTTTTAGCCTTCAAAATTTCTTATAAGACACTTAAAAGCTCTTCCTTCCTTTCCAGTTTCTATCCCATCACTGCTTGAGTCCACCAGTCCGAAACACATTGGACATCCCTGGTAGATAGAAACAAATCTTTTGTAACGGTTCACTACCACCTGAAGATTTTCTGCGAGACACCTCCACAGAAAATTCCAGAATCGTGTTCAAACGGGGATAGACCATATATCCGACCAGGTGACCCGTTCTGCATAATATCGAAGTTGTTGTCTAGCATCCGCAAGATTCCTATACCCGGTTTTGGTGGAATAGAAACCCTTTGTATCCAATTCCCAATACCATTCGTCCTAAGATATACGCTTCGAGAGGGGGACTTATAGAATTTTTATCTGATCCAACTCCTCAAGTAATCGGGATATAAGTGGAGCGTCCCAAGTCCTTGTACTGGGAACCCTCAGTCCCGTTACTGATGCACCTTCAAGAGTTGTGGAGGATGTTTGAATGTGTGGTTCTGGTCTCGAGAACCAGGGTATGTATTCTTTTGGGTAGTTGATTGTAATTAATCCAATAAACAAGGATACCATTTTCCAAAAAAAATGATTATCGTAATTTTGTATTTTTTTTACAATTATGCATAGTTTCTATCTATTTAAAGGACCTATGATTAACTTATATCATCCATACAACTGAAACTTTTTTTAAGTTGTAACCGTATCCATTATGTTAAAGTAAGTAAAATCTCGATCCAAAACAGGATAACCAATGAATCAAACATAGGTAAGAAAACTGAAAGTCCAAAAACAACGTGGGACACAAGGAATAATAATAAAAAAGAAAATAATCATTGACTGAAATGCCCTACGTGGATGTGCGGAAGGAAATGTTGCGACAATGTCCGAAGAAACCGGAACCGCATCTCCAAACGATGAGCTAGGATAGACCGGGCCCATTTTCAGAAAGTTGGCGTCAAGGCGGACTGTGTACTTCTCCAAGGATTCAACGTGCATCATCATCCCTTGACTAATAGTGTAGGGCTCCAAGAACGGGAGAGTACTGTCTCCCGAGGTAGTAAAAGAGTACCTTATCGATACTTGATGGTACTACTGCCACCATACGTCCAATAAGGCGGTATTACCGGTAGGTCCCCCCACTGGACCACGAAATCCTCATTGGGCGAAGCGAGGGTGCTTACTTCCCTCGTCGTTTCTCGGTATTCCTCATCAGAGAGACTAGAGCCCTCGGACTCTGAGTCTTAGATCCCCTCACTTGGTGCTTTCTACCCATCAGGAGGGAAGATGTAACTAATTATCGGGTGCCTCCCGTTCTATCTTCCGCTCGACTCTTCGGAAAGGAGTGAGAGTGTCATATGGGCGGGTTCGGGAGAATCAGAGGCCCTCTTCCTCGCAATGAGGAATAAACTGGGACTTCTGATAAGTCCGTATGAAGGAAAAAGACCTAACTCGTGGACCAGGCCCTCGGGTCGGGTGGTTACTCTTGACGGGAAAAGACTTGGCTGGTTTAGGGGAGTCAACCTCATCCTCTACCATCTTCCATTTCCCTGGTCTCGGTTCCACCGATGCATAATTTTGGACATACCGGACTAATGCGCCGCCTAAACGGGACTAGTTTGTCCCCGGTGTCACCCTACGGTGATGGGCACGAGACCCAACCGTCCTCGAGTCAGTAGGGGATCGGAGAGAGGGGCGATATCCCCATGACTCGAGGGACAAGTCGAGGCCATGTGTGTGACGCAACTGCATCCAAATAAATGATCCGGAAGACACTCATAGGAAATATGCATAAGGATCCGTACCTCTGATTCCGACAGTAAGAACAATAATTGGCTCTGAAGTGGGAGTCACACATCCAACCGTACCCGGATGCGCATTAAATCCCCCCAACTCATACCATCCGCGTCGTTGTTCAAAACTAGGCAATTGCCGAGGGAGCTTCTCATTCAGACACCGACTCCCCGATTCCAAGCGCCCACTGAAAGATTGGAGATGCGGGACCAGACCAAGAATTGGGTAAAAATAATGTGTGGGGTTTCATTTGAAGATGAAGGTCTGCAAACAACACCAGCGATCGCCAGAAATCCCAAGGATCTCCTACCAACACCTAGGCTTTCTCATTCACTGACCGGAAGAAGAAGACCATCCCACCATTCTCTAGGGCTACGCTACGACATCTGACATATGTCACAACTCTGCGATCCAGTCGACCAACGATTGTCAGAAGAACGTTTTGGTAATCAATACCCGATAGCCATGACATAGGCGAAGTTCAAGTCTCGACCGTAGAGCTCCACCGGAGGCACTACTAATTCTCGAATTGAGAGCCCCCATACGGGTCCCTAGGTCGTCCACACCTACTTGCATGTGATCAACCATTCCTCTCGGTTTGTACCCATTCCCCGGATGTCCCATCGGGGCTCCCCCACAACCCGTTCCACCACGAGCCCGAGGACCTCGTATTCAGCCGGAGCATAAGGGTCCAACGAGTCTAGGCTTTTCCGCGAACGCCCCTCCATCCCCAATGAAGATAACACCAACTGAACACCACCCAGAGAAATTGTTCGTCGTGGGATATGAGGAGATCTCCCGGCTGCTTATCCCCTCCCCGCCCTTCGTGTCGTCATTTTCCGCTACTGAGTCCCACCGTCTCCCTAACAACCCCGACCCCATGCTCCCACTGTCATGCATGTCTAGCTCTGGAGAGGTCGGTGTCACCTCCCTCGTCTCTAGTGACACGATGGGAAGAGGCGAGAGAAATAGAGAAACTTCCACCACCCGTGTCAACCGTTGTCGAGGATCTTTAACCGGCATCCACCGGACTATCCCTCTCATAATCTACAGAAGGCCACCCTGTGGAAGACGCCTACTCCCCCCATCGTAGACGGAACACCCTCCCATTTATGCGTCGCAAAAATTAGGCCCTTTTCGTTTCCATTGCTATTCCAAACAAACCAGTAACCGGGGGAGGGGGAAGAGAGACATTGGACATATTGGTGGAGGAGCCACCGGTTCAGCCGTTGAGAGTTTCCACTATGATCGTATTAGTCGTATATGTCATTTCTAAAATCCTCGGAAAGAAGAAAGAAGGAGAACGAGTCTTTTTAGCATAATATTAAAACTTAAAAACGAAATGTTGGCCTCTTCAATTATGTAATCAGTGTTATTCTACTTATTTTTTTCATTCGTTTTAAAGTTGATAAAAAGTGATTTAATACACAAACTTTAAATTAATCAAATATATTTGGATTTTCATTTTCTGATTTTTCTGGCAACATGCAAAGCGGAAGCGGTGGTTGGACGGACAGTCGAAATTAACACCAATTTACAAGCGGCTACCAAGAAATCAACTATGTCTACCCAACCTTAGAGCATGTACGCTGGTTCAAACCGGATGATCAAACTGTATGCTAAACTATGCAAATTTAAGGTTTACAATCCTTGAAATAAACTGTGCTCAACAATGGTACAAACTGGATAGAGAACTGTATTGTGGGTGGATGCTGACTGTATGCTGAATTAATATTTTGTTAATTTAATTAAATGTTTTATTAGAACATTAAACGTCATATAAAATTGAAATTAATTTGAAAAAAAATTAATAACAACATAACTTAAAATAAATTTTATTCATCTTCGATAGTTAACGTCAAGTACACAAATGTTGCATATAAAAAAGTATCTTCAATCATCGTTGGGATTGAAATGCGCTCCAAATCGACCCTATACGTGCTCAATCAGGTCATTTTGTAGTTGTCGGTGGGTGGAATCACTTGTGACACTGAGTCGAGCGTCCAAGCGTGCTTGGTATGCCAAGGGACCTCTTCGGTGCCATCGCTCTGGTGGTGTCCATCGTTGTATTTCTAGAGGGGGTCGAACAACAATTCTTCATCTCCATACCCGTACCAGTCGTTTTCATCATCTACAATCATGTTGTGTAGAATGATACACGTGTGCATGATATCAGCCACAACGAACTTGCTCCAAACACGAGCGGGACGGGAAATGATTTGGCACCGTTCTTGAAGAACTCCAAATGCCCGTTCAGTAACTTTCCGAGCACCTTCTTGGACCTTAGAAAACAATTTCTGTTTGTTTGTGTAGGGATGCTGAAAATAATATGGCTGGTCATATCGATGGTCGTTATTCTCGTACTCCACGGCAAGCTCACGTCCCAAGAAAGCATCGTGGGACAAATGGTTGTTGTTGAGAACGTTGATGTCGTTGTTCGACCCAACCATCCCGAAAAAAGCATGCCAAATCCATAAATCACGGGACACAACAACTTCAAGCATAATGGTACTTACCCCGTGGTGACTTACCCGTCCATTGGCACCTTGCGATGCGGTTGGGAAACTCTTCCACTCTCAATGCATGCAATCAAGACTCCCAATCATGCCAGGGAACCCTCGGTTGTACCCCTCTCTGAGTAATCGGGTCATGTCCTCCGGTGTGGGTGAAAGCTCGTACTCTGCCCCGAAAACCTCAATTACGGCCTTGCAAAATCTGCGTAAACATTCGAGTATTGTACTTACCCCAATGCGTAAGGTTTCGTCCAACAAATCGGCCGAGCACCCATACGCAAGCATCCATATCGTGGTGGTACATTTTTTGTGCGTTGATAACTCATCTGTCCTGCAGCGTCCGACTTCTGAACGAAGTAAGCGTCATGTTTCGCTACCTTGTCAATCTACCGCTCAAACAGTGGTCGGCACATACGAAACCGACGCCTAAACATAGTGGTCCCATACAAGGGCTGATCGACAAAATAATCCTTCATTTGTTGGTCATGGGATTCGGGACGACCTCTAGGAATATCTCGTTGGGTAGGTTCCCCATGTTCAATCATCTCCCTCATAACGTTGATCCTTGGTATTATTCTCTGTATGTCTCTCACAACCCTTCGCTGGAGTCGTTCCTCCATTATAAGCAGTTGCGCTGCCAACTCCTCATCTGATGGGAGACCGTCACCGCCAAACATTTTGTAGAGAGTTTGAGGGGGATATCGAGTTTAAGAGAGGTTGTAAAAGTGTTGGTGTAAAATGAGAATGGGGTTAGGAGTATTTATAGGGTTTGAATTAAGGGTTCTAAGAATATAAAAAAATTTACCGTTTATTTTCGACCAATACCAACGATCGGAATTTTTTTTCTTCACATAACCACGTGTTGCGCCCTAATAGGCGGAATCCACGAATCGTAACGAACGGCCCGCGAACCGTGGTTCTGAGCCGCGAGTCGCAGGCCACAAACCGAACCGCAATTTTACGGTTCGCTGGCCACAAAATCCGTGCACTACAGCAATACGGCTCGCGACCCGCAAACCGCAAAATTGTGGTTCGGTTTGCGGTTCTTTGCCGGTTCGCACTGCTCTTAATCGGCAACCCCCCCCCCCCCCCCCCCCCGCTTAGTTTGAAGGAGGGATCAAATCTTAAAGACTTTGTCTTAGTTTGAAGGAGGGATCAAATCTTAAAGACTTTGTGCATTTCTTACACAACAGCCATGTCGGATCATATGAACCTGAAGATAATATAGATTGTGTTCGTCCCCATGAGAGGACAAAATCAAAATGGCGCATATAGGTGTGAGTGAGACGTCCACTTCAAGGATAAGGTTCCTTTCCAATCTGGTGGCTCAATTACTTCTTATATAATCATTTTAATTGGCATTTTTGTCCTTGTGTTACAATTTTAGTTTGTTCGACACACTTGTTCATATATATATATATATTTCTTATCATACGAAATGTGGCATGAGTTTGGATTGTTCTATACCAGTTACCAGTCAAATCATCAATGACCCATTATAAAATTTAAGCTCTTGCATTTTTTATCAACAACCCTACAATTCTTATGGTTTTAAACAAATTGTTACTTAATCTGATATGCATGAGTATGATATTATCATTTACTCATAGCATAATATGTCATCTAAACAATGAGGGGATGTAGAAGAACTTTCTCTCTCAAGACACCTTCGACCCCCTCTCACAAAGCCTAGCCGTCGCCCCTGTTCCCCTTTTATTCCCGCCAACGGCATTCGGTCTGAGATGTCGCCGACGTGGCCTGTTATGTGCTCCCTCTCTCCCCTTTTTTCGAGCCCCTTCCTTCATCCCTTTTCTTCGCCCTTCTTCCCCCTCTCCCTTGTTCTGTTGACCGAAGCTTCGGCTCGTCGCCAGCTCCCGAGCTCCACGGTGAAGGTCGGTCTGTCTCTGCCGGAGTTGGTGACACAGGGAGGATTTGTAGGCCCTGCCGGTCAGATCTGGGCTCCTGCTCGTCGCTGGCTCCCCGAGCTCCACGATGCATGGCTCTTCTTAGGCGTTGGTGAAGACTCGGCAGGAGTTGAAGACATGGGGTGGTTTTGGCGGCTCTGCCGGTCAGATCTGTGGAGCTACGACGTCTTCTGCTCGGAGTTTGTGCCTCTCTCACTGGTCAGTTGCTTGTTTTGGCTGCTGGGCGTCAGAGCTAGGATTTGCCGGAAGTCAGTCACGGTTCGTTACTTTTTTTCCGGTCTTGGTGGCCGACCCTCTCCTCCTACCTCGCCGGAGCTGCTCGGCTCCTCTAGCATGCCTCGTTTTGCTAGTAGCTGTTGAAGTCCTTCCCTGGTTGCCGAAGCCCTCCTCTCCTCAGACCGGTAAGCTTACCTCGATCCCCACTGTGGTCATGTCGGGCAGTTTTTGTGGATGTCTCGTGTGGTCAGATCTGGCCTTTTTGGCTAGATCTGACATTGTTGTGTTTGCTATGGACGGGTCACTGTTGTGTTCGGTGACCGTCCCCGGTGGTTCCCTCGTCGCTCGGACGAGGTGATTTGGTTGAGAGGTGTGCATGCAACGATTAAAAGGATTTCGGGCCGGTATGGTGTTTGCCACAGGAGTACCCGTTTCCACTGTTTTCCTCGAGGTAGTTCGGTTGAGGCTTGAGCGTAGCTGCGGAGGTGCCTTTTTTAGAGTTGGTCGTGGGACGCGCTTCTTTTTCTACTCGGAAGTGGATCGTCGTGGCTCTGGTCCGGGCGCTCCTGTTGGTTCGTTCTGTTGCCTGGTGTTTCTTTTCAGGTCTGGTCGTGGGACCCATTTCTTCATACCTGGGTGTTGATCGTCATGGACCTGGTGATTCACTGAGGCTTACTGGTTTTCCTTTCCTACTGCTATACTTAAGCGTTCCCCTCATTGTGCCAATTTTGTTATCTGTTGGCTATATTCTGCTTCCTTCCACTTTGTTGGGTAGGACTCGTCGGTTTAGGGTGTTTGCCCATGACGAGTAGTTTGGCCTTAGTGTTGCTAAGCAGTTTACCTTCAATATCGATCTTATTACAGTGGGTTTTGGAGGGTATTACCCTTTAGATCTGCCTCCATCGTTTGTGGTGTTGGCCACCGACTTATTAGTGACCGTCTTCCAGTCTGTGTGACTGATTGATGATCTTAATGAGACTGGGTGTTCTTCTTTCTATGAAAATGGATTGGTTTATTTCAGTATCGTTTGTGCTTAATGGTAGGAAAATTAGGGTTTTAGAACTATTTCATTGTTTTGTTCTTAATGGTTGTAAACTTTGGGTATTTAGACATTTTATCATGTTTTCTCCCTTAGTTGGGTTTGTCATGAGGCTAAGCTGTCATGCCAGCTCTCGCGCCTCAGGTTGTTGAGGTGTTTCATCGAGGATCTTATTATAGTGGATTGTTCTTTCATTGTATTTCAACCCTGCTCTTCATATCAAAGAGTAGGTTTTATATACTGATTTGCTGATCAAAGAAAAAACAATGAGGGGATGTGAACCCAAGCTTCATCAATTTAAGCCAAGGTTGATTCCATGGGTGGAGGACCTCGATAAGGGTCGATGTCGTTAAGAGGGGGCCAGTCGAAAATTTCTTTGCCAAGCACCAATTTTGTTACGGCCCTTTTTGGGTTTCCTTGATTGAAGCAGAAGATATTCTTAAATTTCTTTGGTAAATTTGTTCTTATTATCTACTCCAAAAAGACATCTATATCCGAATCCTATATTGTACATTCTTATTAATTTCACAAATCGTAAAATCTTAGCATTATCCAAAAGTTTGGGAAAACATGTTTTAAATACGAAATTGCTTTATTACTAACCTAACTCATGAAGTTTGAAATCAACAAAAGATGACAAATAATCAAACAAAAGTTTAAAACCTGACTCATAGCCTTAGACCAGCTCTCCTTGCTATTTCTAATGGAAAACATGTTCCCTTAGTGTCTTGACAATCGAGTTTGATTTACACGAAAATATATAAAATCTTAATTAATACAACCACATGATATAATTTGGAAAAAAACAGCTCTGAATACCCATTTTTGGGTGCACCACTACCCTCTCTAGGATTCACTATTTCCGCCGCCCACACTTCCTCGCCCTCTACCTCGTCGGCCTCCGACTCATCAGCAACCTCCCCACCGTGAGTCTCATCTCCCCGCTTGACACCCCCATCGATTCGGTTCCCTGTTCCGCACCATTTCTATGGCTCCCATCCAGTCAAATCCACATCAAGTCGACGTTGCGAAGTCACCTCCCCCGAGCTTCCTCCTCGGCGTCGACTTCCCTACGTCGGCCGTCGCCCAACTTGATGCTCTGCCGGTCGGACACCAAGCCCCCAAGTGCAGCACGCATCCGTCGTCGAAGGACAACCCGATCTCGGCCAGTGTGGGTGCACTTGTCTCCTACGAACCCCAGCCACCGGAGAAAGCCGTTGCACCGGAATGGATGGCCCTAACGAGACCGGTCGTCATCTACCCCCCCCCCCCCCCTAACGTGACCACACCGAGCCGTTGCAGATTCGCGGCACCCCGCCGCCGGCGCCCTATCCGAAATATAGTCCACCGGGCATGCATGACCCGACTCGGGTGAGCCGACCATCGACCACCATCAGATCTGCTTCTCGGCAAGGTGGGACCCCTCTGGACCGCATCACTCCGGTGCCGGATTCGGAGGATGAAGACGAGGTACTGATTGTTCCGATCGAGGCTGGCCCGGCGGCCAAAAACGATAAATACTTGTACTCATTGGCGGGACGGGTAGTTGGGGGGAAGACCCACAAAAAAAACACGGTCTGTGCACTAATGCTATAGAAATGGAAGGTGGACGGCATTCAGGTTGAATACCTATCGCCGGAGGTCATTGGGTTTCATTTCCCGTCCTAGGTGGCTATGAAGGACATCCGGCACCAGGGGCCGTGGATTTTCAAAGGGTTCCCGCTGTTATTGGAGCCCATCTGACCCTACATGCAAGCCAACGACATCGATTTCAACCATATAGAGATCGGGATTAGGGCTATGAAGGTCCCGGGGGGTGCCCGGACCCCGAGCGCCCGCGACCTAATAGCCTCTTCCATTGGCACTCAGGTATTCTCGACTCCTTTACCTTTTGTTCAGCGAGAGGACCACTTCATGTGGATAAGGGTCAGATTGGAGGTGAAGCAACCGTTGCGGAGACGTTTTCGTCTCCGTTTCCCTGGTAACACCCAATCCTCACCGATTGAACTTCAATATGAGAAGCTGCCAGAATTCTGTCGTCGGTGTGGGCGGTTGACACACCGTTTATCGGGGTGTACGGCTCCCTTACCGAGGATTGGGAGAGAGGAGGCCCGCTATGATAACTCTATACAGGTACCAAGGCAACTGGATGTGGATCGCCTGCTGAAGACAATCTGGAACCCCCAAGACTTATCAAGGAAGGGGAAGCTGATGACCTCCTAACATGGCTATCTCTGAACCCGATTGGTATGTTCAGGGAGGACCTCCTGGGGTGGAAGCGTACCCTCTACAATATACCACCCAAAGTCTAACAACTTGGCTAAGACTGTCCCGGAAGGGGCAGTCAACACTTTGCAAGGAGGATCCCCGAGAGCATATGGGGGGGCCGTCGGGTTTTACAAAGCCTGACAACCTAGCTAACGTCCACAATGCTGGGGGTGCTCTTTGTCCAAACAGACTTGCAGATGTCCTGGGTATACAAGCAGGGAAAGAGAAAGATCCTCAGGAGTTGTTTGGAAAAAAACAGGGCCCCTCAGAGCAAAGGCAATGAAGACAAGCTCGAGAACGAGGAGCGGGCAACTGTATGCTAGAGTTCCCGGGTCGAAGAAACCATTGACACTGCTGGGCCCCACACCGAGAGAATATGAGCCGAACAAGATTGAGGAGGAACAGAAGAATCCAGCGGAGGCAGGTCAGCCTCCTATGCAGGAATGAGAGGACCCGGCGGGGGTGGGTCTGGCCGCTACTGGCCTATATCCACAGACCAGGGACATTCAGTGCTGGGAGGTCTCAGGTAGCCCGCATTGACAGCTCTCTACTTCTGGTCGTTTTTTAATTTTATTATGTTTTTTGTTGGAATAATTTGTTTTAGACTTTGGTTTGGACAATTTTCTTTATGTCTCGTTGTTTTGAGACGTCGGTAAGGGGATGTCCTGAGGTATTGTCTATGATATCAAGTAGGCTATTTTTATGGGTACATGAGCGCTGGGCTTGCTATGGTCGGCCCAGACACATATCTGGAACCCATGGCGGTTACGCTCTACCATGTATGGTTTTCTTTTTGCATTAATGCACTTCCCCGGTTACCCGTTTCAAAAAAATACAACCACATGGTGATTATTAGGCTCACTCACACTAATAAAATTTTCTACCTCTACAACAACCCTACAAATTATATAGTTTCCATAAAAAGAGTCAGAAACCATCTCAGAGCTTCCTCTAAGAGCATCTACAATAATATTAGTCTATGTAGTTGTTTGGAGGAGTTGTTTGAGTTTCTCTCACCTCCAAACAACTACCTCCTACAATTACCATTTGCAATGGGTGGGCTAAAGAGTAGTCGTTTTGGTGTAGCAGCAATAGCAAATAGCATTCTCTTTCCTCAAAAATGCTTTCAACCAACGACTCCAGCCGTTGTAGGACTCTACAACCACTAACACTCTCTCTCTTCAAATCTGATTATTTTATTATTTCTCTCTCTTAAAAAAATTTCTACAACTCCTCTTTAGCCTCTTGCTACAACTACCATTGGAGGTTCTCTAATACAACGTTCTCCACATTCAGGTTGGAATAAGAACTCAAGAGAAGTTATGAACAAAAACTTGAATTTTGGCTAGTTCGGGTATGTAACACTTTCTTTTCTAAACGGCCAAATGAGTGTGTCAGAAGTAGATATAACACTTGAGGAATATTTAGGGACACCTGAACCCCACCCATTCTGAGCAGGCGTACTCAAAGGGCTTGAAGAGGTTTCTTTGCAATCCTCTCCAAATAGGTAGTAACTTCGTATAGGGAGGAAACTTGATAATCAGGTGTTGAGGGTGATCGTTAATTGAACAAAAAGTTAGCTTCTTCTGGGTCGCATTGAGTCCTAGTCTTAGTCGATCGGACCTTCCAAATTTTATTTTCCCTACTATAGAAACCATCCCAACCTGATGCTATTACCCAGTTTTGCCTACAATCCCCTCATCCAGTTCAAGATTTACCATTTGCCCAAACCCTTCGCTCATAATGTGCATATGGGTCTAAACCATTCCCTAATACATAAGACTCCATTTTAGCCAAACTAATCTTATGAGCCCTCAATAATATGTAGTTTTTTCTGAACCTCAAGTAATTGAGGTGTAGTCGTGGATCTCCTTATCCTCGGCCTTTTGATGTCGAGTATGTATAAATTCGTGGTGTGGTTCCCACGAGTAAACTTGCCCCTACCTACCCCTCATATTCCCTGGTAGTGTCTAAGAGGGTGTCACTGGTAAATCTGGTACTCCTTTTCCCGAGCCAACTCGCTCGACTCTCGTCTTGGACTTATGCATCCACAATGTGGTCCTCCTTGTCCTGGACTTCCTCTCCTCAATCCTTCAACGGAAATTTTCATACTCTTGTAACTTGAATGACACAAGAGATTTTTCCATATCACTTCTCATCCAGACCGATTATTTACAATTCCGTCATACAATCTCGGAAGACATGACCCAAGATTCCACACCAAAAGCAATTATCTAGAATTCGTTCATGAGTAAATTTAGTCATCACTCTCGAACCTTGACCACATATGTAGAGCTTCATCTTGCTTCGTAGAGGTTGTGCCTGACCCAGATACACATAACCCCCCTGATTAAATTGGTAACATGCATTCCAACAATTCATTCTCCCACGTATCGCGACATACCACATAGAGGCATACATGAACCCTGAGAACTGAGTGGATGAAATGCAATGCATTAGGGTTCATATGAGGTTTGAGATTGCTCAACACAATCAGGTGATGCGTTGCATTCAAGCATTGTTAATTATTGGCATTTCCCGCTCTGTTATAGGTAGTTAGCCCATATTTGTGTGCCAATTTGATATGCTCTTGCTTCAATCTGGAATCTTGGTACTATTGCACTTTGTACTTTTGTTTCAAGATCAACGAGGAGAAAAAATGGATGTAGAAGGCTTGTTGATTTCATGTACACGTTGTGAGGGGCTCAGATCCACGTCGTGTAAGCCCAACTATGACACGTTGTGTGGAGATCAGATCCACACTATGCAACAACATCCTTCCACACCATGAAGATATCGTTCGACACCAGACGTCGTGCTGCCACATACCACCACGTTGTGATGACACAATGCTTCACATTGTGTAACCTCTCTGAGTAGTAGTATAAATATCAGCATCAACCATTCGTGAAGAGAGCCATATTTTTCGGAGAGAGAAAAATTAGAGAAGAGATGTGCTTAAGCTCTCTCTCTAGAAGAAGTTGTTAGATCAAGAGGCCAAGATTGAGGCAAGAAGAATATACAACCAAGGCTACCTAGTATCTCCATCCAACACTATCATCCTAGAGTAACAAGGCGACTATGGGGGAAGTTGTGACATAATTCTCCTCATATTGAGCTCTAACCACTTGAGATTTGTGTTCCTAAACTTTGAACTTCCTTATTCAGTTATGAACATGATATATCGCTACTTGGATTTGAGCCCCATGGTAGTGGTATAGTTCCACTATCATAGGTGTTAACGAACTTTGACATTTCTCTACTACTTGCTTTGAATGCTAAGATGTTTGTCATGTGTGCTTGATATTTATCTTAATCTTAAATGAATTATTGTGCTAATATGTGTATAATCATGAGAATAAAGTTTTCATGAGCCTTTTGGGAAAGAATAAGAGAATTGGTCGATTAGTTAAAGAATTTTGATGTGGACTAAAATTGATGATGCTAAGTTATTAGATGAGAACGTAATGTAGTTAAGAATCAAGATCATGATCGATGGGGGCATGATGCAAGGGTGGAGCAAGTCTCCATTTACCACCGGAGATGTGGTTATGACACCTCTTAGCTAGAATAAACTATGTTGTTGGTACAACTCTGATATATGGACTTTACTAAGTCATCTAAACATCATACATGAAAACATCCAAATTCAGAAGAGAGAGCGGGGAGATTAATAGAGTTAGAACATTTTTTTTTTGATAAGCGCATAAAATTTTATTTCTTAAGAAGTAAAATAGAGTTAGAACATGTGAGCTTCTTAAGATAAAAACTTCAACCTTAAACTCAAATTAGTACGGAACAACAAAGATAATAAATCTCTGAGAGCTAAGAAGTTCTCACGAGTTAGCTAGGAAACTAACAACTTTCTAGTCAGCTCCCACAATCCTTGATAACTATCAGAGGATTGGCCACTCACTCCAAGAACTAATTGCTGGAATAAATCCTCTGTAATTGATCCTTGTGGGATCAACCTGGACTTATCGAGCTTGTCCTGTTGTGCGTTGTGTAGAATTATTTTTGTTATTTGAGACACCCGATCTGGCTAACAAGTTAATGATGTTGTTATTAGGGACCAATCGATTGGTCAAGGTAATTGGTTTGTAGATGTAATAACCACTTCCGGTCAACGCCAGTCAAACCTGCGAAAAATAGGAAAGATTTAAAAAATTTAAGACTGACAGTTAAGTGAACCTAAAGTGACCCTTAGTGTCATACCGGACTTAATTTGACCCCGTTACTGACCAAAGTGAGTTCCGGGGGACTCAGGGCAACTTTCTGATCAATTTGGGAAATGTTGACTTTTTGCTGGAAAAGTCAACCGAGCGACGTTTTGGTCCATTCGAGGACCGTTTTGGATCCAAAAAGCTTAACCGTCGTCGTAGCGGTCTTAGTTGAGCCGTTTCCTTGTAGCCCGTCTAGTTTCGTAATTTCTTGGGAAAAGTGCCCGTTCAGGGCCCGAAACGTCCGTTTTTCGCGAAACTGATTGGAAAATATCAACTAGATATTTTCCAAAAGGTGTGGGACCCACCTTGCCACTTGTCAACCAAGCGGTGGTGTTAGTTTTGGGGAGAAAACATGTGGTGGGGGCATTAGTGTGGCCGGCCACATATACAAAAAAAAAAGGAAAAACAAATTAGAATTAGTTGTTTTAGAAATTGGAAGAGAGAGTTTAGAGAGAGAAGAAGAAGAAGAAGAAGAAGAAGAAGAAGAAGAAGAAGAAGAAGAAGAAGAAGAAGAAGAAGAAGAAGAAGAAGAAGAAGAAGAAGAAGAAGAAGAAGAAGAAGAAGAAGAAGAAGAAGAAGAAGAAGAAGAAGAAGAAGAAGAAAGAAGTTGTTGTTGGTGTTACCTGTTTTGTCTGCTAATTATGTCGTAGTCAGTCTGTTATCCGTGGTGGTGAGCGAACGCTCACTCCTAGCTGTTTTTCCTACAGGTACTGTTCGTGGGACGGACTAGTTGAGCTCTCGAAGCTTGTGGAGCTAGGAGCGGAGTCCGGGTCTTGTGTTTTGAGTCTAGTGACGGATACCTTGTACTTTTGTCCACTTGTTGGGATGTGTTTTAAACTGTAATTATTATTTTGTTGAACTAAACTGGTATTTTAAAGTGATTCAATGAAAACTGGTTTCAAGTGTTTGTATGTTTTTAAAACGTTCGCGTCCCGAGTTCATTTTACTGAAATTGGGACGTGACAGTTTGGTATCAGAGCTCGAGGTTTCACACCTCAGATTGTCCGTCAATTAGGTGGGGAGGGTCGAGTCAGTGTAGACCCGTAGTGTTATGAGTCCTGGTTGAGTTTGTGTTTATGTGTAGTGTTTTTATTGATGGCTTGTTGATTGATTGATTTTGCTTGAAACGTTTTAAGCTGTCGCGAGTCGACTCAGGAGCGCTCCTGTAGTCGAACGTGACGGTGCTGACATCAAGTCGGTACAACATAGTTCGGGGACGCCTGGACCGGGTTGTGACTGCGTGATGTCAAGTTTGAAGTTTTAAAAATGAAGTGGAGAAGGCTTTACAAAATTTGATTGTTTTGAGGTTGTTTGACGCCGTGGGCGTTTGTGTTTGACTTTGATTGGCCCGGTGGGCGTGGTTCGGTGTTGGTAGGCCCGGTGGGCATGTCTTGATTTTGTGTGACGCCGTGGGCGTTTGTGTTTGACTTCGATTGGCCCTGTGGGCGTATTGTGATTGTTGTTGGTTGGCCCGGTGGGCGTGTTGTGGAGTTTTGGTTGGCCCGGTGGGCGGGTGTCGTCGTGTTGTTTGTTATGGGTGTTTGGCCGGTTTGGTTTGTTCGTGGGTTAGTCGGGTTGTGTGGTACGTGTTTGGTCGTTTTAGTGGTTGAGTGTCTGCGACGCACTAGTGTGCGGGTTGCTAGGAGAAGGGTAGGATGCGAGTATCCTAGGATCGACGTGACGAGGTGTTAGGGGCGAAGCTGTCGCAGTTACGGGACGGACCACGGGCCGACCTGGTACGAGACTAGGACGGGCTCGCTGGTCCGATCCGGCAGCCAGCCCGGCACGGATGGCTTGTCGGCCCGGCAGTCAGCCCGGCACGGAGGGCATGCCGGCCCGGAACGCCATATGGTCCAGCCCACCTACCGGACCGGTCCAGCCGGTTTTCAAAAAAAAAGGGAAGAAAAAGAAAAAGGATTGGTTTGGTTGAGCGTTGGTTTTACGGGTTTGTGTTCACGGTTGTGGGTTGTAGAGGCCATAGGCCTGGTGTACGGTTGGGTTGTTGTTGAGTTTTTCGCTTACGTATTATTATAATTGAGGCCTAAATAGCATGAGCAGTAGTGTTTTACTGGTTTGAGGACCTGTTTCCCGTGTCGAGGTTTATCTTACTCGAGCGAATACTTGAAGTGGTGGTTTGCCCTGACTAGAGTGGTAAGTCCTTGGTGCGTTACTAGTATGCCATAATCGAACGGGTGTCCGTGGAGATGAGCATAACGCTCATCCCCTTTACTACTTTCCCGTAAGGGACGAGTAGCGAACAGTGGTTTGGTTGCGGAAAGTTATAAGTAAGTGCATAGAGGACTGGTTGAGGGCTTGGTATACGTTGGTGTGGTTAAATTTGAGGTTCCGCTTATGTGATGTTATAATTAAAGTATGATTAGCGTGAACGGTGTGGCGTTTAGTAGCAAGTACGTTGGGGTAGATGTAGACCGTGTGAACGTTAGTGTATTCGAGCTTGTTGTCTTGTTTGAGTTCGCAAACTGAACGTTTGCGTGTATCCGTGCAGAGGATACATGCTGATGGCTCGTGGCAGACGAGGAAGAGCAGCAGTGGCACGGGGACGAGCGCCCGCGTGAGGCAGGCGGGGACGGTCAGCGGGGACACCAGGATGGGTGCCCACCGTTGAGCCCGCCGAGTACGCCGAGGCGCAGGGTACTCCTGTCGGTGAGGACAGGAGGAGCGATGCGGAACCTTCCACGGGCACGCCCAGCGTCCCGTCGGTCGTAGACCCACCCGTTATGACTACCCTAGATGAGCTGACCAGGACAGTCCAGAGTTTAGTGGCGATCATCGCCAGTCGAGGGTCGGCTTCGCCAGCCCCGGAGGCAGCCGCGGTCCCAGTGAGGCCCGGTCAGACAGAGGATCACACGTCCCAAGCACTACTAGACTTCCTGAAGCTCGGGATACCTACATTTGTCGGGGAGCCGAACCCCGACCTAGCCGAGAGGTGGATAGAGCAGGTCACGCAGGACCTGGATACATCAGGTATCGAAGACGGTCGCCGTAGAGTGTCCTCCGCAGCCCATCAGCTGAGAGACAGCGCCTACCACTGGTGGGGGCATGTGAAGAACATGGTTGGATACGACTACAGCATCTTCCAGGATGTGTTTATGGCGCAGAACTTTCCCGAGTCGGCTCAGCTGGAGCGACATCGGTAGTTCCTAGATCTAGAGCAGGGAGGATTGACAGTGGCGGAATAGAGGCCAGATTCACGGCCTTGACTAGATTCGCGCCGGAGATGGTGACTATTGAGTAGAACCGTTGTCTGCGGTTCCAGGGGGGACTGAGACCGGTGATTCGGGACAAGGTCCTCGCCTTGAGATTGCGGAAGTATACGGATCTTGTGGACATCGCAGCGACGGTGGAGCAGGGTATCCGGGATGCGGACAGGACCCGTGAGGTCCGACAGCGGCCGACCAGCTTTGCAGGGCCGTCCGAGTCACGAGACCCGCAGAGGCAGAGGACCACGGGATCCTTCCGACCACAGGTTCATCAGGATGGATCGAGACGGCGGGGGTCGGTGGCGTCAGTGGGGCCGGTCGCTTCAGAGAGACGACTGGGATGTTATAGCTGCGGGCAGCCAGACCACATGCAGCGAGAGTGTCCGATGAACACGGGGCCGAGGGCCGACGAGACCAGGTGTCACCGGTGCGGCCGCGTTGGGCACACTATCGGCCAGTGCTATGAGCCGTTGGGGGCAACGACAGTGCGACAATCACAGCAGTCGCGCCCTCGTCAGAACCAACGGTCGAGGTTTTCGCAGCCGTCGATGAGCGGGCCGGCTCCGAGACAGCAGCGGAGCTATGGTTATCCAGCAGTGAGTGCGCCGAGCCAGAGGTAGCAGGCGCCAGCGGGGAGAATGTACGCGGTTACCGATTCCCGGGCCCCAGGATCCCCTACCTACCGCGAGACCTATCAGGGTACGTGTTTGTTGTACCTTTTATGAGCGTTATTCTAATTTCGCGGACAAAATTCCTTTAAGGGGGGTAGATTGTAATAACCACTCCCGGTCAACGCTAGTCAAACCTGCGAAAAACAGGAAAAATTTAAAAAATTTAAGACTAACAGTTAAGTGAACCTAAAATGACCCTTAGTGTCATACCGGACTTAATTTGACCCCGTTATTGACCAAAGTGAGTTCCGGGGGACTCAGGGCAACTTTCTGATCAATTTGGGAAATGTTGACTTTTCGCTGGAAAAGTCAACCGAGCGACATTTTGGTCCATTCGAGGACCGTTTTGGATCCAAAAAACTTAACCGTCGTCGTAGCGGTCTTATTTGAGCCGTTTCCTTGTAGTCCGTCCAGGAAGAAGAAGAAGAAGAAGAAGAAGAAGAAGAAGAAGAAGAAGAAGAAGAAGAAGAAGAAGAAGAAGAAGAAGAAGAAGAAGAAGAAGAAGAAGAAGAAGAAGAAGAAGAAGAAGAAGTTGGGGTTGGGGGATATTGAGCCCTTGGATCATCTTCAAGCAAGGAGCATTCTCGTTCCCCTCATCCTCCTCTACGGTAATACCCAAACCAATTCTCGTTTTGATTATTTTGGAAAGCTAGGGTTTTGTTAAAATGAATGACTTAGGGTTGTATGGAGGTTGGGGAGGTGTTGGAGACGTTTTAGAGGTGTTTGGGGGTTTAATTGGACGTTTTCCGGTGACCGGAGACTCGGGAGGAGCTCCGGCCATCGTGGGTGGTGGCCGGCCGGCCATGAGGTGGCTGGCCGGAGCTGGCACCAGCCACCACATGGTGGCCGAACCCCTCCCCTTAAACCCTAGGGCTCGGCCAAGTAGTGTGGGTGGGGCCCACGTGCTCGGGTGCTTGGTTTTTATCGTTCGGGTGGTTTAAAACGTTCCCCGGACCATTTATCCTTAATTGAATCGAAATTTGTAATTAAATTGGAGAAGTTGTAATTTATCGGGTTTAGAAACTTTAAACGTCATTTAATTGACTCGGAAGTCGGAATTAAATTCGGTCAAGTACATTGGGACCCTTGAATTATTCTAAGACCGTAGAAACGAAAACGGGAACTTTTGGAGCCCCGGAAGGGCATTTACTAAACCCGGGCAGATTCGCCATGTCGGGTGAATCGGGCCTTGACGGGTCTCTTATCGACAATGTCTAGTAATAGGGAAGTTTGGGAGTGATCGACATTGTCGGGGTTAAGTTTGGGCATCGAGTTTAATGATTTTCAGTTTATTCCTGCAAGTTGTTGAGTGCCTTTAAATTGTGTTCTTTTAGATCGTGCCACGGACCGAGGCAAGGGAAAGCTGGGTGAGTGACTGAGATCATCACCGGAGCTCGTGGTTTGGCTTTTGGGAGAATACGCACGAGGTAGGGAAAAGTAGCCGGATCTCGGCCCTGACTAGGGAAAGTTAACAGTAGAATTGCATGTGACACCGGGGTGTCATGGGTTGAGTAGGTTATTGAATATTAGAAATGCATGATACGGGACTGTAGCGATTATTGGAAAAGCATGTGACACTTAGTAGTGTCGTAGGAGTAGAGAACTTAGCGATGGTAGAATTACTGGAGGCATATGACTATGCCCGGAGGTTGATTGTGAACTTGTTGATATTAGGAGTACTGGAGGCATATGACCATGCCCGAAGGTTGATTGAGAAACTGTTGATATTAGGACTGTTGGAGGCTTTGGTTAAGCCGGAGGTTGTTTGATTATATGGTGTCTTGGGTGGCCTTGAGAGCCCGTGTTTGTTTGTTGAGTTTGGGTGGCCTTGAGAGCACGTGTCTTATTGTTGAGTTTGGGTGGCCTTGAGAGCCCGTGTACTAAGGTTGGTATCTTTGGCTGGCCTGACCGAGTTAGAGTCTCGGGGTGTTGCAAGCATTCTTTAGCTGGCTTACGAGTTAGAGTCTCGGTAAGTTGCGAGCGTGTTTTATTGTTGAGCTTTGGGTGGCCATGAGTGCCCGTGGGGTTGTTGAACCCGTGTTTTTATCTTTGGTGTTTTAGCTGGCTTACGAGTTAGAGTCTCGATAAGTTGCAAGCGTGTTTTATCGTTGAGTTTTGGGTGGCCATGAGTGCCCGTGGGGTTGTTGAACCCGTGTCTTTACCTTTGGTGTCTTGGGAGGCCGTGAGTGCATGTGGGGCTGTTGAGTCCGTGTCTTACTGTTGGTGTGTCGTGGGAGGCCGTGAGTGCCTGTGGGGCTGTTGAGTCCGAGTTTTACTATTGGTGTCTTGGTGGCCATGAGTGCCTATGAGTGCTGAATCTGTGTTGTTACTAGTTGTTGAACTTGCTTGTGATCGTGTTTGTGATTGTGATTGTGATTGTGATTGTGGTTACCTAAGGTTGGGGGCCCGCTTCATGAAACGGGGGTCCACGAGCACACGCGTCTGCATGTTCAGACGGGGTAGGGGGCCCGCCCGCCAATAAAGGGGTCCTGGCCGCGCGTGTGTGGTTTGGGTTTGTGAGCATACTTTGGCTGGCTTACGCGTTAGAGTCTCGGTAAGTTACACGCATTCTTTGGCTGGCTTACGAGTTAGAGTCTCGGTAAGTGCAAGCATTTTTCCGGCTGGCTTACGAGTTAGAGTCTCGATAAGTTGCAGCATTCTTGGGTTGGCCTGACCGGGTTAGAGTCCCGGGAGGGCGTGAGCATTCTTGGCAGCTGGTTTGCGATCCTTTGTGATCTTGTTTGGTATGCGATCCTTTGTGATCTTGTTTGGTGTGTGATCCCTTGTGATGCTGTTTGGTTTTGTGTAACTTTCTTTTGAGTCCTTGGAAGAGGTCGTCAAAGGTTGTGTCGGGTCCATTTTACGTGTCAGGGTGTTGAGTTTGGTCAAGGAAGGCAACAGTGGGTGTATGTTCAGTCAGAGTACTTGGGTTGGGGATGGTGTTCCCCGCTGTTGAGTCGTTGTTGGTGTTACCTGTTTTGTCTGCTAATTATGCCGTAGTCAGTCTGTTATCCGTGGTGGTGAGCGAACGCTCACCCCTAGCTGCTTTTCCTACAGGTACTGTTCGTGGGACGGACTAGGTGAGCTCTCGAAGCTTGTGGAGCTAGGAGCGGAGTCCGGGTCTTGTCTTTTGAGTCTAGTGACGGATACCTTGTACTTTTGTCCACTTGTTGGGACGTGTTTTAAACTGTAATTATTATTTTGTTGAACTAAACTGGTATTTTAAAGTGATTCAATGAAAACAGGTTTCAAGTGTTTGTATGTTTTTAAAACGTTCGCGTCCCGAGTTCGGTTTACTGAAATTGGGACGTGACAGTAGAGTTAGTGGTTACGATAATACTTAGTTGATTAATAGTTACATTAATTTTACTTTGTATGTTCAACAAGCCCAGTGGTGAACTCAGACACCAATCACGATCATGAGAACTAAAGGAGGTGAAGGCACACAAGGTGTCTCCATCTGAGTGGGTCAAGAGTACGCCAAGAAGAGCAACTCCAAGAAAACCATTTAAATGTAGAATCACCACACGCATGTTGGATGCAATAGGGTGGTGTATCTCAAAGTTCTCTGGATCACCAAATGAAGATGTCATAGAACACCTTAAAGACTTTGTGTGTGTCGTCGATCATTATTGCTTACGCACAATTTGTTCTGAATATGTGTGCAGAAGATGGTTTATTGATACATTGGGCAGGTGAATCCTTATTTTTGTACCACCAAATGGATAACCACATCACTGATGAATGGAAAGAGCTTAAAGAAGCCTTTCTGAACAAATATTTTCCTTCTTATTCTCGAATAGATGTGTTACTCAAGATCGTAGAATTCAAGGCTGAGAATGGGGAGAGCTCTGGCAGATATGGTCCAAATTCAAAAACTTACTCAAGAAATGTACGATCCATGAACTCTCCTCCCGGATAATAATGCACTCCTTATACAAGTGGTTGAACTCTAAAGACTATAAACTATTAGACTCTCCAGCTCTTGCGGCTGTTTGTGACACGTACCCTCAGAAGGCATTGGAACTCGTCAACAAAACTGCCCTTAACAAACACAGACAGCGAAAACAAACTAAGTTAGTAGTAGTAAATCACGTTGAAGTGGAGTGTCAACTAGTTGTAGAAAAACCACCAGAATATCCAGTGAGCATCATACAAAGCAAAGAAGCCTCTAACCTTAATACAATTGATTTCTCAGGGCCTATCGACACAAACACAAGAAACAGTGCATAAATAGTCGTGCTCTTGCAAGCTATGATTGGCATAGTTGAAAGAACTACCAACATCTCTACGGTTCTGGAATAAATTTATGAAGCAACCTATCCTCCACCAGGGTAAGACAGCTCGAAAAAAGAATCAGTTGAAAATCTGCGGGAAAGTAAGTCAATGCATAGCTATACAACGAGATACAAAGATTCTAAGAAAGGCACATCCCTTACTGCCTACATTAGCGTTGGACTGAAGTGTTTCTCGTCCTACAATCTACACTCCCCGACCAGGATATGCGGGGTAAGATTTTCATCATTGAATTGATGCCTTAAATAAATTGTATGTTTCAATTACTACTTGCAGTTAAGCATTTTCTTTCATTTTAGAAAAAAATTGTAGCGTCTAGAGTAGACTACAATGTGATCCTAGAAGCTACAACCCTAGTCACACAAGAATCCGGTGTCGATGATACGTCACCCACACCCATTTTAATATAATAAATAGATCTGAGATACTAAATGTAAGTGACCATTTTATAAAGGGTGGTAAAGATGAATAAGCCTTGATAAAATATGCCACTAAATATAGATGACTGTATTTTAAAGATGGACATGTACACTTTCATGGACATGTACACTTTCATTTTTGTGTTTCCAAACACCCTATATGTAATTGGTAAAGGTGGTGGTGACAAGGGGTGGCTTTAGTTCGTAATATTTATGGTTGGTTTAGAAAACAGGAAGACAAAATTACACATGGACCGAATTAATAATAGTTGTCTAAGGACTGAAAATAATGTTTGACATAGAAAATAGGGAAAATTTCAATTTAATACCCTGGCAAACATTTATTTGCAATATAATACCCTAGTTTATTTTTTTTGCAATTTAATACCCTGACAAACATTTATTTTCACTTTCATACCTAACCGTTAACTTTCCATCCAAAATGGATGAAAAGTCCAAAATACCCCTTGAGACCAATCATATTTTCAAAACCTACCACAAAAAATCAGATTTTTTATATATTTCAAAAAACTATATTTTATTTCAAAAAATATTTAAAAAATCAGTTTTTATATATTTCAAAATTTATATTTTTATATAATTAAAAAAATCAGATTTATTTCAAAAAATATTTAAAAAAAATCAGTTTTTATATATTCAAAAAAGATTTTTATATGTTTTTCAAAAAAAAATTTATTTCAAAAAATATTTAAAAAATCAGTTTTTATATATTTCAAAAATCATATTTTTATATAATTAAAAAAATCAGATTTATTTCAAAAAATATTTAAAAAAAATCAGTTTTTATATATTAAAAAAAGATTTTTATATGTTTTTAAAAATATTTTTTATTTCAAATTTTTTTAAAAAAAAACAGTTTTTATATATTTAAAAAATAAATTTTTATATATTTCATAATAATATTTTTATATAATTAAAAAAGTAGATTTATTTCAAAAAAAAATAATTAAAATCAGTTTTTTATATATTATAAGAATCAAATATTTATATATTTTAAAAAATTAGATTTTATTTCAAAAATATTTTTTAAAAATCACTTTTTATATATTTAAAAAAAATAAATTTTTATATATTTCAAAAATCATATTTTTATGTAATTCAAAAAAACAGAATTATTTTTAAAAAAAATAATAAAATCAGTTTTTTATATATTAAAAAAAACAGATTTTTATATATTTCAAAAAAATTATATTTTATTTCAAAAAAAATTTTAAATCGGTTTTTATATATTTAAAAAAATCAAAGATTGAAGGGTATCTTGGGTATTTTTTGAGAAAACAAGGTCATGTGCAAAGCACATGACTACTTTCCATCCATTTTGGATGGAAAGTTAACGGTTGGGTATGAAAGTGAAAATAAATGTTTGCCAGGGTATTAAATTGCAAAAAAAAACAAGTTAGGGTGTTATATTGCAAATAAATGTTTGCCAGGGTATTAAATTGAAATTTTCCCTAGAAAATATCCTGTTTGAGTTTCTTTACTTGATCTCTCCAAATAGGGTGAGACAAGACGTGCAACCAATTACCAATGAACCTACGAACACAAAATCAAATGTTAAGGCTTTTACATGGCCGGTCTTTTCATTTGACAAGTTAGATAAATGCCTAATGACTAATTATATATTTGAACTTTACAATATGTTATAAATAATCCAAATATTTAAAAACAAAACATACTTATAGAATTTACAAGAGAATAAGTATGTTTTGAGAGTTTTTATAGAATTTATTCTTGATAATTCAATCCATCCATTTTTTTGTTGGTGCAAATTTGACTCACCTAAAAACTTGTATAAATTATGTTAATGTTTTTTTTTTATCAGTAGATTTTTTATAAATACCCCACCTTAGAAAGATGAAAGATGAGGCAAAGGGATGAACCCTCAAACGAGCTTACAACAAAGGCATCCCTATACAGAGGACACTAGAAAGGACCAAGCTCAAAACTAAACAACAATCCCAAAACAATGGGATGAACAGGTCTAAAAACATAGATCTAAACATGAAGTAAACCAATAAATTATGTTAATGTTGAGTTGTGATTTGAAAAATCAACGAATTTTATCTCCCTATGCTTTAACATTTATTCTTAAAAAATATTCAATTCAACGTGTTTTTTTTAACGAAAGTTGGAGACTTTATGAATAATAAGAAAGAAGAGTTATTACAATGAGCAGAGCTCCAGAATGTTCATGTTCAAATAACTTAGAAACATATTAACCGTAACTACTGACGGTTTTGAACAAACATGATAACTTAGTTAAATTTAAACTAACAAACTGAAGAGAACCACTCAAGGTTGTGCCTAAACGCTGCTTGATCCCATGGAGAGGACTCTTTTCGCCGTGAGGAATGCGACCGAACCTAAACTCAATAGTAGTACTAGGAGGATAGGCTTGAGCCTGAGACCCCTCCATAGGCAGGTCCATGAACCCTCGGGTGTCTAATTTTTGTTTTGACGGGGCTTCTTATTAACCCTCACATGGTCTTCACGAGGTTCTCCTGTAGAGGCTCTTTTCTTCCACGGTGTTGCAGATGGGACAGTCCGTGAAGGACTAGCAGAGCTAGCCCTTACGATTGCCTCAATCTTCATCTCCCCTACCTGGATGTTAGGTAGAGTGTTCGGGGTTACGATTGGTCTCCTTCCCCGAGATGATGAGGTATTAGGTAGAGTGTTCGAGGTCAATGGTGCGAAGCCTAGAGGGCTTATTGGTCATATTTCAACTGTCCCTCAATCCATGGCATAAGACTTCTCGAGCTTTTCCGGTTTGAATTCCAAGAAGGAATCATCAAACCTAGGTATCCCTGGCGCCTCTAGGCCATAATCTCGGACCACATGACTGATCCGGCCGTAATTATAATAGAAAGTAGGGATTCGATCATAGGTCAAGGTGACCCTAATCGGTTCTAGGAACTCTCGAAACCTCATCACCATGGTTCGGCGTAGGGGTGGTGGAGTTCCATCCAGAAACGAAATTTGGCAGTCCCTCCTTAACACAATCCACACTAGTCACATGGGACATCCACACACTCTCCTAGCGTGGCTCCGATGAACTCCCTAGTAGCCTTCGTACGGATCGATGACGGAAGACCCCTTTTATGCACCCATAGTTGGATATGATACAACTTAGGGAGGTCCTTACCCATTGGGTCCACTATCTCTCCTAATATCAGCGGATACCCTTTGAAGCACTAAGGCTCTTTGTTGCGAACCCAAGTCTTAGCCTTGAAGATCAAAGTAGAACCGTAGGTCCCGGGTTCCAGATTCTTCATTACCAAATATGACGCCGAACATCCCCTTTCTTGCGTAATAATCTTCAACATGAAGTCTTTCCAGGGCGGTTTTGGTGCAACATCCGACCCAGCATTCCAAATTGGTTGGGAGTAAGGACTTTTGGTTCCGTTGGAGTGTAGGGCACCACGACCTCCATCTCGCCCTCATCCATGATGGAGCAGGCTGAGAGACCATTCTGGAGATTAACCATTGATGGTGGCAGGTCCCGAGGAGGCGACAAGGCGGAGGATCCATCGAGTGTCGACATCTCCTAGACCAAGGAATCAAGTCCTTCCTTGGCTGATGGTGATGCGGAGGCATGCGGTGACGAGTTGGATAAACCCCTAACTGATCGTCCTCTCTTGGGTTTGTCGGGACAACTTCCGGCGATGAGTGGCTTGGGGAGAAGACCACTAAGGTCGATCCCTTCATAGACGAGTGGCCCATCAAGGGTAGCGGCGACAGTTTAGATGGTAGCGGCAGCGAAAGAGTTTTAAGGTTCATCTTCTTCTTAGCCTTCACCGGATGGATGAAAAAAGAAGAGGATTGTGAGAGCGTTATTAATGGAGTCGGGGAGACAACCATCACATTGAAAGGAGAGGACGCGGCGTTCACCATTGGAGGAGAAATCGACAGCACGACAGTCGATATTGCAGGGGTCGACATCGACAGATAGAGGTTAGGGTTGCTAGGACTAGACAATTCTAGAGAGGGAGGGCACACGAGAGCGTGTAGGTTTTTTGCGTCTCTTCTTCATCGTTGTGTTTTTTTCATTCATATTCAATATAACATGCATAAAACGTGTATAAATATTAGAAATTTTAGTTAATGATCGGCCACAATTTGATATTCTCTACCACAAATTCACTATTTCGGAGTTTCAAGTGCGTCGGAGGCTCCTCCGAGCTCCAGGAGAGATTCTCAGGCCGGAACTACGGAACAGAGCACGGGCTCTCTGAATCGTTCAAACTCGCCTTTGTCTGATGGGTTATTTTCAGCTAATGGAGGCGTTCTGTATACGAGCTCCGGTCCGGTTGGAAGTGCAGCAGGTCTTGAGCATTCTATGGCCTTGCCGGAAAAGTCATCGGAGCTGGAGGTTCGACGGTTGGAGAAGGCGCAGGATGATCTCCAGGATTCTCCTTTGAATTCGGATTTGTAAATCGCCATCGTTGAATCAGATCCAGTGGATTACGATCGCATGAATCACGACGTGACTGGTGGTAACGTCTACGATTCTCGTGGAGACGAAGATGGTGCTGACGTCTTGCCTTTGGTTCGTGGGCCTCAGCTTGGGAGCTCAGATGGGCTTGTCTTTCAAGCAGTCCAGCCTGTTTGTGATGGTGCAAGCCTAGGTCCTGTTGGGTCTTTGTGCCCAACCCATCAATTAGGTAAGATCCAAATTTCGGGGTCAGCATTAATTGGGTCGTTATCGGGCCTCGAGACCCAACTTCAACCACCTGTTGTGGTTTTGTCGGGAGCCATTGTGTCTCACCTGGTGGAAAATGGGGATCCGATCGGGGTTCTTCACAGTAGTCCATGGAAGGAGGTTCTCCTTAAACCTCTAGATCCTAAACCTTTGAACAAGGGTCGACATTCCAAGAAGCCTTCTCGAACTTCAAACCGTCAAAGTCAGACTCCCAAGTTCTTAGGGGATTATTATACCACTCATATCATACCAAACCATTCTAGGAGTCGAGAGAGATTTGTAAATCCTGTGGACATTGGGAAGCAGATTCTATAACAAACTCAAGTTGATAAGCTGGCTCATGCATCTAAAGCTTTTGACGACCCGACCTTGACCTCAGAAGATGATGAGTGGGTTATTGATGGGTGATTTTGTGTTCCTTTTTTTTTCGGGTTTTGTTCCCGCAACTCCTTCTGAGAGCTCTCTTGTAATGGTTGCCCTTGGTTAGATCATGCTTGGATCTAACTTTTTTCTAATAAATTTTTTCGCGCTTATAAAAAAACAAATTCACTGTTTTATTATGTATTTTTGTTTGTGCAAAAAAAACATATAATATAAAAGAACAAACTTATTTTATATACGAAGATTAGATATTTTAATTATTTAATTAAAAAAATTATTGAGTGTGTTTTGGGAATAAATCTTAAAAAAAATTAAATCAAACAAATTTTTAATAATATTCTCCTTAGATTCTAAACGTGGCCTTAAAATTACTTTTTTAATATACATTTTTCCTTGAACTTTAAAATTAAGTATCCTATATATCTTTTTTGACGTTAAGCCAATGATATAAATTAAAGAGGAAAATCAAGGGACGTAACCGAGAAAACGACCCTCTGATTACTAATAGTGTTACAATAAATAACGTGGAAAGTAATGATACGAAGATATGAAACAAATAGGGTCACAAATACAATAAAAAATAGATAAATAACATGAAATGAAAAGTCAATTCGAACAGGAAAGAGGCTCCCGGATGCGGAAGCGGTAGCGAACTGAGTCCCCCATACAACCTCTAGGACCCAAGAAAGGCTTGGTCAGCCCTACGAACCGTGAAAGATTAAAGTCAATAGGACTGTCCAGACGCATTGAAAATCAGTTGTCGTCTCCTCTCCATAAGATATCGCTGCAAGATATGTGTATACTGGCCGCTGATCAATCTCCTTAGGATGAGAAGCTTCCGGTCGGTTAGGAAAAACGTGTGACCAGGAATGAAAACCGATCTACCACCCTTCTAACCATTGTGTCTTGCTGAGAGGACCACCCTATCGTTGTTGTCCGGGCTACTAAGGCCTCCAGGTTTCCCGCCAAAAGAAGAGTTCAAGAAGGGTGCTTGTTATGGAGAGGGTAAGCGTGCGACGGAACTCGTAAGCTACACGCCAGCCCTTAACAAACGTGAGAGTGTCGAGATTCCCCCCACCTTTAAGACCTAGCTTCATAGATATGGAAGAAAGAAAGCGTTAGTGGTTAAATTGTGTTGTGATTCAAGTCATGACTAAATATCTTATATATCTTGAATTCGTAGAGAAATAAGAGTTTGAAACATATTCAAGCTCTTAATTGTTTTCAAAATCCAAAACTGAATATTATAGTTGATAATAAGGTCCAGGGTTCAAGGCCTTTCAAATTTATCAATGTTTGGCTGCAGGATAAAAGGTTTCTTCCATTATCTAGAGGAAAATATACCTGGTTTGGTCCAGTGTCTAAGGGCTCGAGGCTAGACAAGTTTTTTTTATCTCACATGATGCATTGGCTTTGTTTGGTGATCTCTCTCAACTTTGTATTCTTACATGCATATATGATCACAAGCCTATAATACTACATAAATTTTTGTTTGATTGGGGCCCAAGGTCTTTCAAATTTATCAATGCTTGGTTGGAGGATAAAAGGTTTCTTAAAGATATTCAAGAATACTGGGATTCTTATCAGGTTCAAGGCAATCCTGCTTATATTCTTTGGTACAAACTGAAACTACTCAAGGCAGATGTGAAGTTATGGAACACTCATGTGTTTGGTGCCTTGGATTTACAAATTCAATCCTTCAAAGATGACATTGCTGCTTATGATGGTTTAATGGAAACAAGACTGCAATCTGTTAAAGAATGTTGTGTCAGATCCCTATTGAATGTTACCATGATCTCTAAATTAAAACTTCTGGACAAGATTTGGAGCCAAAAAGCAAGAATAAAATGGCTCAGAGAAGGAGATAGATGTTCCAAGTTTCATCATATTGTTGCAAATTACAAGGGGGCTAAGAAAAAAATATCTCAAATTTTCCACATTGGGAACTGGATTGAGAATCCTACAGCAATCAAAGAGCTTGCCCATGCTCAATTCTCTAGTAGATTTACTGAATCACCAACTACTCAGTTTGATCTGTGGGATCTTCCCTTCAAATATTTATCCTCTCCGCAAGAAGATTCTCTTGAACTTATTTTCTTTGAAGAAGAAATTCATAGTGCACTAAAGGCTTGTAATGGGGACAAGTCTCTAGGACCTGATGGTTTCTCTCTAAAAAATTTCCAAACTGCTTGGAAAATTATATAAACATGAATTATTGAATTTCTTCTCCTTTTTTCATGCCAGAGGCTTGCTTGGGAAAGGGATTAATTCATCATTCCTTACCATAATTCCAAAATTGTCATCCCCACAAAATTGTGATGAATTCAGACCCATAAGTCTTGTTGGGGGGGGGGGGTTAAAATTGTTGGCAAAGCTACTAGCTTCAAGACTCAAAGGGGTGCTGAATATTCTGGTCAATGAAGTCCAATCTGGATTCATAGGAGGGAGGTAAATAATGGATGGTGTTCTAATTCCAACTAAAGTGGTTCACCATATAAGGCATTCTGGGAAAGAGGTAATTCTTTTCAAAGTAGACTTTGAAAAAGCTTATGACCATGTTAGTTGAAGTTTTGTCCCAAAATTATTGGAAAGAATGGGGTTTGGTCAGAAATGGGTCTTGTGGCTCAACAACGGCCTTAAATCTTGGGTTTTAGTTCTTCTAAATGGCACTCCTACTAAAAAATTTCTCACTCCAAAGAGGCCTAAGACAAGGCTGTCCAATATCCCCAATGGTTTTATCCTAGTTGTTGAAACTCTACACCAAATTCCAAATCAAGGTCTGAGTGCTGGGTTATTTGAAGGAATACAACTAGGCAACACTGGTTCAATAGTCTCCCACCTCTAATTTACTGATGATACCATCATTTTCATTAAAGGAAATCTAGATCATGCAAGGAATCTAAAATCTACACTCATAACTTTTCATATTGTAATAGATCTGAAAATCAATCATGCAAAGTCAAAAGGTTTCAGTCCTAAATCCAAAACATATTTCAATAGAGGAAGTGCAACTGATTTTAGGCTGTGACTCGTGCTCTCTGCCTATGGATTACTTGGGGTTCAAGTTGGGAGCTAACCTAAGACTTGCTAAATCCTGGGAGCCTATTGTCAAGAATTATAAAAAATGCCCAGGTTTATGGCAAGATAGATATCATTTTATTGATGAAAGGATAACCCTGATCAAATCATCCCTTAGATCTCTTCCCTTATGCTACATGTCTTTCTTAAAAGCTCCAAAAGGAATCATTAAACAAGTTGAAGCTTGGTAAAGAAAATTCTTATGGTTAAGCTCTTTGAAAGGGAAAGTGTTAGCAAAAGTTGCTTGGAAAAATTTATGCAAATTAGTTCAATGTGGAGGTTTGGGGACCAAGAGTCTTACTGATATGAGTATAGCTCTCCTTGCAAAATGGTGGTGGAGGTTTGCTATGAAAAAAATCTCTCTCTGAAAAATGGTTATTTGCTACAAATATGGATGGAACATAGAAGATTGGGACTTATCCAAGTGGAACATTACAGGAACTTCAACACTAATGAAGCATATTCTTCTGCTAATTGTTGATCCTAATTTTGCTGCTCTCTTTGGTGCCGGGGGAATAACTTGGCAAGTGGGAAATGGAACTAGAATTTCCTTCTGAGAGGATAATTGGCTGCTCTCATCACCTCTTAAGGACAACTTATCAAGAATATTTTTACTAAGTGAAAACAAGTCAGCAAGAGTTTATGATATCTGGAGAGATGATGCTTGGGTTATACCTCTCAGAAGAAGGCATGGAGGTTGGGAAAAGGGTCAAGCAAAAGCTTTTAAGAAGCTGTTACAAGATCAGGTTATGTAGTCTATTAAACCTGACATGCTAAACTGGTTTGTAGATTCCAAAGGTTTTTCTGTTCATAAAACCTACCAACTCCTCCACTCTCAAGATAATCCTATACTACATTGGACAAAATTGCTTTGGTCTCCATCTCTAGCTCCTAAAATCTCAGTATTTCTCTAGCTAGCTTGTCTAAAGGCTTTACCCACTAATTGTTTCTTGGAGAGCATGGGCATCAGTTTCTCTCGAGAATAAATTCTATGTCCTTTTTGTAATGCAGACTTGGAAGAATCTTTTCACATACTAGTATGGTGCAATAAATCTTGGCAGGTTTGGAGCTTAATTCTTCAATGGTGGAATGTGTCATGGGCTATTCCTTCTGAGGTCACTACATTGATTGAGGCTGGTGTGTGTCTGGTTTCAAGAGGCTCTAAAAAAAACAATGGTTCTCAGTATTGTCCTCTACTCTCTGGTTCATTTGGCATGCTAGAAATGATATGGTATTCAACAATAACTCTGAGGCTCCAATTATTACTTTTCAGAAAATCCAGAGTTTCACTTTTAAGAAAGAATGGGATTCCTTCAACAAGTTCAAGCCTTTCTCCTCTCTGCAATGGAAATCTTCCTCGTGGATTTGTGTAATAATACAGATCCACCCCCAACTCAAATTTCACTTGTTTCTAGCTTTCCTTCCTCCATTCCTCTCCAAATTCTCTCCAAAAAAATTTCCTACATTCGTTATGGACCCGAATCGAGCCCTCCAATCCCTTGTCGAGTCCTTGGATGACGAAGACGAGAGTTCTCAACACACCGAAGAGGACTTCATGGCCAACTACTCCTCGTATTCCCAACTCCTCCAATCGGGCTACTCAACGACGCTTCCTCCATACACCTCGCCCACCCAACGGCAAGAGTCGCAAGTGCAACCTTCCCAATTCGTTCCGGCCACCCAACCTTGCCAATCCGCTCCGACGCAAGCGAGGAGGAGGAAGGGGAAAGCGGCGGCATCTTCATCGGGGCCAAGAACACCTCCGCGACCGAAGTGGACCAACGGTGAAGAGGTCCGATTGGCACGTGCGTGGCTGAACAATTCGCTCGACCCCATCAACGGGAAGAACCAGAAGAATGACCAGTACTGGGAAAAGGTACATGCCGAGTACGAGTCGGTCAGACCGGCTACGGACCCACCTCAGGCGTGGATGGCTTGCAAGGACCATTGGCATAAGGTCAAAGGCTTCATCAGCAAGTACGAGGAGAAGTACACCAACTTTGAGAACACGCTGACAAGCGGGAAGAATGAGGTTGACGTGCTGGCAGGCGCTGACCAAGCGTACCTTGAGGATGAAGGCCGCGCGTTCAAATTCAAGCATATGTGGCAGATCGTGAGGGGGCAACCGAATTTTTCGACCAAAAAGGTTCCAGAATGTGACATCCCCGACCTCGACCTCAACCTTGACGCCGAAAGTGAAGGAAGCAAGCGGACAAGGATGGACGAGTCTCGCACTTGTGGAGACGACTTCGACCACGAGTTGAACTCGTTTACCACCGAGGATCGTCCGATCGGGCAGAAGAGAGCCAAAGCCAGGGCTCGAGGCAAAGGTCAATCCTCCCAGTCGGCGGTGTCTGGGCTACCTCCCGAGCAAATGCAATTCCTCGACACTCTTTCCCAAAGGAAAGAGACACAGCTAGAGAGCAGAAGGGCGATGCAGAAGGAGATCATGGACACCTTGAACGCAGTTCTTCGCCAAGACATCACCACCATGGGCGCGGATGAAAGGGCGTCTCGTGCCTCTCTCATTCAAAGCCTCGGGAAGCGTTTGGAGTTATTGGGTTAGGACCGGCTTCAATTTATTTTTAGTTTTTAATCTATGTAATAAAAGTTTTAATCTAGTTGTTTTCTTAATGTACTTTGTGTTTTATTAAATTTTTTTATCAAATTATCGAATTATCGGAGCCTCGGTGAGCGTGCTAGGGTTACTATTTGAAATAGTAACCCTAGGGTCGTGGCAGTCGCGCCGACCCCTCCCCCTCCCCCTCTTATAAATACCCATCACCACTCCCTCATTTTCTCACAGCTCTCAACTTCTCTCTCTCACAAATTCTCTTATTTTCTCTCATTTCCTCTCATTTTCTCTCAAGTCGATATGTCGAATTGGGCAACCGGGCCTCTTTGGTCACTAGAGAAGGAAATACATTTGGTGGTCAATTGGCTTACCCACTACGAGCATGGGGCCAGTACTGGCATGCTCTGTACGTGGCTTATGTTGACACCGGGAACGATACGTGGCCACCACGGACAGAGAAGCAAGTCAAGGACCACTTCCAGAAGATGAGCAAGAAGTGCAAGTGGTTTGATAAAATCTACCGGAAGAAATTGGCCGAGCCTAGGAGAGGGGCAACGGATGACGAAGTATATGCCGCGGCCGTTTCTGATTATGAAAGCGAACACGGGCATTGGACAAAACCACCTGTGTGGGAGATGCTCAAGGACGATGCGAGGTGGTGTTTACATATTAGTACCACTAGGAATTAGTTTAATCTTATTTTAATAATTATTTTTTAAATTATCTAAATATGTATTAGCGTTTAAAATATTATGTAATGTGTTTGTGGTTTGAAATAAAAATAGTATTTAAATGTGGGGTGTTTTTTTAATTTACCGAAACTGTGTAGACACTGCTTAAACACTGCTCCTAACACTACCATTGGAGGAGCAGTGTCAGGAAGCCAAAAAGCACTCCCTGACACTGCTCCTTGACACTGCGCAGTGTCTAACCATTGGAGATGCTCTTAGGGGGCTGGGGCTGTTTCTTAGAGATATTACTTGCACCTCAAGTTTCCTTTCTCTGTTGACTTTGTGGTTGTTTAGGTTGGGTTTTTGGGATGGGTTTGGGTGATTTGGGGGTTGAGGGGTGAGCTTGGTGAGTTTTCTGGGTCCTGAGCTCTTTTTAACTCTTGAGTGTGGTTTTTTGCTTTTGACTCTTAAATTCTATAGTGTAGTCTGTTTTAGGTTTGAGTGTGTTTTTTGTGAGTTCTTTTATGCTGGTTTGGTTGTGTTTGCTTTATCTCTCAGATTCAATTATCTGTGGTTATGTTTGGCAACATCCTTGGGTTGGCTTCAACATTTCCGAACATCCTTTATGTTTTACTGGCTCAAAATTTTGATGGATCTCAAACCATCTTCTCTCAGCTGCAGCTTCTACCTTCTACCTTCTATGCTGCAACAGTTGTGTCCTTTTTGCTGCAATCTTTTAGTGAATCTTAAGTTGATTTTGTGATTGTTTCGTTGTTTGAGCTTACTCTGTATGTTTTATCTTTCCTTGTAAGACTTTGTTATGTCTTCCTTGTGTTCCTTTTTTTTTTGCTAACTATTCTCTATAGTTGAGCTTTGTTTGTACTGTCTTGGTCTTTGGGAGGGTTGTTTTCTCAGCCTCCTGACCTTCGTTTCCATCTTGGAAAAACTGATCATTATAACATGAAAAATTGCCGATAAAAAAAAGTTGATTATAAGGTAACAAACTATTTTTCGAAGGTTCGTTCATGACCTCCGGATATATTGGACGGGACCTTAGCCTCTAAATCAATTTTTTTATTTTTACCAGAACACATGGGAGTATCGCCGCAACCTAAGTATTTGTATAAGATGTAGAAATAGGAAGCCATTAAGCCACCCAAGTAAAGGTTATGGAACATGACATGAAGGCGTGAGACAACAAGTAGGAGTAGCAACCAGAAGCTTCGATATAGGCCACTTGTGTCTTATCTCTAACACCAACACCACACACATATTAGCCATTGTCTCCATCCCCCACGTAAATACACGTCACACCCACTAATTTGGCACATCATTTAAGATTTGTAACATAGTTTCCTAACTAAACTGCTTAAAGCAAATGAGGCAAGAATTAAAGAAGCATGACAACGATTTCTTTAGAAGAATTAATGCACAATTACATTCACAGGTAAATGCTTATTATTTTTCTGACCCACGATTTATTTCCTCCCAAGCTATTCCAATATAATTGACAAAAATACATTATTACATGATGGAGCAACCTTGTGGATTGTCTTCATTGAAGTACTCGCATGGGGTGACGCAATATTCTCGGGTGTTGTAGTAGCCCCCACCGTAACTATCGTACACTGGCCTCCCATGAGTCGGATAGTACGGTGGTGGCCCACCGTACCCCTGATAGCATGGCCCACCCGGTATTCCTTCGTAGCATGGTGTACAGCACACCCCGATCGGGTACGCCGCCGTCGGCGGTGGCATCGGCCACGGCTCCGGCTGAGGCATTGGCTTTGGCTCTGGGGCTTTAGGTGCCGGTGCCGGTGCTGGTGCTGGTGCTGGTTTGGGAGCATCCACCACGACTATTTTTGGTTTTTCGGGCTCTTTGGGTTTCTCAGCCGGCGGTTTGGGCTTCTCCGGTTCCTTGGGTTTCTCGACCGGTGGTTTGGGCTTCTCCGGCTCCTTGGGTTCCTTTGGTTTTTCGACAACCGGCGGCGGAGGTTTGGGCTTTTCGGGGTCTTTGGGTTTAGGAGGGTCGGCGGGAGGCGGTTTGGGCTTTTCTGGTTCTTTCTTCTTGTCGTCGACGATCTCGATGCTCTTGATGGCTCCATCGGCCTTGCAGCAGAGCTTCTTAAGGATCTTGTCGGGACTGCAGCACACGACGATGATGGTGACCGTGTTGTTCTTCTCGTCGTACACCTCGTCTCGGATTTCTCTTGGTCACAAATTTGAAAGCAACTCAGCGATTTATTGATTAATTTAATCATGAATTAAAAAAAAAAGGGAGAGAAGATTAGTCGGCTCACGAGGGAATTTGGAGAGGACCTTTTTAACTTTCTTGTAGCACTTTGAGCACTGGAGATCCACCTTGAGGATCATTTTGGTCTCCTGACATAAATCAAAATCAGCAGACATTGGGTTCTGACATTAGATGATAGTGAAGCCAGATTGCATGTCGACCAAATCACCAGAAACAAACAAAGCAGTAATGATGAGAATAAACGAACATGTTTGTTGAATAATTGGAAGAACACATACCTTTTCTGTCATGGCTGAGGTGATGATCTAAGGAAGAAGAAGAAGAAGAAGGGATCTGTTATAGTTTTTATTAGGAAGGTATGGACGCGGAACGGAGCATCAGAGATCTGGACGGGAGGGTAGCAAGTAAATCAACAAGGAGACGTAAGAGGTCCTGATTTGGTACCACCTCCGCCAATGGCACCCTGCCACGTGTTGACCAGTTCCATGTGAATGTGGCCGCGGTTAGTGTACTCAAAAAATCCATGTGCCCTGTTTGATTATCGAGAATCGAGGGCCAAGGGTGCATTGCGTGTTCTCGCCATTATGGACCCTCTCTCGCCTACCCTACACGTGTCCTCTATGCTAATTCTAATTAGATTGGCACATCTGTTTTGAGTGTTACTAAACAATGAATTTAAGTTTGGTGAACAAGGTCACAAATCGGTTGGTGTTGGTGATGGAGGTGGTTCAGGACGAATATGTTATTGTATTTGTAAGGAGGATCCGATGCAAAAGGTGATTGGGCTCAAGATCCAATTTCCCAGGTTGAAGCTGTTTCTAGTTTTCCGAGCCATTCCCATTCCAAGAGGAAGCAAACCTTAGCTTTTGCTAAATCTATAAACCTACTCTACTTTGTCGGCTGTACTTTCTTCTTTGTTCTACGCTCGGATTTGGGTCTAACTTTATATCATTCCGTTTACTTGTTAAATATATAGGGATTAAGCATGTTATTTTTTATCCACGAAAAAAACAGTTTTATTCCACTCATTGAAATTCAAACGGAATTACAATAGAAGAAAGAAGAGCGACACCAGCACACAAGCCGGAGAGAGGAGCAAGAGAGAAAAGCCTAGAAACTGGAGGAGGCCCAAGGAGAAGTGCAGACCCAAGGAGCATAGGAACACGCGTACACACGACGCATGCACCCTGGGGAACCGCAACAGACAGAACAGTCGCACACAGGGAATCGGAAAGACACCTCGAGACCCACCACCCTCGCACGCCAACCGAGCTTCCACGCCGGTGAAGAAGGGAGGCTACCGTCGACGAGCAGCAGCGGCCAGAGAAGAACACCGACCACCGCAACACGGGCTCAGCCCTAGAAACCAAACCAGAGAAAAAGAGCTGAAAGACGTCGGGGCCAACACCCAAGAGCGGCGAAGAGGAGATCTCTGTAGATGGAACCAAGACGGGCTGAGCGAGCACATCGAAGGAAGGGAGACTGGAGGTCAACACCCAAAAGACCAGCCAAATCCTCGAGCAACGGAGGCGAAGATCAGCGAGGGTCAACCGGATCGACACTACGAGCAGCGGAGAGACCAGGCGGGGCGCCGCCGCCGGGGGCGGCCAGAAAACGCCAAAGATAAACAGAGCGAGCTAGCTGCCTGAGGAGGATGAGGGAGACATGATGAACAGATCTAGAGCGCGCCATTGTTGGAGGAAGAGAAACGATCACACCGACCGTCGGCGACTCAAGCCAACCCACGGCAGGGTAGCCCAAATGCGAGAAGGGACCAAGAAGGTCGCCGAGAGCGCCGCGGGTTGTCGGAGACGAGAGGCTGAGGGAGGACGCGCGCGAGAACCTCAAGCAAGGGTGCCCACAGGTCCGGACCCGAGAAGGAGGGCGAAGAAGCAGGCTCCAGCGAGCAGGAAAGGAAGGAGGGGTAAGAGGAAGGAGGGAGGGAGGGTCGGCGACCTCCAAAGCCTTTGAGGCCGCTGGCGGCAAAGCAAGTAAAAAGGGAGCTTTTAGGGTTTGGGAGCTTTTGGGGATTAAGCACGTTACATTAGTAAAATATCTTTTAAACAAAAAGTAATAAACTATCTCGTTGATACCTCAACCCTAGCCCAGTTATGACTATGGTGCTTTCCTCTGACTCTATTGTTATCGTGATGTCTGTCGTGGTTCTAACAGTTGCTGCTGGTGTTGTTATGCTTGAGGCATGTGTCGTCCCTGTGGGCACTGGCTCAGTGCTATCCAATCCGTCGCAGACCGTGTCCAGTGCTGGGGATAAGACCCGCTAAAGGAGACGAACCAAACCATTCGGTTTGAGCTCCTCTCCCTTGGTTCGCTCTCCTCCTGTTTCGACGATGGTCCCGACCCTCTTGACTGAGTTGGTGCCCTTCTTCATAGGGGTAATCTCCCATCATTCGGCGTTGAAACCGAGGTGGGAACGTCCAACAAGGCGGGCCACAGTTGCTTCGTCTCGAAAGAAATCCACAGCCGCCTCCTTCGGCGCCACGTGTGGTCCCGCCTTCGCCTCAATGCAACCCTAGTCTACCGAGTTCTGCATCCCAGGCTTTGCCTCCAACCGTCCCTGGCGGCGTGGCTCCTAGGGTTGTAGCCCCTGTTCTGCAACACACCTCGCTATCGCCTCCTCTCGACGCCACCGTCCTCGCTATGGATGTCCCCCTTCAACGGGATCCGGCAAAAGGAAAGGCACCAATGGCAGACCTTTCTCATACGACGGTAGAAGCCCTAGGGTTGAGTCAATGCCTCTCTAATCGGGATCGGATCCCCTTCATCCCCGCTGCCCTTACAATACCTAGAGGGATGTGTCGGGGTCGGGCGTCGACCCGTAGATCGTTGGAGCCTGCTATGACCCATGATGATGTGGGTCCGAACCTCCATGCCTTTCTAGCGGCTCTTCAAGACGGATTGTCGTCATGCTCGATTGAGGAAGAGGAGGAGGTTTTCGTTCCATTCTCCCCCGACATCTCCACGGCTATTGCCACGAAGTAGTGGGTATGGTAGGGAAGCTATGGTCGTCGACATCCCCTCGTAAGGAGACTATGCTCTGGATCATCAACATCGCGTGGGGGAAAGCTGCGGAGGGACTAGTTGTCAAAGAGCTGGGTTCAGCCCTCTTTGGCTTCTATTTCCGGTCATCGGAAGCACGTGCATAGGTTCGAAGTAATGAACCATGGTGCTTCAATGGGCAGGCCCTACTCCGTGGGGATCTGGATCCTTGCGCCCGGGACTTACCGGTATTGGATCGCATGGAGTTGTGGGTGCACGTTCGGGGTCTGCCACCTCTGCTCCGGATAAAGGCGACGGGCATGTCCATTGGGGACGCGTTGGGTACTTGTGTGGAGGTCCCAAGCGACCAGTGGGGGATGTGTTGGGGGCACAGTTAAGGTCCGTTTTTGGCACCTCATCGAGAGGCCCCTTCGGCAAGGGATGGTTCTGCGGTTCAAGGAGTTTCTGGAACCGATGAAGATTGAGCTCACTTACACCAAGCTCCTAAGCTTCTACTACAACTGTGGGAGGCTCGGCCACATCGTTAGGGACTGCGAGTGGGAAGTCTGAGGCATCCCACGATATGACTCATATCTCCTGGAGTGAAGAAAGGGCATGCAGGTGAAACCGTATGCAATAGACTAGAGTGTGTCTACTCAACCGTCTGCCCTGCCAGGCTCTGGAAATATTTCCTCGAGATTTGTACCTAAAGACTCCCTACCTCTAAATGGGAGTCACCAGGTTTCCTCGAGCACTGTACCTAACCGTATTATAGCTCGGGTTAGTACCCGTCTGGTGACTGACCAGATACCAAGGGGTCGGTCTCTGAAGTTCTAGTGCCTGTTTCTAGGGAACCTGATGATGTGGGAGCTGTTGGGACTAGGATGCTCAAGACATCTGCCACTGGAGAGCCTTGAGATGATCAGACGAGGGCTGGAAAACAGCCCCGCCAGGAGGAATGTTTTTTTTTTATAAATGATGGTTTTATTCAATAGCTTTGCAAATAAAAGAGTTTACAAAGTTGGGGTAGTGATCCCCAAATAACCTCCAAAAGAAATAAAACAACCAAATAAGATAATCAGCTCCTACGAGAGCAATTAAGACATAGAGAGGGAGAATTCAGCCAAAGGGAAAGACTCGAATCCTCCACCAAAGCCCCAGCCATCTTGCAGATGCTGAAGCTATGCAACTGAAGCTTGTAGAACACCACATCCAAAGTCTCAATCTGTTGCCTGAAAACAGCAGAGTTCCTTTGCAGCCAAATGTGCCAGAAACAGAGATAGGCCACCTTTACCCAAGATTTCCACTAACTCTTGCGTCCAAAGCCCCTCCAAGCATATAAACAAGTGACACAATCCCCTGGAATAGTCCAAACAATCGACCACCAAGAGTAAACTTAGACCAAAGCCGCCAAGAGAACTTACAATAAAGAAACAGGTGAGGAGCATCTTCAAAAAACCAGTGCAGAGGCTGCAAAACATGTCATTAATCGAGACCTTTAAACCCCTTTCCTACAGAAACACCTTAGTGGGAACGACATTGTGAGAAAGTAACCAAACCAAAGAGCTGTATTTTGGCGGGAGATTTTTAACCCATAAGATGCCAGCCAAAGGGATAGGAGATGACTTAGAGTCTGAAAGCAAGAGGTAAGCTGAAGCTGAGGTGAAACCTGCTTCCCTTTGCGACCAAACCACCAAGTCAGGGATATCAATCTGAACTGAGACTGTACTCAAAAGCTCCATGAGCGATGCCGAGTCTTCCCATTCATAAGAGAATAAAAAGGAACGACGATAAACCAAATGCCAAGTACCATCTAACCACAACTCACCAATACGTAACCATTCCCCAGTACAAATAGGATACAACCGAGGGAAGCGATAGCGAAGGGCCACATGGCCGACCCACACATCTTGCCAAAAAGGTATGCGGTCGCCTCTCCCAAGCCTCCAATGCAGACTCTGGTTCCCAAAGAGAGTTCTGAAAGACTGATCATCAGACAAAGCCATTATGTGCCTAAATAGGAAAGAGGAACCCGGCTTGTCTAAAGCAGTGAGGTCCCATTCGCTCAGATCCCAGCCAAACTTGGCACATAAAACCTGCTTCCAAAGAGAATTTTTCTCAAAGGCGAAGCGCCAAAACCAGTTGGCCAACAGACAATTATTCACCTTTTCCAAACCCCGAATACCCAAGCCACCTTCAAACTTGGGTTTGCAAACAGATGACCAGCGAACCTTACAAAAGACCTGGGATCGAGCCCTGTTGTGCGATAAAAAAACGTCTTCTCCAAGCTTCCGATTCCCTAATAACTCCCTTGGGGGCCTTGAACAAGGACATAAATAAAATTGGCAACGCCGAGAGGGTAGACTTAATCAAAACAAACCTCAAAGGCATAGATAAGTCCTTTGTCTTCCACAGGGCAAGAGAGTCCTTAAACTTCTTAACGACATGATCCCAGAAAGACAATCGTCTTGGGTTAGCTCCCAAATTAAAACCAAGGTATTTAATTGGGAGCGAACCGACCAAGAAACCCAAGGAGGAGGCAACAGCATCCGGATTCAAAGATCTGGCATTCAACAAGATAGCAATAGACTTTTCGAAATTGATCTTGAGGCCCGAGCTAAACTGGAAGGTGAGAAGGGTACTTTTTAGCCTCAGAAGATCATCCATAGAGCCTCGCACAAAAAGTAGAGTATCATCTGCAAACTGAAGGTGAGAGATGACAGGACCTGCAGAACCTATCTTGACTCCAGAAAATTCCCCCAACCGGATTCCCTCCTCAAGAACCTGATGTAAACCTTCAGCAGCGATCAGAAAAATGAATGGTGAGAGAGGACAACCTTATCGAATCCCATTAAGTATGGGGAAGTCACGACTCGGCGAGCCATTGACAAGAACAGCTAAGGAGGCTCGAAAACAGGAGGCCATCCAAGAGCACCACTTTGACCCAAAATTCATAGCAAGCAGCACCTCCTCAATATAGTCCCAGTTGACCTTATCGAAGGCTTTCTCGAAATCGAGCTTGAGAATGATCGTCTCCTCACTAGAATGATGTACATAATCAATAACTTCTGGGGTGATCAAGACTCCGTCAACTAATTGCCTGCCTGCAACAAAACCAGATTGAGGATCACTGATAATATCATTCAGGACTTGGCGTAGGCGATTAGCTAGAACTTTAGCTAAGATCTTGTACGGCCCCGAGATGAGACTAATAGGCCTGAAGTCTTGGATCCTGTCAGCATTGTGAATCTTGGGAATCAAGGTGAGGAAAGTGTAATTCAGGCCCTTCCCGATGGTACCTGAGACAAAGAAATCAGAGAAAAACTGAAGCAAGTCATCTTTGATTATATCCCAACAAACTTTGTAGAAAAGCATAGAGAAACCGTCAGGGCCAGGTGCCTTCTCTGAACCACAATCACAAATAGCAGCAAATATCTCGTCTAAGGAGAAAGGCTCTTCCAAGAATGAGGACTGAAACCCAGATAGTCTAGCAAAAGGTAACCGAGGAAGTGGGAACACGAACTCCCGGAGGCTTCGAAAAACGAAGGCTAAAATGATCTGCAGCATGATTCCGAATGTCAAGAGGATCAGATAGAATAATTGAGCCCAACCAGAGTTGCTGAATTTTGTTCCTTGCAGCTCTAAGATTGGCAATATTATGATAGAAACGGGAACAGACATCCCCAAGTTTGTGCCATCTGATTCGAGCCTTTTGGCTCCATATTCGGGCTAACACCTTCTGCTTATGAATCAAAGCCAGTCGAGCCAATGAGCGAGATAAACATTCTGCCCCAGACAACGCCCGGTCGTCCAACGTATCATCAAAGGTGTCGATTTCAGCTGCTAGAGCTTCAACTTCCAAATCAACTCGTCCGAACACCTCCCTACCCCATCTCTGCAAATCGATACGCAAGATTTTCAGCTTGAACCAAAGAATATAGCTAGCAGAGCCCTGACAAGTGTATGAATTCCAAAAAGCTCGAACATCAGACCGGAAATATTTGTGTTCAGTCCAAGCGTTGAGAAACCGCCTTGGTTTTGGACCCCAATTGATGTCGGAGGAGAACAGTGTAATCGGCCGGTGGTCAGATAAGGAACGAGGATGGCTTTGCTGCGATAGACTTCCAAAAAGAATGAGTGCAGAAGGGGAGATGATAAAACGATCAAGGCGAGACGCCTTTGATCCACCACCATACCAGGTGAATTTTGAGCCTGAGAGATTAATGTCTAACAGTTCCATATTTCGCAGGAAATCGGTGAACAAGGCACAGTCCGACACAGAGGAAATAGAGTTGCGCCTTTCTTCAGGACACAAAGCACCGAATTAAAATCTCCCCCAGCCAGCAATACATCACCAAAGGAGGCACGATCAGCGATCAACAATTCCCAGAGATGTCGACGACCTGTCGAAGTAGAAGGGCCATATACATTTAGTATTGACAAAACAGAGCCTGTAGGAAGAAAGGTACCAGACCAAGCCAATGTCGAGCCGATTGGTTTTGAAGACGAGATGAGAAAGGCGGAGTATTTCCACGCGGTCAGAATGCCCCCGAAAGCACCATCTGATGGTACAAAGATGAACTCCCAACCCAAGAACAGTCTACAATCTCTGAGAAAACCAGCTGAGATATCTCGCACTTTCGTCTCCTGAAGCAATACGAATTCCGGTCGCAGGTGAAGGATCACCCTCTTGATATCTCTCATCTTATGAGGAGAACCTGATCCTCTCACATTCCATGAGAGGAGCTTCATGCTCAATCGGAGTGGAGGGGAGTGGAGGCAATCCGATAAGAAGTGCCACCACCGGAGTCCAAAGCAGGGTCAGAAAAGTCATTGTCCTCGAGCTGAAGCTGGCCGGAAACTTCAGCGTCCAAATTCGTGAATTGCTCCTTAATATCACCTCCAGTTGCTAGAGCCTTGAAGCCCAATTTTTTTTACATAATTCCATCTGCTCGAGCTCGAAGGAGAAGGCTTATATGGACCGGAGACGTGAAAGAATCTCTGGGCAGAACTGGTACGTTTCCTGCAAGAAGAAGTTGTTGCTTGCGCTCCACGCAAGCCAACTCCCAAAGGTTTCGAAGCAATGGGAACGACAGAGAGGCCCAGCGCAGAATCTGGCACAACAAGATTATCCACAGAGCCCAAAAACGAGTCCTCAAACTCTTGGAATCCTTGATTGGATAAAGGAGATCGATCCAAATCCACAATTGGATTTGAATTTGAAATCGAATCCTTATCCTTAACGATGACATCGCGCGCGAGTGGGGGAGGACTCGCCGGCGCCGAAGAGGGTTCCGATGAAGCTGAGGAATCCGATGATGCCGAAGAAGAAACAATTCGTGGAGCAATGGGCAAAGGAACAAGGGAGGCTGGAACTGGTTCGGCCCACAGAGAGAAGGAATTTCCACTCAAGAAAAAAGAGCGACGATAGGCAGAGATACGAGCCACACTGTGAACCAAGACATAGAAAGTTTCAAAATCTTTCCTGAGAACCTGAAGAACATCCCCAAGTGCCTTCCCAACCGAGAGAAAGTTCTCAAAGCTCCAGCCCTGTATCGGCATCCCTGAGACAGAGACCCATTGGAAGAAGCCTGGATTTATGAATAGGTCTCCCGAGGTGCGAACAATGTCAAACCATGGATTGAGTGACGCTCAATCCTGATCGGAATTTGTGTTAGAGATCATAAAAATTATGTGCCCAAAGATCTTGATAACAAAGTGACGAATCCATGCAGAATGCATTGCCTCCAACAAAGCTTTTGACGAGGACGAGGTATGCGCAATCCCAATGGCACTAAGGAGGGCTTTCGATTTCAAATCAGCGACCTCAGATCCCTCAATCGGATCTAAGTGTTCCTCAACCACGGGGACGATGGCTGGAGCGGCTGGAGTAGGGGCTCATGGTTTCCAAGTGGATCGGGACCGCCTTTTTGGATCGAGCCAGGCCGGTACCACGAGGAGCTTGCGCCCAGCGAACCTTCTACCATTCATGGCCGCCGCCATTCTGGTGCAATCTACCGCTGAATCCAGATGAAGAAAACAGAAAGGCCGACCCTTAGCGACTGATCTCTGACTGAGATAAATACCATTGATGGAACCATGCTCAGAGAAAACACGGAAGATCCATGGCTCCTTTGCCTGAGTGGGGAAATTGCTGACAAATAGTTTGCAAGAGTCAACATGTCGCCGGTGATCAGGAGAGGCCGATCTGTCGAGAGCAACGATTGCTTTAGAAGCATGAGCAGAAGATTCGAACCGAGTGATCAGTGACGCCACTTTTGGTTGCAGGACGCCAAAGTCGAGATCACTAGGTGTAGTAGTGGAGGCAGAGTGGCCGGAGACCGTATTCGCTGCCGGAGTCCAGATCTCAGTGGCTTCCGTCCGAACTTCTCTCATGTTGTCCCCGAAAAGTTATCGATTAATTACAATATTAAAAATTCTGACAATCCCTCGGGAGGAATGTTAGCCCACTTGAGCAACAGGGATTGATCTTGGGAGGGGTCCCTAGCTAATGTTTTGCCTCCCACCACTACTATTGAAGTTCTTGACCAGTTTTCGGATTGCAGTACCACATTCTCTTCCCTCGTATTCTATCATTGCATACATGACATCCAAATACCGTCTGTGACGGTTCTAGTGAAAAAGGATCATTGAGTCATTACTCTTTTTGTCTGACATTAGTGGCCCAGAACATATTTCCTGACGCGCATCGATGTCTTGATATAAACATTTATAAAATTACACCTTTCGCTAAAAAAAAAGCATGTTACTTTAGTTTTTTATGTTTTTTTTACCCTGTTGTATTTTACTTCCTCAACTTTTGAGTGATCCTTTTATAGATATGGCCCAACTAATTTCTTATTCTCACTTCAACTATGTTGACCTCACTTTTCTACGTACAAAAATGTGCTGGCCATTTTTTCCTGATTTAGAACAAGGTTGTTTGCGGGCGTGAGAACCCATCAATTATCAATCATTTGATAAATGCAAGTTACAAAATAATCCTTTTGAGTGAAATTAAAATTCACTATTTCTAAAAAGAAAGCATGATCCTTGATTGGCTTGGATGTCCCTTAGAAAACAAAGTTCTGTATATTAATTTAGTAGAACAATATATGATGATATTTTGGAGCGCTTAAGTAATAATTCATTAGTTTTCTATCTAATATATGAGGATTAGACAAGTTAAATCGCTCTTGCTAAGTTGGATTGCGGCTTCGACCGTATGGTTATTTTGATTAGCCATGAAGTAGGTACGTACTCTTCTCCAGGTGTCGTATGAACATTTGTCAGATCATTGCTTTGGTTGTAGCTGTGCGGGACACTTGTTCCCGTCATGCCCTGTGGCGGGGGGAGTCAAGGGTCATTCCCTACGTGCCCCAGGAGACCCGATGTCTGCCCTTAAGAAGGCGAAACATGGGAAGGCGGCACCAGGGACGAATTGGAGCTATCTGGGAGGTGGGAGCAAGGGGGGTAAATGGGGGCCACGCACGCCATCTCCCCGGAAGATGCCAAACCGTGGGAGAGAGCAGTCCTATGAGACGGGGACTGAGGATATTCCCTCGGAGTGGCTGGCTAAGGATGTTGGTACGACTTTGTCAGGGAAGAAACGACTGGCAAGGGAGGAAGAGCCGGAAGAGTCAGAGGGCTCGACGGCGTCAGATGGAGGTTCACATGTAGAGGCGGCGGGTGGCTATAAACACCCCTGCCTCCAAGAATGAGTCCGGAGAGTCCCAGGGAGGGGTGGGTCGGTTGTGGCCCCTTCCTGGCGGATGGATGGCGACGGTTCCATCTCCAGCACACATTCATCTCCCCTACCAGTCCGGTATCAGCAATCCCGCGTTCAGGAGCCCTAAAATTGTCAGTCAAGGGAGGACGACGCACGCTGACTCACCGGGGGAGATGACAGTCCACCAGTATTCCCCTCTCACTCGGTTTGCTCGGCCAGTGCCTTTTGGTAGAAGTATGTTGTATCGGTATCTCAGGATGCTACCGCAGATATCCCCTTCAACCGCCCCTATGCTTTAAGCAAAGTTTATATTTCTGTTATTGCTTTATGTTTCTTAGCTGGATCATGTCTTGTAAGATGAGTACAGTTATGTGCTCATCGCACTATTTCATACTTCAGTAATAATAGTACCTGTTCTTCTCAAAAAAAATGAAGTAGGAAATATAAGTCTTATTTCAGATCAAACAGAGGTTAACTTGTAACCAAACCTACATTTTGTATATTAGATTGTATACCTGATAGTACTTATCAACAATTAATTTTGATCTAGCCGTCTAAGACCATGGCAGTCATGGTCATTGCCATAGTTTCTGTCATGTCTCCTCTTCTCCTACTCGCTTTCTATGGATTTGTTTTCGATAGTTACTCCCCTACACCTCTCCCTGAGAATTTTGTTAGGGTTTCGTGCTAGGGCTCCCTTCGTGTTGTCTCTAACGGCCGCGACGTTGGCTCCCTCCCGCCACCAACGACGTGTCTCCCGACTCTGTTCGGCACCACCCCTGCAACCCCGTTGGTTTCCGTTGATGCCACCACTGCCGCGTCTGTCTCCATGGCCACCGTCGTCGCCGTGTCTGAAGTCATCGTCGTCGTTGTCTCCTAAACCGCTTCCTCCCTCCTTCACCCCATTCAATACCGTCAATGATGGTTATAGTATAAAAAGAACTGCGGCACTATTGTGCTTTGTCTGTTCTTCCTGGTCAGAGATTTATTTATGATACACTCGGATGTATTTTAACTTAAATTAATGAATAGCATCCTTCACTCAAAAAAAACCTACATTTTGTACTTGTTCCCGTACATGTGACTGAGTAGGATCCAAACTCCTATTACTTGACTAATGCATGAATCTCCGCAGACTATAAATTTTGAGACCATCTCTTGATTATAATCCTAAATTTTTTAACCTATTTTAAAGACACGTGGAGGTGGATCTTATGTAGAAAGATTAAATTATGGATTAATGGGTATAAATAAAAGTTCCCCTACATTAACTTCCGAAAAGAAGACAAAGAATATGTGAATGGGGACATTGACAAGTGAATAGGATGGCGTCAACTTGTTGAAAGGAAATATGTAACCAATCACCTTATTCTCTTCTCTCTCGTATACACTTTTTCTTAGGTGACGATGATTCTTATCCCTTACACGTGGTGCTTTCTAGGAGTCCAACCAGATTCAACTGGACTCTGCCTCATAGGGCCAACCGTAAGTTGGACCCAATGGGCTTCGTATTCAAACAGAACTAAGGCTTGTCTTTATGAACTACATTCATTGAACAATCAGTTACACCTAGCCAAATCTCGCATTCCATTTGTTTCTCTTGTATCCAAATAATGCTTTTCACCTCTGACACCATCCTGCATTCAATAACATCTGAAATAAGAGTAACTATTATGTTAACGTCTTTTCAAATACTATCAAAATTTTGAAATATGTATAATAAGAATCGATTCTAAGAATAATTGTTTATATAACATTTGAATCATGCAGAGATTGTATATGGATTTTTATCTGTCGACTAGATAATTAATATTACTTTATGATTATGTGTGAAAATATCAGAAATTTTGCAAGTTTTGTAAAGTTTATTCATCGTTCTGGACTGTGTGACGGATCCTGTTTCTTTTCCTATTATGGTATGTTAGGCCTTCATTGGAGTCTGTTGGTAGTGTGAATCAGTATTAGTTTAGGCCTCAAAGTGTAGGTTTGTTTGACACTTTCCTCTGAGAGGTCATTGGTGCATGCCATAGTAGCAAATGGCTTATTTGTTCAATTGAATAACAACATGAAGCCTTATAGTTTGTCTCTTCATTTGGTGCATGCCATGGTAGCAAATGGTTTATTTGTTCAACCTATAACAGTTGTGTTGAATGTTGGAATGCATCGTGAAGCATGCGCTCAAGTTTTGCAGAAGAAGATGAAAAGATGGACGGTATGCATGCCCTTATTCCGTTATCTACCCTAGAAATGATGATAACATGATGCAACTGAATGTCCTGAGCATCAGTCCAAGTCTAAATTCATCTTTTGCATCAACGGCACACAGACTTTGGATTATGTAAAATACAATTTTGAAGATTCCTATGGTGATGATTCCTCCCTGAGCTCAACCCATTGGGATATCAGTAACAGTAGGAACTACCCGAAGGGAATCAAACCAATTATATTACCTCTGCAACGACTTGTAGAGCACTACGGTTACATACTTGGCCACAAACCTATGAGTTGTGCCAAGAGCCACCACAGACGGGGCACTCTTTCCCTTCTGCATGTAAAGATGGTTGAGCACTACATGCTGCGGTCTTGACAAAGGAGGTGGAATCTCTATGTGGGTTGATGGCACATTGAGCAGACTCATCTGCAGATGAGGAGGCACTGCTGGAGGCTCCTTTGCATAATCCTCCGACCCAAGTTGCAGGCTGCTATAGCTAGATTCTGGAGATTGAGGAGGTTCAAAGCCGGAAATGCTTTCAAGATCTTCAGGAACATAATCCTACAACAACATAATACTATTTGACTTAATTAACTTAGAATACCGTTTTTACACAGTCAAACCCGAATAGTATCCAACATTTAAAAGGTGTTCGATATCATTTAGAGTAATAACATAATAAAAATAAAGAGATAACCCCAATTGCTAACCCTCTACTATACGACCCACTTTTTTGTTGTAGAAACAAACGTAAAACTTTGTATTGTGTTGCAACTGTTATAACGCCGTCAATTTTGATGCCAATGAAGATTTTCCATATACTTTGGTGTTATAACTGAATAATATAGAGCTAGTAATTGGGGTTATCCCTAAAATAAATCACTTTCACTTAAACATTCACGCAAATACCAGAATTAAAACTATACAAACAGTGAATCTGTAATTGTTGCTTTTAAAATTTTGCACAGGTTATCATGGATTACGACCAAGACTTTGAAGTTTTATTTTGCTCATTTTCCACTCAAAAAAACAATCATACCATAATGACAAATGGTTCTGACTGCAGAAAAGAGCTTAATCTTCTTTATTTTTATTGCAGCAGAGTGGAGTAATTCCTCATACCAACGCAACAAAGTGAGAGAATAATGGTGTATAAGAACTACTTGTTATAACCATATTTCCAAAAATAAGGCTACATACGACTTGATTTCTCTAGAATTTACAGGCACTACCTCAAAGCTTAGACTCATAAATAATAATAATTTGTTGGAATGCTCTACACAAGAATTTCCATTGAACAGGAAAAGATATAAACATTTACCTGCAAGTCTAAAAGGTTGTAAGTGTTTCCTGTATCGTCTTGGGACAAGGGCAAATCTGGGGCATACCTCCACTGTCCATCAACAATGAACCTGTACTGGTAAACACCTGATGGCAATACTTTCATAATAGTGAAGTCTTTCCCTGATCTCTGCAAAGGCATTCTAATGAACAAGGTAAGAGGATTATAAATTAGACATTTACAAAAAATAAAAAGAATAAGAGAATCTAGATTATGTATGAATGCAATGGCTTTGAATTTCTGGTACCTTGTCTTCCAATCATCCCATGATCCTTCCACAGCTACTTCCTTGCCACCATAGCACCATGTAAGCATTGTTGGAATCCCCAGGTCACTATACATGTCTTCATATTCTGAAGTATCTACCCATGGATGGTTTGGAATCTGCATCTCGCTAGGTCTTTGTAATGGAATGGCTGGGATCTGAAAAAAAAAACTGAAGATGTATGAGTAAACTTGATTTTTTTGTGGAACAGAAACCGAACAAACGAATGGCATTAAAATGAGAACGGTTTTTCATGTGTCAGCATATTAAAAACATTTCAGATAAAACAGTGTAACAGGGACGACTTGTGCCAGAAAACTGAGTTGTTCTTCACTGATAAGAAGATTAATTCTCAGGAGAGACTAGATTAGAGCTATATTGTTCAAACAAGCCTTTTATTTATAAACATGACCTAGTTATGCTGATATCCAGGGGGGTTTATGGTTCAACAACAGAAATTGTAAAGCCAGTCACAAATAATGATTATGCTACCTTCAGCCTCAGTGACCAGAGCACTGTGTCTAGTGTAAAGTTCTTTCCCATTATATTGTGAATCGAACTTCAAGAGTAGATTCCTTATTCACACTGAGGGTAATATCCCTCCCAATGAGTGACAGTACCATTGGTTTAATGACTACCTCATTTCTAGTTTGAAGGGTATCTAAACATGGTAAGCAGTACACTAGATCAAAGCCACTACCTTCTGCCCAAATCCTGGAAAAATCAACAAGAAATCATAATAAAAAAGAAACAAGTGAGGCTAATCCTATCCTATGTCAAGGCTTTCAATTGAAACACCAACATATTTTCTTTCGACGTGATCTAACACCTAGCAGAGGCAACTACTAAAAACACCAAACAGCACCAATCTTGTAGCATCTTCAAACTTCAAACATCTCATTCCATGAATTTTACATGACTGCTTCAATTAGGGAACAAAATATATCTACTGAAATTCCCCCAAAATTTGCAGAGTGATCACAGGACCTCCTTCCAGCTTCAGCAAGTAAAGAAACCTAGTTCCAAGTTCTAATAAAAAAAACACACAATTCAGAAGCATACCGATTTATAAGCAAAATCCCACCGGAAGTGCCAAATTCATGCATTAGATAGAGAGAATTGAGATCGAATCAAATAGTTTACAGAGAGATGGAGCGGAGATGACCTGGGGAGTGAACATCAAAGGTGATTGAATAGTCCTGGGACTGGAAGGAGGAGAGTGGCCCATCAAGTCTGCAGATTGAGAGGCACGAGCCGCATCTGGCGCCACCATACCTTCCTCATCAACCTTAGATGGGCTTCCACTCCCATTCCCATCTTCTCTACCATTCACATTTCCCATTATAAACCAACCCAATATGCTAATCTACTCTACTACTCTATTCCGCCAAAAAAAGCAAGACCCACTAGCAAAGTTCCCAAAAACAATAATACCCACCAAGACAAAGATGAAATTGCTTAATAATTCAGCACCTACCCAGCTGAGAAATCGAGCGGAGATGCCAAACAATCAGGTATAAGTAGTAAATAAATTATTGGGAGGAGAAGGAGATGTAGCAGAGAACAGTGAAGAGCACAAAGGAGGTGGAGGAAGGAGAAAGTGGAGTGTGTATCGATATTCTCCGATGAGTTTGGAAGGTCGAATGGTGGTCCCTGGATGTTGGGTCAGTGGGGATGATGATGATCGGCGTCACGTCATCATCACCATCGACAAAGTCTTCTCTTTCCACTCTCCACTGTGTGTTGCTTGCTTTGAGCTTCTCCTCTCTTTCTTACAGTGGCTTTTGCTTTGCTTTAAGGGTTTTTTATTTCCTAGCCAGATTCTGATTCTTTTTCGGGAGGTTCACTCAACGCCATTCAATCAGTATTTGTTTATATCGGTATCGCCATCGCTATTTTTGTTATTTTACTTTACACCCCATCCTCGTTTTTGTTCTTTTTCAATATTTTTATTGGGTATAACGTAGAAGAAGAAAAATCAAATAAAAATTATGTCTTGACGTAAAAATGGTATGAACACATCTAAGTCATTCATTTTATAAATGATGAGATGCAATTGAGTGGTTGACTCGTTGATTACATAACATAACATTTTTTGGTAAATTGAAGGGGATTTTCAGTAAAACTATCATATTATTTTCTTACTAATTCACAAATTTAATCTTGCGCCATTATTTTTATATTTTGAGGGACTATCTATCAAGATCAGTCATGAATATATTTTGAAGAACGAAAAAAATTATTTTATGGGTGATTTTTTTAAAAAAAAAATCTGGTTAATTCTTATCAATATTTTACACTAGTTTTATCAACACTGAACACTGGTTTTATCAACACGGAACACTAGTATTATCACCTCATTTTATCAAAACTAAACATGATTTTTAGCACTTCATCACTTGTTTTTATATCACCTCATCACATGTCTTTTATCAACATTGAACAATAGTTCTATCAACACTAAACATTAGGTTTATCACCACATCACATGTGTTTTATCACCTCATAACTTATTTTTTTTATCACTTCAGCACATATGTTTTATCTCCCTAACATATGTTTTTTAAATCAAATTAAACACTAGTTTTATCAACACCGAACACTATTTTTATCACCTTGATATGAAACATTTACTAGTAAAGATTTATCAATACTCAACAATAGTTATATCACCCCGATATAACTTTTTTTCGTGCTTCAAAATATATTCATGATTGATCTTGTTTTAAAGCCCTTGGAAAAATAAAAAAAATGACGTAAGTTTGAAGCTAATCGGAGTTTAAACGAAGCGGGAATGATTAAATTAATGAATTGATCAAGAAAAAAAATAGACATTTGTCCACATGGCACCATGTTATTACAACTATACCCTTACTTGTGTAAGAGCAAGAACAACGATACGCGCCCGCGCCCCATTTCGCGCGCTCCGGGAACGTTCCCCGCTGGCCGGTCCGCTGCAGACGCCCAAAATCCCGGTCCCGGTCCCGCTCCCGCTCCCGATCTCCCGCTCCCGCTCCGCAATCGCTGGCCGAGCGCGTTGGACGCGCCTGCGCGCTCCAGCTGCGCTGGCAGCCTGTGGGCGTGCCACGTGTCCCGACCGTTGCACCTCAAACGGCTAGTTTTTTTTTAATTCAAAAATCACCAAATAAAACCCTATAAATACCCCTTTCCTCTCATATTTTCCACACCACTTCCTACTTCAACTATCCAACTTCACTCTCTCCTTCCCAACTTCTCCTCTCTCGTTTCAATTATTCTCGCGAAAAATGTCGGGCGACGCTGGGTCTCGTGCACACTCATTTGGGGACGAACGAGAATTCACCCCGGACGAACTGGCACGAGGTTTCGGAGACATTCTGACGGGCCCTCGCTCCCACTCCCCAAGCTCGAACCCGGGGTCGAGTTCAGGTTAATGCAAACTTATTTTATTGTATTAATGCATTGTATTCATTTTTTTGATTAATTATTTGCACTTATTTTATTTTTGAGCACTTGATTTAATGTATAATTTTTGTTATATTAAATTTTTGAGCACTTAATTTAATGTATAAATATTTTTGTCAGGGCAAACCCGTAACCCACATTACCAAATGGCGCCAGGGTTCCAACTGCCCCCACAAGGGTTCCAAGTGCAATCACAATGTAACATGCCCCCACCAGAACAATGGAACATGCCCCCACCAGAGTCACAATCACAATGGGGCATGGGACCCCAATTCTACAACTACGAGGGTCATCCACTACCCGACGTAGAAACCCCCCAACCATCCTCTTCCCAACGACGAGGCCGAGCCCCTGGCCGAGCCCGAGCCCCTGCCCGAGGCCAACCCCGAGACCAACCGGTAGAACCAGAGGCGGATGGCCGGCCATTCAGCAAGGAGGAGGACAACTGGCTCATAACTTGCTGGTTAGCAACATCAAGAGACGGCGTCAAGGGCAACTCGCAAACCGACAACACATTCTGGTGCTCAGTGCAGAGGAAATACAACGACCAGAGCCATTACCCACCTCGCCGCTGGGCAGCCATCAAGAAACGTTGGCTCAGAGGTTCCAGCCAGACAAGGAGGATGCTCGGCTATATGAAGAGGTCCAGGGAAGAGAAGCCGAGCGGCGCAAACGACGACGAGCACTTGAGACGTGCGAAGGAAATGTGGGAGAAAGATGGGAAATTGGTTAGTGACCACCCGCTAAAGTTCGACCTGGATCATTGGGTCTGGAGGCTCGATGGCAATGAGAAGTTCAGTGCCGAGGAGGGCACAATGGGAACTGTCCGCCGTCAAGTACGCCAACAACGACAGCGGTTGGATGAGGCTGGGGCTTATAGCTCAACCCCACCCACAAGCACAGGGGAGGAGGGCACACCTCTCAGTGGTGAGTCCCAACCACCAGAATGGGGAGGAAGCGAGAACTACGAGGGGACTCAGGTCCCTCTCAGCGACACACCCCCATACCCCGAGGCCGACCCAAGTCCCCTTCGCCGACCGCAAGGGAAGAAGGCAGCGAAGGCCGCAAAGAAGGGGGTCGTCCTCACGGCCCAAATGTCTGCCTTCGTCGAGCTGGAAAAATCACGGGTGGATGCTGAACGTTCACGTCGCGAACAAATTGTAGAAGCGCATCGCCTCATGCACTCATTAACCCAACAGTGGGAATCAAACATCATTTATTACAAGACCCTGGTGGAGAAGGACACATCTTCCTACGACGAAGACAAGTTGGAAGAGCATAAGTTTTGCAAGACCCAAGTGCGAAGACTCATCAGTAGCCTTGAAGCCCAAATTGAAGATCTTCGAAAACAACCCCCACCACCAGATGACGCCGGAACATCTTGAACTTGTATTTTGTTTTGGGTTGTATTAAAATGGATTGAATGAAATTAGAAGTTCATTTCTATTCGTGTTGAATTTATTAATTATTGATTGTCTTTAATTATTTATTTCCAAAATTGTTTAAATTATGACTAAATTTAACGGTTTCTGATAACGAATTAAATAAAACAGGAAAATAACAAATTAATAATCCAGTCAGCACTGTTCTGCACTCCCAAGACCTCAAGGTTCAGCACTGTTGCAAAACACCCACTATTCTGCACTCTCACTCCCTGACTTTTGTCCAGTCAGCACAAGGTATGCACTCCCACTCCCTGACCAAGGTCCTTTCTGTTGTACATGCTCTAAGACATTTCTGAATTGTGCATGAGGTTGGTGAATTGTGGGTGATGATGTGGCATCATAGTAAATGTTGGATCTTAGGTGTGTGTGGCTAGGATGAGTTCTCACAGTTTTTAGGATAAGAGGGGTTTCTAGTCGATTTGTCCTCGTATATTATATATACAACTAATTATCCACCATCAGGACTAAATAAATAGTATTTATATCTGTTTCGTAGGGTTATCTCAAATCTCCACTATCGCCGCTCGCTTCCTAGCGTCTCCACCGTTGTCGTCGCTCGGCCCCTTAGTCTCCCTCGACGAATCTTGCCGCCTCCGTCACTATCGATCTCGTCGAGCATCAACTTCCTTCGTGGAATCCACAAAATATCAACTCGTTGTACTCATGGTGTTGAACACCACGAAGGCATGTCCTCTCCCACCCAACCCTGTTGTTGGCCAAACGCCAATCATAGTTGGCGAACCCGTCTATATGCCACCAGCCCCGAGTACCGACCATATTAAACCCCTAAGATATCAGAAGAAGAACAAAAAGGCCGAATCTGACACCCCTCCGACCACTACCCACTATGGTCGAGACCCCACTGCCTGATTCCATGGTTGTAAGAACCGCTCCTGATCGAACTGGTAAATTTTGGCGAAAGTTGACTTTCGGCCGAAAAAGTCAACCGATGACTCTGGGAGTCATTCGGGACCTTTTCGGGACCCAAAAAGCTTATCCGTCGTTACGGTTAGCTTAGTTGGGTTGTTTCCTTTCAAATGACTAATTTTACGAAAAAGTCAACTTTCGGTCAAACTAAGCCTAATTAAATACTAAGCCTAATTAAATTAATTGAGCTGGAGTTTTATTAGGTGGAGGTGGTCCCTACATGGACACTTGTCCATGTTAGCTTGGAGGGGAAGAAAAGAGGCTAAAAAGACTCATTTGACCCTCATTAGTTGGTCTTGAGAGAATAAGAGCAGGGGGGCACTTTAGGGACTTCACCCTTAGGTTAAATGACTCAATTTTAAACCAGTTCAGCTCATCATAACTCTTGGTGTGGCCGAAATCTGTCACGCCCCGAATCCGGTTTAAACAGGACTCGAGACATGAGCTAGGAACAATAAATAAACAATAGATAACATAAAATTAAAAGCAATTAAACTCCAAGTCTTAGTTCCAAAATAATAATTTCGATAAATATAACGTGAGTCAACCACTCATATTCGAACAAATAGAAAACATAGTATGATAAGTAAAAAGAGTACGTCTCTAAAACAACAACCCGGACCCTCAACGAGCTCCCGATCCCTGAGACATCCTCTGGGCCTACTCAGCAATGAAACCTGTAAACAACAGTAAACAAAAAGGGGGTGAGCTTACGCTCAGTAGGAAAAAGTAGTAAAGTGAAAGAACCCCCGCTTTTACAACAAAAGTCCGATTAGTACAATTAACCAAAAGACACCATAATAAAAAATTAACACAAAAATTGCAATACTTAACAAAACAGTAACTCAAGGGGATTAACGGAAAACAGTTTATTCATCAACAGAACTGACTAAGGAAACACACGGTCACTGAAATATAGGTAAATTAAACCATTAATCTACAATTCACACATAAACCAACACATCGTACCGGAATGCCCCTTGGTCACGATGGGACACATATCCTCGGGGCTCCCGGAAATGTTCCCATAAGGAACACATATCAGCGGGGCTCCCGAAAACATTTCCAAAGGAACACAGATCATCGGGGTGAAACAAGACATCCTCCCGGAAATATCCCCGAAGGGACACATATCACCGGGGTGAAACAAGTCTCTCCGGAACACGTAGCATCGGAGTGAGACAACAATATACCATGCCGGAATAAACCTCGGCAACACACATAACGGCAACGAATAATCCAAATACCGGAATGCTCATCGGTCTTCCCGGAACACACATCGGGGTAAACATAATACCGGAAACGCATATCGGTCTTCCCGGAAACGCACATCGGGGTAAACAATACACTGGAATACTCCTCGGTCTTCCCGGAACACACATCGGGGTAAACATAATAATATACCACACTGAAAACGCACATCGGCCTAGGTATCTTCCCAGAAAAACACCTCGGGGAACACTGACAACACCACACAATGGCATATCAAACACAATACCACAACCCACATTGTTAAACCAAGCTTACTACAACACGTCACATAGAATTTATATCAAATATCTCGCTTACCGGCATGACTTACCAACCACGTTCATCGGTCTATCACTCACCCAATCGTACCACAGGGCACACTCATATCACATTCAAGCATTTACTCGATTGATCATAACACGGATCAATCATTCATTCATTCAATCATCATAATTTATCTAGTTTAGTACGACTCTTGTATTAACCTAAAGACGAAACATGCATCGACATTTTAGTCTATTGAATATAATCACAATCAACCCTAAGGCTCGTCATGGCCATTCTACTAGCACGGCAATTTCCCAAATATTGAAAGCGAGTAAACTAGTGAATCACATCCTACATGCATACTAGACTTTTCCGGTTATTAATATAATTGAAAGCGGCTATTCTAGTGAATCACATCCTATATGCAAACTAGGACCTTTCCGGTTATTATTATCCTATAAGCATACTATTAGCATTAATTAAGGTAAAAGTGGAGTTTGCTACTCTTCCCTACCTCGAAATCTCCAACGTTTAAATATTCCTAGTTGTTGACATCCGGGCTAGCTTCCTCTCCGTCTTCTCTCGGTGTCCCGAAGTCCTCCTCCTCGGAGCTCAGGTCCAAGGTCTTGGATCACAATTAAAACTATAATTAAAAACTAAGCAAGGACGGTTTTAAATTAAACTACTTAAAACAATGTTAAGTACAACACTAGGACCAAAAGGTGAATTGGGCCCGAACTAGGCCCAATTCGGATGACCCACAGTTCTGGAACCCGGCCCGGTATCCGACCCGGCCCGTGCCACAGACCGGCCCGGAACCAGACCAGGCGCGTGCCACAGACCGGCCCGGAACCAGACACGGCCCGCGCAACAGACCGGCCCGGAACCAGACACGGTCCGCGTCACAGACCGGCTCGGAACCAGACACGGACCGCACGGCATTCCGTGTCGGAGCCTAGGCCGTTCCGCGCCGCATACCATGCCGGAACCTGGCCCGTTCCGCTCCGCGTCCCGTGCCAGAACCTGGCCTTCTCTGGGTCCCATTCCGTGCCAAACCAGAGCATGTTCTCTTCTTCTTCCCTAACTCGTTTTCTGCGAAAACCAACACCAATACTCCAATTCCAGCACCATCTAACCTCAATAACAGCTACCAACACTCTCAAACCTCAACACCCAAAATGGGTTTTCTCCAAACAACAACAAATAACTCAATCCTAGCCAAAATCTTCACTACTTCTTTACTAAACACCACCATCTAACAATACTAACCATAAAACCAACAAGTTATAGCAAAACCCACAAAATCCACAACTTGAATTGAATGGAAAGAGTGATTTAAGAGTTCACTTAGCTTGAGGATGAATAGATGATGAAGATGGAGAGCTTTTGGAGAAGAAATGGTGTAGAAATGAACCAAAGTTACTTCCTTTTCTCTCTTTCTTCTTCCTCAAGTTCTGAAGTTATTCTCCTCTTCTCTCCTTAGCAATTTTCGGCTGCAACAAGTAAATGTGCTGAAGTTTGTTGCTCCACTAGCTTAAAAGGACCTAATTTGATGGATGACCAAAAAGCCCTTTAGATTTTTATCCACTTAAGGACAACTTGTGAGGGGTAAAGGGTCTTTTTAACCTCTTTTCTTCCCCTCCAAGCTAGTATGGACAAGTGTCCATGTAGGGACCACTTGTCCTTAGCTAAAAATCCAGCAATTAAATTTACTCAAGATTTAATCGATAAAAAGTCCCGGTTTGACTAAAAATTGACTTTTCAAATATTACAGTCAAACGAAAGGAAATGGCCCCACTAAGCTAACCGTGATGACAGCTAAGCTTTTTGGCCCCGGAAAGGTCCCGAACAACTCTCGGAGTCATCGGTTGACTTTTCCGTCTGAAAGTCAAACTTCGCCCAAAAATCACCGGTTCGAGCGGGATCGACTGGGGGCGGTTCTTACAAAATCTACAAAGGAAGGAGAGAAGAAGAGCTTCCATTGAATCTTGAAGAAGAAGCAAGAGAAATGAAGCTCCTTTAGAGACATTTCTTCACCAAATCCTCTCATCAACATCCCCATCTTCATCATCTCATCATTTCCAAGGTAAGTAATCTCTAAAATTCTACTTTCAATCATGTTTGGGTTATGGATTTCTATGGAACTTGCATGAACTAGATAGTTTTGGTTTATTGCACTTAGATGGTTGTTTTGTTGAAGAATAGTGAAGGTTTTGGTTAGAATTGATGTGATTGTTGATGTTTTGATGAAACCCATTATGGGTATTGGAGATTGGGGGTTTTGGTGACTGATTTTGGAGTTTGATGAGGTTAGAAATTGAGTTTTTGAAGTAGATTTTTGTGGAAACGAAGTTGGGGAAGAAGGAGTTGAGCCTGCCCAGATCTGGCACGGAAAGGGCCTCTGGCGGCCCTCTGAGCGGCACGGAAAGGGTCCTTGATCAGCCCTCTGAGCGGCACGGAACGGACTTGGTGCCGGCCCTCTGAGGGGCACGGTCCGAGTCCCAGACCGGCCCTCTGGCCGGGCCTCTGAGGGGCACGATCTAGGCCTGGTGCCGGGCCTCTGAAGGGCACGGACCGGGTCGAGTGTTGGGCCAGTGGGCTACCCGAATTGGGCCTTGTCTGGGCCCAATTTACCTTTTGGCCCAAGTTTTATCTTTATGGGTAATTTAGGTATTTCTCTTTAAAACCGACCTTGAATGTTATTTAATTATAGTATTAATTTACGATCCTAGACCTTATTCTCGAGCTCGGAGGAGGAGACTACTAGGCGTTCGTGTGACTAAGCGTTGGAAAGCACTTGAGGTAGGGAAGAGTAGTAAATTCCGCTTTTAATTAAAGAATGTTAATAGTATGCATATAGGACGTTAATAACCGGCAAAGTCTTAGCTTGCATATAGGATGTGATTAACTAGAATAACCGCTTTCAATTATGGGAATTGTTGTGCTGTAGAATCACATGTGGCCATGTCGAGCCTTAGGATTGATTGTTGGTTGTGTTTGATTGTGGTTATTAGTCCTTAAATGTCGGTGTATAGTATACTCTTTGGTTAATCTAAGAATCATATTAAATTATATAAATTATGATGAATGTGATATGAATGGTTGCTTCGTAACATGATTGGTTGAATGAATGTGTTGAATGTGATATGATTTTTGCCTTGTGATATGATCGGTGAATGATAGACCGATGTGGCGTGCTTGGTAAGTTGTATCGGTAAGCTTTGTTGGTATGATGAGTTCGGTGTAACGTGTTTTGGTTGGTATTGTGATGTACTGTTTGTTTACCCCGAGGTGTGTTTCCGGGAAGACACCTAGGCCGATGTGCGTTTCCGGTATGGTGTAGTGGTTTTTTACCCCGATTTGCATTTCCGGGAAGACATCTAGGCCGATGTGCGTTTCCGGTATGATGTATGTGGTTTCACCTCGCTAACTGTGTGTCCGGGAAGACGTCTAGGCCGATGTGCGTTTCCGGTATGACGTATTGTTTGTTTACCCCGATGTGCGTTACCGGGAAGATATCTAGGCCGATGTGCGTTTCCGGTATGATATATTGTTTGCTTGCCCCGATGTGTGTTTCCGGGAAGACATCTAGATCGAGGGGGTATTCCGGTATGATGTATTTGTTGATCTGTACGTGGTGATTTGATTGTCTTGAGTACTTGTCTTATGTTGTGTGATATCAGATTCGAGTAACGTTCGTAGTGGTCTTAGCAGCATATTGTTCCGTTGTTCGTATGTCTCTTTAGTGGTGCTCGTATCGATATTGTTGTGTTCTTGTTGGTTTCTATTTGTTTTGTCAGTTTTTAGTAAGAGTTACTGATCGGGTATTTCTGGTAACGAAGCGGAAGTCCTTTCCCTTTACTACTTTTTTCTACTGAGCGTAAGCTCACCCCCTCTGTTTTTACTATTTTACAGGTTTCGTTTGTGAGTCGGTTTAGAGGATGTCTCAGAGCTCTGAAGCTCATTGAGAGTCTGGGGTTTACTTAGTAGTGGCGTACTCCATTTTTGTACCGAACCTTGGTTATTTATTCGGATTGAGCATCTGACTCGTGGTATTTTATTGTGTTTTGGAACTAACTTTCGGAATTATATTTCATTAGTTTTCTTTTATTATTATTATTTTCTTTTATTTTAGTTCACGTCTCGAGTCTGGCCAAAACCGGATTTGGGGCGTGACAATAGTGAATCAAACATGGGAACTCTGACCGGTCACGACCTACGTTGTCGTACCAAGGATGAGCACGGCCAATCCCCTACGACATACGCCTCCGTCCCACTTGGTCCCCATGACCACCACATGTTTGGGAACGCTGATGTAGGAACTGTTTCCCCAATACCCCTCCCATCCATAGCACGGGATGTGGTCTCCGGACGGGTCCCTATTATCGCCTCCCAAGACCTCCTGTAGGGAGCTTCACTGGATACACCTCATAATTACTCGTTGTTTCAACCACGGGGGATAGGAGCTCGAGTTGAGGAAGGAACCCCATATGGGGGAAACCGTTCGAGGGAACAATCGGCCAAGCAACCAACTTATGGCATCCAACTCCACCCAGAATTAGTTAAGTCCCCCATGGAGACAATCATGCCTCTTCAATACAGCTTTGATACTCTCCAGATGAAGGAGGAAGAAGATGAGAATATCCTCCTTCTTGAAGACCCTAAGACTACTCGCCTCCAAGCCAGAGACAAACTTAGCTTGGTTGGTCGCTTATTCACTTTATAAGAGTATGACTAGAAAATCATTGTGGAGTCATGAATAAAGTTTGGAATCATGAGGGCCTGGTGATCAAGGACTTAGGATGGGGAATCTCGGGATTCTACTTCACATCCCAAGAAGAAAATGACTGTAATCGCCGATCAGAACCGTGGTCTATAAAGAACATACCAGTTATTATCGAAGACCTCATACCAGGGGTAAATCCAACTACATTCCAGTTCTCAAGACTCCAATTATAGACGGTGATATCAGATCTTCCATGGGATAGTCTGACTCGAACAACGAGATGGAGGATAGGCAAAGCACTTGGGGGTTGTGTGGATGTCCGGACGGACACCTCAGGTATGGGTAGTGGAGGGCTACTCAAGGTGATATTTTGGAAGGATCTGGCCACCCCACTTCAACGCACACTTAAGGTTACCATGTGCGAGCACAAGACACCAATTAGGGTACGTATCCAATACGTACGTCTATCAATATATTGCTTCCATTATAGATGTATTAGACATCCTGTGAGCGACTGCAAAAAGAGGGAACATCTCCAACCGGTGGGACTGCCTATCTCTCTTATGGCTCCAAAAGTCATCCACATCAAGGCAAGTATCTGAAGGACTTGGACGGACCCCATTCCGACCAAACACACTGCCAACAGGGGTTGGTCTATGCCATCCACACACAACTCAAGGATGATTAGGGTACCGAGACCCCTCGTCCCTCCGGGCTTCGCCCCCTGGCCATCCAAGCCCCACCACCGCTACAGGAACCCCTACCAAAACAAGTAGCACACACCTGGACCCGAGTGACTGGACCCTGCATCCTTAATCCATCCAAGCCACATCCGCCGGGCATGGATTGACCTATGATTGGAAGGATTCAACCGACCATACCGAAATTGGAAAAGGCTCATGATGACAAGAAAGACTTTTCCAATTAGAGCACCCAATATGAGGCCCCGATTACTCGGCAGATCAAGAAATGAACATCGAATTTAGCCTCAAGGATGAAAGGATGATTGTCAGACCACAGTCCCCCAAGAAGTGGATATTGGATGAACCAACCTCGGATACGAGGAACACTACAATGGAGAAGGATGAGGTGAGGTCTGTCAAGCAGTCTCGCCAAGGCCAATGATTACCTCATACTACATCGGTGTATGCATGGGGATGCATCATCCGCCCTGCCCTACTCGATGGAATCCCAAGCCTTTAATCCCCACTTCTTCTGGTGTTCTCCTAGACAACCTGGGCCTTTTCAAATTACAAATCCATGCCCAAGGATGCCAGCTCGAGTCAGAAGAAGTGCCGCCTCTCTACCTCTCCTCCAGTTATTAACTAAAATGCCCCCAATCAATGTCTCCCTGGTAATACCATGTCTGTTACTATAGGGCCAAGAGTCCAAGACCCATGGGCCAGGACAATTTCTCCCCCTGCTTTTATTTCCAAAACTTATTGTCAAGATGTCGATGTAAGATTACTTGTGTATTTTTGCTTCCACATCTAATAAAAAGTCGTCTCTTTTGCTTTAAAAAATAATAATATTGGTTTATTAGTTTTTTTGAAGCGATTGGTTTATTAGTTTATCTATAAAAAAATATAGTATTTTTTAAAGTAAAATAGATTAATTAATAGTAACTAGCCTAAAAACTATACTTGATCTAAAACTAAAACTACAAACGATAAACAATACAAAACGGAATTCAAAAAGAACATAACCAAAATAAACATAAACTGAAACATATACCAAAAGAAATCCAAAAACATATTTTGCGAAACGAAGAGTGTCGGGTGAGTGGCGACCGTTTTGAGAGTATCTAATGGAAGACTGTGTATGAGGCTTGACTTGCCTGTTCTTGAGAAACTGGTTTGGCAAAAATAGACTCTCATATCTTGGATTACAGCGTCCGGCATCCTTCCCCTAATAGGAATGGGGGCTCTAGAGATATATTGTGTGTTGTAACTCATCCGGTCTGATAGAAGACGAATTAATATATGGTGGCGCCAACACCACATTGGACGAGATAGGTGAAAAGTATCGACCCAATTATCCCTCCCGTAGGTAATCATTCGTCCAGGCGAGGGTGATTCCCACCCCTCGCCTATTGCATTGGAAGCATATCGTCCCTTAATGTGCCACATGGTAAGTTCTCGGGACTGAATCTAGTGTCTCTGATGTCGTCCTTTTCCCGGTAGAGCGTGTGTTTCTTCCAACCCTCGATGGATTATCCTTCACCCTCTAAATCATACATTGTTGGTCCTTTCTCGATGTGGTCTGGGCTGTTAGAGATCGAACTGAACAAGGGGTCTTTGTTTCTGCATGACTCCCACGTGCATTAGAAATCTGGACCTGGTTCTCCTAAATGATGTTCCGGACCCTATCTTGGGGTCCTAAAGGAAAGGTAGGTGCCTTTTTCGGGCGGTGCAGTGGTGGTGGAAAGGGGGTGGTGTTGGGTACCTGATCCCTGACGTTATGGACTATCTTTAAACTCATGCCTCTCACTCGCCAGCAAAGAATTAGTCTCTTCAGGCACTGAAGTGTGCTGACGCATTGTTGGAGGTTCCCCTCTAGTGGGGTGGATAACAGATAGGGACTTGGGGCTTACCCGACTTTCGGACGAGGTTGAGAACGGGGTTCCTTAGTGAGGCCTACAACCTGAATGGTCACCGCCCACAAGTTTTGGATGCTTTCCCCCTGTTACCTATCCCCTTCCAAGTGAGGATGCTAATGCTACATACCACAATCCTTTTCTATGTGAACTATGCGTCCATAATTATAACAATGGTTAGGTAATCGTTCATCGATGAAAGATACCATTATTGATGGCGATCCTTTCTAAGGGTGAGTAGTAGGCGGCGGTACAAAGGCTGGATCAGGTGGAACCGACTGGGAATCTATAGGGCTCTGTCCCATGCACATTCAGATTTTTCTATGGCCACATGTATAGGTCTTTATCTTGTTGCCCACAAGTTGTCCAACTTCTGTGTTTCGTGCTCTTGAGTCCAGATTGTGGACCCTAACCCACAACGTGATATGAGTGAAGGAAATCTCCTCTAGAGTACTGAACATGTCGACCCTACTAAAGATCAACAATGTATGATGGAAGTCATAGGGCTTCTCGTCCAGAACAGACTACAACTCCTCATCTGGACTGAAAAAGAAAAAAGTCGCATGATCCTTTATGGATTTGTCTTCCGTGGTCAGGACTTTCCAGAGATCCTTCATAACAATACCCAGATCCGAGGAACCATAGTTCCGGCCCGATATCAAAGTCTTGCCAAATCAAACCTAAATGAAGAATCGAGACCATCAATGGCTTCTATAAGTATGTTAAATTCTTCCAATGAGAAGCCTCCAAAAAAATCCTTCATCGCCGTCAGAGAGGGTGCCGAAGTGGTTGCTAATAACTTTTCCGTTGGAGGGATCAGATCCTGCTGTCCCAAAACCAGATTCGATATTGCATGACCCGATTCGACCGTCTCTTCCTCAGATATTCTCTGGAGCAACGGTATCAGAGCGTCCTAGTTGGTTGTGCGAACGGGAAGATGTTCGTCTTTCCCAGCCGTCACCAACCCCGTAAAGGGATTTTTCTTTGTTGTCGGAGACCGACCTATTGGTTTTCTTGGCCTTGGCCTTGGCCCCGCCTTACATGTCTTTTGGTGGAGTCGATCGGGGACTGCGGTAGAGAGGGGAGGTAAGGAACGTTTTGGGGATGAGGGAATAGTGAGAGGAACCGGTGAGAAAGAAGGGATGGTTGGGGTAGGTGGGGACGCTAGTGGGCTAGCAGTAGAAGTGGAGGAAGATGTTGCGGCGCGCGTAGTTACATTGGTACGAATAGGAAGAATGCAAACCCTAACCTCTGGTTTCATAAAAGCAAAGATAACGTGGATAAATGTGGATCTTTATATATATAAAAAAATTGGTTTATTTATTTTGATTCGTGTATTATGTTGGAACATTTTAAAAAAATGATATATCTTTTAACGATAAAAAAAGAGTAAAGAAATTCAGATAAATAGCCATTACTTACGAGAGTTGAGATTTTATATTATCATTTTTTGAAGTATATTATAATATTCTTAAAATATAAACATATATTAAATGCATGTATATCGTATGATAGTTATAAGAATACAAACATATATTAAATGCATGTATAACTCTCCCTTGTTAGATCGTCGGTGATGTTGGCCATCGGCGCGGGTTACCTTCGATAACCGAGCAGTGCACGGTTTAGTTTTTCCAGAAACCTTAAGGTATTTTGGTAGGACTTGGGTCTGCTCTGTACTTTACCTTTCATGGTGTGCTCTTTACACGATATTGGTCTCCTTCTCACTTCCTTTTTCCAGCGAGGATTTGGGGGAGGTCGATGCTCTTTCTCCCCTCTTTTGGTTTGTTCCTCACTGTTGGCTAAGGGAAAGCTCCTCTTAGGATGCTAAGATGTGTATTTTTCCATAGGTTTGGAAGATTCTTTCCTTATGTCCTAGCTTTTATTTTTCGTGTGTTGTTGTTTGGGTCTTTGTGGCCCATGTTGTCCCGCTGGTGGTGGTTTGGGGCATTGTTTCAACATGAGGAGCTTCAAATCAAAAATGGTCATTTTGTTTTCAGAGCTGTTCGGGGTCCCTTCTTATGTTGGTTCGGGGAGCTGTTTTTTTGTTTGTTTTTACTTGTTTCGACTTTGTTGCCTTTGTCTTTCATCCTTTAACTATTTTGTGCTTTATGGTTGATAAATTTCGATTTATAAACTTTTTGTACTCTTGTTAGGATGTTTATTGTGCTTCAAGTTTGTAAAATTAGGGTTTTAGATCTATTGTATCTTGTCTTTGGGGTTCCTTTTTCATAGGAATGCCTTGCTTGTAAACTTTATTTCTTGTTTCTCTTGAGGGGGTTTTCCCCCTTGTTCTTGTTCTTTATCTCAAAGGAAACAATCAATAAATTCTTTTTGTTGATAAAAATAAAGATTCTTCCATCATCGACGACTTCAAATACTCACTCTTCACTCTTCCATAATCGAACATCATCTTCGAATTGAAGCCATACAAATCATTGATGACTTGCAACTAGGGGTGTTCAAGAGCAAATATCTTCTGATAAGGATAGAATTTAGCATGCATGCGTGGATGTGGATTGCCATTTTTCGGATCCACGAAACACCCATGAAAAAAATGGTGGATTTGTGCGTGAAAATGAAGAAGTCAGGAGGGGGAGAGTTTGTGTAGGATTTTCTGAGAGAGACTACATAAGAGAGAACACTACACATGATCAACATTCATTATCGACTGACTAAAAGAGTTTAGTCGATAATGGTACTTCATTACCGACTAAAATATTGTGAGTCGATAATGAAAGAAAAAATAGATTCATAGTCGACTAATCCTGACCGACTGAACGGTCGGTCGGATTTGATTATGGAGGACTGAAGGCCTTTTATTACCGACTGAATGGGTTAGTCGGTAATGAATGCTTCTGCAGTAGTGAAAAAGATACTGATCTTGCTGCATAAGATTCATGAGTTGGACTTGTTGAATTGGTCTTGATTATAGTTCAAAATATGGGACTCTTAAGAGAAGCGGGCTGACTGATGATCCGTTGATTTCTTTTCTATAAATCCTTTATTCGTCCACAATAAGATGAATTCATAGAAATTGATCCACAATTCATCCGATTTCATGTTAATGAATCTTTAATAATTATCAAATTTGACAGATTAGTGGATAAACTGAGGATGACATATTGTTTTCACACCCTATTAGAAACTATTGAACCATTAATGATTTGAATGGAATAGGCACCAAATAGATGACAAATAGATTACCACTACCGACGCTACAAATATAAAATCTCATTTACATGTTAAATTGAGATCCATATCTTTAAACACATTACTAAGCTTAATAATCAAATCCCCTTTATATTTTTTTTATCAGCAATGCAAATTTAGATTAAAACATTTCATGAGGTAAAAAAAGAATAAAAGATGATGATGATGGTCTAGTTACAAACGTGAAAGTCGAGCACTGTCATGATAGCTTAGCCTCTTGACTTTCCCAACAAGGGGAACAACCTGATACATAAAAGAGCATTCATATAGAAGGAACCTCGGCATCCTAACATGGGAGCAAACCTGATAATAAAAGTCTAAAAACCAGATTTTACAACCATAAAGTACAAAACAAGTAAAAGTAAAGGTTTAACACCAGGATTTTACAACCATGAAGCGCACTAAAGAAAAGGTCTTTAAACCGAATTTTTTAACCATTAAGCACAAGCGATACTGACTATAAACCAACCAACAACCTAAGAAAGTAGAACACCCTGTCTCATTAAGACCATCAACATACCACACAGATTGGAAGACGAACACTAACACGTCGGCGGCCAACACTGCAAGTGACAAAGATAGTTTCGATGAGAAATACCCACCCGAACACTAAAACCCCAATAAACGAATCTGAAAGTAAACAGCTGAAAGGCACAATGGCCAAACCACTCACTGACGGCCAACACCTTAAATCGTCGAGTCTTAACCACAAAAGTGGAAGAAAGTAGATGACTATCAAACACATAATGATTATGGGGTAAAGCGGGGACACAAATCTTAAGCTAAAGAGAGGGTATACCAGTATCAGAGCCGCGACGAATCGCTAGATCCACGACGATCAACACCCGGATGGATGAAGAAATGCGTCCCACGTCCAGATCTGAAACGAAACGCCAATCAAGGAAACGAATCACCAGATGTAGCTAGAGCAACTCTGCAACAATCTTCACTTAGTAGGATGAAGAAGCGCGTCCCACGACCTGAGATGGAACTAGACACCTCCAATGACCCGGGAGATGCTCCACTGATGAGAGAGTAAAGGACATAGTGGACGTTGAAGTTCGAACTCAGCCCTCCTATACCTAATTTTAGTCAACACCGAAACAAGACCCAAAGGAAGAGTACCGGTATTTCTACCGAGTTGTGCTAAGATAAGCTAACTGTACAAATGTGTGTCACACATTCCTCATGTTACAATATTCGGGGTCTTTTACAAAAGTCTGTATATTACTAGGCGACCCATATGGTTGTCTAATCTAGAGTAGTGTTGGTGTGTGCACGAAACTTCAACTGTTAAGAAAGAATCTTCAATCACAGTGGAGATAATACTAAATTGATCACCATCGCCCAAAGCTATTACATACACAATAACATCATTCACATGCACACTCTATATGTTATATACAAAATGGAAAGTTTGATATACATGCTCTTGTAACTCATATCTGTGACTGCAGCGCCATGGAAATGAAACAATCTGTTTATTTACATCTCTTTGTTGGTGTTGATGTTGATGGAAGGTTTTGATTCCAAATGCAGAAACCGTATGGTACCTGCGGAGTACGTACGGATGCCGTTACCAACAGATGACAGTTTGATTCCGCTGTGTTTCCCGACATACGCTGGGCGACACAGTGAGCTCTTAGGCACTCGAAGAACCTTAACTGTACAAACTTTGTCTAAATTGGGTGTTGCATGAAGATGGGAAGGAAGATCAACTATGAACTCTCCGTACTCGTCGGCCACACCACGTGTCCACCATGATTTGCCTCTCATCATCTCTCTCGTATGACATTTTATTCCTACTGAAGCACCTGCACATATTTTAGATATTAGGTTTCACTCCATCAACCATGTTGCCTTTCTCATTAATTTTATTATGAACACACCCATACTTCTCTTGTAAGGCTCTGATCCCTCTAAGAGAGAAGAGACCGTAAGAGCTCCTCAGTATTAGACTAACTCAAGTAGAGAGTAATTTTTGAAGTAATTGGGGAAGTGTGCTCTCAATGCCGAAGCCAAAGCCGGCTCATTTGCTTCCCTTCCTATTTATTTGTTCCGAGATTATTGTGCAGTTGTCAACGGAGTTACAAGCAATAAGATCACAGGCAAGGGTGAAGGCAAAAGACGTCGGATGTAAAACAGGTGAGGTGCGACATCCGGTTCGCACCAAGGTTCGCGCCAGGACAGTTCTTGCCACAGCCAAGAAGGGTCGGGGGACGGCGGCCACGGTGAGTGGTACCGGTGAGCCTCGTTATTCCATTTGGGGTAGGGAGGTGGTTGCAAAGAGACTAGTCTATTGCCTGGTTCGTCAGGAGAGCCTGATGATTCTGTTTAGGTTGGTTCGGTAAAGGTTCAAACATTGAACTGTCACAGAAGAGAGGAAAAAGAAGGGTGATTTTGTTGGATTGAAGGACAAGGGCGAAGAGTCTTCTAAGGAGCAAGAGGACGAACTCTTCATTTACAACCTATGTGTTCGGCGTGTACAATAAGATTGTGTCTGCTTTAGTTTTCAACCGACTAAATCGCAGAGGACGGTATTATGGATTTGTGCATTTCGAATCCAAATATACAACAGCTCAAGTTATCGAGGGGTTAAATGGGTTCACGTGCCATGGTCATACTCTCTTTGTTGCAGTCGCGCGACGTCGGATACAAATTGAAGTGAACTCAGAGAAATTTTACGGTGCAATCGAAAAACAGAGCATATGCCCTCTTTCTTATTCCCAGAAACAGAGCCTACTTTCAGAAGTTCTGGTCGATGGGGGAAACACAGTTGGGACTCCGGCGGAGCCCTCCGATCTTCATCCGACAAACACTGACGGGATGGTGTCGTTTCCCCGTCCAGAAAGTAACGGGCGTTTGAATCCCGGTAATATCGTTCCAAAATATTTCTTCCCTGAAGATATGGTAGCGATCTCCAAATCAACTCAAGATTTGGAGTCGCGATCTGCGTTGTTTAAATCAGCAGGAAATCAGGAGATCGTTCTTTGTTGCTCCTATGATAGATTCTTCTGTTTTTACTTCGACCGATGATTCAGGACGTGAAGTTGGACTCGTAGTTGGGCCCAATTAGTAGGTTCTTACGGCCCAAGTTGAATGGGACACGGTTTCAAGCTTGGTTACCGATCAAGGGAATTATGATGTCCTTGGGTTTGAGCCTAGGCCTGCGTCCATATCACTTGATCAGCCCATAACTTTGTCCCAACAGGTGATTGGTTCGGTTGTGGTGGTGTCTGATTCGGATTCAGCGGGTCAATACTTACAACAGGTGCTAGTCTGTAATCCTTGTTGGGATTCACAGGGTAGCCCGTGGAGGGAGATTCTCCTTAAATCTCTTATTCAAAGTAATGTCACAGCTTTACCAAAAAGATGTGGTTGTCCAAACAAGGGACAATAAAAGGAAATTGTTCCTCCAACTGTTTTTTATCAGACAAGAGCTAAAACTTCTGCTGATAAATGAGGCAATTTGGGAAGTTTTATTGTTGACATTGCTAAGAAGGATAGCTCGGGTGATTGGAGTTTTTGCAAGAAAATTGGGAAAAAGACTGTTGACCTTGTTTCTCTGGTGCTCGAACAGTCCAATTCTTTAGACGTTCCGCAGCGTTTTAAAGAGGATGTCGGAGATAGTTAGGACGAGGAATATCCTGAACCGATTACAAGAAAGCTTCAATCCCTATTTCAGTTTCTAATCGGTTTCTTTGCTCGAACTCGAGTAGTACACAATCAAGAAAGGAGACAGTTTGACGTTTCTTTTGATTCTTTCCTGTTTGGGTCCTTTTTGTTTTTTGTTTTGCTACTTATAGCAGTTATGGCCTGAGGAAAAGTACGGGATACAACTATGTGCATTCTGAAGAATTTCTCAAAGTTTTCTATGTTGTGTTTCGATATTTCTAATGAGTGCTCCATTTGACCAAACTCCCTATGGCCATAAAGTGATGCCTCCTTTGTCGTTGGGCTCTTCAAGTCTATGTTTCATTTTCTAAATTCCATTTCCTCTACTTGTTTTGGGAAATAATTAAATGCAAATAATAATAGATATTAAAGTAGGGACAAAATTACAATGAAATAGAGTTTTTGTTTGGGGGTATATTACAAGTTCGTTAGGGTCTACCAACAATTTTGTGATTATTATACGTGATATTTCACCCACTTTATATTATATTATCTTTATACCATGAATTAATAATTTTTCAAGAAGAAAATGATTTTTTTTTTAAAACATTCAAACTTTTGAGAAATTGAAAAACTTATTTTGAGACAAAAAAAAATGACTATTTGAGAAATTAAGATTATCTTGGTAAATAGGGTTGCTTGGTTTTGCATCTACACGAGTAGGTCCAATTGGAGCAAACATATCGTTGTCTCTTGTAGTTGACAAGTTTTGTCCGAAAGAAATTAATAAAACCAATATGGAAAACTTGAACTCTAAGTGATATAGATAAACAAATTACATATATGCAAGAAAAAAAAACAAAGATGGAATATCTTTATTTTAAGAAAAGACAAACAAACCTTAAATATAGATGAGTTAGATGAGTTCCTTTATAAGCAAATAATAGCTGCTACTCATATTTACTCATGGGACTATTTGTAATCAAAATTAAAAGGAAATGAACAAATTATAGTTGAAGTTATGCTTTTATATATAAATTTGCAAATTGTTGAGAGGTGTTACATAGATATATATACCTGGTACAGGCCATGCATGAGGTTGAGGTTGAGCATGCAAAGAGAAAGAAGGATGGTGGCAGAGGAGGGTGCCGGTGACGATGACGGTTGAGAGCTTCTCCTCTCCGTAACCGGCCATGTTGACCATCTCCTCCCGGCCGGCGAGTTCGAGTAACGAGCTCTCCGCCCTGCCCAACAAGATCAATGCGGTTGCCAACAGAATGAGCTTCATCACAAGATTGGCGTTGCAGCCACAAAAGAAGCTCATCTTCTTTGCGTTTGCTTCTAAATGAATCGAAAAACTCGCGTTGTTGTTGTCGTTGCGTAAGATAGTATGTTTGGAAGTTTTGTAGGCAGAGAATACAACCGTTTCCTTGGTTTATATAAGCTGCTCATCCTTCCGGAATTACCATTATAGCCTTGGCACACACTTTGATGTTCAAATATCGTCGATGCTGAATTACTGACTTGTAGGAAATTACAATTATGTCCTCTGCTCATGCTTACTCATTAGAACACATTAACCACCAGAGGTGTTAATAAAAGTGGGTAAATTAAGTCATGTTTCCTAAAAAAATTGAGTATATAAGTGGGAATTTTATTGATAATAAAATCAAATAAAAAGAATATAGATATGAGAAAAATAAAAGGACGGGACAAAGTCTGAAACTGTAGTTTTTAGACGCTAATATTATAACTAAATTATCCAGCTAATCCAGGGTAGGAGAGTGCGAGGAGATCATTGGGCTGATAATAGCTTGATTGCAGATCACAGTGGTAACAATGGTCATTTCCTGACTCGACCAGAAAATGCTCGTGATAACTGATACGGGGCTTTTAAGGGAATAAAGGGCATCTAGGGAAAACACCAGGAAATGGAGAAGGAGTTCAGGCTGACACCAACCTTGGCATGTCGAGGTGTACGTCCCTACGCATGTCTCGTTGATTGAGGGCACACTCATTGGCCCCCAACAGATCCGTAACAGAGAGGGATACACAGTCACACGATGGAGGCGGAGGCGGCGGCTCTAGTGGTAGAGGAAGAGGCAGCGGTGGCGGCTCTGGTGATAGAGGATGAGGTGGTGGTGCTAGATCGTGAGCGATGGTGAGGGAGGGCATCGGCAGGTGCGGCTGCGTTAGTGGCGACGGAGGCGGTGACGTAGGAGGCAGAGGCGCTGGTGGTGAGCGGTTGATCGTCGGGAGAGAAGGGGGATGCATTGTTAGTGCTCGATTCCAAACGGTGGTGGGGGATCAAAATGCCTTCGATGGCTTTTCCCGACCATTTCGAGAGGAGATCCAAAGTAGAGACAATGGATTAGATGAAGAAGGAGTTGGTGGTGGTAGTAGAGTAGTGATAGATGACTGTGATAGTGCCCGTGAATAGGAACAATGAGTTCGCCGAAAATAGCTAGGACCAGCCTTAAAGACCATCTTAAATTGTATTACAATACCTAAACGAAAAACGAGGACAAGAATATAATTCAATTGTCTCTAATTACGTAACATCCACAAATAGTTATCACAAATTTATAATAGTTTTTATAATATTTAAATTTGTTTTAAAGACATGAAATAAGTAGAAAAATAATTATATATTCCAAAAATAATGAAGTTTTTCTCAAAAAAAAAATATAGTTTTAAAAAATTGAAACGTGAAAATATAGGTATTTTATTAATAATGTCAATCGATCTAACATACATTGGATCAAAGACTATACCCCTATAGGTTTCTCGGCACTCATGGATCCGTAAAAAAGTCTAATTTTCACCTTAGACAAAATAGGATAATACCAGTATACGACGAACTTAAAACAGAAAATATGAAAACATAGAAAGCAATAAATCATTTCATAATCGAAGTTCTCAAGGGACACTAAGAAGAGTTTCCTAGTAAATGTTCGACCGCCTCCTGATAGATCATGTTCTCCGGAACAGTCAAGAATGCTTTGTACGACGGGATCGATCGGCCCGTCGTCTTCTTACTTCGCCGGGATAATCCGATCGGGGGTGTCGTAGAACGGTATACAATCTTACCATCCCACCCACGGATCCAAAATCCAGTGACTAGGTAAGTCCAATGCCTTTTGTAGCCGTTTCCATATGGTAGCCACCGCTTCAAAGATGACAATAAAGAGAGAAAACGAGGCTTGTACCTAACGTTCACCAAAACCTAGTACCTGACAGATACTCATAGCTCTCATTAGTCCTAAACGTATGTCTTTGACTCTCATTTTGGGAAAGACGGATTCGACGGCTTCAAAAATTAAGAGATCACCTATAAAAAAAAGAAATCTATGATTTGTTAGTCTCTTAGACTCTCCCTATTCTTTTAGACTCTTTTTCATAAGAAATGCCAAATTCAAGCCTAACTTTTTTTCCGAACTGGTAACGAGATCAAGATGCATTAGTGTAAGTAGGGGTTACAATATGGCCGAAACCCTGGGCTCCAGAATATGGCTCGGGACCCCCGTAGGGTACCTGGCGCTCATGGACCCGTAGAACTAGTCTGCTTAACCTACACAGACACAAAAAAATGAGATCCCGTCCGACCATCCCTAAAACAAAGGGAACGCCAAACTAGCAAATGAGTTCAAAAGATAATAAAAGACCAAGCACCAAACAACTAAAAACAGAGATAACCAACAGAAAAATATGAATAGAGGCACATGCTTCCAATCTCTTCCCGAGGCGAGTAAGCACCACCTACCCCGGGTCTAGGGGAATAGGGCCACTACCCCTCTCCCCTTCCCGGGGTCCTCTCATTGTCCCTGGTGGGGCTGCTTTGAAGCCCTCGCCTACTGATGATCAACGTATTTTCCGGCCCCTTCCCCTCCTGGATCTTGTCCGAGTCTCGGATGAGGGCTCAGGCTAGTGTCCTTATTTCCCTCAAGCCTAAATGCTACGTCCATTGAGCCAGCCCACCTACTGGGCCTTCTTGCGCCCGCCATCAGCCCAGGACCCATATCAGATCGGGCCTTGTTCTTTCTCGACCCCGACTGCAAGCCCATACAGTCCCCATTCTCCACCAGAACCCTAGCAGACTCCATTACACTCCGCCGCTCAAGTTCTTCCTCCCTTTGGTCGGTCAGAGTCACCCCGCCCTAAGGGACCTGCCACGACGACAAGCATGTCCGCAATGAACTGGCGTCTTCAAAACTCGCCTCAAATCCTCCACCACGGTCTGCCCCCATCGGTAGCTCCCGCCTTTGAACCTCCGTGGGTTAAGGGGCGTATGTTCCGCCTTATAACGTCCGCGACGCCACCATATGATCGTCAGAATTGTACAGTTGCATCTCCACCGATGATATTGCAGACATACCTTAATGATTTTATATGGTTGGGATCCATGAGAGACTAGTGTTGTTTGTGAGATGGTTGATTTGGAAAGAAGAGAGGGATGGTGGCTGCGGGGAGAAGAAGAGGGTAGTGGCTAATGGTGGCTGTGCGGCGGTTTTTTTAACCCTAGGGAATTTCTATTCGAGCATTATTGTAGTCTACTTGTTTTTCGTTCACTTAATTTAATTGCTAATGCAAGCCTAACTTAAATGATACACATACACGTTCCATAATTTCAAAAAAATCTAAATTAAAAGTTAACGAACCAATTATAATTTATATTCTAACAAAAATGATTCAATATGGTAAAAAAAAGTTCTATCTCGTTTTTTAGAGCCTACCCTAGCGTAGCCTGTCCTCGCCGCTATGGAGCTTCCATTTTCCGTTGCCGCTGTTGCGCCGCCTGGGGTTGTCATTTTTGTTGTCCCTGTGTTCGACTGTCCCGTCCCATTGACCTCCTCGCAGACCACACCGGGTGCGGGGTTCAAATACGGATGGAAGTGGATTGCTATTCCACAACCATCGGTGCCTCTCCCTCCTCCTATTCCCTTGGTGATTTCGTCGATTCCTTGTTCGATCACCATGACCCATCCTCCCTCTATGTCGGTGCTACATGCCCTCCCTACTCCGGGTGGTATGCAAACCCCACCACCGTCCTCTTCTCCCATTCCATACGCCTCGGGCTTGCCTCCTCTGCCAGTAGCTTTAGGGGGTTCTCTGGGACCGACGGGGGTTTTTGGTCCGCAAGTGTTACCCTCTAATCCCCTTGTTGCGGCTATCTGTCAAGAGTGTTGGGAGAGCCGACGATGGGAGCAAAGGCGTTCGGAGTCTTTTGCTCTAAGCTATAGGCCCTCTCCCCGTGGACCGAACCCTAACTCGCATCCCAGGGTTCACCACCACCAGCACCACGCCCATCATCACCACGACCTGGCTCTGGTGCCTGGGAGGCCCTAACGCTGGATATGGAGACGGACAAGGGCATGGCTTCCCTCCGGCGGGACTACATCAGGAGCTATTGCACGACTCAGCGGGTCTGTTCAAAGGATTTGTGGGTCCCCGTACCAGGCTACGAGGGAGACGGCTGTGATGCCTGTAGTGGATACGGTCAGGAGGCCGGGTAGGTCGGTTCCCTCAAGACGTTACCCGCATTGTTGTCTCCCGGCATACCGAAAGGGCTTACTACGGGTTGTCCCGATAGAGGGGACCTTGGCCCCATAAACGCCGATGTCTACTAGAGGAACAAGATGGAACATGCATGGATCTGGGTGGAGAACTGGTGAATACTACATCGCGAGCGATGACATTGGACCCGATACCTAATGTTAGATTATCTCACCAAGGGGGAGTCGGCACAACATTGGACCCGATACCTAAGGTGGGTCCCCAAATGCCCGGTTGGGATACTAGCCCTTTGCCAGTACAAGGTCACCCCCTCCCGTGTTTTTTTGTACACGGGAAGATCAGAGGGTCGGGATTTGGTCAGCTTGCTGCCTGAACTGCTGACCCTCTACCCCCCAGCATGGTGGGGTTGGAGGTGGGGATGCGCTTAACCAGCCAAGCGACGTGCTGCAGCCCTAATTCGTGAGGTAACAGTCGCTGGGAACCTGAGGATGGGGCATCTGGCGCAGCATGGGATGACTCATCAATAGTGGGGAAGAAGCCCGCCGGGAGGAATGAAGGCATCGTCGGAGCATCGGAGACTGGCCTTGGAGGGGTCCCCAGACGATGCTTTACCTACCACCATCACCATTACCGTCGAGGTCCCTCAGGATCTCCGGTACCCCGTTCCCCCAACCCATATTTTGTCATTGCTTATAGGGAACCAATTCAAAATTGTCGAGTACGGTTGTACTGTGAAAAGAATAGCGAACATTTCTAAACGTTCTTGTCCTATTCCTCGTGATCAAGGAGTCTATGATGCATTTTATTGTCTTTAAACGACTTGATTCATAAAATCTGAACCTTTCACTTAAAAAACAAAAATGATTCATATTTACCGATGGCTAATGACTTTATCCTTGTGTTACACATGCCCTACAAAGCAAGCCAAAGCCAAAGAAGAGCGAGCGAACCACAAAAGACGAAACGATGGTCCAAATGCAAATCAGTAGTTTTGGAGCGAGCAATAAGGGTCTAATAAGGGTATTTTGGATAGCCTACGTCATAATAGAATGAAGAGTAGTTTTGAAATAAGTGAGGAGAAAGAAGGGCATTGTTGTCTCAAGAGTCAAGGGTAAGAAGAAGATAGGTAGCCGGTAGCCTACCCTTATCGTGTACGTGTTGGCAACTAATATAAATTGGGGGATTGATAATTATTTTGTTTTAAGCATAAGAAGAGGCCATAAGATAGTTCAGAGCTCTTAACCATTGCCACGTACGTTTATTGTAGTATTTTTGTCACTCTACATTTTCTAGCCTGCCCCAACTAATTTTATCCTCCCCTACACAAGTCACAAAATACAAGGTTTTTTCCTAACTAACATATTTCTTGTACCTTTGAGTTTCTTTTCTTAAATCAATTCAATTAGAGGCTCGTGTACTAAAGCGTTCTCTTGTTATAATCTAGTTAGAATTGGTTGGGTTCGGTTGCATATTAGCAACATGTTCCAAAATAGACTTATTGAGAATTTTTTTTTTTTTGAGATAGAAACGATGATATTATAAATTTAAAGCATTCTGGTACCCACGTACGTAGGAATCACCATATATAAACCAAACTAACAGAATTGGAAAGACAAGTGCAGAAAAGTAAATTTTGCTCTTAGACATAATGGTGGTCGTGGGGCAGGACTGCGGTAGCATCCAGGGACACCGATACAGTATACTCCAACCATAAGAAACTGATTGAGCATATCAGAGGATAAACATGTAGTGGTGGACCGATTACTCCCCCGGTAAGTCAGTGTGCGTCGTCCTCCCTTGACTGATAATGGTAGGGCTCCTGAACGCGGGATTGCTGACTCCGAAGTAGTAGAGAAGTAACTAATCAATTGTTGGTGGTACCAATGCCACCTATACGCCAGGGAGAAGGTACAGTCGACCAAACCCTCCTGGGCCCCTTCCGTACTCATTCCTGGAGGAGAGGGTGCTTGAAGCCCCCCGCCGTTACTACAAATGCTCGCGACCCGTTCCTGCCATCGACTCGGGCCTGTCTAGACCCGACCCAATCTGGTCCCGGCCCACTCGCCACGAACCGACCAGCTTGGCTCGCCCCGTGATTCAGGCCCATCTCAGCCCAATCCACCTCTCCTGGAACGCTAGCCTCTCGTGCGTCCTCTCTCCGCAGCGCCGCCTTGTTCTCCCGTCGTCCGCCTGAAAACTCTAGTTTTTTTAAAAAAAATATTTTCATATAAATTATTCTATTGTCAATACAGTGTTTTGATCTAAAATTTTATTGTATTTCTGTATATCAACAACTATTCGACGGAGCCAAGAGTATCTATAGTCGGTGGCGGAAACGAGACTAAAACGCGTTGGCGAAAAGAAAACGATAGCGAAAAGTCTCGGGCGTGGCATTTTTGGTGGGTGAAACGCGCCATGTTTTTCACGCGGCGATAACTTAAGCGTCGTGCGTTTCAGCCGACGCATATGACCGTTGGCGAAACTAGTCGGTGTGGCAAGCAACACCAACCATTGGCAACCAATGCGGTGTCGACATGTGGCAGCGTCGACTGCACCCAAAACACTTTTTTTCCTATTTAAATTCTGGCACCAAATTAAAGCGTTTGCGTCGAATGATCGGTAGCGTACGGGTAGACCATTCACCATGTTTGAATGGTGGAACCTTCTCAAAGACCATCCCAAGTGGCTCCAATATTACAACAAACTCCCTATTTAGGAATAATCTCTCGAATTTATGTTTAGTTTCCGTTTCGATAATAAATAACTCGTGTCATAGGTTTTGTTTTTATAATAAAATAAAGATTTCCTGTTTTATGTTTATCGTTGTTTTATTCTCTCAGCCTCACCTTTCAGCCTACCTAAAAATTATGGACTGTAAATGACATTGTTTCAGCCAGACTGAAAGAGAAGAGAGAAACTGTTTTATTATTATGTTCTTCTTTTAAGGTTTTTTTTGTTGAGTAATCTTGCAATATATTCCTTGAAAAAGAGTTAATACATGTCTGACAATCCTGACGGGACAAACACAATAACCCTATCTACCGAGAAAACGCCTAAGACGTTTTGTTGAATTGCCATAAAGGCGACCTGAGTTTGATAACCGACCAAATGACCTAAGACAAACAAAATAACCAGAACTGGCAAGCTATGACAGAAGTGACCAAACAGCCACCTCCTAAAAACAGGACGAAAATTAAAAACGACCAACGGAAAACTACTCAAGGTAGGGCCAAACTGCCACTGGATCGCCCGAAGACAATACTCTTCTTGCGTTATAAAACCGAACTTGTGACCATAAGCTGGGAAGGGAGACCAGGGTATACTCAGGGACTCCTTCTTGTCCTTGAGCCATGCCAGCGTACTCATGTGGCCCGGCGGGGCTGAAACCCAGCCCTCGCCCGAACTGTGACTCGCTGGCCACTCTTCTCCTCTAGCGCTGGCCCCGGCACCAGACTCCACCTCTCCTTCCACCTCTGAGCAAGGATGATGACATTCCAATAGGGCGAAAGCCGAGGAAACCCTGGCCTCTTCCCCCGATCCATCCCCGAGCAGTCCCCTGGCTCGCATCAATCGAAGACCCAGAGAACCTCCCTTTAGGACTTAGTCCCCATCCAAGGTCGGGGCCCGAGTTAGGTAAAGGTTCCAAGGATACTATGGCCCTCCACCCCCCGATACCCACCTAGGTTAGGTAATGGATTCAAGGAAAACGGGTCCCAGCCTTGCACACTAGCCGTCGTAGACTACCCGAGGTACCGTTCTCCCCCAAGGTGCAGACTAGACTCCAGCGTCGCCACCCTTCGAGACAAGCCTCGACGGGAGAGCAGACCAGCCTCAATCGGAAAACGGGAGGTAGATGGTCGACCCTCCGTGCATGAAGTGGCCCAAGCCTGAGTGCTCCGATACACCGCGGAAGGCGAAAAGAGCCCCCTGTCGCCCATCCCATCTCTTGAGACCACCAAAATGGAACCCTAGGTCGGAACCGCCCTGCGTCCCGGGGATCCGCCCTAGACAGAAAATACGTCGGGGGAATCCATGAATGGCCCCCACGTCTACCCCTCTTCACCGGACCTAGAACAAGATCATAGGTCAACCGTTCCTTCTGACCTCGCACCCATGGAAATCGAGACGATGGGAAGGGTAACGCAGGGAAGCGAGCTAGACGCTCGCCCTCTCCACACAGCCCCGGACCCAGAGCGAGGTCATGGGTCAACGAACCAGCCACCCGACGTGGCCCTACAGATCCCCGGAGGACACCTTGACCCCACGAGAAGGGCCAAGGATGCTCCTTCGCAGAGCCCCGGCGAGGGTGAGGAGAGCTCGGATGTCCCCGGTATCGGAGTTCCATCATGATATCATCTTTTTTGTGCCGCATGGGAAGCGAGATAGCACAGGATGCCCAAACCGGTAGTGGAATATAACGCCACGCTTCCGGCTCAGTCTCCGAGGGGGTATGCATGGTACAGGGATTGATGGGACAGAAAGAGAAAACGGTGCCGACAGGTTGTCGACGGCAGGGACAGACGCAAAATAGGTGCAGACTAGGGTTTGACTCGACAAACGCGAGGAGAGGGGTCTCGACGAAGGTGAGGACCTTAGTACCCTAAATCTTTCATATTTTATTTAGAGTATCCTAAATCTTTTTTGTGTCACCTCAGTACTCTAAACTTCCATTAATTTATTTAGAGTACTCTAAAAAAAATTGTCACCTCAGTACCCTAAACATTCATTAATTTTATTTTAATACACACTATTAACTTTCCATCTGATTTTCCATCCAAAACAGGAAAAATGACCATAATACTCTGCACTAACAGAGTTTGGTGACATGACTCTTTCGAAATACCATAACAAAAAAATCCCTCTTCTCTCTCAACTCAACCCTAGCCGCCGAACCTTTCTACTCGTTTTCACTGGCGACGGCCACAGCTTCGGTCGTGGTTGTCGTCGGTGACGACCTCGTCCCTTCCCTTTTATTTCCCGTGTGTTTTTTCGTCCCCTTGTGCCGGTGTATTTGCCTGAAGTCTTGCTCACTCCCTCTGCTCTTGCTTTGGCCAGATCTACGATTTGGGGAACTTGCTTTGTCGTCTCCGGTGGCAGTAAGGAGGGACAACTGAACCACTGTGTCTTGCAATGATTTTGCAGAGCCTCATTTGTGCAGATGTGTTCAAGCTTCGGTCAGATCTACGATTTGGAATCGTCGTCTTCAGTGGCAGTAAGAGCGGGGAAGGGAGGGGTGACTCCGACGACGCGATTTTTTCGTATCTGTTTCTTCTCAGGCCGACCTCTTCTTCGTCTCTGGCTTCCAAGCTCCGATTCTTCTGTGGGACTTGCTGCTCGACCATCGGGTCGTTGTTCGAGGGTCTGGGTTTTGTTCCTGGTGGTCGGAGGTTGCTGTGTGTCCGTGTGGGTGGTGAAGGTGTGGTGCTCTAGGGTCTTATCTCACTGCCATTTCCGAGCTCGACAGCCATCAGCGTGTGGTGGTTCTTCTCACCAACGTTGGTAAATGTCCTCAGCTCTGGCGGTTGCTCTCCGGTCGGTCTCGAATCTTTTCCTCTCGTTTGGTCGATTTGGACGGGAGTGGTTGATGTTTCGGGTCCTCCACGACCTTGATTCGTACCCGGCAGATTCTTGCTTCGAGTTTTGGTTCAGATATGAGGACTTTCGGCTATTCTCCTCCTCGATCTCTGGCCACTGCACTGATTCCGTTCGTTGGACCTTCACTAGCGGGAGTGGTAGATGTTTCGGGCTCCCCACGACCTCGATTCGTCCCCGACAGATTTTAGGTTTCCATTTGGTCTCAGTTCTGAGGTTTCTCGACTTGGCTTTTCTCCTTTCACTGTTCCTCTTCGTCTTATACTGCCGATTGGTTAAAGCCCGTGGATTGAGGTGTCTCGCGCTGGTCGGACGTTCTGGTCGATTTGGAGTCGGTCTCATGCTAGCCACATTTCTCCGGTAGGTTATGCACGTGTCGTCGGAGCAATACTCGGGTTTATGGTCGTGTTTTGTGATTGACTTCATTTTCTGCAATAACCACTTTTGGCCTTTTCCTGGTTGGTTATGTTTATGAGTTATCCCCCTGAACAACTTTATTTTGTGAGTCACGGACTGGTCGTTGTAATCATTTTCCGTTCACTTTTCTCGGTTACCCTACTCTGTGAGTAGGGACTCGTTGGTATTTAGGTGCTGGCCTCTAGCGAGTTCTTTTGGTCTTTGGGCCTGTGTTTGAAGACTATCGGCTTCGATTATAGGGATTTAGTGATTTCGGTAGTTTGTAATTACTGACCTATCTTAGTCGGATCGGTGTTGGCCTTCGACGTGTAGGTGGTCATTTAACTCTCCAAGTTGATGACCTCGATAAGATAGGGTGCTCCTCACAGTTTGGCTTGTTTGTGGGTGCTTTTGTTTTTACAAGACGTTTCTTGAGTTGTTGTTGTCGGGAGAGGAAGATCGTTTGAGGTGTTCAGTTGGTCTTCATGTTAGTTATATTTAGGTATCAGACCTTTTAGTTTTTGTTTGTTCGTGTTTGTTTCGGTTTACCCCCTGTTGGGTTTCTGTTTACTATTTATTTGGTTGCTTCATGTCTGGAAAATCTGGGTATTAGATTGTTAGATACATCCTTGTTTCGGTTTAGGTACTTACACTGCAAGTTTACTTGTACTAGGGATCCCAATAGGGGTTGCCTTTGTTTGTAAGTTACTTTCGTTGAGGGTTTTCCCTTTACCTTGTCGTGTTTTATTGACTTGGTATATATCAAAAAACTGCTGATAAAAAAAACTCTTTGCTAACAACTAAATTTAAGGTAAAGTTAATGATGGGTATTAAAATAGAATTAATGAAAGTTTAGGGTACTGAGGTGATATAAAAAATAATAGGGGTATTCTAAATGAATTAATAAAAATTTAGGGTAATGGGGTGACACAAAAAAGATTTAGGGTACTCTAAATGAAACATGGAAGATTTAAGGTACTGAGGTGAGATTATCCCTTCTTTTATCCTCAACCTTTCAGTCTCGGCCAGGCTAAAGGACTGTAGATTCTCTAAAGTCCACTTGAAAAATATTCACCCTCAATAGAATATTATTTATTCTCATTGCTTTAAAATAAGTGTTATATTTTTAGGTGGTAGGTCAGGTTGTCAATTGCTTGAAATTGTCAATCTTCACATTCTTACAATTCTTTTCCTAATGATCTTTAGTGTGGTTTGGGACCGGGGGTTGATATCCGGATCGTCGATCCTCCGGTATGATCAGTAGAGGTGGATTTCTTCCTCCACCGATCAAGGCGTAATTATGCATACTAGAGTTACCATTTCGAGCTGAAAATGAAGAAGTGAAGAAGGACAGAAGAGGAGAGGCGTGAAGGAAAATGAAGAAGGAAGAGGAGTATTTATAGGAGGGTGGAGGTGGATGTCAGTTGGGCTGTTGTTACGACGTGGTTTGTGTCGCTGCAACCACGGGTGGGTCTGGGTTTGGTTTTCAAGATGGTAAGTTTCCGGAAAAAATACTTGAAAAGAAAAACGAACGTTTATTAAAAAATATAGTGGTTACATTAAGACTTACAACGGGAAAGTCATTAAAATGAAACTACGGCTCCACAAGTTTCTTCCCAAGGTGGAAGATCGTGATTGCTTGAGTTGATTTGACAGCTTTAGACATCCCGAAGGTGTCCCTCTCTAGAGCTGCATTGTACATCGCCCAGATGCACTCTTGCTTGGACTCGAACAACGACCTCTTTTCAACCTTGGCATTGCGATAGGTCTCAGCAGCCATTTGCAAACCAAGCATTTGACTCGGGTCAAAAACCATCTTTCCTTTGCCTCCAAGTCTAGCCTTTGCCTTCTTATGACCTTCAGGACGAATTACTCAAGCGGGAGCAGACTCACCATCGGTAGGCGTGTTCACATCGAAAGAGGCATATGAGTCATCATCTCCCACCCTTGTTCATTTTCTTGCTCCACTTTCAATATCTACTGAGACATCGAGGTTCAGTGCTACAAGGGTCGTCATAGGGGTAGGAAAGCACCTAGCTTTCTACTTCAGCTGGTTCTTAAAAATATTTCAACAATGCTTTTGATTGAAGGAAAATTTCTTTTGTTCGTTCTGTTAGTATTTGATTTCTGTTTCCTCAATCATTTAGGCCTCCGATCGACCACTTTTGTATATACCCTTAAGCTGGATGAAGTGGTATTGGAACCGGTGTACCTTGTCGTTCAACTACTCCTATTATTCCTTGCAACTCTTCGAGTCCCATGGTGGGTCATTTGGTTTCCCCGTTTGAACGAACTCTTTGTAGACGCTCCTTCAATACTGCTATGTTTTCTTCCTCTTCCTCCCAATGATATCCACAGGGTTGTTGAGCGATGCTCGGTATATCCGTTCTTCCTCGTCAACCGTCCACTGTATCTTCCGTTTGGTGGCGGCGACTTTTGTTTACTTCCGGGAATACTTGATCGCGGCGCCTCAGTGGTTGGGGTGGGTGGAAAAGCTTGGGTAAGATAACTCGGGCCAAACATATCGTCTCTGATGAGGCCCCCAAAGTATGGATATCAGATTGAAGTTGACACCGGCCTAGTTGTCATTGCCGTCTTCATCCAATAATATTAAAGTTGACACAGCTGGTTGCGTTGAGTCAATGCGCTTAATAAGATTACTCGGGCCGAGCACATCATCTCTGGTGAGTCCCCCAAATTATAAATATCAGATAAGTTGACGCAAGTGGTTGCATCGAGTCGATGCGCTGATACTGTGCCTGGTCATTTTTCGCCAAACAGACGCATTCGCGGTGTTGAGTTTACTACGACGTCTCCAAATACATCACTGTTCATATACTCAATGTAAGGAGTTTTTTAAAAAATATATCGAACTGAAAAATAGAGGGAGTGGTCAAAAATTGTAATACCACGGGCGTAACCGGTATGGAAAAGTTGAGGTCAAGTTGCTATTGGACCGAGGGTAACAATGTACGAGATAGGGTGCCCGATCGAGTGGGGCTCACTAGACATCACACGTGATTGGGCCGAGCCCGCGCGTGACCTGACCTGCTTATGAGTTCGTAGATCCTAAACTGTTTTCGAAATAGAGACTTAATTTTTCTTGTTCTCGTCGCCAGTGCCACGTGGTGAAAAATTCTAGGTACTATGTACATTGACTAGTGCCAGGTGGCGTCATGAGCCCCTCCCATCCATGCATATATTTGGTTGCCACTCTCATTTCTGAGACAAACAGCGAAATGGAACGCGGAGGCTTCCACGGCTACCGAAGCAATGCAAACTCTAACTCTGCTTCTCCTTCTTCCGGTAATTAATATTACTTCCTTAACTATATATTTATTATCATATCTACAAACTTAATTAACACAGTATATATAATGTGTATATTATCATGTAAGAAACTGAGATGTTGTCTTGATCATCAATGACACATATGTTGTTCTTCTCTTGCATGCACAATTTTCTTTGCTTGCATTTCTGATTACTATTATTCTTCCCTTGCATGCACAAAATATTGACTGATGTACGGATCTCGAGCTTCTTTTTTTAGTGCTAAGCATGATCTGAGATTTAAGTAAATAAAAATCTCTCAGACCGACAGGTTCTGATCACCGCATGTTACTGTTGTTGTTTTGTTAGTTCTATTACACTGTTTTAACTGAAACGTTAGTGTTATGTGGTTACTGTCCATGTATACTTTTGCGTGAAAATGTACAGTGGAAAAGGCAACGGTGATGAAATTGAACCAACTACTAGTTTGTATTTGCATGCCACGCCCACAAGTGGCATGCATGCCGATGCGGGCCCACTGGACCTTCCTCGACACGTGGCCTCCATGCATTGGGTCTTAAGTTTGATGACACGTGGATCTATTCCATTAGTCTCTTCCCAAACTTTAAAATGTTTCCTTCTTCCTACACATGTACACGTGGCATCAGTGTAGTCTGTTTTGAAGCATTGGTCATGTGCGTTTGAATTAATTGAGAACATGCATGCAGGGCTCAAGTTAACGAGCAATGGGAGCAGTAGCAGCAGCAACTCGGCGGCGCGTGCGGAAGAGAGCAACGAGTGCACGGTGAGGGAGCAGGACAGGTTCATGCCGATCGCGAACGTGATAAGGATCATGCGCAAGATCCTGCCGCCGCACGCCAAGATCTCCGACGACGCCAAGGAGACGATCCAGGAATGCGTGTCGGAGTACATCAGCTTCGTGACCGGGGAGGCCAACGAGCGGTGCCAGCGCGAGCAGCGCAAGACCATCACCGCCGAGGACATCCTCTGGGCCATGAGCAAGCTCGGCTTCGACGACTACATTGAGCCCCTCACCATCTTCCTCCACCGCTACCGCGAGGTCGAGGGAGACCGCGGCTCCGTCAGGGGTGACCCGCTCGTCAGGAGGCCCGTCGTTGACTACGGTGGGTACTCATTCGGCCCGCCGCCGCCCATGGGGCAGCATTCCAACGGCTTCCTACCGGCGCCGGCAATGGGAGGGTACATGAACGATGCAACGGCCGGTAGAGGTTCGGCCTCTCAGGCGCCGTCTGTGCCCAATGGTCAACCAAACGGACACTACAAATGATCATGTGCTGGTGCCTGGTGGGCGTGTTATGTTTTTGTATTTTTAAGCTTTGTGGTTATGGTGGTGGAGTGGTGGTGCGATGGTACCAATATTCCATTCTTCGCTTCATGTCGTTTCGGGTGCTGCTTGTTATGTTAAAAGCTTTGGCTGTGTTGTTTTTTTTCCTTTCCTAGTCTAACCGAAATCCATCCTCTCTTTTTTGAGCGAAATGTGCAATATTATAACTTCTTAAAATTGATTAGATTGATGTGCCTCGAGAAACATGCTCCTTGATCACAGTATGTCAATATGAAAGAACAATGGTTCACTAAGCCTTTTAATATCAGAACCGTCACAGAATTTTGATGTCCCACGGGCAAAGACAGTATACGAGGAGGGGGAACGGGATATCGGAACTCTAAGAGTTCAACAATGTTGATGGTGGGAGGCAAAGCATCTGCACGGGACCCCTCCCAGGGCCACTCCCTGATTCTCAGTTGCGCACTAGTTTTTGACCCTGCAAAAACAAAAGTGGTGAAAGTAAAAAAGACTCACTCGATTAGTTTGATCCAGAATCGAGAGAGGGGTCGAGGAAGTAGAGTCGGTGGAGGGTGACGCCCTGCGGTTTTAGCACAAAAAAGAACACGACAAGCGTACCGGTCGGTAAGTAGTATTTCGGGATTTTTAGTTCCGAGTTATCGAACCCAAAAGAGTACGAGTCAAGCACGTTCTATCTCAAAGTCGTAGTCAAGCAATTTCGATACTATGATGGATTTGGGTTTTAAAACATGAAAAGTAAACAGTAGGTGAAATGACAGTGAACAAGTACTCACAAAGCTTATAAGAGTTTTAATTCAGAGAAAAAGTAATCTAAGGTTGTGGGTTCATAGAGACTGTTTCTAATGCATTTAAATGACGATGCACATTGTGAAGTTGTCTGATTTTAGGGGCAACGAATCATCTCTCAAACTAGTCATAACTCCTCACGTTATTTCGGAACCTAATGGAATCTAACCACCCAGCTCTCACGAATCAGGATGTAGGGAGACCCAAAGCATTACGTTCTTTGATAATTTCTAACTTTCGGTATAAATCCTATGGTTATTGCAATTGTGCCCTTGACACGGCTCCGTGGTGGAGCAGATAGTTTTGGATGGTCTTGTGCCCTTGACAAAAGTTGTAGATCTCTGAATTCCCTTCGATTTGACATAAAATTCAAGGTAATCAGAGTTTTTATGAAGAAATTATGCCCTTCGCAAGATCAGCCAACTTACAAAACTCCTAAAACCGGGATTTCCTCTATATTAGCACTTTTTTCGATCAAATCACCTACAAAAAATAATATAAGACACAGTACGAGTAACGAGAGAAAAGTGGTCCAAATTATATAATCCCAGGACTAAAATGCTCAAGAATGTGGGCTAAAAACATCTAGAATCGATGCAATTTATGTCCACATCAACACCCCACACTTAAACTTTTCTCGTCCCGAGAAAACTAAACTAAGAAAGCATTTTAAAGATATGTCCCGGTTAAACCCCGGGGTTCACCTCGATAGGAGGAGTCCGGGGCTCCTTTATTCAAAACAACAAAAAGTAAAGATGCACGTGCAATGCATGAATCCTAAATCTAATGCATTCCTAAAACATACTATATGATGCATGCAAAAAGGTCACAAAAAACAGGTGATGTTCAAAGTCGTGCATAGAGGATCACATGGGTTTTCTCATAGTCGCCACACACCAAAATCTTACACTCATCAAAGAAACATATGAACCAGTGAATTCATTAAAATAGGACGCTACTCACATTAAAGAGTGAACTCTTTCTTTTTAAACTTGCATTCACTCATTCACCATAACCGTGTGTATCCTCATTTCCCCATACATGGAGTTTATAGATTCATATGCTATCATGCTACACTCATCTCCACTAATTATAAGGAACCATGGTTATTCAAGAATCAGAAAAGTCTTTAATTCGGCTTGTAATGTAAGGCTAAGTAAAGGGTAGGGAAGGACAATCAAAAGAAGTTCAAATAAATATCTCAAGACAAAGCTGCTTCATTCTCAGAGCAGCTCCAACGGGTCGTTGTTGCCGATCGTGTCAGGCGTAGGCACGGCCCTGACACGACGCGCTGGCACGGCTCGTCGTGTCAGGTGGTCGTGTCTGCGCGAGCGTGTATGCCGGTCATGCCAGGCGCCAACGGCTAGTCGGTTGGCCACTCACGACAGGACACGTGGAGACGCCGACTCCAATAAGGCCCAACAATTTCCTATAAATTCAGATCTACCCCAATTGAAATTTCACTTCTCCTCTCTTCTTTCAAGCTTCTATTCCTCTCCAAATCCTATAGTTTTTCTTAGTTCTATTTTTTTCGATGGCGAATCTTCCAACACTAGACGAAATGCAGCAAATACAGAAGAAGAAATAGACGCCACGATGGATAGGTTTCTGGAGGCAACACAGTAAGCATTAGAGGATCAACTGATGGCATCCATACATCCAATGGGTCAAGATGATGATGAGGCCGAGAGCTCAATGTCGGCGCCGAGACCAAACCGGAGAGTGATTGAGCGCAACCGCGAAGATGCACACAAAGGGTTGATCCGTGACTACTTTGCGCCTCAACCGGTGTACAATGACCAACAATTTCGGCGATGGTTCCGAATGTCGAGGGACATGTTCATACGGATCATGAATGGTTTGAGTGGCCGGTACGCCTACTTCCGGAACAGCAAGGATGCTACGGGGAGAGCCTCTTTCACTCGACACCAGAAGTGCACAGTACCACTTCGTCAGTTCTGTTATGGAAGTCCAGCCGATGCCTGCGACGAGCATTTGCGAATGGCGGAGACCACTGCGCTGGACTGCCTGAAGAAATTTTGCATTGGCGTCATCAAGGTTTACGGGCGGACCTATCTACGACGCCCGACCGTGGAAGATACAAGATGGTTGTTGCGAATCAACGAAGAGCGCGACTTTCCGGGGATGATAGGGAGTCTGGACTGCATGCACTGGGATTGGAAGAACTTTCCTGTGGCATGGGCTGCACAGTTCGCAAGTAGGGACCACGGGAACGTCCCCACAATCATGCTCGAAGCCGTAGCACCCAAGACCTTTGGATTTGGCACTCTTTCTTCGGGACACCGGGCTCCAACAACGACATCAATGTGCTTAATAGGTCTACACTATTCTCCCAAGCAGTAAAAGACTTCGCCCCAGATGTGAAGTTCAAGATCAGCGGTAGAGAATACGAAACCCCGTATTACTTGACAAATGGAATTTATCCTGCTTGGGCAACATTTGTGAAGTCCATATCTGCTCCACAAACGCCGAAACAAAGATGCTTTGCTAGATACCAAGAGGCGTGTAGGAAGGACATCGAATGAGCGGTTGGAGTTCTATAGGCCCGATTTCACATCGTTACTCGCCCGGGCCGAATGTGGGATATGGGCTCACTCTCAATGATCATGACTGCTTGTGTGATCCTACACAACATGATCGTTGAGGATGAGCGGAGGCCGTGGCCCACTGATCCGTTTGCAGATATTGGTGTCCCGGACCCAACCGTCCGTAGAGGACCACCACCAGTAGTGACCAGGGAAAGTATCCTAGGCCATAGATCAAGGATTCGGGATCGAAATGTTCATCACCAACTCCACGATGATCTCATCGAACACATTTGGGCTAAATTTGGAGATAGCGGCCGCAATTAAATATTAATTATCAATGTTAATGTAATTTCTATTTGGTTTGAAATAAAAAAGTTGTTATGCAATTCATATTTGGTTTTAATTAAAAGTGTTACAAATATTTGGGGTGTTTTTTTAATTATTGAAACTGTCCTGACACTGCTCTTGACACTGCTCCTGACACTACCATTGGAGGAGCAGTGTCAGGAAGCAGTGTCAGGAAGGCAAAAACCACTCCTTGACACTACTCCTTGACACTACACAGTGTCTAACCATTGTAAATACTCTCACACCCACAAACTATGTCACACATCCCAAACCCCATTTGTTTACCATTCAACTCTTGCAATCTCTAATACCATTTTTTTTATTGAATAACTAATGTGTCATAGCTATCCATAAATTCACCACATTTCGAAACCACTATCACGCTTTACCCCACACTTATTTTTCACTAGGGATATTAATTATTTATTTTTCTCTATCCCTTTTTTTGGGTAAGGCGATGATAAATTTGTTCTCAATACAAACCAATGACATATTATCCTTTCATCATTTTTTTCTCTCTCTTTTGCTCACTTATTATCCCCAAAATAACCACTCTCAATGAAGCAACTAAGCCGAGATATGTGTTCAAACAATAATGCGGATATAGACATGAAACGAAAGGCACATAGGATTGCAATGTCGGGTTTGAAAACGAAAGCCCTAGGCTCAAATGGTGACTAAGAGATTCAATCATGCAAGGGTAGGCAATTTTGAGCTCAAACGATCCATAGATGGCCTAAAATCATTTTCCTAAACAACCATGTTCCTTATTCTTATTTCGCCTCGAACGGGTCGTACATGTAGTTCTAGACTCAAGTTACCATGCATATGAATCAAAGGAAAGCACCACAAGTTCTAGCAAACACTCAAACGCAAGTGGAAGAGTTAATCCTAATGCATGTGCTTTCACTACTTATTTGATTCATTCATGCCCATATACAACCTTGATTTATGCAAGAAATAAGCTTTTGCGACAATTCAATCATCGAATCCTTAGGAACATAAACACTAAACTTACATATCACCAAAATTTTTTTTTTTTTGATTTTTCAATTCTTTTTGGATTTTTCAATTCTGTTTGGATTTTTCAGAAGGTTTATATCACATAATGATGCATGAGCACACAAAAGAAAACACAATGCAATGCAAGGCATACCCCACCCACACTTTAAAACTAAGCATTGTCCTCAATGCGACTCTAAACACATATTTACAATCTAAACACATATGTACACATACACACGATAGAAGATAAAAATTAAGCACCCCACACTCATAGCCAGCAGGTATACAGTTCACTCAACCCTATATGCATAGTCTATTAGCACGACAATTCGGGCACTCAGGGCCCACCAGATAGCATAAAGGAAGTAAATAGCGATAAATAGTGTAAAATATGAAGGGTAGAGATACTGCCACTCGAAGAACCGCTACGTGAACTGCACTGACTGTGGAGATCCTCGTGCATGGATGATGAAGAACTTTTCGCCCGAGAGAACCTCCAGGAGGCTTGGCTCCATAGCATGCAATGTGAATGATTCCGCTCTCCATGTCATATGTTGGGGCTGCCTCCCAACTAGCGCATTTGTTTATCGTCGTTAGCTCGACTATAGGGCGGCCAAGGCCGCCATTTGAGCCTACTCAAGGCTCATTGGAGAGCCGAGAGCGCTGCGAAGCTCTCCCTCGCCCAAACGCCTTTACTTATCTGCTTGGGCTTTTCCCATAGGTTCACCACCAAGCTTAAGTCATTCTCTACGAGGACCCTGCATATGCAACACGATGGATTGCAACATCGAATATGATTTAAAGTGTCACCTAGGGTCTTACTTTTCTGCTTAAGTGTCTGCAATAATTCTTCCTCCCTATCATTAGATAAATCAGATGATGTAACAATAAGGTATAAGTCATCATCATTCAAATAAACATACTTTAAATTATTAGGGAGGACTCTCAACTCACATTGTGAATTAGGAAGAGCTTGTAGCTTAGAATCATGTGAAATTTCTAAGTAGGCTACCGACTCATGTTTATCTATGCGTTCAATAACTTCACGTGTAGGAGCAATGGTCCCCTTTTTAATTCCATTCCTTCCTTTCATATGGAATTCTTCTTGTTGCTCACCATATCTAAATATTATTGACCCGTTCTCCACATCATTTAAAGTCCTAGCTGTGGCAAAAAACGGTCTCCCCAAAATAAGAGGAATCACATGATCCTCTTCCATGTCTAGAACTACAAAATCAGCAGGATAGATAAATTATCCTACCTTGACTAACACATCTTTTACAATTCCCCTAGGGTATTTAATTGACTTGTCTGCTAGTTATAAAGTAATCGAAGATGGTGTTGGTTCATCCTCAAGTCCTAGTTTCTTAAATACTGAAAGAGGCATAAGATTTACACTCGCTCCTAGGTCACATAAGGACTTTGCAAATGAAACTTTACCTACCTTACATGGAATAGTGAAACTACCTGGGTCCTTCAGTTTATGGGGTAATTTATTTAATAATATGGTAGAACATTCTTCAGTCAAATTCACAATCTCCCCATCTAATAATTTTCTCTTGCTAGCTAATAACATTTTCAAGAATTGAGCGATTTTAGGCATTTGAGTTAAAGCTTCAAGAAAAGGAATGTTAATGTCAAGCCTTCTAAACACATTCAAAAATTTATCATATTGACTATCAAGCTTATTTTTCTTAATTCCTGAAGGAAATGGGGGAGGAGGCGGAGTCCAAGTTTCTGAGTCAACTTTGGATTCCCTTACCTTCTCACATGTGGCATGCATATTGGCCTCTGTCTCTTGACTGCTTTTATTGGTAGCAACCTCTCTGGGCTGTGGCATATCAACTTCCTTGGACTTTTCTTGACTTGAATTGTCGAGCTCTTTTCCACTTCTCAACATAATGGCATTCACGCTTTTTCTTGGATTCCTCTCGGTGTCACTAGGTAGGGATCCTGGAGGTCTGTAGTTTTCTGTTGTGGCAACCTGTCCTAGCTGAGTATTTACTGATTTATAATTGTTATCTGTTGATCTTTTTCGTCTAACCGCTTATGTATTTTCCTGTTCTCCTCATCATGTATCCTATTCTTCTCCTCCTATACCTGCATCATTTTTAATAGTAAAGCAGTTGGGTCAGAAGAAGGTTATTGGTTACCTGGATTTTGCTGTCTCTGATTGAATCCCGGAGGTATTGGATTTTGGCTTCTTTGATTCTGATCTCCTCCCTATTTGAACTCAGGGTGATCCTTCCAACCCTCATTATAAGTGTTTGAATAAGGGTCGTACTTCCTCCCTTGGTTGCTATTGTGATTCACCCAGTTAGCCTCTTCATAGTCCATTGGATTGAGTTGTGGCGATTGTCCTTGCATGCCTGCCGTCATCAACTTCATTTCTTTTAATTGCTCCATGACTTGATTTATTTCTGTTGCTGAGTTGACTGAATTGACGATAGAACCTCCAGGTCCTCTTTCAGAATGCCAAGCATCATTGGCCATAATATTCTCTAGAATTTCTTGGCATTCCTGCAGAGTGTGTTTGGTGAACGAGCCACAAGATGCGGCGTTTAGCTCTGCTTGACTTGGTCTATTTAACCCTTGGTAGAACGTCTGCAGCTGCAACCATAACTCTTGTCCATGGTGAGGACACTTCCTCATGAGTCCTTGATATCTCGCCCAAACTTCTGCTAGTGATTCAAAGTTAGATTGAGAAAAATTCTAGATCTTGGCTCTGAGCTCCTTAGTCTTCCTTGGCGAGTAGAATCTAGCTAGGAACTTTTGTGATATATCGGCCCATGATGTAATTGTGTGGTGAGGCAGGCTTGCAATCCAGTCGGCTGCCTCATCCCTTAAAGTAAACTTGAAGACCCGCAGTTTAATTGCTTCGCCTGACACTCCACTGTACCTGAAAGTAGCACAAATCTCATTAAATTTAGTCAGATGCGCAGCGGGATCGGGATTAGTGTTTGGATTCCCGCTAAATTGATTTTGATGAAGTAATTGGATGGTAGAGGTTTTAATCTCGAAATGGTGCGCTGTCACTAGTGGGAAGTCGCAGGAGTCGTGCGTTCCAGATCTGCAGTTTTCCCACTCCAGCGAGCTCTCACGACGTCAGATCTTGCCGGAGAGGCTCCAGCCTCGCACCATCATCTTCCCCTGCCTCTCCCGAGCTTCCTAACGCCTCTCCACCGCCGTGAAGAACGTCTCGAGCTTCCCAGTGCCACCGCCGTCGCCGGACGAAAACCCTAACCCGAGCCGCGTCGTTGACGGGCTTTGGGCCTGGGCCAGAGAAGAGTCAGACGGGCCTGGATCGAGCTGGGCCTCGGCCTGGACTGGCCAGGATTGGGTCCGGATCCTGTACCGGATCTGGACCCGGGACTGGACCGGGTCTGGGTCAGGTCCGGTTCTGAGTCTGGACGGGTCGGATTCGGGTCCGGGTTTCATACTTGGGTCGGATCCGGGCATGTCATTAAATTAATTAAATATTGGATTTAAAATCAGATAATTACCATGACTTATCAGACTTTTTAAAGGACGTTTGGACGAACTACTGAACTAATTTGAGAACCGTTACGGACTGGACCAGGATTGACACCCGTCCCTTTTTGTTAAACCCAGTCCTTTACCCCGAACACGGAGAAGACCGGAGTTGGCCAGGACGTCAGCAGCTAGGTGACCCAGATAAAGACTTGAGAGGTAGAGAATTACCTCGAAACCCTAGTTTTTACGGCTGTACTAGAATGCATATAGGGAAACCTAATAACCGGATAAATAACTAGTATGCCTTTAGGACAGTATTGACTAGGGTAGTCTTATAACATGCGAACGACCTACGAGCCATGTCGTGCCGTAGGTGCTGGTATGCAGTGCTGGTAGAATCAGGCCATGTCGTGCCTGTAGGATTGTTTGCTGATTGTGTGGATTGTATACTCTGTGCTGTTTGAACGGTTAATAAATAACGAACATGAAAACGAGTAGAGTCGAACTTGGTGATGCATATTAGTGACTTGAGTGGTTATTCCCTGTTTAGCGGATATGTTGAAATGCGGGGATCTTGGGGACTGGATACCGGTTAAGTCGGTGGGGTTACAACGTTGAGTATGGTGTCGGTAAGTGATGGTAAGTACGTGATGGTTACGGGAGTAAATTGAGAATGTGATTGTGATCCTGTTTGAGAATGTGATTGTGATTGTTTTGATGCGCGGCCGGTAAAGTGTGAGAGATGTACTTCCGTCAGTTGTATCGTACCTTCCGGCGCGTAATCGGTAAAGTGTTGCGTTTATTGTACTTTGGTTACATGTGAAAGGTGGTTTCCCTACCTTCCGACCGTGAGTCGGTAAAACGTTGTGTCCCGCGAAGAGGCGGTTTCCCTACCTTCCGACTAGCACTCGGTAAAACGCTGTGTTGAGCACCGCGAGAGATGAGGCCGCAGAGAGGCGATTTCCCTGCCTTCCGTCGATCGGTAAAACGTTGTGTTCCGCGATGAGGTGGACCGCCTATCCCGACTTTGTGTTGGGGAAGTTGCGTGCGGTTGCGCTGTGCCGAGCGGGTTGCTCCTGAGACCGTGCGATGGTTAGAAGTTGTGTGTTTGAGATTGCTTTGAATTGATTGAGTATTGATGTGTTGTGGCTATGGGTGTTTTTCTAGTTATGAGTTGTGTGTGACCGTGAATGACTTGATTTTGATTGTTTGATGCTGAGTTTTTGTGTGTGGTTTCCGTGTAAGTAAAGCGTCGTCTTTGTGGTTATCCGTGAGTCGGTCGTGAAAGGGTTCTGGACGAGGATTTTTGGGATAGTTTGTGGTCGAGTAAAGTGAAGGTTGTTTAATTTGGGTTACAGTTCCTTTTTGTCGCCTTCTCCCTTTAATTGTTAAATGTTAGTTTGGAAATGTACTTGGGTGTTTTACTTGGATTGTTACCTGCGGTGTGTGCCTTGGATAGTGGTTGGTGTTGAGTTAACGCTGACACGGTTGGATTTATGCGTGTCTGGTTAAAAAAGGGTTTTCGTCTTTAATTACTTTAAGTGTCGCGTCGTTGTTTCAACCTTTTTAATTAACTTAAATTGTGGAATAGCTTTCTGGTAAATCTGTTTTGAGGTGGCTTCTTTGGTTTTCCCTAATGAGCGTCAAGCTCACCCCTTACCGTGTTTTCTACAGGTATTAGCTTTGATTTGGAGTAGAGGACATCGCAGAGCATGGGGCTAGCGAGGGTTCGGGAGTATCTTTATTTATGTTTCGTAGAGACGTACCGTTATGCTTTTGGACTTATGTATTTGACTGAGTGTAGGACTCAGGGTTTCAAACTTTTGTATTTATATATTATCTCGTTTTTATCAGATATCTTTTATCCTCTTTTAATTATTATTATTTAAAATTCACTAAGTCACGTCTCGGGTCCGGTCAATACCGGATTTGGGGTGTGACAGGTGGAGAATGCTCTAATGTAGGTTATTGGTATGAGGTATGTCATAGTCGCAGAGATATCTTGGTGGCTCCGCAACAGATATAGGACCCTCTTGTTGATTTACTTGAACCACCTGGTTATTCGGTTGTCCGCCTCCTGCATTCTGCCCAGTGGCATCAGCGCCCACAGTTTCCATCGTATTTGATTTGACACTTCCCTCACCAAGTTTCTTCTTTAAAGCTCTTATCTTCAATTGTCCCGCTTCTCGTAAATCTGTATCACTAAGCAAATCACTTGGAGTGGATTTAGATCTTGTGAGCAAAAATTAAAAAGAAAAAATTAAAAAGTGAAATAGTCGAAACACAACTTTTATAGAAAGGTTTGGCTCAATTGCTCCCCGGCAACGGCGCCATTAACTTGACGCCCTGTGGTTTTAGCACAGAAAAGGACACAGCAAGGGTACCGGTCGTCAAGTAGTATTTCAGGATTTTTAGTTCCGAGCTATCGAACCCAAAGGAGCACGAGTCAAGCACGTTCTATCTCAAAGTCGTAGTCAAGCTATTTCGATACTATGATGGATTTTGGTTTTAAAACATGAAAAGTAAACAGTAGGCGAAATGACAGTGAACAAGTACTCACAAAGCTTACAAGAGTTTTAATTCAGAGAAAAAGTAATCTAAGGTTGTGGGTTCATATAGACTATTTCTAATGCATTTAAATGACGATGAACATTGTGAAGTTGTCCGATTTTAGGGGCAACGAATCATCTCTCAAACTAGTCCTAACTCCTCACGTTGTTTAGGACCCTAATGGAATCTAACCACCCAGCTCTCACGACTCAGGATGTAGGGAGACCTAAAGCATTACGTTCTTTGATAATTTCTAACTTTCAGTATGAATCCTATGATTATTGCAATTGTGTTAACCTAGATATCACTAGTCTAGATTTAAACCAAATTCGTATAAGATTTCTGACCTAATTACAACCCACCTCTCACGAGTGTCAGATTACAATTCCCACCTTCTATCAAACCTACTCGGGAGATAGAGCATTAAGCTTAAATCAAATACAAACCCTAAATCAAATCATCCAACACAATACCCATTCATACATTAAACACATTGGAAATTAAATCTCTACTCCCCCATAACCCTAAATTATGGGGTTTTAGTTACTCATGAATAAGGAAGAAGAAGATGACATTGATGAACATAAACAAAGCTTCATAATTGAATAAAGTAGAGAAATACAATATCCAATATTGATTACAATGATGTTCTTCCAAGTAGAAATCCTGTCCCTAGCTTGCTCTCCACTCTCCTCTCTTCTTAGCTCTCAAAAATACAAGTTAGATCTATTCGAAGGCTGAATTTTGGGTTAAATAGGGTAAAAATCGAATCCGAAACGAATCAGGGAACCCAGTCTGCGCACGCGTCACGGCTCCTTGATGGGACCCGTCACGGACCCTGTAACGACTCCTTGATGGATCAGAGAGTTTTCGATCTCCGTCACGGCTCCATAGTGGGACCCATCACGGAACATGTCACGGCTCTGTGATGGAGAAGAGAGTTTTGGATGGTCTTGGACCTTTGACAAAAGTTGTAGATCTCTAATTTCCCTTCGGTTTGACATAAAATTCAAGGAAATCGGAGTTTTTGTGGAGAAGTTATGCCCTTCGCAAGATCAGCCAACTTCCAAAACTCCTAAAACCAGGATTTCCTCTATTTTAGCCCTTTTTTCGATCAAATCACCTACAAAAAATAATGAGAGACACAGTACGAGTAACGAGAGAAAAGTGTTCCAAATTATACAATCCCGGGACTAAATTGCTCAAGAATGTGGGCTAAAAACATCTAGAATCGATGCAATTTATGTCCACATCAGAGGCCAGGGACATGGACGCGCCCATTACGGTTTCAAAGATGTCGACGGTTGCTCAAGCGAGGTGATCTGATACAATAGGATCCAGTGCCAGATCAATATGTAAGAGGTATAGGAAACAGGGGTGCATCGAACCTGTAAGTTGTTTGTAAGCCTCGGTGGAGGCCAAGAAGGTGGGAACAAAGATGCATGCTTCAGTAGTAGCTGCAGAGGTAGCGCCAAAAGAGATGGAGGAATCGTCGACGAAGAGGACCAGGGAGCGCCAAAAGAGATGGAGGATTCCTCCATCTCTGCCAAAAGAGATGGAGGAATCCCCTCGCAGAGAGGGGGGGTCCTCTAATCCCGGTCTAGCAGCAATAGAAGAGAATAGGCAGGGGAACGGGGTGAGCGCTATGACAGCGGAGACGAGGGACCGAAACTAGGTCGGGAGGGGCCGATATTATGCCGGGAGGGGTGGAGCTAGGCTGGGGTGAGACGCAGCAGGGCGGCGCTGAAAACCTAGCAGAGCTCGTCATCTGAAAATAATGAGTATAATACATAGTGGTACCGAAATTCATCCTTTATTGTTGGCTAAAAACTAACCGTGTAGAAAAGCAAGAGGCAGATTCATAAATTTATTTTTTTTGGATATATCGCCGTTAATTATTAAATATAAATAATAAAATCAACAATACCATAAGTTGTAGAGAAGTCAATTCATGAGTCTTATCAATCGTTGAAATAGGCTTTTTAAATCTCGATTTTGGTGCGAAATTATTTCTTATCCTGAAATTGTGCATATTATTAGCATGATAATCACAAAAAATAATGCATTAAATCTACATAAATTCAGGTAAGATATGTTTTTTTTAACGTAAATGCCAATAGCTATTATTAATCAAAGAGAACAATACAGAAAAGTGCATCAGGTAGGGGGCTAATTGACCATCGGGGATAAGAGATGAACGGGCCTTCCTGACAAGTTAGTGAGAGACCTTATTCGTTGTTCTTTTAAAAAAACGAGGAATGACCCTCTACATGCGTGAGCATACCTCGGATATCTTGTGTGAGTGCACCCAACGGGGAGAGGACGGGTGCCCCTGAGTTGACTATAATAATCACCATCTGAGCATCCGATCGAACAATCACCCTAGTCCACCCGTATACCCTAGAAAATTTTAGCCCTGGGGGAATCTCTCGAGCCTCTATCACGGGTGCCTCCTAGACCTTCGACAAGATTCCGTTCCTAGGTTCCAAAACCAAGCATGAGAAGGACCTGATAATGAAGCCCCACGTAGATTGACTTGTGTCCGAAGAAGTTACTTGTCTACATTGATAATTGTCCACCTAGGTTGTGGTATGATGAACTTAGCGGGGTGAGCGATATTACGTAGCGGGTTGCATGGGGTCTTACTAGTTTGCGCTTAAGTCCAAGCTGCGATAAGGGCAAGTATAGTCCAACAAACTCCCGACGAAGTCAGGGATTGTTCATGTCATACTTTGGAGTTACAAGCATTCCAAATCTCCCATAGCCAGTAGAGGACGCACCCCTTCTGTTCTAGGGACGCCCCGATGTAATAAAGTTTCAACCTTCCCCAAAAGTTGTTAGTCTTAGTGTTTGTAGTCCAATTGTAAATGTCCAAATGTAATTATCATCATTTGCAATAATATTGAAGCGGCTTTATATCACTTTTGTGTTGAAGTAATATATCGATGTGTGATCGAATCTGTGTCCACAAAAGAAATAGAACCATAGATCGAGATCGATCACAATCGATGGGGTTACTAGTCACAGATCTTCATCGGAAGTGACTAGTATGAAAGATGACTCTCGGTTACTTAGTTCTCTTAGTCATTGGAAAGGTTTCTGGAGTTTGATCATAAATATTAGGTAGGACCTGATATTGGACAACCCGACCAGATTATGTTCCATAGATCCAATCATAAACATAACTAGAGTCGTAGCTTGTTAGGTATCCTTAGACCAAGGACTCTCTGTGATTGCTATGCAGTAAATAAATAAGATTTGACCTGAGCATAACGTTGTACAGTGACTGCACTTCCATAACGGCCAAGATTGGCTTGGGGACAGACTGCATGAAAGACACAAGAGACGCCTGAGGGATTTATCCCTCATATTGCGATATAAACATGAATCCGTTCGAGGCCACTCGATCTAGGTTGACTGAAAGAATAGCATGGTTATGCATCGGATAGTGGGTATCTTACAGTCAGTCAATCTCATATGCCGAGGAACAATGATTGAGAATAATAAGGATGACGGCTATATGCCTTATCCCAATGTGGATATCAGAGATAAAGGGATAATGACAAGGACGACGGAAAGGGTCGACTCGCTATGCAGCGTTAGACTGTACTAAGTCTCGTTAGTCGCCATTTAGGTAAGATCAAGTAAAATGAGATTTTACGTTGATCTTACTGACGTGCATAAAACTTGGGGTCATACCAATAGTTTGATACTCGATAAGAACGCAACAGACTTGAGTCGGAGGGAGACGTGTGTGGAATTGCCATAGTGGACGGGCAAGCATGATGGGCTCGGCATAGGCTCTCTTGGAGAGGCCCATGGCTGGCCCACATAGACTAAGCCCAACAAGAACCAAAAATCATTAAGTGACTTAGTAGTTTTGTTAACCTAATGGGTGGCACCCATTTCCCACTTAGCTAATAAACTTGAATTTCTTATTAGCTTCACCTTGCACATTTGCAAGGACACTTGACTCATGATTAAGTTAAGTGAAAAGACTCAATCCACCTAACTTAACATGCAAGAAGGGTTGACATATCATAACATGAAAGTGTAGAGAAAATCATATCAACACACGTTCATATCATATCCTCTCCATTTGGGGATTCTCTTCACACCATTTCACTCAACACACGCTCAGATCTGCCTTGTATGCCTCTCCATTTTTTAGAAAATCCAAATCACATTAAAGAGAAGCACGATCTCCATCTTTTTCAGCAACTCACCACCGGTAATCTAGGGCTTCTAGGGACCGAAGCTTTTGGTGACCATGGGTTCGTCCACCACTATCTTCCGGCGACCATTGACTCGGTGGGGGGTTCTTGTTCTTTGTGGCCTGGCCAGTGGGAAATGGAATGAGCACGTTTGTTCACATGGCTGGAAAGGGAACCGGAACAGAACCGTTGGCATTAAGGGCCTCCGCTTCCGTTGTTGATCTAGCTACACGAATCTAGAGGACCTGAAAGTGCCAATTTTGTGTCTGTTTCTCCTTTTTTTATCAGCAAATTTTGTATTATACCAAGACTTTAATAAAAAGTACAAGGCAAAGGGAAATCCCTCCAAAGTAGCTTACAACAAAGGAGACTCCATCTAGAGTACAAAATGCACAACTTGTGCTTTAAGCCAACCAACATCTAGCAAAGGCAAGTAATGAAACAACACCACAACCCACCAATGAAACCACCCAAAAACAAAAGACCACATGTCACAGGTACTAAAGAAGCAAACAGCAGAGAGTAATTCCCTTACAATTAACAATTCCAATCGAAACTTGGGTGTCAAGTAACCCCAAATTCAAAACCCCATGTCTTGTGTCACACGTAACCCCAAGACCTTCAGGTACCGAACAAAAGTGCCTTTCCCAGTAACTGCAGATGAAATTTTCTGCAACACCTTTTGGATACTGAAGTAGCAATCTTCTAAACCAAGAAGAGTCATCTGTATTGAACCTGTCAAAAGGAAGAAGCAAAGCAAAGAAGTCGAAAGGTAACAGAAAAAGCTCTCAAACCTAAACTAATACTACCTTCACTTAGCAAACAGGAAAGGTAGAAGTAACAGAAGGCAAGCTGCCTCCAACCCACTCACAGAATTGACAAAAAGTAACCCAAATAAGTTTTACAAAAGTCTTACCAAACTTACAGATTTTCACTCCCCTTCCCATCCTTTAAACCATCCCTAGAATTTAATGCAGTCTGTGACCAGGAGCACCAGATGAAGAACCCAAAACTCTTCCCAAATTGGAGCACAAAGAGGGAGGGTTAATCCAAGAGCTGAAGAGGAAAGATTCACCCACCTTAAATCTAGCCCATAATGCTTGATAAGTATCACTTTGTATTTGTTGAACTAGAACCTCAGTAGTCAGAAGAATGCCATTGAAAGTAGAATTGTTCCTGCACAACCATAATCTCCAAATCACCACCAAAGCTATCAAACACCACTGTTTCTTTGATTTTGTGGTCCCAACTGTCTCTAGGATATTAGCCAATTTTTGATTAAATCAGGATAGATAGATTGAATTCCCCACCAATTGAATACTGCCCCCAAACCTCCCAAGAGAATCTACAACCAAGCAATAAGAGATCTACCTCCTCTAGTTCTTCCTTACATAAAGGGCACCAATTGTCATTGTTATAAAGTCCTCTGGTAAGCAAGAAACACTTAGTAGGTATTGCCTGCATACACACTAACCAAGCAAACCCATATATTTTAGGGGGGACCAAGGAAGACCAGATTAATGGAGGCCAGTCCAAAATCTCCACGGATGGAACCTCCAAAGATTGATACATCTTTCTAACACTGAAACCCCTATCATCAATTCTCCACATCACTTTGTCATCCCCCATAGATAAGTTAGGGAATTGATTCAGTAGGTTGCTTAATAATAAGAATTGCCCCTTTTCCCAACCTCTAAAAAATCTTCTGAAATCCAAAACCCAATCTCCTTTAACCCAGAAGTGCTTAACCAATAGATTCTTTTGTGTGCTGAGATGATAAAGTCTTTGGAATTGGAATTTTAGAGGTATGTTGGATAACTAAACATCATCCCAGAACAATACTGAGTTCTCAGACACCATAGACCAATGTAGTCCAACAACACCAAATTTATCGGCAAAGACATGGTTAGTCATCAGAGAATCCAAATGTCTCAAGAAACTTTGGCCATTATGTAGTAACATCTTTGAAAGGTCCCAAGCAGACACATCCCACCCAAATTTAGCACACAATAACTATTTCCAGAGAGAATTTTGTTCTGTTTCAAATCTCCACCACCATCTAGCAAGTAAGGCATTGTTCATCATAAGAAGATCTCTAATGCCCAACCCACCATATTTCTTTGGTCTGCAAACAAGATCCCATCTAACTTTGAGTAAACCCTTTTTTGAAATAGTTCCACCCCACAAAAATCTCCTTTTCCATTTTTCCAATTCTCTGATAACACCTTTGAGGGCTTTGTAAAGGGGCATGTAATAGAGAGGGAGTGAGGAAAGAGAGGACTTGATGAGTGTTAACCTACCACCAAATGATCTGAATTTACGTTGCCAAAGATTCAACTTGGTCTTGAAATTTTTTATAATAGGATCCCAAGTTTTCTTCCTCCTAGGATTTGCACCATACTGGAAACCCAAGTATTCAAAGGGAAGATCCATAGAAGAGCAGCCTAGAATGTTAGTGATCACCTCTATGGAAACTGAACAAGGATTGAGCACCAAGACTTTTGATATGAGAAAGTTGATCTTTAGTCCAGTTGCTTTTTGAAGGCAGAGAAGTGTGTGCTTGAGATTTATAGCTTGTTGAGTACCTGCCTCAATGAAAATCAGTGTATCATATGCAAACTGAAGGTGAGATATCTCAGGTCCCAAATCATTGTACTTAATTCCTGAGAACATCCTTGTACTAGTGCCTCTGATCATTAGTTGGTGAAGGCATTCTCCAATTAATGCAAATAAAAGTGGAGATAGAGAGCATCATTGTCTTAGGCCTCTTTGAAGCATAAAATCAGGTGAGGGTGAATTATTTATCAACACTGAGGACCAAGCTTTTAAACACTTACGAATCCAAGCCATCCAGACCTCTCCAAACCCCATACTCCTTAATAAAATAAGTAAAGCTTCCCAATGGACATGATCATAGGCATTCTCAAAGTCCACTTTGAACACAATGACTTCCTTGCCAGAGAGCTTAATAGAATGGATGAGTTCAGAGGCTATCAATATTCCATCAAGAATTTGTCTTCCAGCAATAAAGTCGGATTATACATCATGAACCAAGTCATTCATCACAGTCTTGAGTGTTCCAGCTAATAATTTGGAGATGGTTTTATAGGTGTTGTAAATGAGGTTGATGTGTCTAAATTCTTCAAATGTCAAAAGGGCATAATTCTTAGGAATAAGTGTAATGAAAGTTGAATTAATGCCCCTGCCAAGTTCACCCCATTGAAAAAATGTTCAAGGAAGGCCAAGATGTCAATTCTAATGAGGTTCCAACAAACCTGATAAAATCTCATAGTGTAACCATCAGGTACATGTGCTTTATCACCTCTACAGTACTTAATAGCTTTCAAGATTTCTGCTTCAGAAAAAGGTGTTTCCAACAAGGAGCTTGTGCAGGTGATAAAGAGTTGAAAGGCAGGCCTGATAAATCAATGCAAATGTTAGAGGAGAGTTGGAACCTCCTAGAGAAGTGATGATGAGCAGCTTGTTTAATATCCCTAGGAGTGAAAACAGATGCGCCTTCGTGAAGAATCTCCACAATTCTTTTTTTAGACTAGTTAAAACTAGCAACCAAATGAAAAAATTTAGAATTCCTATCTCCCTCTCTTGTCCATTTCAACCTGGATTTTTGGCACCACAACTAGGATTGAGTCTTCAATTTCTGAATAAGTCTAGCTTGAAGGAGTGCTCTTCAACAAATCTCAGCAATGAACAGATTTCTCCTATTAATGGTCTCATCAATATCATTGATTTCCCCTTTTATTGATTCAATCTCTTTCTCCAACCAGCCAAAGATCCTGATATTCTAGTCTCTAGAGAAGTTCTTAAGAGTCTTCAATTTGTACCACAAAACATATGTAGGAGAGCCAGTCACCACAATAGAATCCCAATAATCCAGAGTGTCGTTAAAAAAAAGGAAGGGTGAAAGATCCAAGCATTAATGAAATTAAATGGTCTAGGACCCCAATCCACAATGGGGTTAGTAAGTAAAATGGGTCTATGATCAGAGAGACATCTCTTGAGGCAAGACTGAGTCAAATTGTTGAACTGTGCTAAAAATTGTGGATCTATCAGATACCTGTCAATCTTGGAAGCAATTGAACCATGGTCATACCAAGTATATTCCCCCCCCCCCCCCCCCCCCACTTAGTTGTAAATCAATAGCACCTAGATCATCCACCAAATTGTTGAAATTTATGAGACTGAGTCTGGAAAAAGTAGTACATGTTTTCTCTTCAGGATCTAATATGGCATTAAATTCCCCAGCCAGGATGAAAGCATTATTAAACCCCAAAAGGTTCTGAGAGATCTCATTCCACAACAATGCTCTAGTTGTGACAGGGCAATGAGCATAGATACATGATGGAGCACTTAAAGTCAGTGGAGATATGAGTCCCAGACCAATAAATTACCCTCTCAGTACAGAGATTGTCTTGTACTTCAAAAACCAACTTGTTCCAGATAGTAATGACCCCTCCTGAGTTCCCAATAGCTGGAGAAAAAAATAGCTTCCCAATTCTGATTGAAACCATAACTTTGTAGGAAATTAAAAGGTAGAACACATAACTTTGTTTCCTATAATAAAACAATAGATAGTTGTTGCTTGGAGCACACGTTTTGTAAGGCTCTTCTCTTTTGATTAGAAATAGCCCCTCTCATATGAGAGGATCCTCATAAAGAGGAGAGATCTTGTGTATGAATGCTAGGGGTCTCTGAGCAGTAAATCTCTTCCCCCTCTTCTAGATCACAATACTCATCCTCAGAATGAGTCTCGAAGTCCACTGCCTGATTAACTTCAAGTTCAAGATTATCAAACTGTTCTGCAACAAGATCATCAGACAAGTAAGCCTTCAAACCTAAGGCTTTACAATACTCCCTAGTCCCAGCACCCCCTTGTTTGAACACATTGTTATTGCTTTGATTTTTTCCTACAGTGGTGGCTGGAGAAATATTGATGGGTTTCACCACTTTAGTCTTTGACCTTGTATTATATGCAACCACACTATTCCTTCTTGTCACGCCCCAAATCCGGTTTTGACCGGACTCGAGACGTGACTTGAATTGACAATTAAATAGTAACAAAATAATACTAAAACCAATTAAATGCTCAAATAAGGTTCCGATCGAATAACTCAAATAAATCAATTCCAAGAGTAGTAAAGAGTCAAGGCTCTAAAAGAGTACGTGAAACATAAGGTTCAATACACATGACCAATAACGTCTCTAAGATAGAACACCCGGACTATCCAGAAGCTCCCGAGCCTCGAGTCCACTAATCACCAAGCACACCTGTACAAACAGTAGATAAAACAATAGAGAGTGAGCTTACGCTCAGTAGGAAAAATCATAAACACTTTAACCTTCAATTTAGTAATAAAAAAAATTGCTTTAGCACGACGACACATCTTGCAATTTATACTATTAATCAATAAGATACCATGGAATAGGTAAAGATAAGAATAATATCATATTCCTAAGGATAACGGTAACTTTAAGATACTAAGTGAAAAGTGCTGTAAATATTTGATAACTACTAAAATGGGAGCAAGTAAATATTACGCCAACAACTCAAATCCCAATACTCCGATCCACGATAGGTTCTTGTGTCATGTCAGATCCCATACTCCGATCCACAAGAGTACTCGTGTCATGTCATATTTTCCCTCGGTCCAGAGGAGTCACATGCATCAGGGCTACCGGAAACATCCCTGAAGGGACACATATCGTCGGGATTCTCGGAAATGCCCCCAAAGGACCATATGTCATCGGGGTGAACAAGGTAACCTTCCCGAAATGCCCCCGCAGGACGCATACACTCGGGTGAATCACAAACCATCCAATTCCCAACAGGGTAAAACCAACCAATGCCCTGCATGGTCTACCAACCAATTCCCCGCAGGGTAAAACCATCAAATGCCCCGGAGGGTCAACCAACCAATTCCCCGCAGGGTAAAACCATCCAATGCCCCGCAAGGTCAACCAACCAATTCCACGCAGGGTAAAACCATACAATGCCCCGCAGGGTCAATCAACCAATTCCCCGCAGGGTAAAACCAACCAATGCCCCGCAGGGTCAACCACTCCCTCGGCTATGATACTACCCCTTACCGGAATCCTCCACGGTGTAGGTACCATACCGGACCACAAATCATCTTAAAACACACAAGAAAAACCACACTAAACAATCATGGAACAACCAAAGCTTAGCAAATCACAATTCCATCACAACACACCAAAGAGATCCATATACCTTTACACTTACCGCTATACTTACCCATCGCGATCCATCGGTCTATCACTCACCCGATCATACAATTTGGCACAATCAATTACACTCAAATATTCATTCAATCATTCAAGCATTCAAGCATTCATTCAATCATTCAATCATTTAATCATTCAAGCATACAATTTATCTAGTTTCGTTAGACTCTCAATTTATCTTAAAGACTAAGCAAGCAATGCATGTGAGGCAACCACAACCAATCCTATGGCTCATCTCGGCCTTTCTACTAGCACGACAATTTCCCAAGTATTGAAAGCGAGTTAAACTAGTTATTCACATCCTATATGCATTCTAGACACGTCCGATTGTTAGTAATTGAAAGACGATTATTCTAGTTATTCGAATCCTATATGTAATCTAGGACCTTTCCGATTTTTTTAACCTAATAGGCATACTAAAGTATTAAATTACACGAGGAGTTTAGTACTTTCCCTACCTCAAGGTCTTCCTCTAATAATACTCCTAGCTGCTGAATTCCGGCTAGCTTCCTCTCCGTCTTCCCTCGGGTCCAAGTCTCCTTCTCCTTTTGAGCTCGGGTACACGGTCTTGGATCACAAACAGTACTAAAATTAACAACTAGCCAAGGATGGTTTTCACACTAAAACTGTTTCAGAACGTTCCAAAGGTAACTCCCGGTCAAAGGAACGACTTTGGGCCCAAACTAGGCCCAATTAGATCAAACCCTAGCTTCTGGAAACATGGCCTGGAACTTGGCCCGTCCCGTATCACAGACCGGCCCGGAATCCCAGCCGGAACGCATCACGGACCGGCCAGGAGCCAGACACGGACCGCGTCACAGTCCGGCCCGGTACCAAACACGGACTGCGCGACGCACCGGCACGGAATCAGACACGGACCATGCGAGGTGTCGTGCCAGAGCCAAGGCCATTCCGCGCCGCGTATGGTGCCGGTATCCAGCCCGTTCCGTGCCGCGTGTCGTGTCGGAACGTGGCCCTCTCCGGGTCCCATTCCGTGCTGAACCAGACCAGAACCTCTCCCTTCTTCCCTAACTCGAATCCTACAAAAACCCCATCAAAACCTCCATTTCCAGCTTCATCAAGCTTCAAAACAGTCACCAACAATCTCCAAACTTCAACACCCTCAATGGGTTCCATAAAAACTTTAACAAACACAACAAAACCAACATAAACTTCATTAATTCTTCTCCAACATCAACAATCAACAATCAAGGAAGCTAGTTCTTCAAGTTCTAACCAAAACCCACAAAAACCCAAAATAGAAAGTAGATGAAATGAAGAGTTAAGACTATAACAAATGAGCTGAATTTTTTTGCTTCAATGCCTTAAATGACCTATTGTGTTGCAAGCATGGTTGTAATTGGCGGGCGCCTAGCCCGCCTAGGTGCCAAAATCTTTCAAAACGCCACGACTGGGGGTAGTCGGGCGGAGCTAGTCATTCGGACGACTTTTCAGCTTCCAGGCGGGCTAGGCGGAGCGAGTCGGGCCGAGGTGGAGCGAGTCGGGACGAGACGGAGCGAGTCGGGACGAGGCGAAGCGAGTCTGGCCGAGGCGGTGCAAGGCCAATCTGTTCTCTTCTTCTCTAATCGGCTATCCTCCTTCATGTTGACTGCCTTTCGAAGAAATGTGAATCAACAAATTGAAATATGAAAACATGAGAAAGTAAAAAGAGATGAAGAACCAGAGAACGCTCTTAGAAGTAAATGAAATGAAGAAATGAGAGACTCACTTAGAGCACCCACAGTCGTGGGCGAGATGACACTGGCGAGGAGAAGTCGCCGGCGAGGAAGAGGCGGGGAGCTGGCGAGGAGCAGGCGAGAAGGGCGCCGGCGAGATAGAGAGACGTTGACGATCTCGCCGGCAGATCTCGCTGGCGAGGAGAAGTTGTGGGTTTGATTTGCAATTTTTTTTTTTGTTTTATACTTGCTTTTTCCTCATCTCGCCGGCGGCTCCTCGCCACCCACTACAGACATCGCTGACGGTGAGCTGGTGAGATGCTTCAACAATTATATTTTATGTCATCTCGCCGGCGCCATCTTGTCGGCAGCCGGTGAGATGACTGTGGATGCTCTTAGAGTGATGATACATGGGATAAAGAGAGAAACCATTAATGAAAAGGTAAAAACGTTTCGAGATGGGTTAACGGTGGGTTGGGAAATGTAAAGTCTTAGTCTTCTTTTATTTTTTAAATAATATAATAATATTTATTTATTCTATACAAAACTTTATTGATTTCTAACCGTGTATGTGTATCGGGAAGTGGATAGTATTAGTTTATTTGTAATAATATATTGATACTTCTATTATAAAATATGATAATAAAACCTTTTATGTTCTCAAAACTTACAAATTATTAAAGAATTGTTATAAAAGTAAGAACGATACTTGTGAATGGAAGAACAATAACTAGAAAGAACAAGAGAATATGGAGAGAGTAGAGAATAGAATATTATTAATCAATTCATCCTTTACAATGACCTCTATTTATAGGCTCATAATCATATAGTCATAACCTTAATAAACTACATAAATGATAGAGTCCAAAATACGAAAGTCTTCTAACTCCCACTCCTATCTAGAATATTCCATGTAGTCATCCAATCAAATATTCATAACACTCCCCCTTTGGATGACATGTACATATATTATTATGCCTCATTAAAACCTTTCTAGGAAAAACCCAATGGGAAAAATACTAGAAGGAAAAAGAGTACATAATTTGTACAATACGTATAGTAGTTACCTCATTAAAAACCTTGTTAGAAAAACCCATTGGGATAAAACCTAAAACAAGGGAAAAAGAGTGTAACACGTATTTCTCCCCCTGATTGCAACATCTCCTCATAAATCACGGAGTTTTCTCATGCCGATCTTGTAGACCAACTTTTCAAAGGAAGCTGTAGGAAGCGCCTTAGTGAACAAATCTGCAAGATTGTCACAAGAACGAATTTGACAAACATCGATATCTCCCTTTTTCTGAAGTTCATGAGTAAAGTAGAACTTAGGAGAAATGTGTTTCGTTCTATCTCCTTTGATGTAGCCTCCTTTGATCTGAGCTATACAAGCTGTGTTATCTTCGTATATGACAGTTGGACTTCCTTTATTTATTGAAAGATCGCATGATTCTCGGATATGATGGATTAACGACCTTAGCCATATACATTCACGACTTGTTTCATGAAGAGCTATCAATTCAGCGTGATTTGAAGAAGTGGTTGTAAGTGTCTGTTTTGTTGAGCGCCAAGATATAGCGGTGCCACCATATGTAAACACATATCCAGTTTGTGATCGCGCTTTGTGGGGATCAGATAAATATCCGGCATCAGCATATCCAATCAATTCAGACTTCGAGTCTTTTGAGTAAAATAACCTCATATCTAATGTTCCTCGAAGATATCTAAAAATTTGTTTAACACCAGTCCAGTGTCTTCGAGTCGGAGAGGAACTAAATCTTGCTAGAAAATTAACATAAAATGCTATATCAGGACGGGTGCAATTAGCAAGATACATTAGTGCCCCAATGACACTAAGATATGGTACTTCTGGACCAAGGAGTTCTTCTCCTTCTTCTTGGGGCGAAATGGATCCTTTTTCACATCAAGTGATCGAACAACCATGGGGGAACTCAAAGGATGTGAATTATCCATATTGAATCTTTTAAGAATCCTTTCAATGTATGATGACTGGTGAACAAAAATCCCCTTCGACAAATGTTCAATCTGAAGGCCGAGACAAAATTTTGTTTTCCCCAAGTCTTTCATTTCGAATTCACTTTTCAAGTATTCCATCGTTTCTACAAGTTCATCATGTGTTCCAATGATGTTCAGATCATCAACATAGACCGCGATGATGGAAAATCCGGTTTTCGTCCGTTTAATAAAAACACATGGACATATTTTATTGTTGATGTATCCTTCTTTCAAAAGGTATTCACTGAGACGATTATACCACATTCGACCAGATTGTTTTAGCCCATACAAAGATCTTTGGAGCTTTATTGAGTACATTTCTTGAGGTTTTGAGATGAATGCTTCTGGCATTTTTATTCCTTCAGGGACTTTCATGTAAATGTCATTATCAAGCGACCCATACAAATATGCGGTCACGACATCCATCAAGTTCATTTGGAGTCCTTCTAAAATTGACATGCTAAGTAAAAATCTGAATGTGATTGCATCCATGACCGGTGAATACGTCTCTTCATAATCAATTCCTGGTCGTTGTGAAAATCCTTGTGCAACGAGTCGAGCTTTGTATCTCACGACTTCGTTTTTCTCATTTCTTTTGCGCACAAATACCCATTTATATCCTACGGGTTTGACACCTTCAGGTGTCTGGACTACAGGTCCGAATACTTGGCGTTTATTGAGTGAATTCAATTCTGTCTCAATGGCATTTTTCCATTTCGGCCAATCATTTCTTCGTCGGCATTCACTGACCGACCTTGGTTCATGATCCTCATTTTCTTTTGAAATATCTAATGCAACTGTATGTGCAAATACATCATCCAATACAATTTCTTTTCTATTCCATCTTTCACCTGAAGTGACATAGTTAATCGAGATCTCTTCATTGTCAACTTTTTCAGGTGTTTCATCATCTTTTGAAGACGTCTCTTCATTTCTCACATTTATTTCTTTAGGAATTGTGACATCGTTTGATGTACCAACTTGCTGAACTTGTTCCTTTCTTTTTCTTGGGTTTTTGTCTTTGGATCCAATAGGTCTACCACGCTTCTGGGGTGCTTTAGATTCATTTGCTAGCATATTTCCCATTTCTTCATCAGGAAGAGTAATTTTACAAGGAACATTAGCAACTGGTATATGTGGTTTCGTCACAGTCTTAACATCTGTAAATGCATCAGGCAATGTATTTGCTACCTTTTGTAAGTGGATAATCTTCTAAACTTCTAGTTCACATTGATTCGTACGAGGATCAAAATGAGACAATGTCAATGCATTCCATGAAATTTCTTGTCTTTCTTTTTCATACGTTCTTCTATCTCCCCCTAATGCAGGGAAAATTGTCTCATCAAACTAACAGTCGGCAAATCGTGCCGTGAACATATCACTTGTCATGGGTTCCAAATATTTAATGATTGATGGAGACTCGAACCCAATATAAATTCCCAATCTTCTTTGGGGTCCCATTTTTCTACGTTGAGGAGGAGATATGGGGACATAAACTGCACACCCAAACACTCTCAAATGAGAGATATTTGGTTCTTGGCCAGTGACAAGCTGCATCGGGGAAAATTTATGATATGCAGTCGGCCTTACTCGTATTAACGATGCAGCATGCAATGTTGCATGTCCCCAAGCAGAATTCGGTAACTTTGTTTTCATAAGTAAGGGCCTAACAATCAATTTTAGCCTCTTAATAAATGATTCTGCTAACCCGTTTTGGGTATGAGTATGGGCCACAGGGTTTTCAATTATGATTCCAATTGACATACAATAATCGTTAAATGATTGAGATGTAAATTCTGCGGCATTGTCTAGACGGATATTCTTTATCGCATGGTCTGGAAACTGTGCTCTTAATCAAATTATTTGAGCAAGGAGCCTTGCAAACGCAACATTGCGAGTGGACAATAAAGAAACATGTGACCAACGTGTCGATGCATCAATAAGTACCATAAAATACTGAAATGGCCCGCTTTTCGGGGTAATAGGTCCACATATATCTCCTTGAATTCTTTCTAAAAATGTTGGACATTCAGTCGCAACTTTCATCGGGGATGGTCTTGTAATCAATTTTCCTTGAAAACAAGCAACACATGGGTATTCTTTTGACAAAAGGACATTTTTACTCTTCAAGGTATGTCCATGTGAATTTTCTATGATTCTTCACATCATTATGGAACCCGGATGGCCTAAACGATCATGTCATATCATAAAATTTGATGGGTCCATTTGTTTTTGGTTAATCACCATATTGGATTCAATTGGATTAATGAAAGTATAGTATAATCCAGATTTATATGAAGGGAGTTTTTCCATAATTTATTTTCTCCCCGAGACCATGGACGTGATGTGTAAATATTCAACGTCATTTTCATTAGTTGTCTCAATGTGATAACCATTTCGGCGAATATCCTTGGAACTTAACAAGTTTTTTTTTGATCTAGTTGAGAACATTGCATAATTGATAATAAAATGTGTACCATTTGGTAACATTACATTGGCTCTTCCGGAGCCTTCAATAAGATCTGATGGCCCAGATATTGTGTTCACTTTAGCTTTAGCTAACACGAGATGTGAAAAATATTTTCTATCTCTCAAAATTGTATGTGTTGTCGCACTATCCACCAAGCAAAGTGATTCCTCGTTGCTTTTAATATAATTGGATAGACTTTTGTCCATAGTTCTTCATAAGACAAATAGATAAAATTAGAAATAAGACACTCCAAATATTTTATTGATGAAAGATACCAAATTACGAAACACACTTAAACATATAAAAACTTAAACATAAACTCAAACACTAAAACATTTCTAAGGAACATAAAATCATCATTTTATCAAGCCATCTTTCCATCATTGATTAATTTGTCGAATTCTCCATTGGTATCTTCAAAGAAATCTCCAACCTCCAAATGGGTAAAATCCATAGGATCCTTTTGTTCAGTGAAGTTTGTCTCGACACCTTTAAGCGAGACTTGATAAAGCTCAACAAGGTGTTTTGGAGTACGACAAGTACGACTCCAATGGCCTTTTCCTCCACATCTATGACAAGTACTATCAGTCTTCTTGAATGACATGTTTTCTTTTGATTTCCACTTCGGGTGGTTGTGGGATTTATTCTTGAGATTCGACCGATGTTAATTATGATGATCGCGGTCACGTCCATAAATTTCTCCACGACCACGTCCATAACTTTGTCCACGACCACGTCCGCGACCACGACCACGACCACGTCCGCGGAAATGTTGTTGATTAGGCTCAAACTCATTACTAGTTACAACATTCGCTTCAGGGAATAGTGTTGATCCAGTTGGGCGAGAGTTGTGATTTTTCATCAAGAGCTCATTGTTTTGTTCAGCAACAAGTAGACATGAAATTAGCTCAGAATATTTTGTAAAACCTTTTTCACGATATTGCTGCTGCAGGAGCATATTCGAGGCATGAAATGTGGAAAAAGTCTTTTCCAACATATCTTTATCACTGATATTTTCTCCGCACAATTTCATTTGAGAAGTAATTCTAAACATTGCGGAATTATAATCACATACGCTTTTAAAGTCTTGCAAACGTAAGTGTAGCCAATCAAAACGACCTTTAGGGAGTATCACCGTTTTTTGGTGGTCGTACCTTTCCTTTAAACCTTTCCAAAGGATTGCGGGATCCTTAACCGTCAAGTATTCAGTTTTCAATCCCTCGTGGATATGATGACGGAGGAATATCATGGCCTTTGCTTTATTTTGTTCAGATGATGTATTTTCCTCTTTTATGGTATCTCCAAGGTTCATGGCATTGAGGTGGATTTCAGCATCAAGAATCCAAGCCAAATAATTTTTTCCAGAAATGTCCAAGGCGTTGAACTCTAGTTTTGTAAGGTTCGACATTTTAAAGCTATAAAATGAATATAAACTGTATTAGTTTCATACTATAAACATATGCATCTTGGAACTTCAGGTTCAAATGCTCGGTTTCAACAAACCTCAAATTCCAATATCAATAATAAAATACAAGTATATAATAAACATCAAATTTCTGATGTGAAAGATCCAATGTTTCATTGGCGATCACAGAGCATACTTATCGAAGTTGTAAACGAATTTGTATTCTCAAAAATGTTACTTCAGGAACATAATATATGGAAGAAATATAGAGAAGAGAATTATCGATTATAAATAGTATGATGAAACTTGAAAATAGTTTCTTTGATTTTATCCTGCAGGGATCATCAATTTAGAGCTTCAGGTCTTTATGTGAGCTTCAGATCACAATTTTAACACAACTTGAACGACGGGTTCAATAGATTCGTTTCTTGACGATTATAAAACTTTATGTTCAAAGTATCATGATTTGTGTAAACTTCAGGTTACACATATCGAATATACATAAACACAAAATAAACACAAATAAACTTAAAAGAAATAAAGTAGGCTTAAATACTTACAAAAGTTGAGCGTTCGTGCTGATAACGTGTTATAAAAGTAAGAACGATACTTGTGAATGAAAGAACAATAACTAGAGAGAACAAGAGAATATGGAGAGAGTAGAGAATCGAATATTATTAATCAATTCATCCTTTACAATGACCTCTATTTATAGGCTCATAATCATAGAGTCATAACCTTAATAAACTACATAAATGATAGAGTCAAAAATACGAAAGTCTTCTAACTCTCACTCCTATCTAGAATATTCCATGTAGTCATCCAATCAAATATTCATAACAAGAATAAGTTTATAGATTAAAAATAACTTTTTACCTTCTTTTGTTTATCTGTTTTTCTTGCTCCTATTAGAATGCAAAGCAAATATTTCAAAATCCAAATGAATTTGAAAATTAAAAATACAATCTATATTTTGGATTAAATTAGGAGGCTGCAACTACAATAAAAAAAGATTGAACCAAGTATAAGTATATTTTTATCAGTTTTAATTCAAATTTCATTAGAACAAATTAATATGATTGGTTAAAATTTTTGTTTGGCAAAGAAAATCATATACTTCTTAAGTAATTTTATCATTAATGATGAAAAATTAAAATATAAAACTATATTATTATACAATATATATGTATTAATAATTAAAAATAATAAAATAATGAAATCCGCTTAGGCCCCGCCTAGGCCTCGACTAGTCCCCGCCTAAGAGTCCTCGCCGCCCGACTGACGCCTAGCGCCGTTTACAACCATGGTTGCAAGGACCAAAAGCCCCTTAAGGTCTTATCCTTTTAAAGGCAAATTGGGAGGGTATAAAGGTCAATAGAACCTCTTTCTCATCTTCCAAGCTACTAATGACATGTGTCATAGTAGGGCCACTCCCTTTTAAATAAAATCAAGCAGTACAAAAATTATATCGGAATTAGCCGATAAAAAGTTCGAGTTTGACCGAAAGTTGACCTATCCAATATTACAGTCAAACGAAAGGTAATGGCCCAACTAAGCTAACCGTGATGACGGCTAAGCTTTTTGGGCCCCGGAAAGGTCCCGAATGACTTCCGGAGTCATCGATTGACTTTTCCGGCCGAAAGTCAAATTTCGTCCAAAGTTCATCGGTTCGATCGGCATCGATCGGGGGCGGTTCTTACACTTCTTCCATTAACTCTCTTACCAATAGGGTCTGTGCAGGTTAGTGGAGGGATGAGAAGATTAGTTTCTAAAGAATTTGATTTGAAATTAATACTTCCCTCCAAAACCAAATTTTTTTATGCTGGGGACTATTCTTTGGGACCCATTTCTACAAAAAAAAAACTAGGGTAATATCCTCTCCCTCATTAATGACAACAACTTCCCAATGCTCCTTTTGTCCTTGTGGGTTAGAAGTAGTCCCATCTCCAACTATTAACAATGGTAAATCTCTTTCTCCCAAGTCCCCTTCTGTAACTAGAGTAGGGTTTAAAGTTTCACCCAAAAGTGTGCCTTGAACAATATCTTCAGCAACTGTAGAGATTTCTTGTGTGATGTTGGTTGCAGCCACCACTTCTTTGAAGAATTGAGTGAAGGAATTAATTTCCAAAACCTGTGCTATTGTGGAAGGAATTAATGATAGAAATTATGTCTCCAAATTCTCCAGTGAAAGTGCCAGAGATGGTGAGATGCTCCTCTAAGTGCTCAGTCCAACATTCTTCTGTGTCAGCAATAAATCCCATCCTTATGTCAAAATTCTCTAAGCACCAGGACTAATAAGAATGGTGAGATCAGGAGTAGTGGATGTAATAAATTCACTAGAAAATGAATTGTCAGAATCCTTGTCCAAGGAAGAGTTGGTAGTTGCAGATAATAAACAAGGAACAAGGATTAAGGGTACCACAGAGATGTCAATAGAGGCAGTCATGACATTGAAAACATGTTCTTCCAATTGTAATTTAGATTCTTGATAAACACTTAGGTATTCATGTGAGTGAATCAATATATAAGCTGCTTCCACTTGTACACCTGCATCAGTAACATGATGTGTGTAGACCAGTGTACCCATCTCAGCTGTGATTGCAGCAAAGTTTTCAAAGCACCAACCTAAGATTGGGACTCCATGGATGGCCACCCAAGTGAATTTACCTCCATTCTGACATAGCTTGGCTTTGTCTGTGATCTCCAGCATCCAAGGCTTTAACCAAGCCCCATCATTTTCTAATGCTTGTCTTTCCACATCTGGATCAGTGAAGCAAACCAATGCCACCCTACTATCCAAGTTTTTGGTCAACACATCTGCCCCTCTCTCAGCCTTAAAGTCCTCCATGATAGCCTCCACTTTCATATTATTATAGAGCAGAAATAGGTGGCCCTTTGTTAATAGTTGTTTGTTTGTTTCCACCACTCTTCCTCTGATCAGATTTGGGTGTTGAGTATCTTGTTCAACCTCCTTTTTTTTTTATCCAATTCCATATAGTGCCTCTTTTATCTTTCATCATGTCTCTTCTCCAAGCCTGAACACCTAGTAATCTGAAGCCCTTCAATACAAAGCCATTGAAGACATTAATGGCTCTATCAAAGGCCTCTTTAGTTTGAAAGCTCACAAATCCAAACCACCTCCCTCTCTCATTTGGTCTCTGAGGTGCTTCAACCTTTGTAATATGACCACACTCTAAGAACAGGTTTTGAAGCCAATCAGAGCAAGTGTTCGGTGGTAAGTTGTGCACAAAGATTCTAAAGTCACATTCTTTTGGAAAGGTTTGTCTAAACCTAGAAGCCTCTTGTTCTTCCGTAGTCTTTCTTCCCCTTATACCTTCAGCTACATAATGCTCAAACCCCGGGGGAAGGCCTAAAGAGGAGGAAGAAGCCATGAAACTAACCTTACTTATAAAGGGACTCAAGAAGAAAGGTTTACAAATATCAGAATGTAAATCGAGAGACAGTTAAAACACCCCAGGCTCCATGGTGGTTCGATGATCTAATGATAGACCATCCTAAACACTACACCGCCTGAATCAGATTGAAGTAGCCATGAAGAACACCAAGAACATAATATCGAATTTCTTCAAATAAACATTGTAGCTAGAGAGAACACTCAATTCACCTGTCTATTTCTCCTTGATCTAGGTCTATTCTTGAACTTTATGGGTTACTGATGTTTTGTTCTATCCAATCAAGTAAAGTGATCAAATGTTCAAAAAATTTCTTATAGAAAAATGGAAGGTTTTGGCTTGACTAAGAGTAGTTGAAAATTGTATTGGGTTTTAGAGTGATGTTTGATATCTGATATGAAAATTGTGATTCTAATTTGTAAGAATGTTTTGCTCAAGATATTATGAGCTCATACTGCAGCAGAATTTGTGTGTAATGTAAAAATGAAAAAGAATTAATAAAAAGTAAAGAAATAAATAAAAATAAATGTTTTAAAAATAAATATTAGAAATAAAATACTATAATAAAAATAAAAATAAGAAAATAAAGAAATTTGGAAATTTAATAATTTTTAATGAATTAATGAAAATAAAAATTAGTAAAGAAAAAAATCATATTTTAGTAAAAAATAATAATGACAATTAATTAAAAAAATTAATATTAAAAACAAAATTAATGAAATAAAAGAAAATAATTAAAAAAATTTGATGAAAAATAAAAAATTAAAAACAAAATTATTGAAATAAAAGAAAATAATAAAAAATATTTAATGAAAATTTAAAAATAAATAAAGAAAATAATAAAAATTTAAAAGTAACATTTTTAATGGTAAATTTTACAAATTTGAAAGTCAGAGAAGAATCATATTGATATTTTAAGTTTGTAAAAGTCAATAGCAAAGTTTTAAAAATTTGATGGTCAATGAAGGATAATTTAGATATATTTTTTTTGAAACGGTTAACCGGGGACTTTCATTAATACCAAAAGGTAATCAAACAGGATGAGGCGTGACCGCCTCGGGCTCCAGATATATGTCCGGACCGACCGTAGCAAGCCCGACGCTCATGGACCCATAATAATAGCCCACTTGAAATCGTGGACACAAACTCAAGACAACTCCGTACCATCGTTCCAACATAACGAGGCAAAAAATACCAAGTTCCAAAATCCGCAGAAAAAAAGTATCCCAACAGAAACAGAAACAATAACATAATAAATAAACGATAGATGCTGAAAATGCAGGCTGCCCGGAACCGCCCATCAATGGCTGTCCCGGGTCTGTAGGTATAGTCCGGGGCCGACTCCACCCACCCCTGCTGGGGCAGATCATTCCTCCATCGGAGGCATCTGTGCCTCCGCTTCATCTGCTCTCCCCTCCCCGTGGAAGGTCGGATACCAGGGCTGCTATTGAGAAGTCGGGTCTCCCCTCTGCTTCTTTGTCTCCGGAGGGTGTGCATACAACGAACCACTTCTGGTCTTCAGGGTGGTCATCTTGCCTTTTCCTCGACTGGGTCCGCCTTTCCCTAACCCCTCTTGAGTGCCTCCCTGCTGTCCCAGGGGATCTTTCTCCTTCTCGTCCCACGTCACTATAGGGTGGACGTTAGCCAAGTAGTCAGGCTTCGTGGACTTGGGTGGCGGTGTAGGTACTCCATGGCCACCCCTACAGTGTATTGGTTAACCCTTCTTGGGTAACCTTAGCCAGGTAGTCAGGCTTCGGGATGCCTGCATCGGATGATTATGCGCCCATAGTGATATCCTTGGACCGAATCAGAGGGTTCAGTGATAGATCACTCAGGAGATAAGTGACCGTCAGATGTGACGCCAAAGGGGGTGCATTCCAGACCGTTCGTAGTAACCGATCCACATCCAGATCCCTTGGGACCAGAATAGAGTGGTCAACCGGATCTCCTCCCGGCCAATTCCGGGTAGGAGAGTCGGCCAGCCCGAGATCCTGTGTGTCAGCATTCCGCACCTGCGATAGAAATCTACCACTCTCTCATATTGTAGATCAATCACAACAGGGGTATCAGTACCTGGGAATCGGAGGCGGATTCTGCGCCGTAGGGGTCGAATCAGCTCCATCCGAACCCTTAGCCATAGATGCATGTTCTCCCGTCGAGCCGTCAGGATCGGGGCCGACATGACCTGGGTGCCCATGCTGCCTGCAATGAGGCCGCGGATATAGTAATTCCTGGCTCCTCCCAGGATATTCAGTGCCCGGACCCCCAACTCCACATGATCGAAGCTAATCTCGTCTGCCCGGTCAAACTGCCTAAGCGGTTCGAGGAGGAGGAGGGGGAATCCCTTGAAGCTCCAGGGAACCCTGTGACGGATGTCTTCCATTTCCTTGGCGGACGGGAAGTGGTACCCCGTGACCTCCGGGGACATAAACTCCACTTTAATCCCCGTGACTTTCCATTTACGCAACATCATTGCACAGACAATGTGTTGGTTGTAGGTCCGATCCCCTGCGACCTTCGCTGCAAGAGAGAACTGGTACGAGCCAGATGTGAATAATGGGACACCCTCTTCCGACACCACTATCTCATCATCCTCGTCCTCCCAGTCCGGGATCAGGGATATACGATTTGGTTGGGGCTCAGACGACGACCCCGACGAGCTTCCGACGACCGAACCGTCAAGCCTCGGGACCGGTATACGCTCCGACGACGGGAGATAACGAGTCGCCACTGGGGAAGGGGCCGACCGAGGAAGGGATATCAGATCCCTGTGGAGCTCCCTCGCCATTGAGTTGTGTCCGGCGTAGTTTGGGAGTGGCGCCGATGTCGACGGAGGCACGCCTAGGGCCAGAGACGCGCCCAGCCTGTCTCTCAGATCCAGTGGCCGCGGTGACAGCCGAGGATGGTGCACCGGGAGAACAGGGTCCGGCTCGGTCCGCGGCGGAGGGACGACGTCATAATTGTCGTCTCGCTGGACGGAGACTTCGAGGCGGGGGACAACCTCTGCATGGGATCGGATCTGATCGGGGGGGGGGGACCATTTCCGGTCTGTGGGGGCTGGGGGTGAGGAGATCCGGCATCGTTCGGGCAGAAATGGCCTAGTGCGATGAAGGAAGGGCGGCGGCGGTGTTGCAGGTTACGACAGATGTGGCGACGAACTCGGGGAAGAGAGGCAGTACAGAGAGGAAGCGACTGTGTGGTTGGCGGCGATGGCGCAGTGGTGAGAGGAGGGCTTGGGCGGGCGATGGTGATGACGAGAGGGGTAGAAGCTGATCGGAGATGGTGGTAGATGAGCGGCGACGACGACCCTAAGTAGGGTAAGAGAGAGACCTCAGTGAAGTGTGTGGAGAGCTTTTTTCACTCCAAGGTAATTTAGATATTTAATGTCTAGTAGTAAAAATAAAATAAAATTAAGAAAATTAAATGTCACAAAAAATAATCAGGGAGCTATACTTATGTAATATTATATGTTCCTTCAAAAAAAAAATAAAGTTATTTGTAATTTTTGAATAGTAAAAAGAGATTAATCTTAGGGAAAATTTCAGTATAATACACTGCCAAACATTTAATTTTAGTATAATAGCCTGGCATAAATTTTTTGCACTTTCATACCTAAACCAAACATTTAATTTCACTTTAGTACCCAACCGTTAACTTTCTGTTAGTTTGGATGGAAAATGTTAAAAAGACCATAATACCCCTAACTATTACTCAAATTTTCAAACTCATGCCATTGGTTCAGAATTTGAAAATAAGTGAAATGACAATAATACCCTTCATTGTTAGGGTATTAAAATGAAAATTTCACTTTTTTTAAAAATAAAATCAATTTTTTTATAAATTCAATTTTTATTTATGAGAATTATATTTATTTTCAAAAAAATCTGTTTTTAATTTTAAAAATACATAAAAATCAGTTTTTTTATAAAAAAAATACATAAAATCATTTTTTTTTTAATTTAATTATTTTTTTTTTCATTTTCTACCCAGATATTCCCTCTCTCTCTCTTCCACTTTGTCTCTCTCTCTCTCTCTCTCTCTCTTCAACTTCTCTCTCTCCTTCAAATTTTCTAATCCATGGACGAGGTAACATTAACCACAGAAACACATTAAGATATCACAAACAGCTCAAAAACACAATCAATCATCTCCATTGATTTCAATCTAGGTTTCGTGTCTCACCATTAAACTCAATTTCTACCCAGACACCTCGATAGTTCAGATCTAAGATCTGCAGCAAGAGGTCAGCCATGGACGAGGTCAACCTGTTCACCGAGACCGTCATCTACCTCAGCCTCTACGACGGCGACGACGACGACGACCACGAAATCGCCGTCGGACACTTACTCCATCATCGATTTCGCCCTCTACGCCGCCGTCAAGGTGGGCCTGATCGGGTTCAACGAGAAAGGGGATCTGGCGGAGGTGTACCGGAAGATCGAGGCTTTTCAGTATTTCGGGGAAGTGGATGAGCAGACGAGCATGACCCTTTTCGATAGATCTGTGGACGAGGCAGCGAGCGTCGTCGTTCCCGGAGAGTGGGTGCCACTAAATCGGTCGATGGTGGAGGCGCTGGTGAACGATTACGGGTCGTGCTTGGTGTTTGAGGTGGATTTGTGGGTTGGGGATGTTCAGATTGCTAGTGTTTGTTAAATGTGGGTTAGCTATGAAGAGTTGCTAGAGTTGAGTGGTTTTATGGATTAGCATTTTCTGGATAGATGAGTTTGGTTGTGTCTTGTTTCTGAGAATATACATCTGCATTAAGCTTCTGGTTTTTTTTTTTTCCAGAAACTGGGTACTTTGGTGGCTATGTTGTTAGTGTGCAAACCTGTTTGGAAGAGACGAAGGAGAGAGGAGAGAGATGAAGGTGAGAGGAGAGAGACGAAGGGGGGGGGGGGGGGGGAGAGTAAATTTAGGTAGAAAAAAAACAAATATAATAAAATATTAATTAAATTTTAAAAACTAATTTTTTGTATTTTTAAAAATAAAAACTGATTTTTATGTCTTTTTTAAATTAAAAACAGAATTTTTGAAAATAAATATAATTCTCATAAATAAAAACTGAATTTATAAAAAAATTGATTTTATTTTTTAAAAAAGTGAAAATTTCATTTTAATACCCTAACAATGAAGGGTATTATTGTCATTTCACTTATTTTCAAATTCTGAACCAATGGCATGAGTTTGAAAATTTGAGTAATAGTTAGGGGTATTATGGTCTTTTTAACATTTTCCATCCAAACTGACAGAAAGTTAACGATTGGGTACTAAAGTGAAATTAAATGTTTGGTTTAGGTATGAAAGTGCAAAAAATTTATGACATGGTACTATGATGAAATTAAATGTTTGACAGGGTATTATACTCAAATTTTCCCTTAATCTCACCGTGGATTGTTGAACAAAGATGGAACCGATGTTTTGGAAGTAAAAAAAATAAGGTGTAACGCATGTCATATATGATAACTCCAGGGACAGAAAGATAAATTTCTAATAAAATAAAAGGATCTGGAGAAAGATACATCATTTATGTGTATATTTTCGGGGAAGTGAGTTTTCGGGGAAATATAGTCGCATCGGAGCTCAATTCGCCTTCTTGTTCGAAACCCCAGAGACTGAAATAGAGCGAGAGAGAGGTTGAAGAAACGAAACCTTGCCTCTGCTTCACCCTTTTCTCTCCCGTCGACTCCATGTGGGAGCACGAACTCTAGCAACCCCTAATTCGTCTCCGTTTTTCATTTCCGAGAATGTCTGAAACTCTTCAGCGCCTGCTCAAGGAGGTTGGATCCAAGCTCGGCTCTCCTCCTTCCAACAAAGAAGCGCTCGTCAAGCTCCTCAAGGTTCTCATTTTTCTGACTTCTTTTCGAATTATTATCAGGACTCAAGTTTTTTGTTCATCTTTCCCGATTTGGAAAACAAATTCTTCTTCTCCTTTAGTTCTAGAATTCCGTTACTTTCTACTTGTCGGCTAGGAAAATTGAGGAATGAAGCGTGTAGAGTAAATTGAATTTGAGGAAAATTTGGGGTGTTTTCTTCCTTTTTGAGTTGCTCTGCTGAAGTAAGCTTGGTAGGTGTTTCTGGTTCTGTAAGGTTTGGTTCTGGCTTATTTAGGGTTTGTCAATGACAAAAACTCTTGGCATTTACTTTTAGGTTTGTATTTTTTGGGGCGGCTTAGGTGGAGTGTGTAGTAAGTTTAGTCTTTTGGGCCTTGTAATTGGTTTTTAGACAAGGAGTGAAGAAATTTGGTCGAGTTGGGGACCATTCATTCACTATTTTGATTTCGAAGACAAATTTTTATCTAGAAACTATTCCCCACAAGTTGTGTTTTTAGTGGAAAACTAAGTAAAATGAGATTAATGTACTACTTTAGCCATGCCAAGTTTGGTAGTAGTATCTCAGCCAGTCAATAGAATGTGTTTAGAAATTGAAAACTGTTGCAAATGTCCCGATGCCGATCCAATAATTAAGTGTTTTTCATGGTGAATTTTATAGGGTTTGTTAGAATTAACTAAGATTTTAATATCCTGACACCCAACTTCATCTGAATGAAGGTATCTGCCTGTAGTTGTGTTCATTAAATGATAGATGATAAATGAACATCCATGTTGAGTATTATGTGTTTCTTTTGCCTTATTGGGTTGCTTAGGAGTTCTGGACCGATCTAGCTCTGGATTTGAGTTTTGATCTACACCATAAATTTGATGAGATAATGCCTTACTCAAATGAGCATGAGCCTTGGAGCCATGGTAAGGTAGCTGCCTTGTCATGGGTTTAAGTTTGGGAAGGGATTCTATGCAAAAGCAAGGGCTGACATATACAGAATGACTTCCCTTCCCTGACCCACTGAGCTGGGAGCCTCATGCACTGGACCACTCTTTCTTATGCCAAGCTCACATGTCGCTGGTGCATGAGAACTGATAAATTTATATTAATTTTTGCAATGTACTTGCTTGAACCTGGACATTCTAGATATAGATCTCACTCCACTTTGATAGATGGCAAACATGGTGGTAAAAGGATCTCAATGACATAGTGAGGTGCTTAAGAACTTCAAGATGGCATGACACCTCATATTTAATCATCTGAAGTTGTGGTGGCAAATGCCTCGTTCTTATTGTGGTTTGAACACTATAGATGAATGCTCAGAAGGATGGAGCTTCATGCCAATGAGTTAAAGGTTCTATCTGTTGAAATTGCGTCTTACAACGGAAGAATGTCGTTTAAGTGACCACTTGATAAGCATATTGAGGCCATCATCTTGAGCTTTTGGGTTGGATGAGCATTTAACATGGTATCAGAGCTGGTTTTGGCCTTCGGTTCTGCCTTGGAGCCAGGGCATCCCCTTAGGTGCCCAAGAGTGTACCAGTGCCCTAGTAAGAAACTTGGGCGAGGCCCGCACATGGGGAGGAGTGCTGAAGTTGTGTTACACATCGGAAGAATGTGGATTAAGTAGCCACTTGATAAGCATATCTCAAGCCTCCACCCATTAGCTTGAGCTTTTGCGTTGAATTAAGCTTTAACAATATCCTTTAGGGCATTGTACATCTGATTGCCTATCCTTGAAAACTTTATTCTCATCATATTCAGCCGGCTTCCTTTCTGTCAAATTTTTACCACCTGCCTTTGTATCTTATTGCGTACTTTCACTGTGTGTGCATAGGATGTCACAATATTTTCTATAAAGTATAAACTTCTGACTTATATGAAAAGGATTTTGTAAGAAATTATTAGATGGGAGGAAGGAGAAGGGTCTGTAAGGCTCTAGATATAGCGCAATGAAGGTGGTAAAGTCTTTTATGTTTTAATTATATTTTCTAGTAGTGTAGGAAAGAAATATAGATTTTTTTGCATCTCATTTTACAAGGGTTCATTTTCTTTCAAGTTGCAAGACAAATATTGAATACGGTAGAAAACTATAGTTGAAGAAACATCGCAAACTTTGGCGCTGAGGTTTTAGCATTGATCAACTCTATAATGCAGTGTAGAATAACTGTGATATATAATGGCATAAAGCAGCAAGATTATAAGTTCTTGTACAGAATGGAGTAATGCAATATAATGTGTATATTTCCATAGGACATTATCACAATCACTACTCTTAAATATTACTTCACATCCATTCTGGCCCACTAATGTATGCAAATAGCCTCTTGTGAAAACATTCACTTGTACACAGTGCAACTTTGAGGGCCGAGTCTGCTGATTCAGTAAGTTATCAGAAATTCCCTTCGGTATCTGGACAAGAATGTACAAATCACACCAAAGCACCATATGCATATGAACCATTGCATCTTAATTCTGGCTCTTTAACCAGTGATGAACTTACTTTAGTGGACACTTATATTTGTTTTGCCTAAATCCAATTGGGAGACACTGTTACTCAATCCGTTGGGGACGTTGGGGATATCTTCTTGCTCGTATCTGCCCTGTAAATTTCTCTCCCTTAATTGCTTAATGTTATGCTCCTAATAAATTATAATATCTTTATGCAATTCGTGTGATTGTGACAAGTTGCAAGACTAATATTGAATACCATAGAAAACTATAGTTGAAGAAACATCGCGAAGTTTGCTGTTGAAGTTTAAGCATAGAACAACTCCAGAATGAAGTATAGAATAACTGTGATATATAATGGCATAAAGCAGTAAAATTATAACGTCTCGTACAGAATGGAGTAATGCTTGCCATAGGGAATTAATACAATCACCACTCTTCAATATTACTTCACACCCATTCTGGTCCACTAATGTATGCAAGTAGTCTCGTGTGAAAACATTCACTTGTCCATAGCGCAACTTTGAGGGCTGAATCTGCTGATTCAGTCAGTTATCTGAAATTCACTCTATTTGGAATCTGGACGCAAATATACAATTCACTCTAAAGCACCATATGTATGTGGACCATTGCATCTTAGTTCTGGCTCTTTAACCAATGATGAACGTACCTGAATGGACACTTACATTTGTTCTGCCTAAATCCATTGGGAGATATCTTGTGCGTATCTTCCTACATATTTCTTTCCCGTAATTGCCTAATGTTATTCTCCTAATAATTTATTTTATGTTGATGCAATTCGCATGATTGTGACAATATTAAGCACTCTTGTTTTGCTGACTCAAAAAAAAGAACAAAAAGAAAAATAGTGACTGTCATATTGTAATCTTATTACTGGATGAGGCCAAAGCTTCTAATTTTATAGATTATATGCAATTCGAAAGAATATTGTGTAATTAGTTGTTCCTCTCAATCTACAGCAAGCTGCAACATGTCTTTCTGAGTTGGAACAGTCGCCATCAGCATCTGTATTGGAGTCAATGCAGCCTTTTCTTGATGCAGTTGTCAAGCCAGAACTGCTGAAACACCAGGACAGGGATGTCAAACTTCTAGTTGCTACTTGTATTTGTGAGATAACCAGGATTACTGCACCAGAAGCTCCTTACAGTGATGATGTTCTGAAGGTGATCTTTTTCATCATGAAGTATATTAACCATAGGTTTGGGATTTGACATCATTTGATAGGTTTTGGTTTTGTGTGCAGGATATTTTTCATTTGATTGTTGGAACTTTTGGTGGGTTGAAGGATACTAGTGGTCCATCGTTTGGAAGAAGAGTTGTCATCTTAGAGACTGTTGCAAAATATAGGTCTTGTGTTGTAATGCTGGATCTTGAATGTGATGACCTGGTGAAAGAGATGTTTAGGACATTCTTCGCTGTTGCTAGGTGGGATCCTTATCATGAGTTTTTTTATAATTATTTATCACTTATGATGAGTGTGAATGTATTTTTTTTAACTTACCCCTCTCTTATATTACTTTATCTACTTAGTAAAGCATACCTTCATTGACGTGTGAATCTGGTCAACACTTTTGTTTTGCTTCTATATATCCATATAGTTCTGTTCTGTTTATTTTTCTTGTATGCCCCAGGATTCTCTGAAATTAACATTGCAGATTGGTGACATATTGCACATCGTTAATGATATTTCTCAGTTTCAAATCTTAAATGCAAAACAGTAAATTCCTATATTAATAACAGTTGAATGTATTATTAATAACTGAGAAGAATGATCATTGTGAGTCATATATTGTGTATTTGTATGTACATGGTATAAATACAACAAAACCTCTTTGAATTCAGTGAACATGCTTAACTGGCTGCTTGTTGGGTTGTGTAATGTACTTATATCCACATCATCATTATTTCATTAAATGATGTTATCATCTAGATGGCTTTTACATCTTAGACCAAGGATGCTAGTTATCTGAATTATTTTATTTGTATATATCTCATGTAGCTTGTTAGGCATGCTTAGTCATAACGTTGGTGTATGCAGGAAGTTAAATTATTTGCTATTAGCTTTTACTTGCTGATGCTGTCATGAATATTAACTAATTTGGTCTGAAGAAGGTTCTTCCGTTACATTATTCAATAACTATCACCCTTGATTTTGCACACATGCAGTGATGATCACGCGGAAAGTGTTTTAACATCCATGCAGAAAATCATGGTTGCTCTCCTAGAAGAGAGTGAGGAAATCGCGGAGGATCTTTTATTTGTTCTATTGTCTATACTGGGGCGCAATAGAAGCGTAAGTATCCTCTCTTTATCCTGGTTTATATTAACAGTATTTCTCTTCAATTGATAAAATATTATGTTATGACCCTGCGCGATGGATCGCGTTATGGGACCGTTGTAGGACTTGAGATTCAGTCCAAGGCTTCGCGCGGGCGAATCCTTGTTCTTCTTCCTACCAATTGTGACAGTTCAAGCTCTAAAGAGGGAACTTGAGACCTCGTGAGTAGAACTTAACAGTTTATTAATTCTCTTCCTTTATTCATATCTCTCTACTGGTTTATATATACCAGAGAGGTTACCTAAAAACCAAAATCCTATTAACTATTCCAAGATTCTAAATCTTATAACAACTTGTGCACTAAGAAAACAATAAAAGGAAATTACTTTTGCGGCCGCCGACTTCTATTCCCTCTTGTTTGTGCGCGGCTTCTACTCCAATTGTGGTGGGCTTATCCCATCCCATTACGGTCCGTAAGGCCCATAACATATTATTCGGCTGCCATCATGTTCATTCACTACTGAAACAAAATTGATCTGTGGTTTTTGTTACAGGATATTACTGCAGCAGCAAGAAGGCTGGCTATGAATGTCATACAGCAGTGTGCAGATAAACTGGAATCTGACATAAAACAGTTTCTCATATCATCAATTTCTGGGGACAACAGGTCATCAAATAGTGAAATTGACTACCATGAAGTTATATATGATATCTATCGTTGTGCGCCTCAGATTCTATCAGGAGTCGTCCCATACCTTACAGGAGAGCTCTTGGTAATTGTGGATTTAGTTGCTTGCTTTTCTAACCTTCTCCTGTGTATTAAGGACTCTTCTTTCTCTAAACACTTGACAGTTCATGGTAAAAGGCCATGTGAATGTCCAATTTTTTAAGGATTGATTAATAATATAGTTTTAATTTTAAAACTCCAGTTAGAATTTCTTTAATCTTTAGATTAATCATCTCCATTCTCCTTTCTCCATGTACTCTGCTGCGAGTACATTTTGTCATTTGTAGAACCCAAACTACCTGCATGATTTCTCATCAGCATGATTACCATATAGTATAAATTTTAAGAATACTTAAGGGTGAACAGGTTTGCATTTGAATTAATAAGTTCCAAAATCTGCAGACAGACCAGTTGGAAACTCGTTTAAGAGTGGTAAAGTTGGTTGGAGACCTGTTCTCCCTGCCAGGTTCTACTACATCCGAAGCATTTCAGCCAATATTTTCGGAGTTTTTGAAGAGGTTAGCTGATAGAGTAGTTGAAGTTCGGATGTCTGTTCTCGAACATGTGAAGAGCTGTCTTTTGTCAAATCCTTTCAGAGCTGAAGCTCCTCAAGTGATCGGTAAAGTATTGCTAAGCTTCTCTACAGATTGACATTGATGCCATGTATTCCACGCCCATATAGGTTAACTTTGATATTTATTGACATTTAGATGCTCTTTGTGACCGGCTGTTGGACTATGATGAAAATGTCAGAAAGCAAGTGGTTGCCGTAATTTGTGATGTTGCATGTAGTGCTTTGAGTTCAATCCCAGTTGAAACTATAAAACTTGTAGCAGAGCGCCTCCGAGACAAATCTGTAAATACACATTCTCTTTTATCTCAGTGTTAATTTTTGTTTTTCTTCTATCCAATATATCTCAATTTCTTATATATGCTTTCCTACTATTTCTTTTCCATTCACACTCTCCAGTTACTTGTTAAAAAATTTACCATGGAAATGCTGGCTGAGATATACAAGCTTCATTGCTTAAAGTGCTCCGATGGTTCCATGAAGCCTGGTGATTTTGATTGGATTCCTGGGAAGATTTTGAGATGCTTTTATGACAAAGATTTTAGGTATGTCACCTCAGGCCTGAAAATTTCACGGGATTCCATTTTCCTTGCCTGTTTCTTTTTTATCGTTTGATGATCATTTTGTTTTTATTATAGTGCATAGAGAGATAGTGCAATTGGTGTAGGCATAAGAAGATATTGGATACATTGCTATTAATACAACAAAAAACAAATCCTAAGTACAGGCTACTATGATTTGCTAAATCGTATTTTCTAATTGCTTCTATTCTGCAGGTCTGATATAATTGAGCATGTTTTGTCCGGGTCTCTCTTTCCAACTGAGTTCCCAGTCAAAGCCATAGTTGGGCAATGGGTTAGAGTATTTTCGAGATTTGACAGAGTTGAGGTTAAAGCTTTAGAGAAGATATTAGAACTGAAACAAAGGTTTGTTTTAAGTGTCAAGGTTTAACATCACAGGATTTTGTATCTGCGTTCCTTTCATTTATTTATTGTTGGTTTTTGTGCTGAGTTCCAGGAATTTTTTTCTTGTATTGTAGGTTACAACATGAGATGCTGAGGTATCTTTCTCTTAGGAAAATTTCTCAGGTTTGTGTTTTAATTTTGAGCAAAAAAGCTGAGCTCTTAATGTTTTTCTTTTCTTGAATACGAAGAGTTTGGTTCTATTTTGAATTCAGGATGGCAATGCTCCCGAGATCCCTAAAAAAATTATGTTCTGCTTCCGAGTAATGGCTCGTACTTTTTCTGACCCTGCGAAGGCTGAGGAGAATTTTCAGATACTTGATCAATTAAAAGATGCAAATATCTGGAGGATTCTGACCAATCTACTTAATCCAAACACTAGTTTCTGGCAATCTCATAGTTACCGGGTAAGCATTCGAATATTGAAAGTTGTTTTAGAGTATATATACTTCAAGAGTTATAGTTAGTATGCGAACCAGTTTTGGTTTTTGATTGAGTGGGCATTAGCTCTAAGAGTATATTTTATTACAATAGAAAAGATGACCAATAAATCTGATGTGAGAATATGGTATTTGCACTTCCTACTGGCTACTATAAGGATTTGAATAAAATGCTCTGTACCACTGCTGAAATCTCTGTCAATACTCTTAGTAGATCATCGTCATTATCAGTCTGTCATGACATCTTAAACATCTTAGATATTTACCGATGGGAGTTGGATTATTGTTATAGATGTCAACTCTACCAGCACCTTATTTTTTGCCACTGTGACTTCCCTGGCAGCTTCTCAGTTTCCACTTTATCTTCAATTTTCTTTATCCCGTGGCTGTAACGAACTGTTATTACAGGCGACATTGCCATATTCAACTTCTAATCCTCTCCAGTTGACATCTGTGGCTAACAGTATGTTGTCTTATTTTGATTAGTTTCAGTGTGTTTCTATATCAAATTAAAGTGACTGATGGTCTATACCAACAGTTCAAATTGCCAAAAACACAGTGCTGTTACCTTTTATTGGATAACTAGTTAGGATATTACGGCATGAAGTTTACTGTAAGTTCATAATGCTTTATCCTTATTTGCAGGATGGTTTGCTCAAGATACTTGGTGAAAAACATCGACTCTATGATTTTCTAAGCATACTCTCAGTGAAGACGTCCTATTTGCTTTTCAACAAGGAGCATGTGAAAGAACTTCTTCTGGAGGTTGATGTACATAAATCTGCTGGCGATGCACAATATATTATGTCCTGTATGAATATATTGGTGGTAATAACTTCTTATCTCTCTTTTTTTCTTGTCCTTCATTGTCTTAACTAGAATGGAAAGAAGACACTTATCAGGTTTGCAGTGCCTTAACATGTGTATTCTGCAAGCTTCAAAAGTTGCACTTCATCATGCTCTAAAACTTATGTTTAAGAACTTCGCACTCGACTGGCCTTTTCCTTGGCAACAATTTTAAAGCTACATTTTTTTACCTCTTGGAAATGTTTTTCAGGTTCTTGCGAGCTTCAGTTCCTTGCTACTCAGTGGGGTAGAAGAAGAACTTGTTAATTTTCTCAAAGATGACAATGAAATAATAAAAGAAGGTATCTTGCAAGTCCTAGCTAAAGCTGGCGGTACCATACGAGAACAATTGGCTGTGTTATCCAGGTGCAGTTATTGAGAGTGAACATTTGATCGCAGTTTCCACATTCTTCTGCATATGCTTATAGTTGCTGTATGATTTTGCTTACAGTTCGATAGATCTTATATTAGAGACACTATGCTTAGAAGGTAGTCGTAAACAAGCCAAATATGCTGTACATGCCTTAGCCGCAATAACAAAGGATGATGGACTCAAGTCTCTATCTGTTTTATACAAGGTCTGAATTTGTTTTCCATGAGTCTTCGTATGCCATGGCAATTTCTAAGCTTATGATGATATTTTGCCAGAGCTAATATTTTACTGAATTTGCAGAAGCTTGTCGATACTCTGGAGGAGAAGACACATTTGCCTGCTGTACTACAGTCTCTAGGATGTATAGCTCAGATTGCAGTGGCAGTTTATGAAACTAGAGAGAGCGAAATTGAGGACTTCATAAAAAGCAAGATCCTAAACTGCAGCGTTGTATGTATTTGAAGATCTATTGAACTCTTGCAAGCCTATTTTATTTGAGTCGTCTTAATCATTGGGTTTTATTTTAAAACTCTCATCCCCATTTTCAGAAACTAGAAGGTAACAAAAAAGCTTCATGGGAGGACAGGAGTGAAATTTGCACGTTGAAGGTAACTTGCTTTTTCCAGACTTATTTTTCTACCATTAATTGTTTAATGAATCATTGATGTTTTGTCATGATTTTATTGCTGGCTAATATATTCAGGAAATGTGGTCCGCATAAGCTTCTAATATATATATTTTTAAATATATTGTTGTAATATCTTGATAGATAAATTATTTTGTCATAACTTTGTTTTTATGTAGATATATGGGATCAAGACATTGGTTAAGAGCTACTTGCCTGTAAAAGATGCTCATCTTCGTCCTCGGATTGACAGTCTTTTGGAAATCCTCCGAAACATGCTTTCTTTTGGAGAATATTCCAAAGATGTAGAATCGAGGTGGTTGACTTTTACCTTTATTATGAGGACTCGTGTTTTTAATTAATTTAAGTATCATTCTATCATGTTGCTTGAATTTTCACATGGATCATTTGCTATTTTACATACAGCTCTGTTGACAAGGCCCATTTGAGGCTTGCTTCTGCAAAAGGAGTTCTTCGTCTGGAAAGGCAATGGAATCACAAGATACCTATTGACATGTTCCACTTAACCATAAGAACATCAGAGGTGGAGTTTTCTCTAACAATCTCTCTCTCTCTCTCTCTCTCTCTCTCTCTCTCTCTCTCTCAGTTCTTACAAGTATATGAAAATGATTGTTTTTATGCCTTTTGGTCGTGTAGATTAGTTTTCCTCAAGCTAGGAAATTGTTCCTGACCAAAGTTCACCAATACATAAAGGACCGATTGTTAGATGCAAGATATGCTGCTGCCTTTGTACTTAATATCTCTGGGTTGAGTCCTACAGAATTTGAAGAGGTACGCCTATTAGCTTTGATTACCATGAAAGCAATTCTGAGCACTTCATCAACGGCATATCTGAAACTTCAGTTTGTCATATGTCTATTAATAGGAATTTGTATAATGTTTGAAATGACAGGAAAAACATAACTTGGCTGACATTATTCAAATCTGTCTTCAATCAAGGGCACGTCAATTCTCTGTGCACATTGATGCAAATACCCCAATGGCTTACCCTGAATATATTCTTCCCTTTCTGGTCCATGCTATTGCTCATCATTCATGTCCTAATGTTGATGAATGCAAGGATGTGAAAAAATTTGAACTGATATACAGGTATACTTATAATCACGTATTGTTTCTATGCAATAGTTGGATATGTTTTGGTTTCAGAATGTAATTAAAGTAATATGAGGGTCATTGATGCTTCCTCCACTATCTGTTGAAGTTGTGTGCCACATTGGAATAATGTGGATGAAGTGGCCACTTGATAAGCATATTGAGGCCTCCATTCATTAGCTTGAGCTTTTTGGTTGGATTGGGCTTTAACATGGTAGCAGAGCTGGTTGGGCCTGCGATACTGCCCTGGAGTGTGGACATCCCTTAGGTGCCCAACTGTGTACCGGCACTCTAGTGTACAACATGTGCAATGCCCGCACATGAGAGGGAGTGTTGAAGTTATGTCCCACAGCGGAAGAATGTAGATCAAGTGGCCTCTTGATAAGCATATTGAGGCCTCCACTTATTAGCTTGGGTCGGATCGCGCTTGATGTAATCATGTGTAGAAAAGGCTGGTGCCTTCCCTTTGCTGCTAACTTCCATAATCCCCATTGCTGAAAGTTATTAACTTGACTTGGTGGGATATATATGGAATAGGTTTTGTATGAGCTTTTATTTTGGGATAATTGTCAAAACATGCACTTATGTTTCGTCCACAAACGAAATAGTGCACAATGTTTCGTCCACGTCGTCTGGCTACCCTTATGAATCGTCCACGCACTTCTGTCAGTAAAATTAACAGAATATTCGAATCTGTAGCCTCATGTGCTATCATGTGCTTGTGTCTGAATTTTTTTTTGGACGAAATTGCCCTAACAATCCTCAGCCACTCATTTTTTTGGACGAAATTATTATTTTTGAATTTCAAATCAAAAGGGCAAAATTGTCAATTCAGGTTCTGTTGTTACACTTTTCTAACAAAAGTGCGTGGACGATTCATAAGGGTAGCCAGACGACGTGGACAAAACATTGTGCACTATTTCGTTTGTGGACGAAACATAAGTGCATGTTTTGACAATTATCCCTTTTATTTTTAAACATCAAAGTGAAATACATTGTTTTATGGCTTCTGTTAAAAAAGACAATTAGGTATATATTTTAATTGATTCCATACTCTAGAGTTCTACATGTTAGTAACACATTGGTAAATATGTTTGTTATATATAAACACCAAATTCCATGTTCTCCTGTGTAGATTTCAGAAAGTGGTTGTACAACGCCCAAAATAGTATGCAATCGTAACACTGCTTTAATTGAAACATTTTCTTAGGTATTAAAATGCCTTCTGTTTTGTAGGCAACTGTACTTGTTCATTTCCATGCTACTGCAATGTGATGATGATGGAAAGTTTGAAGCTGATACCGTCAAGGGGAAAAGGTGTATTTGCGCAATAGTCTCAATCCTTAAGAGTATACAGTTCTCAGAAGATGTACTAGATGCGGAAAAATCAAAGGTTTGGAGATGAATATATCACTTATTTATTTGCTCAAAACTAAGTTGTATGTTACAAAGTATCCCATAACTAAAAGGTGAAAGGTAAATCTTTGGTTATGTGATATTTCAGAATTCGTATGCTATTTGTGATCTTGGCCTGTCAATCATCAAGCGCTTAGCTCAGAAGGAAGATAATCTGCAGGAGATGAATACCTTGATCTCTTTGCCTGCGGTTCTGTACAAATCACTTCGGAGTAAAGAAGGGAATGATTCCAAGGCATGTTTTGTTCAGCTGAAGTTTGGTTGCATTGTTTTACAGTTTAATGTTCTGCCATACAAAAACATTTCGGCTCTTCAACACTATTAGTACTTTAAAAACCAAGGTTCTAAAAAACGATGGGCGCTAGTCGGGCGGTCAGGCCCTTCGGGGATTAATCGGAGACCAGTTGGAGATTAATCGGGGATTAATCGGATTATTATTTTTCTATTTTTTTAATTTATTAACAGATAATATATTATATATATGAATTTTATTATGAAAAAATAGTAAAAAAACATTTATAAAATACAAAAAAATATATTTATTACATAATTATCCTTAAATGACAAAAAAAAATTCATATAAACAGCATTATTATCCTTATATAAAAATAAAAATAGTAATAAAAAGTTCAAAATTAATATGATATTTAAGATAAAAAAATGTCAATAAACAAGTAAAGTACATTTACATCAATAATTATTTAAGGTGTAAGTGTATATCATCTATGATTTTTAATTATATAATTAAATTTAAAATAAAAATTACATATATTTAATATATATATTTTTTATAATAATAATATGAATTATATAAAATAATTAATAACAAATATTTAAGACAAAACCTTAGAAATCGGATGAGTGTTCTACAAATTCCCACCTAGGAACTGATTAATCCCCACCTAGGACCGATTAATCCCCGCCTAGGTGGGGATTGACCCGATTTTTTTAAATCCGCCTAGAGCCGCCCGACTTGTTAAAATTGGGTCGGTGTTCTAAAAATCCCCGCCTAGACTCCGATTAATCCCCGCCTAGGCCCGACTTTTATAACACTGTTAAAAACATAATATTCAAGTTGACAATATTGCATTGCTTGATAGGCTACTGAAGAAATGATAGCCATTGAAGGGAAAACAGCCGGTGAAGGGAAAATGGCCATTGAAGGGCAAATACCCAATGAAGTGCAAGCAGCCAGTGAGGGGCAAACAATTATAGAAGGGCAATCAATCAGTGACAGGCAAAGTGTAGATGAAGGGAAACTTGCTAGTGATGCGCACACGTGGCTCGCTGATGAGAGTGTGTTGACCCACTTTGAGTCACTGAAGTTTTGTTCTAATGGCCTTGTATGTTCTGCCGCTCAGTACTACTTACAACACAATTTTATTTTGGCACTTCTTTCATCTTTTGCTGACATATTTTACTTGTCTTTGTATTTGCATCAGGTTCAGTCAGAGGCTGCCAATGCTGACATTCTAGAGGACAGTGATAATGAAATACCTTTAAGAAAAATACTCAAACATTTGAAATCCCGGGGACTTAAAGCTAGAATGGGGCTGAAGGGTAAATCTTTGCCAGGTAAAAGTAAAAATGCGGACAATGATGTGGGTATCTTGAAAACGGTAAGAGAAATTAGTTTTGATGATTGTGAGAAATCCAGCAAGTCTGAACAGATCAATGGGCATGAGCATTCTCCAAATGAAAAATCAAAGAAAAATAAGAAGCATAAAAAAAGAAAAGGTAGTGATGTTGCAAATGCTCCAGTTCCTAAACAGCAGAGATTGTTGTCTGCTGTCAGATTACCAAAAAATACTTCTAAGTCTCCTAGTACAGCAACAAAGGATGATTTACAACAAACAGAAGCTTCCTCTTTTCAATCTCAAGAACATGATATAAGTGCTGAGGATGATATCTTTGGAAGCATGAACTCAGACTTGGTATTATCAGTCCCAAAAAGTATTTCATCAAAACGCAAAGACAAGCAAAATGAAAAACATCATAGCGGCAAATCACAAACAATTGAAGATGCTGGTGATCATGACTCAAAGGTGAGCTTGTATGATTTCAACTGGCCAATATCATGTACTTTTGTACTGTGCTGTACTGTTTAATGCTCCATTTTGTAATTAATCTGATGTCTCTTGAAGAAGTCAAATGTGCTAATGGAATCAGATAAGATCAACACTAATAGCAGTTCCAGGTCCCCATTGGGATCTGGCAAGAAGCGGAGAAGAAGCATTGTGGGTTTAGTAAAGGTTGGTTTCTCATTCTTCCATTTTCAGTTATTATTTTTTGTGAGTGTATCTGAGGGTGAGGCTTAGAACCATGGCTAGGTTGTTTTGGTCTGCTTTACCTGAGTAAATGATGGCCTTCCCATTATGTATAAGTAACTATTCGTTTTACAGTTTGTTACCACTAATATAATCTATGGTGTATATTTTTTTGTATCAGTGCTCATTCAAGGATGGTGAAGACTTGTCAGACTTGATTGGTTGCCGGATAAAAATTTGGTGGCCAATGGACAAGAAGTGAGTAATCTATAGAGATGGGATAATATGAAAACAACCATTTATTTGAATATAAACAAAGATAATAACTGCAAAATTCCTAGCGCCTTTTGTTTCATAGAAAATATTCTCCAAGGTTTATGTCTTCCAAGTTTTTGGCTCTAGGTTGTGCACAAAATCTTCAGAAAATGAAATCCGTTGTTCTGTGAGGGAAGTTTTCCAATGCCAATTGAAAGTTGGAAAATAACCAACTCAGTAAAACTTTGTTCATGCAAATGGAGCATAATGTAACCATTACTCGTTTTTTGGGAAGTTATCCACTGCCTCAGAAGGCTTCCTTTTGTTTTCTTTATGTTTGTTATTAATTTGAAGTAAAAGAGAAAGGTAATATTGTAGTCAAGGATTCTAACTTGTTGTCTTGCTGCTGCTGCTTGTTACATTTAACAGATTTTACGAAGGCACTGTTAAGTCCTATGATCCCATAAAAAGAAAACATGTGGTAAGCCATACTTCTGTGAGCCTTTTGACTTCTATCACCTATTCGTCATCTCTGAAGGTTTCTGATGCAAAACCTACTCGCCTGATTCTGTTTTAGGTGTTATATAAAGATGGAGATGTTGAAGTACTGCGCTTGGATAAGGAGCGTTGGGAGCTCATTAACAGTAGCCGCAAGTCAGGAAAGGTATATTATTGTCATTCCTTTCTTTACCATTTTGTCTTGTAGCTAAATCAAATATACTTTATGTTTACTGTGAAGTAATGAGGAATAACTTGTCACAATTCTAACACTGCATAAAAACATCTACAGAAGTTTAAATTATCTGAAGATCCCTCTCCTACCAAAGCGTAAGTCTTACATACTTGGTCATAGTTTTGGTTATATATGGTCCACTCTTAATTATATGCTATTATAATTTCTTATAGCGAACTATTGTTTGGAAAGATGTAAATTTATGAAGTTCATCTTCTCATTCCTTTGGTTATCTGCAGTTCACCTGGGGCTGCACAGAAAAGTAAGATTTCCCACAGTTTACAGCAGAATAAAGGATCATCAAAACAGTGAGTAAAGTTTTGCACTTATTGTCTTTGCGTCTTCACTCTTTCTAACTAGGAACTGTAAAATGATAATTAGTTTTTCTTTTCTAGAGTTAAAGGGGAAAGAACTCCAAAGAAAAATCTGAAGCGTAGACACAAAGAAGTGCCGGAAAGTAAATTACCCGAGACAGACAGTAAAGAGAATTCTGATGTATCAAACCCTGAACCTACTTGGATGTCCAAGGTCGATTCTATGAACTCCGGTAAGTTAATGTGAGTGTAGTTTTAGCAAAAGAGAGAAGTTTAGTTTATTCATAACTCAGAAGGCTTTCTTTTGTTCTTATGATTATAAAAGGGAAAGATTAAGTACAAGAGAAAAGATAAGATTTATGAAGTCTTAATCCCATTAGGTGAGGCCTTCCTTTTTATACATACAATGAGAGAGTATTAAGAGTTCAAACTAACTCATTTAGAATCGAATCCTCATAACCCATAATATTCGTCTCTCAACATGGAGCAAGATGTCAACCATGCCAGTTTTGTAATAAATGAACTTGAGTCAGAAACTACTATTGCTTTAGCAAGGACCTCAGCCAGTTGCTCCAATTATTGCTTGACTTGTTGTAGATCAGTTTTTGACGAATTTTTCAATGAATAGAGTGACGGTCAACCTCAACATATTTGCCATCTCATGAAATACTGGGTTTGGGGCAGCATAGATGGCTAGTTCCTAGCTTTTGGAGTACCCAGACCAATCTCCCTTATACATCGACAAACCCACATTGTAATAGAATCCACCATATCTCTGTTCAGTTTACCAGTTAATGGTAGAAAGTCAAGAGTTTCATAGTGATATGTTATGTGCTGCCTCATGTGGTGAACTATCATATGCCACTGATAATGACACTCCTGATATATTTGGATCATGGGTTCAGGTAATTTAGGTGTCAAGATTGTCACTTTTCACACATATGCTTATTTGTAGGATTGTCAAGTGTAGTTTAAAGCTGAGGTATTCCTTTTATGATACCAGAGCCATACCAGTCCATGAAGTTGAGTGCTCTTACAAAATATAATTCCACATGGACTTTGTTAGTATTTATATTTCTCTTGGTTCTTTAAATTTCTTTACCAGGTGATTTTGAAGGGGATCACACTGAAATAGTGGATGAAAATGTGACAGATGGGGAGCAATCTGACGAGGAAGTGAAATCAGTTTCCAAAGGAAAACAATCAGAAGATTTAGGTTCAAAATGGAATCATGCAGAGGAATCTAATGAAGAGAAGTCAGACAGTGAAGAAAAAGATATTGACAAAATAAGAAGTGTATCTGAAAACTGTGAAGAAGAAAAGGCAGATGAATCTAGTGAAGAAGAAAACCCTGATTGTGAAGAGAATCAAGAAAATCATGCTCAGGATGCTGAAAGTTCTGACGACGAACCTCTTGTAATCCTATACCTTTTCTTTTTGTCCCTGAATTTAACAATGTTATTTTAGATTCTAATTTGACTTTTCAAATGCAGAGCGTCTGGAAGAATCGAGTAGGGAAGTCAAGTTCAAAGTGCTGAGAGCCAGGAATGTGATCAGCATACACACCAACCTTCCTGGAGAATTCACAAGGGTGCTGTGGTGTAGCGAGTTTGCCTTGGTCCCAGGTGAAAGAGATAATTGTAGCTATTAACTACGCAGACAAGCTGTTGTTACACATACCTAGTAGTTGAGCTGTGGACATGTGTAGTATATGGAAAAGTGAGTAGAGGTTACTCATGATAGGTGAAAACCTTGGATTGTAACAAGGAGTACAAGTACAAATGAGGGGTAGATGGTAGGGGTGGAGTCACAATGTATCTAAATTGATGGGCCGCATGTACAGTCATACTTAAGAGTTAGTTTGATGGTAAAAGTACGGAGTTTGGGGTCCTAAGACACCAATGGTTGTTTCTACTTTCTTTATTGGTTTTGTTCCTATTTCTTTGTCTGTATTGACTAAAAATTCTTAGATAAGTGGCATTGGAGGTTGGAGAATTGATATGCTGTTTACTGTTTAGTGTTTTAGTACAATAATTTTATAGAAAATGGTCCAAAGTCATGGATATTGTGTTGACATCCTGGGCTTGGTGTATTATATTGGCCGGTGGTTGTGAGGTTCAGTGCGGTTCCTGACCGGATGAGACATTGACAGCCTGTCTTTCCATACTTAAACTTTTGTACATCCAGAACTGGTTTTAGATATGAACTTGAAAACATGTATCCGATCATCTTAATTTGATTATCTCTTTGTCTATATACCTCGTGTCTGCCTTGATTGTAGACAGTAGCCTAGCTTCCCTATTCAGGCTTTCCTACTTAAGTGGTTCTACTTCTAGGAATGATTATGCCTAGCCTTTATTTATAGTACAAGTCTGATTTATTATTAGCAAATTGCTTACAAGTGACTCTTACTGTCATAAACGTTTTTTTTGTGACAAAAGAATCTGCTGAATTGTGCTTTATGTAGCAACAAGTTTTATGACGAATCCGCTGAAAGTAGGGATGATGATGGGTTTTGCAATTTCTCCCAAATTTCTCATATGATTTAATTCTCTAAAATGAAAATGAGAATGAAAATAATCTTTTGAAACATTCAAAATAGGATTTTGAGCCATACATACACGTGAAGAGGAAGACGAAAAGTAAAAAGGAGAAAGGTATAAAAGAGTAGTAGGAGTAAGTCAAGTGTGGGATACAAGACATAAATTCTTCCTTGGATGCCAAAGTCAGTGGTTATTTAATTAGTTAATGGTGCTGGGCATGCACATGAACTTTAACATGGACGCGGTCTGACCTGGTCAGGTCTGAAACCTTGACCACCCCATCCATCTACTTATATCATCAACCAACTCCCTTTATTTTTATATCATCATCACCACCATCGTAGCAAGATCTAAATCTGTTTCTTTCTTCTGCAATAACAAATATAGAACCGGAACGAATCCGCCCAAAACTCTTTTGCTTTACAGGTAATTTTCACACACTTTTGTATGTAATAACCTAACTTGAATTGATTGCTAGCTCCTTCACCCACCATCAGTTTTTGTCACTTTTTTTTTCCACATTTTCATTACCCACAACAGCTTTTCTTGCTTTCCTACAAAGGCATGTTTTCTTCTTCCGCTAGATGTACTGTGGAGTCTATCCTTGTACTTGGATCTTGTTGATTTCAGCTTTAATTCATGTTTTTATGATGATAGCTTGATACCATGTTACAAATTTTATCTCTTGGAACTAAACCCAGTTTTAGTTTCTTCCTGAAGTAGCTTCTTTTGGAGTGCTGGATCTGCTTTATGTTTGTGTTTTGAAGACTAGAGTCTTTTGGTACTGATTTAATTCACAAATATGACTACGTAGACTTGTGATTTTGGTATAACATGATGGAGGAGTCTGTGGGGTTGCTGAAAGTAGTTGTTGTCCAAGGAAGAAGGCTTGCTATTAGAGATTTCAAGAGCAGTGATCCTTATGTTGTACTCAAGTTGGGCAACCAAGTAAGTAACTTCTTCTCTGGATTATTAATTTAGACTCCATGCCCCAATTCTGCCTATTAATATTATTGCTCAATCTATAATGTTGGATACATTCAGGTGGCCAAGACCAAGGTTATCAACAGTTGCCTCAATCCTGTCTGGAACGAAGAGTTAACTTTCTCTCTTTCACAACCTGTAGGAGTTTTGAATTTGGTAAGTTCAATAAATTGTTCAATTCAGACCAAACATGTTTTCAAGTCCAAATGATCACTGATACATGAAATGTTCCTTGTACTAGCAAGTGTTTGACAAAGACCATTTCAAGGCCGACGACAAGATGGGACGTGCCCACCTCAACCTTCAACCCATAGTCTCCACCGCCCGACTCAGCCAGATCATACATGTTTCTTCTTCTGCTGAGACCACACTGAGGAAATTAGTCCCTGATTCTGATAATTGCCTTGTCCGGGAGAGCTCCATTGTTTCTCTCAATGGCGAGCTTGTGCAAGATGTTTGGTTGAGACTTTCCGAGGTTGAGTCCGGGGAGATTCACTTAAAGATTAAACTCATTCATTCCGATCAAAACAAGATCTAATTAACTCATTGATTCTCATCAAAAATGACATCTACTTCCATTGGAACTACTTCGACGTTAAAATAGGCTTCTTTTCTAGTTTCTATAGTTATTTATAGTTCATTTGGATAGTTCGGAATGTTAGGGCTCCAGCCTTTGATCCGACTATCATTTTTTGGAGAACCTAGTTTAGAGTGCTTATGTTGATTTAGACGGAAAGGCGTGCTCCGTATCCCAGTTCCCGGATAGTATCGCCACCAATTACTCTCTCTCAATCTGTTTGAGTTCTTCTTCTTTTTTGTTTCTCCTTCCTCTCAGTTCGGGCTGTCTCTCCTTTTCTGAACGGTGCAACTGATTCTGTCTTTTTTATTTTCCAGGTCTTTTAGACCTTTGGATCTTGTTGTTGGCTTGGTAGTTTATGGTTTTCCTTCCGAAACTCACACCATTTTTTAATGTATAATTTATCATCTGATAGAAAAAAAAACATCTCAGTTGTTTTTAGTTTCAGTTTTTCATGTTGTATTCTAAGAACTCATCATCCCTGTTCATGTGTTTTATGCTCTTTTTTTGAGCTCTGTAATCTGGCTGCTCTTGCAGCTCCTTTGTATTCAATCTTTGGATCGAATGGATTTTATAAACCTCGTTGATAAAAAGAAGTGAAAACTAGCATCATAACTTTGCATCAAATGCAAATTGATATTTATTTTTGCATGTAACTTCAAGACTTTATGACTAAACTAGTAATGCGTTTTACTATTTATTCTTGTCTGAATTAATTGAGTTGTACAAACTTAGTTTTTTTTAATGCAAGAAGCATACCTTTATTAATTACAAAGAACAGTACATAATTTTTTTTAAAATAGGGGGCTACCTAATCACGTTAGGACATGGGATGAACGGGCCTCCCTAATAGGCCAATGAGAGGTCTTATTCGCTGATCTTTTAACAAAAAAAAGGGCAGAATCCTCTACATGACCGAGCATAGCCCGAATATCTTGCGTGTGAGCACCGAGTATAGAGAGGATGGGTGCCCTTAAGTTTACCATGTGGAACACTACCTGAGCATCCGACCGAACTATCACCCTAGTCCAACCGTAGACCCTGGCAAACTCTAAACCTATGGCAATTGCTCGGGCCTATATTGCGGGTGCATCCTAAAATCACAGCAGTGCTCCATTTCGAACTACCAAAACCGATCCCAAGGATGATCTGGCGATGAAACCCCAAATAGTTTGATCGGTGTCATGGAAAGTAGCCCCTTCTATGTTGATAATCGTCCATCTTGGTTGTGGTAAGATAAACAGGGTGAGTGACACTACGTATGTGGGTACATGAGAGCTTTACTTGCTCGAGCTTGAGTCCATGCTTCAATATGGGCATGTGCAGTCGATTGGACCCTTAGGGCAGATATGTTCTTTCTAGACCTTCGTATTGTGTGCCTTCCAAATCTCCCATAACCAGCAAAGGATGCGTCCTGATGCTCCAAGGACACTCCCGTAGTGATAAAATCTCATCCTTCCGCGAAAGTCATATGAGAAGGTATTTCAATGCCCCCCCTCAGACAGAGACCAACAACACTTTGTGAAGCCACAATAAAAGAATAAATGTTTATTCATCTCAGCTTGGCGGGAACACAGAGGGCATGTTTACCATATAGGGACGTACCTTCTTCGAAGTTTTTCCGCGACCTGGAGCTACCCCGTAAGAGCCCTCCATAGGAAGATACGGAGTCAGGTTTGATATGTATCTTCCAAATTACCAAGCCTGCTGGGGAAAGACCGTATCCTCCCGGGGGTGATCTAGTCTTGCTTAGATACCTATATCTCTCCTTGGTGGAGTATCCCCCCTTGGATCCGTGAATCAGTACCAAGCATCCGAGGCCCAAGTCACTAAAATGGGAATGGTGAGAATATCATCACGATTCTCCCGGGGAGGGGGGCAGTTGACTAATGAGGAGGATATCTCATTGTCTAGTCCCGGGTACCACAAGACCCGTCACTAAGTGATTAGGAGATTAGGAGAGTTAGTACAAATGGTAGGGTTGGTTCCTAGTAACCAGGGATGACCCAGAATCAAAGTATCTCATCTAGAGTCTATGACTCGCCGAAGACCAGAGAGGATCAGAGGTTTGGAAGCATATATACTAGACCATGTGAAACTCGGATTTCATCCCGCCCCTGCTTGGGCAAAATCCAAATCCGAGTAATAATGTGCCTTCAGCACTTTGGCTACCAGTGAAGTCAGATGATTAAGGAGGTTACAAGCCTACTTACCTAACACCACGAGGTTAGGGTCCCGTAGGTGACTAAAACCCATCCACCCGTCCTGTTTTGGACGACAAAGTTTCTCCCAGTCCTGCCAAATAATCGGTTTTTCCTTAGGGGTTGATCCCGCCCACCAGAATTTGGACAGTGCTATATGGATGCGATATGTAATGCTCCTTAGCACTTTAAAGATAGGCATAACATACATCGGAATATACGTGAGAACTGATCTTATCATAACCTCATGTTGGGTCTCGATGGAGAGTATGAACATACAGTCGCAGCATAAGCAAATAACTCGAGACCATGCATAAAATACTGTCATGATTAGATTCACAAAACAAAAACAAAATCAGCATTTCTTACCAAATCAAGAACACCGGGCAAGGAATGATCGGGCTTGAGTCTCCAAGACGCCTACATATCCTCATAGGAATTAAAAGAACGTATTTCTAAGCTTAGAGGAATCAAGAACACAAAAATGGAGGAGAAAGAAAGGCTTGACCGAAACTTGGGAGGGAAGAGGGAGAGTTGTGTTCTTCCTTTTTTGTGTGTTATACCTTATGTTGATAAGGTTGACACTTATATCATGTAATCACATCAAAATAATAAACTATTAGTACATAAGACAAGGATGATGCAAAGTAGTTAGAAGTTGGTGGTGAGTTGGCGGCTTGAATCACCAACTACCTAATATAACTAATTAGTTAGAACCATTTAGTTAAGACTTAACTAGTCGGTTCCATGGGCCTTTGGTGGCATGGGCCACCCATGGGCCTCGCGGGTGATGGCCCGTGGCTATTCCCGATGAGGTCCCGTGACGCGCTCATCGCCTCCTACGCCTTCCATCCAGATATGTCCAACATAATCCGACGAGATCGTTCCCAAGACTCCAAGTCTTGTCTCGATTGGTGAAGTCCTAATTACTTACGGGCAATGAACCAAAACTCAAATTTGGTCATGTCCCGTGTCAACTTCCCGCTTGGCCATTCTCCATCGGTGTGTTAATGAGTTTCATCCTCTAGTGTGACCCTTAGGTTTATGCATGTCTATAGATCAACGCAAAATCTCATTTTACTTGATCCTATATAAGTGGCAACTAAGGAGACTTAGTATTGTCTGACACTACATAACGAATCGACCCTTTGTCGATTTTAAACTTTTCGTCGTCCCTGTCATTATCATTTTATCGTTGATATCCTGATTAAGATAAATCATAGAGACGTCATCCTTATTATTCTCTATCACTGTTCCTTGATATGTGAGATGACTGAATATATGATACCCAATATCATGTGTATGGCCATGCCATTCGTTCAGTCACTCTCGATCAAGTAGCTGAGAACTGATATCTTTCCCATAGTTCTGAATTAAATAAATTTAATTATGTCATTCTATTAAAAAAAAAGTTAACAAAATTAGACATGGAAAAGAAAACAAAAAACCTTAGCTGCCCCCTCTTTTTTTTCGGTCTTTTCCCTCGTAGATGGTGGCCGTGGCTCATCCCCGATTATTTTCAGCGAAGGCCTCCTTTTCGAGTTCTCCTTTTTCTCCTGGGATTCTATTTTGTTGGCCATGGCTACTCGGTTCTTGTTCGTTCGTCACATGCCTTTTTCTTCTTTTCCAGATTCGACTTCTTCAGTCTCTTCATTGCGCCGTATTTCACGGATTAGGCTATAGAGTTCGTTGAGGCAGTCTCTTCTTGTTCGTTGTGGGAGGAGAGTTGAAGTGTTATGTGTGGGACTGCGTGTTCTTCGATGTCGTTCTTCTGATGCCGGTGCTCAAAGTCAGATGGAGGAGTACCGAGATGGTCTACGTGGTTGGATCCCAAGGAGACATGGTTATGTTTCAAGTTTTTTTCCTGTATTGTTAGGTTTTGGTTTTGATTGTGCCTTTTTTGGGGCAAATAATTGCACTTGTTGCAGCGTCGGTGTGCACTAGTTGCATTTTTTCTGCACTAGTTGCACTTTTTGGTGTGCACTTGTTTCACTTTTGGTGTGAATTAGTTTGCATCTTCTGTGCTCTAGTTGCACTTTGGTGTGGCCGTTTGTGGCACGGTTTGGTGTGCACGTTGTTGCACTTTTGACGTGCATGTTGTTTGCACGTTCTAGGGAGCCTGTGTTTGTGTTCTGTTTTTTTTATCGGCGATGTTTTATATAGCTCTCCATTGCCCAAGGTGGGCCATGAAGGAAAGATCATGTCAATACGACAAGATCAAAATTTACAACGAGATAACTTAACCCAAAACAACTAGACAGACGGACTAAAAACCAAATACCAAACAACATAAAAAAAACTGCAATCAACTCAACTTCAAAGACTCCCCCAACCTCCAACCTATTTCATCCAAAACGGCAAAGTAAAACGGATCACCAAACCATCATATTGATCTCGAACAAAAGAAACGACCTGAAAACCCAGTCGGATCCAAAATTTCTCTTTTCACGATTCTTCTATACCTCCGGACGAGCACTGTACTTACACTCATAAAATACAGACTAACCACACTTCCCAGACTACCATAACGCCACCATAAAACCAAATACTACTCGCCGTCCGCATTCCACACGAACTTCAACCTCCAATCCCCTACCGAACTTTATCAGGCGCAGCTCTCATCCGTCTCTTCTTGACTATTGTCGTTCTCCTCCTCTCCTGACATAGTTCTACCGTCGTCACTGCTCATAAGCTGCAACTCTGCATCCAGCTCATCTAGATGTTGTTGAAGCTCGTTCCCTACTAATTTGGATCGAAATCCAGCAGCGCTGCAATGAGCCCAAGCTTCAGATGCCTGTTTCCTCCCTTTCTTATTAAATTTTAGTACCGGACCAGGCCCATAAACTTCCTCTACCAAAACCTTGTCAAACACACATACTGGACTCAACTCTTTATCCTTCCACTTTCGACCCACCTTCTTCCTACCTTGGACCTTACGAAACTTCCCGTGTGATTGATTTTTCAACGAAATCCTGCAGTTCCCTTCTTGTGCCCACACTTTCTGATACAGACTGAGAAACTTCTTCACCTCCTTTCTCCCCCACTCTTGGTGAATCAACAGATTCCGTTCTGTTTTTTGTAGAGAGTCGGTAATATTATAGGCTAGGTAGTCTGGAGTCTGTAATATTTATCGGCCGCTTGTATGCTTTTAGCAGATTGAATGTATGTCACTTTGACTGATATATAAAATTGATACCTCCCGTTTTTTTCTCAATTTTTTTAACATAATTAGACAACAAAACTAACAGTGTTATGATATGAAAAGACGAGTGAATATATAAATTCAAAAAATAAATATATGTATATGTAATACTTATATATAAAATAAATGGTTAAATAACGAAACTTATTCTTAAGTATTGGTCACGAACACTACACTACCCAACGTTTCAAAGTGACAAATGTAGTACCTTAAGTATTGGTCACTCGATTTTGTTAGTAAAAATGGATGGAATATTCCATTCCGTTAGTCATATGACCTCAAGTGTCATATAATGGATGGTAAAATGACAATTTTCCCCTTAAGTATATGACCTCTGTACATTTTATAAAGAACAATAATGAGGGTATAATGGGAATGTTCCTTATAAATGTATAAAGGTAAAATAGTTAAGGAAAAACGTCATTTTACTATCTATTATATGACACTTGAGGACATATGACTAACATAATGAAATATTCCGTCAATGTTTACCAACAAAATCGTGTGACCAATACTTAAGGTACTACATTTGTCACTTTGAAACGTTGGATAGTGTAGTATTGGTGACCAATATCTAAAAATAAATTTCGATATTTAACTCTAAAGTAAATTATCACAAGAAGCTATAAACACCGTTTCCCTCTTTTCCACCCTTCCTGATCTGGATTTCTGTAACACTAGGGTCACCACATCGGATCATTGGCCGGTCTTATTGTCCTTGGCTCGTCATGTCTCCCACCGTGGTCCATGGAAATTCAGGTTCCAGTCTCAATGGATTCATGACATGGAGTGTGGCAACCTGATTCAAGGGGCTTGGGATAAAAACCCAGGGAAGCCTATTCGTGATCTTATCCATGCGGTGGGTAAGTCCCTCGATAAATGGGGTTGCCAAAATTTCCATCAGAATATCAATCATATCAAATGGTGCCAAAGGCGGATTGTGGAGCTTAATGGTCGGACAAATAGACCAGGAGTGCATCGACGGGAGGCGATTCAAATACAGTATGAACAAGCTTTAGGGGAACAGGAAGCGTTCTGGCGTCAGCGGGCTAAGCAACACTGGTTGACTGAAGGGGACCGAAATACAAAGTTCTTCCAGACAGACTGTTCGTTTCGGCGAAAGATAAACACAATTTTATCCCTGAAGAATGACAATGGGGAGTCGGTTACGTGAGACACGGGTATGTGACAGCTAATTATGGGTTACTTCAGTACTCTATTCACTTCCTCTCTCCCCGATCTGCATGGATTCCCCATAGAATCGACGACCTGTATTAACCAGAACCAGAATTAGGCTCTGCTATCCCCCTGTGAGGCGGCGGAGGTTCGATTGGCAGTGTTAAAAATGGGGCCGGAAAAATCCTCGGGTCATGATGGCCTAAACCGTCAGTTTTATCAACATTACTGGCCGATTGTGGCGGAGGAGGTGGTGAGGTTTATCCAGGAAGTGTTGACGACTCGTACTTTTGATCACACCTTGAATGATACTACAATTGTACTTATCCCGAAGAAGCCGGATCTGGATAAGGTAACTGATCTCCGTCCTATCGCCTTATGTAATGTTATTTTTCGAATCTTGTCGAAGGTATTAGCTAATTGGTTGCGGCCACTCCTTGACATATTTATCTCGGACACGCAAGGGGAATTTATCCCCGGTCGTTGTATCCAATATAACATACTGATAGCCTTTGAGGCCATACACTTTCTTCGCCAAAAGCGGTAGGGGCCGGTCGGTTTTATGGCACTCAAACTTGATATGAGTAAAGCCTATGATAGAGTTGAGTGGGACTTTCTCCTTCGTATAATGACCCGTCTGGGTTTCTCGGCGGAATGGATCGAACTGGTAGCCTGTTGTATGAAGTCCGTCCATTATACTATATCTTCTGGGGGACGTGAAACATCGAGACTGACACCTACACGGGATTTGAGGCAGGGGGATCCTCTGTCCCCATATCTGTTTCTTCTCTGCATGGAAGGCTTGTCTAGTCTGCTGCGCCAAGCTCAGACTGAGGGTCGGCTGGGGGGTGTTAGGGTCGTAAGGGGGCCCCGGAGATCTCACATATGTTCTTCGCCGACGAATGCTATATCTTTTTTCGTGCTACTCCTGAAGATGCTCAAACGGTGAAAGATATTCTGGGGTTGTTTGGTGTCCTCTCGGGTCAGGTTCTGAACTTGGAAAAATCTTCATTCCTATTTAGCAGAAAATGACTCTACCTATGAAGTAGACATGTTCTCAGATTCTCGGAATAGAGGAGACCTTAGAGGCCTCTATGTATATTGGGATTTATAATACGATCGAGAGAAACAGGAATGCAGCCATGGCTTATTTGGGAGATCGTATTATCACGAGAATTAGATCCTAGGATGGAAAGTTGTTATCCCCTGCAGGCCGGGAAGTAATGATTCAGTATGTCCTCACCTCTCTTCCAGTGTATGTAATGTCGGTATTTACTATACCCACTAAGTTAATCCATAGGATCCATGTAGCGCTGACTCGGTTCTTGGGGGGGGGGGGGGGGGGGGAGACGGGTCGCTTGATCATTTGGAGGGATTGAGACAAATTATGTCAGCCAAATGAGGCGGGGGGATTGAAATTCCGCCACTTAAGTGATGTTAATAAAGCCCTTATGGGGAAACAGGCTTGGAGTTTGGTCCACCGACCACATTCCCTGATGGCCCAGGTACTCAAAGCTCGATACTTTCCGGAGGTCAATTTTTTGGAGGCAGGTACGGTGGCGAATCAAAGTTTCATGTGGGAAAGTATTTTATCCGCTTAGGAGCTACTGCGGGGTGGGCTTCGTATAACTATTGGAGATGATCGAGACACCCTTGTGTTAGGTACGCCGTGGCTGGTAGGGCCTAACCCGGAGATCACTTCAACTGACCCTGCACTGGTGGGTGCTCGGGTTGCGGGGGTTATGGTGCCAGGGAGGCTATACTGGGATGCCCCGGATGGGGCAGGTTTTCTCGGATGATGAGCGTGATGAGATTCTTCAGGTACCACTCTCGGACCTACGGGGGAAGGATACCTGGTATTGGGCTGCTGATCGGACATGTCATTATACCATAAAGACGGGATACTCGATTCTGGCTTCCGCCCGTCATGCAGCAAGCGGCTTTGGTCACTTGGTCAGGTTTACTGTCCGTCCTCGCTCCTCCGCGTCTCCTCATATTTCTATGACGGGGGCTCATAGACACCCTTCAGGTCGCTATCAATCTTAACCGTAAATTTGTTCCTATTTCACCTATATGCGACATCTGTGGCCAAGCTCCGGAAACGATACCATTTATTCCTCGAATATGGGTTTGCGAAAACGTGTTGGGCTCAGGCGGGGGATTTAGTTCCACAGGGCCACGGGGGAACATTTGGGCAATGGTGGACTGGAGTATAGGCTGGGAGACCACGTGCTAAGGTGGCGGAGATTCTCTCAATTTTATGGGAATTCTGGAAGGCCAGGAATGAGCTTAAATAGAGAGGGATTCCCCCGGCCGCCCTTCGTGTGATATCGACTACCTTAGCTCATCTGACCGCCTAGAGGGAGGCCAAGGATGCAACCCCAAAACCAAGATGCCCCCATCGAATTGACCGGCTAAATGGGTTCGCCCACCCTCTGGTACTATTGCTATTAATGTAGATGAGGCTGTATTTCAAGACACTCGGCAGTCTGCATGGGGCATGATCGCTCGGGATTCTCGTGGATCGATTCAATTAACTGCGAATGGTCTCTCGCCGGGGACTTGGACTCCTATCATGGTCGAAGCCTGTGCTCTGGCAACAACTCTAAAAATGCACCGCTCTTTAGGCTCAACGTCATTATCCGGTTTGATGCTCAGGTACTTCTCAACATGATTTTGCACGATAATCCTCCAGTCTCCTCCCACTGGGACATTTATTCGAAACATCCGAGAACTTTTTTCACAACAACAAGGGACTACCCTTCAATTTGTTAAAAGAACAACGAAGAAGTCTTCCCACTGGCTAGCCAGGGAGGCGCGTTCTATGCCTATTTTTCCGTGCTCAGGCCCAATACCTGATGTACTCCAATATATCGTTACCTATGATTTACAATAAAAATACTGCACATTTTGCCAAAAAAAAACACCGTTTCCCGTGAACGGCTCTATTTGGGGCGTATGTACATAATATAAATATACAGCTCTATTTGGCGCGTAAATCGAACCCGTCCCATGTCTTCTGAATCAACGAGCTGTAAGTTGAAAGCCATTGGTGAACCGACAAACCCTAGCCCTGATGAAACCGCAAAGCAAACAAGTGTCGACCTTGGCAGCGGAAGCGAGGTCGTGTACGTTCCGATGTTCTTACCCTCCGATGAGGCGTGGAAATTGTTTGATTACCTCAACAAGGAAATCCCATGGACGAGACCTACGATTCGTGTCTTCGGTCGTTCTTGTCTTCAGGTATTTTTGTACCTTCTTTCTGACCTAGTTGGATGAGAACGCTCTTTAATTTACTAATGAAGCAATCTGTTGTTATCCGAGAAATGGGCAATTATATTCTCTTAGTGTTGATTATCTGAAACCTTGGTGAAGACAATTCTAGACAGACAGAAAAATGGGGGGCTTTTGGTATTATGGAACTGATTATGATATTAATATTTGTTTTTTCAATTTCCATGACATTGATTAGATTTGGAGCTTGGAGTGTTGATTTAATTGGGTAGAGTGCATTGCTGTCTCTTCTATGTACTAGTTTATACTGGTATTATCTCTTTGGTGCCAAACCTCTTATTGGCTGTTATCGTGGGTAATGCTTTGAGCTTGTAGTAGCTAATACTGTAAGTGAGTCTGTTTGTGCCAATAAGAAATCAGGGAGCCACCCTCTAAATAGTAAGGGAACTCTGTGCTACCTTGTTGGATGAGTCTCACAAACTATGTTATGTTGGTATGTTTGATTTGGAGCGAGAATTTTGCTTTCTGCATTGTGGTCTTCTAAAAGTCTTAAGTTTCTCTGCAGCCCAGAGATACATGCTATGTTGCTAACAGAGAATTGCCAGAGTTGATTTACAGTGGGTATAAACCCACTGTCTATTCATGGGATGACTATCCTCCACTCAAGGACATCTTGGATGCGGTAAGTGTCAAGGTCAAACTTTTTTATTTTTACTGCCACTAGCTAATTGTTTTCTGGTATAACTTTGGGGAGTCACAGTTTATATCTAATGTCTGCAATTATCTCCTGAAGGTCCACAAGGCTCTTCCAGGAACTACTTTCAACAGCCTACTTCTAAATAGGTATAAGGGTGGTAATGACTATGTGGGTTGGCATTCTGATGATGAGAAGCTCTATGGATCAACCCCTGAAATTGCCTCAGTTACCTTTGGATCTGAACGTGATTTTTTGTTGAAGAAGAAACCAAACAAAAAATCCAAAGGTACAGTCAATATTCTGAATCCTGAGATTCTGAAATTTTCATCCATCTTAAATGATAGATTCGCTGAGTGAACTACTTGTGTCATCATGAGTACATTTTTTTCACTGTAGTTTCTTTTCAAGTAAAATAGCAAATACAAATGTTAGTTGGCATAATTTCTGTGTTTACATTTGCATTCTGGTGAGATTGCCAGAAAGAAGATGTGATGAAGAACCTCCAAGAAAGCGATCAAAGCAGAGCAGCGGCGTTGATCAACACAAGTTTTTGCTAAAGCATGGATCGCTTATGGTGATGAGAGGATACACACAACGGGATTGGCAACACTCGGTGCCTAAGCGTGCCAAAGTAGATTCAATCCGAATCAACCTCACTTTCAGGCATGTTGTTATGGGCCGGATTGGCCGGTATGGAATCGTGTACAAGAGACGGATCCGCAGCCAAGGAGAATAAGAAAGTGGCTAGGATACAATCTAGTATTTCCTTTTATTGCTATTTCAATTGTATTAGGATTTGGGTATCTTTGGGTAGAATCAATTAGTATTAATGTTGCGTTAGGAAAGGGAAAGCTCTTTGGTATATATAAAGCATATAGGTCATATGAAAAAAGCATCGAGAATTATTATACTATTAGTTCTCCTACAAAGGTCTCAAGTTCCCTTACGAGCTTGATTGTCAACATTGGTAGAAAAAAGAACAAGGATTCGCACACGCGAACCCTTGATCTTAGTTCTTACCTCGGTCCCGTAACACGTTCGATAAGCAGGGCACCTAATAAAGTGGTATCAGAGCCTGGTTTTATGGCAGGTGAGAAGTCGGCTTCATTAGAGCAGTGGTTGGATGCGTTCATGGCTGAGCGACAAGCGAAGGACGACCAGATGAGCAAGCAGCTTCAGGAGCTCGCCTTGCTGGTGCAGTCGCTGTCCGCTCGGGTGACGCCAGTGGAGAATCAAGGGGAGAGCACGGTTCCGGGAGGACCGCCGCGCGCAGGCGCCGCCGGCGGGCAGCAACCGTCTGGAGCAGGTTCAGCGGCGGCAGGAGGGACGCAATCCCAGCCCGCGTCGGCACCGGTTGTAGCAGGATCAGGGGGGACGTTCCTCGCTTTACGCGCCTCGAATTTCCCCGCTTCGATGGGCGCTCGGACCCAACGGCTTGGTTAAACCGTTGTGAAGGTTACTTCCTTCATCAACGCATGGCCCCGGAGGAAAGGGTTATGTTTGCTGCGTTCCATCTTGAGGAGGACGCACAATTATGGTACATGAAGCTGCAGCAGGATTACCCCGGCATGCACTGACCGGAATTTAAGGGATTCTGTAACACCCGATTTGGCTCCATTTTGGCGAGTAACCGACTTGGGGAGTTAGCCAAATTGAAACAAGTCGGCACGGTGGACGAGTATGCGACGAGTTTTGAGCGTTTGGTCGCTCAGGTGCCGGCTTTGAAACCTGATCAGGAGCTGGCTCTTTTCCTGAGTGGGTTACGGGGCACTCTGGCTATCGATGTGGAGATTCAGCAGCCTCGTGACCTAAACACGGCTATGGGGCTCGCTAAGCTCTACGAGAGGAGGGCTCAGAAGAGTCGGTTGTTTCCTCAGTTGCGGTCCGCCGCCAACAACCTGTAAATTTGGCTACGAGGCCGTTTGTCAAGCGCATTTCCAAGGAGGAGAAGCAGGATCGCATCTCCAAGGGGCTCTGTTGTAATTGTGATGAGGCTTACAGCGTGAGTCATCGTTGTAAGAAGCTATTCTATTTGGAGCTGATTGAGGACGACAATGACGACCTGGATCCAGTTTTTGAGGAAGACAACCCGTCCATCTCGCTCCATGCTATGATCGGCATGGTAGCCCCACGCACCATGAGGGTGCAGGCGACCCTCGGAGGCAGCCCCCTGCTGATCTTGATTGATTCGAGTTCGACCCACAGTTTCGTGGATGAGGGTTTTGCGCGTAAGGTTGGCATTCAGGTACAAGGGCGGACGGGATTGCGTGTTCTCGTGGCTAACGGGGAAAGTGTAGCTAGCCCGGGCATATGTCAGCCCGCCCCTATTACGGTGGGTTCGAATGTGTTTCATTTTGACTTATTTGTCTTACCGTTGTGTGGGTTCACTGCTGTCCTAGGTGTTAATTGGCTCCGCACGTTGGGCGACATCCTTTGGAACTTTGATCACATGACTATGAAGTTCTCTATATCGGGCCGACCTATTATTCTACGGGGCATTGACCCGGCAGCGGAGAGGCCAGTATTCACAGCACTTATTGGAAGCAGGTCGCAGACACAACAATGTGCAGCATTGCTAGGGGACTTTCCAGATCTGTTTGCAGAGCCTAGAGGCCTCCCGCCCCAACGCTCGGCCGAACATCACATCCACTTGTTACCTGGCTCGCGTCCGGTGGTGGTCCGCCCCTATCGCTACCCGCACCGCCAGAAGGACGAAATCGAGAAGCAATGCCGTGATATGCTGGCACAGGGAATTATTAGGCCGAGCAAATCCCCGTTCTCCTCACCAGTTTTGTTGGTACCCAAGGCCGATCAGTCGTGGCGGATGTGTGTGGATTACAGGGCACTTAATGCTCGGACGGTTAAGGATAAATTTCCTATTCCGGTAATTGACGAGCTGCAGGACGAGTTACATGGGGCGCGGTTCTTCTCTAAGTTGGACCTGCGCTCAAGATATCATCAGGTTCGCATGCATCTGGCGGATGTTCAGAAGACAGCGTTTCGGACGCACCACGAGCATTTCGAGTTTCTGGTCATGCCTTTCGGTCTAACGAATGCTCCTTCGACCTTTCAGGCGCTAATGAACGATATCTTCGCCCCATATCTGCGCCGTTTTGTACTGGTCTTTTTTGATGACATTCTAATTTATAGCCCCTCGTGGTCCGAGCACCTCCATCATTTACGGGTAATTCTATCCTTGCTGCAGTCCAATTCTTTATTTCTGAAGCGTAGCAAGTGTCTGTTTGCTCAGGAACAGGTGGCTTATTTGGGATTTCTAATCTCGGGAAGTGGGGTAGAAGCTGACCTGGCCAAGGTTTCGGCCATGACAGAGTGGCCAACTCCGTCAACGCCCAAGGCTCTCCGCGGTTTTTTGGGGCTGACGGGCTATTACCGAAAGTTCGTCCAAGGGTACGGCCTCCTTGCCGCACCATTGACTCGCTTACTGAAAAAGAACGCTTTCACATGGGATGACGAGGCGGAGAGTGCATTTTTGGCCTTGAAAACTGCAATGACCACCACTCCGGTGCTTGCTTTGCCGGATTTTGAGGTCGAATTCACAGTTGATTGTGATGCTTGTGACTCGAGAATTGGGGCGGTCCTTCATCAAGGGGGTCGGCCTATTGCATTTTTCAGCAAGCCTTTTGCTGCACGCCACTTCAAGTTGGCCGCGTATGAAAAGGAGCTCATTGGGTTGGCCCAGGCCGTTCGACATTGGCGGGCGTACTTATGGGGGCGGGAATTCTTGATTCGGACCGACCACTTTGCTCTGAAGTACCTGTTAGAGCAGCGAGTGGCAACTTCTCCACAGCAGAGGTGGCTGTCCAAGTTAATGGGGTTCGACTTTAGGGTCGAATATCGGGATGGTAGAGATAATATTGTGGCTGATGCCCTGTCACGAAGGGATGAGGAGTTGGGGGTTTTATGTGCCTTGTCTGCACGGGTGGTGTCTCTATGGACGAAAGTGGCGGTGGAGACTCAACGATCGCCCAGCTGCCAGCAGATCGTGGCCGACATCACAGCGGGCAAGTTGTCCGACCAATAGGAGGTACGTGATGGTATTATTTTTTACGAGTCACGGGCTTGGCTGCCGGCGGACTCCCCCTTAATTCCGGTTATTTTGGCCACGATCCACAATGCACATCATGAGGGTTATCAGAAGACATTGGTTCGGGTTTCGGCCGATTTCTTTTGGCCAAGGATGAAGGCTTCGGTTCAGTCCTTTGTGCGAGCTTGTGACGTTTGTCAGCGCCACAAGGCCGATACCCTGAAGCCCGCGGGCTTGCTCCAGCCTCTACCAATCCCTTCTCAGGTATGGGCCGACAATAGTATGGATTTTATTGATGCTTTGCCTGTGTCAGGCGGGAAGACGGTGCTCTTTGTGGTGGTTGACAGGTTATCTAAGTATGGACATTTTATGGCCCTCTCTCACCCGTATATTGCGGCTTCGGTGGCCCGGGTGTTCTTCGATACCGTGGTTCGGTTACACGGGGTTCCGGAGACTATTGTTAGTGACAGGGACAAGGCATTTACTAGTGCTTTCTGGCAGGAGTTGTTTCGCTTGAGCGGATCGTCTCTCCACATGAGCTCAGCCTATCATCCGCAGAGTGACAGATAGACGGAAGTGGTCAACAGGACACTCCAAATGTACGTGCGCTGTTTCGTGGCTGACCACCCCAAGCTTTGGTCTCGTTGGGTGGCGTGGGCCGAGTACTGCTACAACACGAGTTACCACTCGGTGATCCGCACTTCCCCCTTTGAGGTGGTTTACGGACGGGCCCCCCCACGACTATTGAATTATACGCCAGGGGCAGCTCGTTTGGAGGCGGTTGATCGAGAGCTTACTGAGCGTGACGAAGCATTGGCTGGCCTTCGAAGGCAATTATTGCGCGCTCAGCAGGCTATGAAGGCTAATTATGACCGGAAGCATCGTGAGGTCTCGTTCCAGGTTGGGGAGTTGGTTTTGTTGAAACTCCAGCCATACCGTCAGAAGTCTGTGGCTGCCCGTAGCGGGCGGAAGTTAAGCCCACGTTTCTACGAGCCATTTCAGGTCCTACAGAGGATTGGGGAGGTCGCTTACAAGCTGGACTTGCCGGCGGATGCTCGGATTCACCCCGTTTTCCATGTTTCATGCCTCAGAAAGTTCGTGGGTGACGTCTCGGGGTCGCCGCAACTTCCCCCGCCGGAGTCCTTGGTGGCACCCCCGACTCCGGTTGCCATTTTGGACGTTCGTACCCGCGCAGATCGGGCTGAAGTTTTGGTGCACTGGGCTCACAAGTCCCTGTCCGAAGCCTCTTGGGAGTTGGTGGATGATTTGGTGGCCTGTCATCCTTCTTTTGCGCTTGAGGTCAAGCGCAGACTGAATGGGGGGAGTGATGTTATGGCCGGATAGGCTGGTATGGAATCGTGTACAAGAGACGGATCCACAGCCAAGGAGAATCAGAAAGTGGCTAGGATACAATCTAGTATTTCCTTTAATTGCTATTTCAATTGTATTAGGATTTGGGTATCTTTGGGTAGAATCAATTAGCATTAATGTTGCGTTAGGAAAGGGAAAACTCTTTGGTATATATAAACCAAAGAGGTCATATGAATAAAGCATCGACAATTATAATACTATTAGTTCTCCTACAAAGGTCTCAAGTTCCCTTACGAGCTTGATTGTCAACATTGGTAGAAAGAAGAACAAGGATTCGCACACGCGAACTCTTGATCTTAGTTCTTACCTCGGTCCCGTAACACGTACGATAAGCAGGGCACCTAACACATGTTTTGTGATGAGTTATGGGATTCAAGGAGCTTGCATAAGATTATGTGGCTTATCCTTGTATTTCTGTTATAGAGGAGGGATTGCTTAGGTACATTTGCACAAAGATAAAAGCTTTTGGGACATAAGTTGAAGAGAATGACCCCGAAATTGCACTTGTGATTTTATTTATCATAATGCACTTTTAATGATGTTTATTTAGTTTCATCCAAAGTTGATTGATCCGAGGATTACTCAGCTTGTTTTGTTACAGGACTTGCAAAACAAAATATTCCCTTGACGCTTCCATGGCATCGTCCATTCGATTAAGGCTTGAGGTGCTTTATCTTACCCTGTCTTTAAATCTGTACATGACCTGTAAGAAAAAAGATTGCAACTTTATTTCAAACTCTGTGATCATAGAGTTCATCTTCCTTGCTGTGTTAATCACTGAAATTTTTGCAGACCCATGAAGCATACTTGGGTTCTGATGCTTAGATATGACCTAAAATTGATTATGTCCTTATAGATCATATTCATAGAATGATACAAATATTTCTACACAGCTCCTTTCCTTGGATGAATCACTGCAGACTTCGCATGCATGGTGGTCTAATACATAGCCACTGAGCAAGCCAATAGGGCAAACATAATTGACCAGTATATTTCTGAGGTTGGCATTCTGCCCTTGTCCCTCCGAAAAAAGAGCCCTTTGTATACTGGTAGATTGAGAAGAACCAACAATCCTGATAGGAGGATTTGCAATGCAAGAGAGTCTATAACTGTAATTTGCTTGTCCATAATCACCCTCCTCACTCCCTCAAAGAAAGTGAACACATTGAGCATTGCAAGTGTAGCTATAATGGTGAACATAGGTGAAGTCGTACCAAACTCCATTATCTCTTGCTCGTACCTCTCAGACACATCCTCGTCAGCCACCTTCGATGTGATGACAAAGGCTGACTTTGTACATCCCAGTAGCTTCAGGATATTGTCTATGAAGGCAAAGAAGTAAGCTGTTGTTCTTCTAAACACCCACATCCTCTGATCATTCCACCAACCTTGGATTGTCCCATCGCTCCATAGAAACTCATGGAGGTTATATGCAGAGCTGGCAAGGAACACATATGCATAGGGTAGGATCCAAGGGCTTGATAGCTGGTAGAAATTGATTCAATTTTCTCAGGAGTTAGCAACATGATGCTGAGGTAGAGAAATGTGGGATTTGTAAGTTACTGAGAGGGTCATACCTTAGGAAACAAGGGGACACCTTTGAGCAGGCAAAGGGAGGGGACAACAACATAGTAGAGTGTAGCCAAGCAGTTTGGAGCCCATAGAAAGTAGACGCAGTAGGTGAGTTGAAGTCGAAGAGGTATTTTGTTGCGCCCGTACAGTAAGGGGCAATACCTTGAAACAAAGATCTGGAAATCACAGTCAGACCATCTTTTGTGCTGTACTAGTGCCTGTAACAATGTTGTCGGAGCAAGTCCTGTGAAGCCTGGTCTCTCTGGGTTGAGGTACATGGATCTCCAACCTCTGCACTGTATGGCCAGTCCTGTGATCATATCTTCCACTGGACAGCCATACTTCAATCCCATCTGCACACCAAGAAATATATTAACTTGCGAGTGACTGCGTTAGTGTTTGTGAGAGAGAAATCGAGAGACACCTCCTTTCCCCATTGACTGTTGACTTCATAGGTGCAACTTGCTAGAACTTTGCAGGTATCTTCCAATGCATTTAAACTCAGTTGTGCATAATGTCTATCACTTTTCCTATGCCAATCTGCCTCATATTTTTTACTGTACTTGTGGCCAGAAAGAGCATCTCTCCTGTGGAAACAACCAGAGCCTATGTAGGCAGGTCCTCCATTGCCATCAAATCCAGCCAACTCCACCTGGATCATAACATCTGTAAGCAAGGTTGTAAATGGCGCTAGGCGCTAGTCGGGCGGTGAGGACCCCTAGGCGTTAGGCGGGGACTAGTCGGGGCCTAGGCGAGACCTAGGCGGATTTAACTTTTTAATATTTTTAATTATTAATTAATATATATTACACAAATATAATCAAAAATTCAAAATAAACTATATTTGTATGATATAAAAAAAACATAAAATATCAAATTACAAAATACTAACCAAATAATGCTCTCATTTTGATTTTACTATTTATTTCAATAGAAATATAAATTATAATGATGAACCACCAAAGAGGGACACATGTCATATTCTTTTTATCAAAAAATTCAACACCATCACAAACATATCGTCCCTCTCACCTTTTCATATCTTTTTCAAATGTCCAACTTCACAAACTAGAGTCCCAAATTTTCGACTAATCGGGTGGGACGGCGAGTCGGATAGTTTTTAGATTTCGGGGCCTAGGCGAGGCGGCGAGTCGGGCGTTCTTATAGATTTTGGGGCCTAGGCGGACTAGACAGGGACTTTTACAACCATGTCTGTAAGTCATGAGTTGATTGAAAAATGATGTTTAATTTGAATCTTGGTCGTAATAGAGTACAGAGTACCTCATTTAAAACCCTCAAGGAACTGCTGTAGAGGTCATTCTTGGTAAGGTTATGGAACTTCTGTGGAAACTGTACATAAGCAAGATCATGGTTCTCTGCATCCATGAAGAAGCAGAGAGCATCTCTCACTGACTGTGAGTTGTTGGAGTACATGTCACAGTCCACATTTAGAATAATAGGACTATTACTTATCCTTCCTGATACCCGTATCTAATCATCCAGAAACAAAAATGATGAGCATGCTTACTAAAGCTAGAGAGATTATAGCTAATCTATTTACACTATGCTGGGTCTTTACCAGTGCATTCATGGCTCCGGCTTTGAAATTATGGTGATATTCAGGCCTCTTCTCACGTGCTAAGTACACCAGAGTTGGTAGCTGACGTCCTTGAATGTCTACAGCTTCAGGGTCTCTCCCATCAATAAGTATCTACGAATTTTAGTTGTATTAACCTCATCATAATCTTAGAGACATGTAATGAGGTATAGCAAGTAATGAAAAGGAAGTACATGAAGAATAGAGTGATGATCACGAGGACTTGATACGAAGTTCCACTCTTGAAATCCCTAGTGTTGTTTGCAAATTTCTTCTGAAGTAATGCCCAGTTTGGTTGCAGATTCAATTCTGTTCTTCATCTCTTCATATAGTTTCTGCATAATCATAGCCTAGGAATTATGATTGGTTTGGTGTACTTAATTGGTCATGTACTTACATTGGACCAAAACCATTTCAGGCAATTATTTTCTTTCATGTTGGTTTTCTTGCTGACTTTCACATCATTGAATCTTATTACGGTCGAAAATTATATTATTTTAAATATCAAATTTGAATAAAAAAATTGTGTGGAATTTGATCCAAATATCTAAGTTATTTGTATGGCTATAAAACGTGATATAAAATTTTAAATAAAATAAAAACAGTCTAAGAGACGTGGGGTTTCCCCTCTCATCTACCTCCTCCAGCCGTCATTTCCGATGCTAGCCATGGTGTCGGCTCGTCTTCTTCATCTTCTTCCTTGAATCTAAGGCCCGACAATCCAAAGGTCGGCATCCTGCAACCCGGAGTGGCCGAGCATGGGGCCGCTTCTTCTATGTGAAGAGAGAAGCCCGCTCCTCTCGAGTCCTTCTTGCGTGGTGCGCCGCCGCCCTGCCCCAGGACTCCATCCCATCCAAGCCAGTCGGAAAGCATGGAGCACACATGCTCGTTGCCTCCAGATGGACGTCTTCGTCGCGGCCGACACATGCAACCTGACCTCTCCATCAGGGAAGCCAGTTTTAGATCCGAGACAAACACCCGGAGTCGGGGATTTACCTCTGTCCTCAGGTGCAACTACAAGCACCCCACGTCAGGCCAGGCCCACCGCTACCGACCACACTGTCCTCGTCGAGATCTCGAGGTCCTCTAGAGGCCATTTCTTAGCAGATGGGGGTGTCCTTGGATGACGAAAAGGATGAGGATGTCGTGGTCATGGTCCTGAAAGAAACAGTCCCGACCATATCCAATGATCGCTACCGGTTGTCTTTGGTGGGCAAGATTGTGGTTGGGATCTGTTGCAACCCCAAAATCCGTGGTGGGGTCATGGTTAAATGGTGGCAGGTCACCGGTGTGGAGGCCGAGGTGTTATCCAAGGAGGTTGTCTCGTTCAGATTCCCTACGTATACAGTACTCAACCGGGTCCAACACAAAGACCCTTGGTTGTTCAACAATATTCGTTGATACTGCTTCCTTTTGTATTGTGCATGCAATCTGACACGATTCCTTTTCGGTATATGGAGATTGGCGTCCGAGCTTTTAATGTTTCGGGGGATGCCCGAAATGATCCTATCAGGTCCCTGCTGGTGAATGCTTTGGGAACGGAAGTGACGAAGGCCCCAATACCTACCCCAAAACCATATTATGATTTCTTATGGTTCAAAGTCAGTCTGAATGTGAACAAGACGATTAGACAACAGATCTGACTACAATTCCTGAGGCATCACTACTCAATCACGGCCGGCCTCATGTATGAACGGCTCCTGGGTTTCTTAACTCGATGTGGACGGATTACACATAGGATTCAAGCATGCCAGACCCGTACGTATCCAGGGGGTTGGCCGAGATGAAGTCTGTTTCAACGATTCAATCCGGGCCAGATAGGAGTGGACACAGATCGCCTGCTTTAGACTCATTGGGGGAGCCACTACATCATCCAGGATCTCAAGTGGAGGATTTACTCACCTCTGTCACTTTGGAGTCGGAGGGGTATGACATACCATAGGGACGGAAGCTTCCCCGACCGCCGGGTTTTCCTACATTACAGGCTGAGGGAAGGAAAGTCATACCAGAATTCGGTGACTTGGCTAAGGAGGGTCCGGAGGGGACACCTCTAATTTTTCAAGGGGTGCATCCAGGATTGCATGGGGTCAGTTGCGATCACAAAGATCGGTGACTTAGCTAACATGAGCCAGAAAACTGATCGAAGGGATGAGGAGGGATAATCAGTTATGCTAGTGAGGTCCCCACACAATTACTGTTGCCTACCCAGAAGGCCCCCCAACTAATGATGGAAGTTTCTGCGCAGGATGAGAAAAAAAAGGAGCCTCGAAAAACTAGAGTTGGAGTAAGCCCTAAGTGAATGAAGATGTTGAAAACCAGGAGCAGGAACAAGACGGGGCATGTGTACAATCGAGTCTCACAATTGAAGAGGGCCATGAAGTATGTGACCACCCCATCTGCCCGCTATAAGTTGGTGGACGAGGATGAGGCTGAGGCTGAGGAGGGTCTGGATATGGCGCATGCTGCAAAACAGCCACGTTAGGCCCCATAAGACTGTTTGGAGGTCGTGGGGTAGAGGGTTAGTGTCCTACGGAAGACTCAGACAATATTTTGTTCCTAAGACTTTTAGTCCTATTTGTATAGTTTGGCTTACACTAGTAATACAATTCCTCGTCGATCGTTTCAATAAAATAAAATCTGATTATATATACATGAGTAGGGGTGCTCAACGGGCGGGTATCCGGCCCGGTGGCCCATTACCCGGACCCACCCGGTTCAGGCCGGAATGGGCTGAAGCCTACCGGACCCGGATCCGGTCGTGTGCGGGTGGTTCCGGTTTTTGAGGCGGGGCGGGCGGGTGGGTCAACCGGTACCTATCGGGTCTGATCTGTTATGTTTTTGATGTGCCGAAACAGTGGCCCAATGGCATTTTTTCTTCAAATCTCTTACCCAAATGAGCTATGTATTGCGTAGGGGTGCTCAAATTTAAACGGAACTCGGCCGGTTTTCGGTGTGCACATGGTGATACCGGCAATATCGGGTTCGGTTGTCGGTAGGAGTTATTTTTCCGGTGGTCATAATCGGACCCGGTAGCATTAGTATATTAGATTTATAACTTGGCCATCGACTACGGCTTTCACCCCAACTCTCTGCATTTTCAAAACTCACACCATAAACAAGAACTTGAAGAAGAAGAAGAAGAAGAAGAAGAAGAAGAAGAAGAAGAAGAAGAAGAAGAAGAAGAAAAGAAGTTAATTTAGATTGGGAGAGAAGTTGGGTTATAGAATGCCACAAAAATATAGTGGGTATTTAATGTAGTGAGGTGATTAGTTGCATGCCAGCCAATAACTCAAGTGTAAAAGTTAAATAAAAATATTAAAATATATTAATAAATAAATTACATTTCCATATCCCAATAAGATAAATTTATGATGTATTTTTATATTCTTATTCTAATTAGGATTGATGTGATAACGTTTCAAAAAAAAGAAGATTGATGTGATACATGTATTTATATTAATAAAATAATAATATCATCGGTAAAAAAAATGTTTGTATGGGGTGAAGAGACATTAAGTTTATTTTACCCATTCACCTTCCCAATACACTGAACCATTATATCTTTCTACAATTTTTCTTTAACCCTCTGTTTTCTCATTTCTTAAACAGTTAAACACTTTTCTTCATTTTCTCATTGTATGATTGCAGATTCATGCTACTCTTGGAGTTCTTCATCCATTTTCTGTGTAACAAATGATTTTTGAAACATATACATGCCGACCGGGTGGGCGGGTAATAACTGGCATAACTATTCCAATTTCGTTAACCCACCCGCAACCAATCGGTATACTCACTCTCCTACCGGCACCCACACCGGAATCCGGCGGTAAATACGCCGGCGGGTCCGGGTCCGGCCGGTTCCGGGCGGGTCACCGGATTCCGGGTAGTTTTGAGCACCCCTATACATGAGTATGTGAGAAGTCTTTTAAAATAAAAATATAATGAAACATAAAATAAAAATGTTAGGTTACAGAATCAAAACTGTTTCATGTTGAAGTAAACACGTGTCTCAATAAAACCTGATTTTACAAAAGGCTGTGTATGGTAGCAAAAAGCTACTACCTTAGTGGCGAGCCAATCCTCGTCGTCCGTAGAATTTCTTGTCGGGTCTCCAAAATAAGCTCCCGGAGAAGTCGGCTCCGCTCCAAACTTGCTACAAAACGGGAGCCACGTGGTGGCGAATCTAGAAGCTTCCAAGATGGCGTAGAACGTCAAGTGGGAGCAGCCGTCGTCGGACAGATAAACGCTCAGCTTGTCCGGCGGGTAGTCGTAGGCCATGACCGACAGAACAGTATCCACCACCATGCTCGGCGGCTCTATGGTGGGGTCCGCAGTGCACACGAAGACGTCAACCCCCGTCAGGGCCTCGTCGGCACACGGGCCTCCACCGGACCACCAGTAAAGACCGTACCACAGCTCCGACAAGAATATCCCGGCCCACACAAAGCTGCTTCCTCTCGGGAAGTAGGTGATTCTGTGTGCAAAAATGAAGCACACGGCCACTGAAATTGACATTACGTAGAATTGGAACAGGAACCGCCGCTTTGGCGCCGACGTTTCTAAAAGAGGAAGATCCATGAATGGCTTTTGTGTGTGGCTACCAAGAGATGGAAATGAAGATGACGAAACACGGCAATGGAGTGTCTGTCTGCAGGTTGCTATATTACACAGAATAAAGATGATTGATGTTTCCAAAAAGAGTAGATAGATAATTAAAAGGTGGGACCAAATTATAAATTTTCATTTTCTTACTTTTTTTTGTTGAGAAGAACATGTAATATTATTACTGGAAAAACAGATAGTTTGACGAGTACAAAATTGTATTTATCTTACAGGATAGAACTCAACTAAATAAAAAAAGCAATAAAAAAAAGTAAAAGTTGCTCGATGCTTAGGGGCGGTTGAAGGGGGATATCTGCGGTAGCATCCAACGGAACCTTGGATACCGATACATCATGCTTCTACCAAATGACACTGCCGAGCCAGCCAAGTGAGAGAGGAATACTGGTGGACTGCAATCTCCCCCGGTGAGTCAGCGTGCGTCGTCCTCCCTTGACTGATAATGTTAGAGATCCTGAACGCGAGAATGCTGACACCGGACTGGTAGGGGAGACAGATAACGACTGTCGATGGTACCCTCGCCATCTGTTCGCCAGGAAGGGGTCACAGTCGACCACCCCCTTCTTGGGCCTCCTCGGACTCATTCCTAGAGGCGGGGGTGCTTGCGCCCCCCGTCGTTGCTGCATTTGAGCCTCCATCTGATGCCGTTGAACCTTCCGATTCCTCCGACTCCTCCTCTCGGCCTTGTCCCCCTAGGTATTCGACCGTCGCTAATTTTCCTAGTCCCCTGCAATTCCAGGACAAGAAACACATACTTGACGTGAACCTCTGGAAACCTCGGAACACACCCGCAACTCTGCCTCCGATACAGAAGTTCCTGTCCAACCCCCCAAAACCGCAAACCACTCTTCTCCGATTGGACCAGTCGGTCCAGACGGCAACCTCAGACCTCTCTTCTCCGATTGGATCAGGCGACCCAACAAGCCCGCCCCCGTCTCCCCATATCCGATCACTACCGGACGTACCCGGGTTCACCACCAACCACGTCGCAGACGGGCCTCGCCGGTCGTGGCGAACCTCGCCGGTCGTGGGGTAACACGGGATAAACTCCCGAAACAACGTGACTCCAACCGTCGCCGATATCCAGTCACACTCGCCGGCCCGCGCGTTCACTCCACCATCCCTAAGCATGAATGCTGCTGCAAAACAGAGAAACAAAGCCATGGCCTTGAGTATGGCCATGGCCACAACTATCTGCTCCGTGCGCCGCTAGAGAGCAAACCCTTTCATTTTCTTACCTCATATAGTCACGTTATTATATTTTTTTTATCATGAACGTTAGATTTTTATTAATTGTTTAATAGAACACATATTAAGACGGGAGGAAGTTGGTCTCCCGGTCTAGTAAGAACAAGCATAGAAGAGGACAGTCTGGCTAACTAGTGAGCAGTCTTATTCGTACGAGTTTTGAATCCTCAATTTGAGAGAGTATTGATTGAATGTATTGGATGACGTTGTCTACCGGGGAGAGGGGGACGGTAGCCAATTTGCTGAGACTAATCACATTGAGAGCGTCCGTGCGGATGATAATCCGCGACCATTTACGGACTTGTGCTAGCCCTAGTGTCATGGCAATCATAAAAGCTTAGATGAGGTTCGGGTCCCTGGCTCCACTGATTGTGCCATTGTTTGTTTCAATTACTTCCCCTGTGTCAGATCGACAGCACGGTCCAATTGAGTTTCAATTCTACCAGCAGGTTGGCGTCAAGACCATGTGAAAAGGAGACCTTCCATGGGCATATCCGTCACTCCTATGTCCTCCATCAATTCTTGGAAGTCCAAAATCAGACCTTAGAAGTAGGATTTTCCTCCTCGAGTTTCCTCTTTGTGTCAGAATGATGTTGAAATCACCCATAAAGATCCATCTTCGCCTATCCTATCGAGCTAAATGATGTAGCTTTGTCCACATTTGATTTTTTTGGGATAAGCGCAAAATTAATATTGAGAGGTCAATCTCTAAGAAGGAGATAGCCAAAAAAACCACGATTACAAAATCTCCGCAAAGGAGCAAACATGGAATGAATCCCCGAAAAGAAAGAGCCAGAACAAGGCCAAAACACTAACATCCAAAACAACCAACCATCACAGACCAGCAACCAAGGCCTACACTTCCTCATACCACTCGCAATCAGAAGTATGGATCGGATCGCTGTAAGCCTTATCTTGCTACCGATAAGACTTGAGGGCTTGAGTCTTAGACCTGATATTATGAGTACGAAGGACGTCCGGAAGAGATACCGAATTGGATTTAGACCGTCCCTTATAGGCCTTAGTCTTGAGAGCTGCCTCCATCCACCCGTCGAAAGACTGCAACTGGTCTAACACTCCCTGAGGCACATTTTGAAGGTCCTTAACTGAAATCTTCACACCGTAGGCAACGATGTCCTCAGCTCCCCTTTGTACCTCCGAATGAGATTTGGGTTTATTAGTATAATAGTCCAAAAATGCTTAAGAACCCGACTCAAACGTTTTACAGGTTTGAGGAGGGCATTCTTCCACGGACCGACAGGGTCCCCGGAAGAACCACCCTGCTCTAAAGACTGACCCGACCCAACAACATCAGGCACAACGGATGTTAGCTCAGCCAACCCTCCAACCTTGGGACGACCTGGTCCACCTAACAAAGCCTCTTGCAATTCCCATGGAGCCTCAACCAATGTTGGGCTTACGGCTCAAACACCTTGCTCCCTAACGAGAGGATCACGCGCAGACTGTACGTTTTCCACAATAATACCAACATCCGAACCATTATACTCAACCCCATTTGTTGTAGGCTCAGTGGTCCCAATACGCTAAACTGACGAACTCGGAGAAACAGAAGCAACTACAGCGGAATCACATGGATCAATTTGATTATCCTCCAAAATTTTCGCAACTCCCAGATCGATCAAATCAATAGGGTTAAGAGATTAAAAATTTGAAATAAGATTTCTACGCTCACCGGATGGAGACGATGAGGAGATTGTTCCTGCAATCTCCGGTGGAAGACATGAAACTCCCTAGACAGGAACCCGATTGCCGAAAATTGTCATCGACAAATACATCTAAGCCACGGGCAAGGGTACGCTCACACGAGAGTTGATCACCCGTCATTAGTGGACCAACATCCATGCTCTGCTTTGAATTCAAGCTACTTTTCCGACGAAGTCGAGCCAAAGCTACGAACAAAATATGACCGTTGATTTTGTAACCATTCAAGCTATCCACTTCTTGAGACGTTGTTGAGTTAGTCATGAAGGCGACGAAACCAAAATATCGACATCCCCTGCTAGACCTACGAGGAGCTGAGCAAGAATGAATCACACCAAACGACCCAAAAACGTTCCTCACCCAATCCTCCGATGTCTCGAAAAAAATTGCTAACGAAAATTTGGTTGGGTATTATGTCGTTACAGAAAACAGAAGATGAAACTCTGTTTTTGTTACCATCACGTAAGTGAACCTTACTGGTGCTGGTTACAACCAAGAGTTTCTCCCCAACACCAATGGACGTCGTCGAGGGCTCCCGAACGCGAATATCATCAACTTCATCCTTCTTAGCGTCAAGACCTGACTTCATAACCTCCGGACCGAACTTCAACTCACCAGGCCGTGACGAACCAAGCCAAACATGGGCATGGGTAGACGCAACACCACCCAGATTAGAACGAAACTCACCGGATCTACTCGCCATAACTAGTTTTGTAATCGGATCCCGACCCTTCTTGGCTGTGGTAGATCGAGGAATAGAGTCATACTTCTTCTCCTTAGCTCCTTTGCTTGTTTTATTAAATAGGGAAACGATATGACAATACGTATCGTAGCTCGATAACAAAACCGAATAGAAAGATGAAAAAGAGGCAGGGGTTTGATGCTTCATGAGAACAAAAAATGACCAAGTAAATGTACATTTGTCAAGAAAACTGTTCCTTTAGGGGCTTTGTCCATATTTGATGACGTTCGTTCCGGTTTGGTCCACGGTAAATGCCCGTAAAACAAAATGGTCATGTCCCGGAATGGTGATCATTGCATCAATGTATCTTTGTTCCTCGTCCCGTATGTCCACCTAGACGTCCGGTCCCCAGAAGAGCGCCAAGCCTCCCTTGTGTCCCATAAGAGGTAGAACCCAAAATCTGTCTCGGAACCCTAGATTTCTCTTGAGGATAGCCGTCTCCGGGGTCGTCTACATAGTTTCCGTCAAAAATAAAATGTGCAAACTATGGGTGGCAATGAGTAGTTTTAAGTGTTTTCGGTGAGGATTAGTTGCAACGCCTTGGCAATCCCAAGCTAGGCTATTCACCAATGGTTTATGTAGGGGGCGGGGGACTTGATTGGTGGGAGAGACGGATAGTGTGGTAGATGATAAATTGCCCGTCCTAGTAGGTTGGGTATTGGGGCTGCTTTTCAAGGACCCCTCCATTCTTTATGTTAGATATAAAGGAAAATATATTCTGATTTTGAAAGACGGGCCTCTTGTAATGAATAAATGGAATGATTATCTTGTAAAGTTATGGTAATGTCATTTTTATGTATGGTCTCAACTATGACGGGCCAAATTATTCCAACATTCCCTTCACTTTATGGGTTATATTATACGACCAATGGTCTTGGTGATACGGAGTCGAGTATTAGAAAATTCATTTTTAATAGAGAGTGCTATAATTAAGGTCGAAACAATAATTTCAATTCTTTCTCTAATTAGATCATTGGCTAAAGAAAAGTTTTGTAACCCGTTAGGACAGCCCATTAGTAAGCCACCTTGGGTCGACTCATCTGATTCTGATATTATTGACCGATTTGTGCGTATGTGCATAAATCTTTCTCATTATCATAGTGGGTCTTCAAAAAAAAGTTTGTATTGACTAAAATATATATTTCGATATTCTTGTGTTAAAACTTTGGCTCGTAAACACAAAAGTACTGTACGTGCTTTTTTGAAAAAAATTAGATTCAACATTAGTGGAAGAGTTTATTAATGAGGAAGAACATGTCCTTTCCTTGATCTTCTCAAGACCCCCTTCCCATTGGCGAAGGATATCGTCGTGAGATATGTCACCCGAGGAGGGGTGGTGTCGGCGGGACATACGTCGTATGTGTCTGCTCGATTGCCGGTCTCCTTTACAAGTGAGGGGGTCTCCTTAATAGATTCCTCGAATCATGGATTCGATAAGGTATTCTTCCTATGTTGATCGGGTAACTCAGTGCTTCCCCCGTTAATTAAAGGTAGACAAGGACATATCCCATCAGAAATGGTGGGTGGTACTGATTCGGGACAAAGGGTACATCTAAATTAGGATGCAAGAGAGAGATAGGGGTTATCTCTTGAGTGATTTCGAGTCGATGATGATTGATCTTGGTTGGTCGCGTCTGCCAGAGTCGTTCCAACGGCACGAGGGGTGGTGGAATTCGATTGATGGTCTCATGCTGTGGGGTGGACATTCTTGGGGATCAATCGTATCGTGGCGACAAGAGATCCGCTTGGGCAGAGTTCCGGGACATAGCTCCTGATGTTCGACGACGGTGGCACCTGGGGAGGATGACATCGTTCGTCGTGGAAGGGTCTACGTCATCGATAGTTGACGACGGAGGGCTTGTGGGAGTCCTAGGTACAACTTCCATGCAGTAAGCTCAGGACGCAACAAGGTCAACGATGGCGGAATCGACAGAAAAAGCGAGCGAAAATAAAAAAAAAGCGAGAAAATCATACGAAGCAGTTTTTTCTATTATAATTATTTCTAGTTATTTCTTACTTTACAATAAAAATAAGGTAGTTGTCATTTTTGGATTTGAAAAATGACAACTTTCCATAAGTGATGTGATTCATGAGTGGTTGTCAAAACTTAAAAGGTAGGACCAACCTACCTGCGGAAACTTAACTTCAGGAATCTCATTTTTATTTTTAAAATTGCAGGTCAAATAGAATTCTACCATTCAAATCACATGTGGATAACAACTAACAAGTTCAAAAAATTTAATAACGACAAAAAGTTAACAATATACGTGATTTGTCAATAGTCACGTTGACTATAAATTATTCTAGACAGACCATTTATTGAAACAAAATTCGGCCTATAATTATAAGACAGACTAAATCCTTAAATCTATGAAACAAACTCAAAAAACTTTATATTAAGTCCAAATGCAACTGTTCATAGAGTTTAAGAGACTAACAGGCTTTATCCTTCTCTTTCTACAAATGATAAGTCTATATTTTTTAGACGGTGAGATTTAGGAAATCTGTTTAAGGTTAGGGAGTTAGAGCATCCACAACGCTTCTCGTCGGTAGCTAGCGAAGAAGTGCTGGCGAGATGATTAAAATATATATTTTTTAGTTTCACCGCCAACTCTAATAGTCACTACCCTACAATGCTAAGTGGTAAAGAGGCAAAAAAGTGTCTTTTTCTTCACAATTTTGCTCACCGTCGGCGTTGAGAAGAGGTGGTGAGCTCACAGTCGGTCCTCCCCGCCAGCGAGCTCCCTGTCAGCTCCCCGCCGCCGATTGCTCCCCGCCCAGCATTGTGGATGCTCTTATGGACATCTGTCGAGGAATAGGTTTTGAGTACCGTCTCTCTGATGAACGTTAGATACGAGTCTTGTCTTTCCCCTTCGTTGTCATCTTCCACTCGACGATTAGCAGATGAAAACGATTGCAGAAGGCCCCAAACCTATCCAGTCAGTAGATTTGAGATCCGGGAGGGACGGTAGGATGGTGTATCGTTTGGGTTACCCCGACGACGAGCCGATCGATCCCCTTCGAGCTGAGCATCCAAATCTGTTCCGAAAAAAAAAAGATCTATCATGAGGCGATTTGTTGAGATGGGAAAAAAGATATCAAATTTCTATCAAGCTAATCGGAAGCCCCAACCAGTTAGAATCCTAATGAACCTAAAAACGGTCGACTAGTCGCCTATGTAGCTCTTGTCAAAGTTTCTTAGGCAATTTCGATCTTGGAACGATTTATTGTTTTATGTGCTTTTATGTTTTCTATTTCAGTTCTTAGTACGTTGATATTATCATATATAGTCTACGATGCAACGTAGATGTTTCCATGAGTCCAAGAGAACAGAAAGCATACGAGAATTCCGGGCAATATTCTAAAGCCCAAGTATTTTGATCCTGTTTCTGTTACTATTGATCAGTATGATTAAAATTCAAATGCCACACACTCAAAATGGTGTCTCATTGTGGATTCAAGATATATTTAAAACAAAAGTTATTATTAAACATGATTAAACAATTGAAGCAGTTTGATGCCCATATGGTTAGCGTTTAAACCGTGAAAGAAGGCGAAACATATGTCTACTTGGGTTCCCTCAAATCCTACAATGTCAAACCATATTTAAACATGTTTCAAAAACAACCTCATATATATAATATACCTTTTTTTGGCTATATTTCCTCTCCTTGTCCTTTTCTTTCAAGTTGCTTAAATTCTTCTGACGGTGCATCGTCTTCTTCCTCTTGTAATTCTATCTGTAAGGTATCTGCATTTTCTTATCTGACTTGACAGCAATTGATTATAGGATCTTGTCATGTTAAATGTGCAGAATTGGAGATGCAATTGAAGAGTGTTGTAACGGATTAATAATTTGATTATATCCTAAATTTGATACCAAGCTTGAAACCCTTTTAGGGATTGTGTAACTATTGTTGACAAAGATAGGTTTAACAAAGTGCAGGCATTGGGAGAAGTAAAGAAAAATGGGGAGAGTAATTCATCAGAGGAATGTTTCGAACGAGTCTCCGACTCACCGGACGGAGGTGGGAGAGATCGACACCAGAGCACCATTTCAGTCCGTGAGAGCCGCCGTCAACTTGTTCGGTTCTGTGGCCACCAAACCTTCTTTATCCTTCAGGAGGCAGCAGTCCTCAGCTGAGGTACCAATACAAATACAAATACAATCATATCTTGCTAGCATTCCTTCTACTTAATTAGTATTGTTTTGTCCAACAGAGAGTTCATTCGTTACATTCTTTCAAGAGGCAGCCCTCGGCCTTGTGTGTCTTCACCGAGGTACGATCATTTTCTCATATTAAACAATACATTATAGACAGACTTGTGTAATCTTTGGTGTTTTGTGGGTGCAGCCCACCAATATCCTGGACAAGGAGGCTAAGCTCATGTTGGCTGAGAAAGAACTGAACAAGTTCAAGCAACTGCTAGAGAGCGCTGAAACTACCAAAGCTCAAGCCCTCCGTGACCTGCAGACCGCCAAGCACACCCTCGAGGAACTCACCAACACCATCAAGACCGTGCACCACTCCAAACAGTCCGTCATTGCAGCCGCAGATGCTCTCAAACAGCGTATCAAGAAGCTCGAAGACGACCAAGATGTCATAGACAACAGTGCTTGGGAAAAGGAGCTGGAACACGAAAGAGAGCAGTACAAGATCGCCTCCGACCAGCTCGGTGCCGCCAAGCAACACCTGACCAAGATCAGGCAAGACTACGACGCGGCTTTGGAAGCAAAGCTGGCCGCGCTTCATCAGGCCGCGGAGGTTGAATCCGCGGCCAAACATCACAAAGATAAAGCCGCTGAAATGCAAAAGGAAATAGCTACGATGAAGGATTCCTTGGAGCAAGTAAAGCTCGCTACAAAGCGAGCTGAGGAAGCGTTGGAAAAGATAAACCAAGAGAAAGATGGTATCGAGAGAGAATCGAAACATGCCAAGGAAGAGGCCCAACATAAACTGGGAGCCATCAAGGAAGAGTTGAATCCCGAACTAGCCACAAATCTGGAGACGCAGCTAGCAGAGGTAACCGCAGAGATTCAAGTTGTGCAGGACAACATGTCGAGAGCGCACGAATCAGAAATGAACTCTGTCAAAGACATAACCGATGAGCTAAACGAAGCAACCAAGACGCTCCAAGTAGTGGCGGCCGAGGAAAGCGAGCTCCGCACCTCAGTTGCTGCACTGAGGCTAGAGTTGGAGAATGTCAAGAAAGAGCGAGCAGAAGCAGAGGAGAGAGAGGTAGCGAGAGAGGCTCGTTCTAAACAACTGACGGCACAGATAGAGAGTGCCAAAACAGAGCTTGAAGCTCAGGCAGAGCTCAACCCGGACGAGCACGTGTCACAGCTTCACCAGCTAACAACAGAGACAGAGGAGGCTAAACAAGAAACAGAGGAGATGAGGCGAAAAGCAGCGGAGATGAAAGGAGAAGCTGAAGCAGCAAGAGCTGAGGCAGAGGAATCAAAGAAACAGTTGGGAGTAGCCATGACGGTTCTTGATGAAGCCAAGGCGGGAGAGGAGCTTGCTACGAACGAGCTAAGGAAGATCTCCGCCGTGTGCGCCACTGATGATTTCAGGCCGGGCGGCGCTAAGATCAGGATGTCAAAGAAGGATTATGAAGAGTTGCGGAGGAAGAACAAGGAAGCTGGGCGTATGGCAGAGACAAAAGTAGCGGCTATGATGTTTCAGATGGGGGTGATCAGTGCAAGCAAAAGCGATGCAGAGAGTAAGGTGAATGAAACTTTCAGAGAACTTGTGGAGATTCAAGCGGCCATAGATTTAGCTTCCAAGCAAGCAGAGGTGTCTGAGGCTGCTCGAAGTGCAATTCAGAGTGAACTGCAAAGGTGGCGCAAACAAGAGCAACAACAACGTCAGTTACATATGTCTGCAAGCTGACTGTACAAGGATCTCTTGCTCATGAGTCATGTCTGAGACTGAGAGATTACTAATATTAACTTCCAACACCTCAACTTCAGAGTACTGGATTCTCCATTTATATTGTATATTATATTGCCACAACTGTAGGACCTAATATAACACATTTCATTGTTCTAAGAGCTGCAGCACAAAGTGATTAGAGATTTAATCACCGTTGATTTTGAGGCTGCCAAAAGAGTTAGACAGGCCATTCCGGCTCCCTTTCTCAATTCTCTGCAATTCAGACTCTATGGTTTTAGCTATCTCGGTTTCTTCGGCACCTGGCTCCGGGAAATCTACATGGAAAGAGCCTTGCTTCACAAGTTCAGACAATTCGGATTGCTGCTTGATATAGTTGTAGAGCTGTTGATGAAAGGGGTGATCCAGAGAGTAACAATTAGCGCTCCCATCACCTGAATATCTGGATGATCCAGACCCTTCTCTTTTGCAGAAATGTGGAAGGGATGCAAAATCCATTACCTATCAAACAACCAATATGAGGACAAGTTTAAGTTATGAGAACAAAACCCCAGATGCTAAAATCCAACATAACTCCTTGAATCAGAAAAACAACAACTCACCTTCAACAATTCATCTCGCCCGCTTCCTGGCAGCACCTGAACTTTCTTCTTTGTCCTCTCATGCAAAAGAGGCTTCACAACCTGCTTATACTTCACATGCTTAAGTCCCATAAATACCAAAAATAGCTACAGCACGCTATTATGCAAAGAAATGTAGCAATATGAATAATGTAAAAAAAGAAGAAGCTACAACACACTATCATGCAGTGAGTAAAACTATAATTGCATGCTAGAAATGGCTTTCATATAATTCTTTGGAGGCTGACCTTCCAACAAGCTGCAAATACATAGGGCGCATTCACAATATAGTAAGCATTTGTCTTCTCTGGGTAGTTCAGGTCATCAATGGTGGTTAGAACCGTCAGTAACTGTGTGAAAACAAAACGGGCCTCCAAATGTCACATGGATTTTCATGGAAGGATTGGATATATATTAGCAAAGGAATTTTAAATGTTTCATTTAGTCGAGCTAAATGAAACATTTAGCTAGGGAATACCAAGTATTACCTTTAGTAGGCTCAGTGCTGAAAGCTTCAATCCAGTCAGATCAAAAACCTTGACACAGGAAGTAATAGGTCTCCCATGTTTTTTTGATGCGGAAGGCTATATACGATAAAATTAGTCAAACAAAGGATAATTTAAACAAAGAATGTTCCAAATTTGATACTTACAAAGATTACACGATCCCTATACTCATTGATTTGTATGTGTGATTGGACATAGTAGTGGACCTATAAACAAGAAAGAAAGAAAGAACATAAGTCACTGACAAAGCACAATTTTACTATTTGAGAATAAAGTGCTTGAACCACCGAGTGTTGAGACTAAACAGCAGAGTCAATTAAACAACTCCTTAGGATTAACTTACGGATGCTCTATCAAATGTGCTCTGACCTACACCTATAGCAAAGACAGGAAGGCCCTGTAAGAAATAATCACAAAAGGTTAGTATGGAGAATTAGGGTGGCCTGCATTTACCAGTAAAGTCACTTTTATAATAATGTTATAGCATTAAGTGAAGCAATATACAGAAGAAACTCACAATATAATATAACCTTAAATAAAGAATGATACCTCTTTTGTGTATCCTGAAAGTCCTATAAGCTGCGTATCTCGCATTCCTCTATAAAATTCAGTAGGAATAATGGGTTTCTGTATCAAGAAATAGCATTTCATATCAAAATTAAAATTTTCAAAATTATTTGACAAGAAACAAAAAGATGAGATCAGATTCAGAGGATCATTAGTGTTGAAGTGTTCCAGTCGAAAGAATTTAGATTTAGTGACCATTTGATATACTAGTTAGGCCCCCACCAAGAGCTCAAGCTTTTGAGTAGAAGTAGGTTTAACTCAAGCTTGTGACCTATTCGTGCTTTTTCCCTGTTGATATATTTTTGATACACTAACTGCTAACTGCAGAATATTATGTTTGATACATGCAACATCCTATTGACTAATAAACATTAACAAGATTGAACTTTTGATGCCTACTTTTGCTTGAAGAATAAGTATTAGGATCTAAAAAGTATATTGCTTAACTAGTCGAAAAGCATCAAGGATACTTCGAGCAAGGGAAGGGTAATGCAAACAAACTAACAGGTCCAGGGATGAACTTACTGCCAATATGTAGTCAATTTGGTTCTGTACCCTCCAACTTAGGCAATCCACTAACTGGAAAATCATGAAGAGAACTATTTCATCAGGATGAGCAGAACCAGATAATGTGTCACTGTAACAATGACATGCTAGAAAATTTTCAGAATGTTATATATGACAGAACTACAGCTAACCATTTTATGAGCTTTGGAAACATTCCACTCTCTTGCTTTTAGGAATCGAACAATGGTTTCAGATAAATACCCTTGATGAACATTCTGCAACTCAAGAAATAACCATTAGGCTCATAAAAGCATTCATGAAATTAGAGTTCAATGAGATATTTAACATCACCAAAAAAATCAGAAAGAAGCTCAAATTAGGCAGATTACATCTTGCTAAACGGAAAACAACACCAAAACAAAACAGTATAAAAAAAGTTCATTTTTAGTACAGAAATATAACTATCACATGTGCAATTCGGTACATGAACTCTTAATTCAGTCAATTTCATAGACAAACTTTCAATTTGAACCAAATGTAAAAAATGTATTTAAAACTACAACAAGTCCACCCAGAACATTTTAGTCAACAAAATTCAAATCCATGCTAACTTTTTCTCAAGTTTGAGAATCATGCAAACAGTTCTAATCAATTTGGCTTTCGGGGTGTGTACTGATTTGTTACAAATTAAAAGTTCATCTACTAAAATAGATTAATTGAAAGTTTGAGTACTAAACTGTACATTTGAAGGCATTCAGTGTTAAAAAAGGAACTTTTTCAACAACACAAAATGACACGTCTAATTTTTTTCACCCTGTCAACTCAAAATGCTAAACTCATACTCAAACTTAGTAGATGAACACTTAGTGGCAAACATCCCAAACTTTTTGTACTTGTCTTGACCCTCTAGTTCACAAAAACATTTCAGAAAAATGAGAACTTTTTACATAGTTATAGGTTGTTTATTTCATGGCAATAAATCTCTGGAGGTTGGTAGAATTCTAATTGAGAAATAAATAGATATCCACCAAAATCTAAGATGACCCAAAGCAAACAGATGGCGGAAACACGAAGATGGCCATTTTTTTTCTAAGCATGCACCCAAACCCCTGATATGTACATCTTTAAAGTAACAAGGACTTGGGATTCCATAATCACACCCCACTAAGTTACAAGAACCAAGAAACATCAATGGCATCAGAGCATTCCCAGCACACATATGCTTTTTGTTCCACAACCAACACAAAATCTTAGATAGAACCTAACTATCATTTCTCAACAAGTTGCAAAAACCAAGGAATATTCAAGTACAAGAACAAAAATATGCAAATATCACTGAGAAAAAAACCAGTGACCAGTTCACACCCACCCACAGATGATACCACCACAACATCATAAAACATGCTAAATTATCAAAAGCTGTACAAAATAGACAGGTACAGTCCACAAAATAATTAGACATGGCTCTCTTCAAAGAGACCAGAAAGAAAACAAGGGCAAAATGCAAACCTGAAAGGTTCTCTTCAGCGGCTCCTCAACTGTGATTAGTACCCACAATACAATCCCAAATAATTAGCAAAAATGAACACAACCCATCAAAGCAAATTACTCAGGAATTCAATACCAAAAATAAAAAGGAGACCTTCATCCATCAATTTCTTCAACTGATTGACCGCTTCCTGCGAAACGATCTCCATAATTGCCCTGACCCAAATCAGAAATCACCAGAAATGCAGCAGCAGGAGCGGCCTGATGAATACTCTTTCAGCTCCCTCCTCCTTCTCTTATTTGTGCAGGAAAAAGTTAAATTAACAGTAAGCGGCCTAGAAAGTTAGAGTTACGGAGCTAAAGTTAAGAGGTCAATAATGGCGACCCGTGCTGAAATTTTGAACCTTTCCTCATCCGAGCAATTACCTCGAGCTTCTTCTTCCTCCTTCCTCTCTTCCACATTCAAATGGAGATGCAGGAACCAGAAAAATCGCTTTTTTTTACAATCATGAAAATAAATTCGGACAAAATAAAAGACAGAGAAGGAAGGTTCAGAATCTGACGGTACATCCACTTTCTTGACGGCAAGATGCTCCTCTGTTAGATCTGAACCGTCCATTCCGGTCCTCTATCCGTTTGGTCCGTGCGATAGGGTCAATTAGTTGCTCTTTTTGTGAAAATACTTGTCGAATAATTAGTTAGAAAGTCATTATTCAATTGTCAGTTGAATAGTATTTTATTGTTACTTTAATGAATAAAAAATATAAATTCATCTCAGATCCAGTTTTAGGATGAATTATTAAAATTATCCCTCTAATTCTACAAAATTACTAAACAATAAGTCTATAACTAGGTTGCTTGTCTTCTTCTCGACCAAAATTACCCAACTTTTAATAATATATCCAAATTGCCACATGAATGTTTGAGAGGCCGTGCAAATTTAAGAGCTACACCTGCCATTCATTTATAAATATAGTTATACTTACACCTACCAACAATTTGATTTAAATAAACGTGCCCTCTCTCTCATTGTCACCAAAAACTAGAAAACAAGGTGGACCATAAAAGTCAATGTCTTCATCATAGTCCATAGATATTCTGGTTCGGATTTGGGCCAGGCTCACTCCACATTTCACCTAACCTGCTGTTTGAATGGGCCTCGCCCATAGCTGACGGATCGGACCTTTACCACATAGGCTCTAACCTAGTGTTTGAAAATCTTGGAGTCTAAGAGGCTTGTATAGAGCCGCATAATGTTAGATTTGGACACTGTCGATTTGGTGAAAGTCAACGGGGTTTCCTCCTTTGATCTAGATATTCGGGTGTGCCTTTACGTCATGTACGCTTCTCCCTTCTCGTGATCGTTGTGCTTTTGGAGTTCTTCTAGTTGTTCTTTTGTTTCCGTTTGGATGCTCTACCGTTGATGAAGTCCTAGGCATGGAATTGTCGAGTGTTGGGGGCAAATAAGAGTCGCCAACAACTGTAGGATTTGGTCGAAAACCATAGGTCGGTCGTGGTCTTCCTCGCCGAAACCTATCACTCGAACACTCGTACGAGGCAATTGAAGAAGGCATTGAAGGAATCTAATAAGTGGGTTTGGGAATACAGGGGTGAGACGGTAAGATGGTTTATCGTTCCACGACCCCCCAGATCGGGTTACCCTGGAGAATCAACACGACATGTCGACACTACAAGGACACCCCACCACGAAAGTTATGGTTTCAGAAGAACTAGCATCGCAGACTCCCTAGTTTTGTGTCCCATTGTGTTTTCTGTTTCGTTATTTCATGTTTTTTTGTTAGTACGTCGGTATCGCCTTATCTTGTATGATGCAAAATAGATTTTTCTACGGGTCTACAAGCGCCGAAAAGCCTACGGGGTCTAGGTCATATGCTGGAGCTCGGGGTCTTTGACCTAATTTATGTTTATCGATTGCTACTATGAATAAAAATCCTATGTCTTCAAGTTTCAAAAAAAGATGGAAAACGATGCATTTTAGAGTTAGCAAAAGTAATTAAACATTGTGTTTGGAGGTGTACGAATCGTTATAGTTGTTGGATGAGCTGTAGCAAACAAGACCTTGGATGCCCTGTTTCTACAGAAGTAGTCCTAAGGTACAAATAGATATCTCCTACTATTCTCCTTACATGTCCAACAAATCTATCCATGCCAAAACCATATATACAAACATTTATTAGCCAAAACCAATACCAACCTCATCAGATAAATCCATTATGCAACCCCTACACTCAATCCTTATATGCAATTTTTAGTATTTGAGGGCGAGTATTTGAGAGGGTGGATTAAGAAGTGAAATGTTTGTTTTCCTTATTATGAGGTCTCAAAAGAGCATAAAATCAAGATTGCTTCCATGCAACTTAGGGGAATATATAACTGAGAGAAGGTTTTCAGAGTAGGCCATAGGGAAAAGATTGATTCACTAGGACTTGTTATGTCATGATCTAGTGTGGAAATTTGACGGTTTTGGTTATGAAGACTTATAGATTAAGTTTAAACAGTTGAATCAGAATGCGAGTATGCAAAAGTTTAAACATCAATTTGGAGAGATGACGTCATTATTTATGCATAAATACCCTCAGTTCCCTGATGAGTATTTCATATCCAATTTAAATTAGGGGTTGAAAATTCATCTGAGGGATGGAGTTTAGTTGCTAGGACCAATAACATTGGTGCATGCTATGTTCTTGGTTAGACATGAAGAAGGAAGCGTGAAACAATGCCAAAATTTGATCTAAGGGAGGTTTGGGAATTATAGGCCTAGGACACAAGTTCATAATGTGCAACCTTGGCTAAGGAATGAAAAAAGGTACAACAACTATATATCGTAGGGAGGGTCAAGTGACCAAAATTTGCCATATGAGATTGGAAGAGAAATCTAGGAAGGGCATGTCACGCCCCAAATCCGGTTTTGACCGAACTTGAGACGTGAGTTAATAATAAAGATAAATAACAGTAAATAAATAAGCTTTGATAAAGTAAGGCTCCAAATAATTCTCATAAACAAGTCCAACCGAAGAGTCAAAAGCTCAAACTAGAACAAATGCGACATAGTTTTAAATAAAAGCAAAGGTACGTCTCTAACATGATAGCACCCGGACCCTCATTGAGCTCCCGAGCCCTGAGATGTCCTACAACCTACTAAGCAATGAAACCTGTAAAACAACAGTAAACACGAAGCGAGGTGAACTTACACTCAGTAGGAAAAAGTAGTAAAAGACAAGAATCCCCATTTTAATATTAAAACCGGTTAGTACAAATATTCAAGTTTAAAATTAGTACGATTAACCCAAAGATACCATGAATATAGATCAATAAGAATTGTAATACTTTAAAGAAGGTAACACTCAAGGAGATCAACAGAAAGATAACGAATGTAACAAGGAATCGATTAAAGTAACACAAAAAATAACGAAATACTGAATATCAAATCCCAAAACTCTGATCTGTACACTGACTTGTACATCACATCAGATTGCCCCTCGGTCCAGACGGGGCACTATCATCGGGACTCCCGGAAACGTTCCCAAGGAACACATATCGTCGGAAGTCTCGGAAATGTCTCCAAAGGACCACAGATCATCGGGGTGCAACAAGTAACATATCATACCGGAAACACACATCGGCCTAGATATCTTCCCGGAACTACTTCCTCGGGGTAAACAACCACACGCCATACCGGAAACGCACATCGGCCTAGACGTCTTCCCGGAAACGCACATCGGGGTACATAATCATATACCATACCTGAACCGCACATCATACTAGGTATCTTCCCGGTATATCCACCTCGGGGTTCACACTCACATCATACCAGAACCGCACATCGGTCTAGATGTCTTCTCGGCATGTCCACCTCGGGGTGCACACTCGAAACACACAATAGCATAATGAACACAATACAGTCACCCACAATGTCAAACCATGCTTACCATTATGACTTACCAACCATGTATCATCGGTATATCACTCACCCGATCATACCATAGACACACCCAATTCACACTCAAACATTTACTCAATCAATCAATCAAAATTACAGATCAACCAATCACATTACGATCATCATAGTTTAATTAATTTAGTATGACTCTTATCTAATCCTAAGGACGGAACATGCATCGACCTTAAGGCGAACGAACATCAATCAATACAATCAACAAGCAATCCTAAGGATCGACATGGCCACTTTACCAGCACGGCAATTTCCCAAGATATTGAAAACGATTAATCTAGAGAATCACATCCTATATGCATACTAAGACTCGTCCGGTTATTAATGTAATTGAAAAGCGGCTATTCTAGTGAATCACATCCTATATGCAAACTAGTACCTTTCCGGTTATTATTATCCTATAGGCATACTATTAACGTTCTTTAATTGGACGAGGGGTTTAGTACTTTTCCATACCTCAAGAAGAATAAACAGCTGCATCTCCTAGCTGCTGACGTCCGGGCCTACCTCCGGTCTTCTCGGGCGAACTCAAAGTCTGATTTTAACAGTAAAAGTGATAATCAGCTCTGGTACAGTCCGAAACAGTCCTCTATTTTATCAAATTAGTCCTTTAAATCCTCCATTTTAGATTATTTAAATTAATTAAATAATTAATCAAACTACCGACCCGGTTCTGACCCGAATCCGAAAACCAGACCTGAATCCGACCCGGATCCGATCCGGTCCAGAACCCAGACCCGGACCTGACCCAGATCCGACCCGGACCCGGCCCCAGACCCGACCCAGACCCAGGTCCAGACCCGAGTCTATATTTGATCCAGGAACCTGGGCCTGGCCCGTGGTTGATCCTGGCCCAAGACCAGTCCTGGGCCAAGGCCCGTGTCTTGGTCTTGTCTGAGCTGGAGACGGAGACGGCAAAGGCTAGGGTTCCGGCCTGACCCGACGGCGGCGACGACGTCATGTGAGCTCGGAGAACGCACGGAGAAGCTCAAGAGCGACGACAGAACTCCGACCTGACGTGGACGAGGACGGCGGTCATTGGCGCGCGGCCAGAGACCTCATCCGTCTCAGATTTGGCGAAGCTCTCTCGCCGCCGTGGGAGATTCCGGCCAGCGTCGTTCCCGTTAGAACTCGTCATCAGCGTCCAGAGAGGGGGCTTCCGGTGGGTGTTGTCGGAGAAGAACGACGGACAAAGAACCACGAACCTGTGCTGCTTCTCTGTCGCCGACGCGACGAGGTTCGTGCTAGGGAGAGACGAACCAGAGCGAAGAGCTCTTGGCGGCGGCGTCTCGACTCGTGACGGTGGGGTTCGATTCGTACGAGGAGATGAAAAACACGGTGAAGGCGAGGGCATCGTCGGTGCGAGAAGAGAGGGAGAACGAGAGAGCGAGGGAGAAAAAGGAAGATGGAACGTCTCGGGAGGCGTGCGCGAACAAGGTTGAAGACGCGTGAATAGGGTTTGAGGCGGGCTTGGGCTTGGCGCGAGATTGGGCCTGGTCTGTTGACCGGGCCTGGCTCGTCTGGTCCAACCCGTTTCTTTTCCAGCCCGAAACTCTTTTTTTATTTCTTTTTCGTTTACAAATGGTCCAAAATTCAACCCTTTTCCAATTAACGACGTTCCAAGTTATAAATTTAAATAATTATAAATTTAACCGGAGCGGTCTTTACAGGGCATATGCTGAGGAAGAGGTTAGTGGGGGAGAGATACCAAAAACAGTTGTTATTGAAGAAAATATAGAAGAGGATGATGTATGTAAGTTACGGGATGAGGAATAGGATACCTGCAATGGGGAAAATGGGTTAACAACAAAATGATCTTTATACTGATTGACTTAGGTGCTACTAAATCCTTTATGGATTTCTCTTCTACCAAAATGTTGGGCTTGGTAATAAACCATGATATACCAATGTTGGTGAAAATGGAAAAGGGAGAAAAACTCAACTACATTGCCTCTAGAGTCAAGCACATTATCAGGAGTTGCATAAGTTGTTGTTTGGATCTAAAGAAGTACTTGAACCTCCTAAATCACTACCCCCTATAAAAGAATGTGACATACCCTTGATTCTAAGGAGTGGGCCACCCTCTATCAAACTTACATACACAACTATCAGCAAAAAAATGTTATTGAAGAGCTTGTGCAGGAAATGCTCAACAAAGGGGTAATAACCTATCCTTATGGGACAAACATGAGCAAAGATAGCAATGTTCATTTTCTCTCTAGGCATATACTGCCCTTCATGTTCTTCTTTGAAGATCTTCACATTCACTGTTCCTGTTCTTCTTCACTGATCTATCTCTTCTTAGGCCTCTGATCCCTTCATCTCATCTCCAACTGCCTCTCTTCATTCCTATTTTGGTGTAGTGCCCAAGGTGGATCATCTCCATCGGGCCACCAAAGGTGTTGACTCTTACATTTGAGTACTTATAGCTGCTTCCCATCATGCTTGCTCTAACTCTTCAAGAACTCAGTGGGAAAATACATGCACCAGACAAACAACCTCAGGTTCAGCTTCAGATCAACAATACAAGCAATTTCAAAGGTACAAGATTTACAACTCCTTCCCCTACACCTTCAGATAAGACTCAACAATATTCCCCAGAAGGTTGTACAAAGAAATTGGATGGCCAAAGAATGTTCTGTGATAAAAAATTTAAACATGTCTCCTCTGGAAGAGATTCAACTCCCTCTTATTGCAGTATACATCTGGGTAGGGAAGATCTTTATAATGCCTCTCCAATCTTGGGTTATCTTAACTCCAAAGAGCCTTCTCTTTTAATGGGTACTGAAGAAGGATCCTCTTCAATGGGATATCCCCCCAGGTTTCGAAAAAGTCTTACTTCCACCTAAACCTCTAAACAATCAGACTCTCCCATACTCCTCCAATACAAACTACACTGCTTTTGTACTCAACATCCCCCCAAAGGTCAACATTGAATAGTTAGATTCAATTTTTGGCAATTGTAAAGGCTTCTCCAAATCCATGGTGGGATATAAGCCTAACGCCAGAGGAAAGTGGTATGGTTTTATTTATTTTCAAACCAAAGCTGATCTATCTCAGCTGTGAACCAATTCAATGGCTTCAAAATCAGAAATCACACCCTATTCGTGACTGAAGCCTGGGCTAAAAACAGGAATGACAGACCATTAACCTCAATGACAGCTTTCAAGGGGCCTATATATCAAGAAAAATCCTATGAAGAATTCAAATATCAAGGCTCAATATTCTCTGCAAAACAAAAAACATGGGAGGGTGCTCATCTAGCTTTGACACATCTAAATCTTTCAGTAGAGGCAATTATGAGGGAGATAGCATTAGAGGGAGTCTGTGAAATCCAACTCAAAGACCTTGGAAATAAGGTAATACTGATCTCCTGCCCAGATCCACAATTTGAAAAACAGTTGTTCTTTGAGGATGGTGCTTGGTTACCACAATGGTTAACATTCATTCCTGGGAAAGAGGCACTCACTTCTCTGGGGGGAAAACTAACTTGGTTAGCTCTACAAGGAGTACCGTATCCGGGTTGGTGTGCTGAGACATTCCAAGCAGCGGTGGCAAACTATGGGAAGGTTATTTACACTCATCCTAGTGCTGATCAAGATCTTCATATCCACACAGCCTTTGTGTTAGTACACACTCTACATCTAAAAGCTATTTCAGAAGAGGTGAACATCACCTTGGGGAAAAAACTCTATACAGTTTTAATCACTTCTGTGCAAGCCAGAGACATACCTTCTATTCAGACTCAAGAATTCAAAAACCCCTACAATGAATCTTCCAACTCAGAACATTCTAAACCTACTGAATTAGACTCACCTTTTGTCAGTAACTACTCAAAAGAGCTTCAGACAATTAATGAAGAGTCTCAAGAACTTTCTCCTTCTCTTTCTCAGAGAAATAAATATGAGGAAGGTTCTTTGGGGCTACATTTACTTCCTAATAATGAGGTGGAGCTGGATCTGGTGGATCCAATTATTGACAGTCCAAGATTTGATCAAGAAGTTGATACTAGGCTCAGTGCCATCAATGAAGCTCTGGAAACAGAATGGGAATTAATTGCTACAGCTTCTACTGTTCCTGACTATGTGGACATTCCCAGCTCAAATCAGGAAATGTTGGAGGATCATTGGTTGTTTGTTAAGGATACCTATGAAACTGAGGAAAGGAATCTAGAGGCCATCAATCTCTATGAAGGAGAAGATTTGGGTTGGGAAATTAACTCTAAGAAGAATACCAATTGCTTAATTGCTACAGTACATGTTCCTGATAAGTCTGCCTCTTAGTTAGCTACAGTGGAATCTCAACTAGCTACAGTTTTCTCCCCATTACAATCTCAGCTTTATTCCCCAAATCTTGAATTAGTGCAAGATAATCTAGTTCATCCAAGGGTTGAAAGGACTATGGCAGAAAATAAGGTGATAGAAGACTCTTCAACAGCATGGGTAAATGAAGAGCATTTAATGAAGCAAAAGACTTTACCAAATATTGACCTTATTCAAGAGAAAATATCTCCTTTTACAACTGCACCTGAACTGGGATTAGACTTAATCCACCCTCTCTCCTCTTTGGAGGGTCCACAAGGCCTGGATTTCTTGGAATCTGGATTAGAAAATTTCATTACCCCTACTACATCTCTACATTCTCCTCAAGTAAGAGAAATTTCAGACTTGCTAGGTCTGAATCTAATCCCAATTACAGACACTCCAAAAGTCAAAGTAGGAGGGAAGAAAAAAAACACAAAAAATTCAAGCTAGATCTTATGGGAACAGGTCCAAAGTGAAAGGGAAGGAAGCTGGAAATTCTCAGACAGACATTCAAAGGGCAAATTTCTTAAAGGAAGGTACAGAGGCAAAGAGGGCTTGGGGGTTTGGAAAAACAATTGGGCTAAAGTCCAAGCTAGATGATGACAATACAATTTTAATGCTAGAAGGCTTGGATGACTACAATCATTTTAAGGAATTGGAGGAGCTAAATGAGGAAGAGGTTGACACTGATTCTATAATGGGAGATAATCTCATCCATCTTTCTTCCCTATAGATCAACATGTTGTTCCTCTCATGGAATGTGAGTGTAAGAACCACTCCCAGTCAACGCCAGTCAAATATGCGAAAAACAGGAAAATTTAAAAAATTTGGACAAACACTTAAATGAACCTAAATTTGACCCCGAGGGTCATACCGGACTTAAGTTGACCCCGATGTCGACCAAAGTGAGTTCCGGGGGACTCAGGCCAACTTTCTAACCAATTTGGAAAATGTTGACTTTTCGCTGGAAAAGTCAACCGAGCGACGTTTTGGTCCATTCGAGGACCGTTTCGGATCCAAAAAGCTTAGCCGTCGTCGCAGCGTTCTTAGTTGAGCCGTTTCCTTGTAGCTCGTCAAGTTTCATAATTTCTTGGAAAAAGTGCCCGTTCGGGGCCCGAAACGTCCGAATTTCGCAAATCGGATTGGAAAATATCAAGGAGATATTTTCCAAAAACTATGGGACCCACTTGCCACATGTCAAACATGTGGTGGTGTTAGGTAATATTGAACAAAACAAAGGAAGACTTGATGGTAGTTTTGTAATTAAGTGATAGGTTTGATGTTTAAAACAAAACAAAAGGGAAGTGAAGAGTATGTCTCGGCAAAGTTAGAAAAAAATGAGAGATTTAGAGAGAGAAAGTTGAGAGAGGAAAGAGAAGGAGAAAAGAGAGAAAAGAGAGAAAAAGAGAAAAAAGTTTGGGGGTTTTTCCATTTCTCGGTCATCCGACCGGTGGATCGTCTCAACGATAGAAGAATCGAGTTCACACCGTCATTCTCTACGGTGAGCACCTAACCGATTTTCGTTTTGTTAAGTTCGAATTTTAGGGTTTGAGTTTAAACGATTCAAATATGGTTGGGTTTTGGTTAGAATTGGTTTAAAGATGAATGGTTGAGGTTTGGGGTTCGTTAGAAACGTTTTGGGGAAAAAAGGGAATTTTTCCATTGTGATCGTGTGGGGCCCACATGCTCGGGTATCGGGTTTTCGTGTTTGGGTGGTTTAGGACGATCCCGAAGTCGTTAATTCACACCCGGAACGAATTTCGTAATTAAATTGTGAAAGTTGGAATTTTGGGTTTAGAAACTTTAAACGCGAATTAAATCGCTCGGAAGTGGGAAATTGATTCCGTCGATTGCGTTAGAACCCTTGAATTATTCTAAGATTGTAGAAACGAAACGGGAATTTTTGGAGCCCCGGAAGGGCGTTTCCAAAACCCGGGCAGATTCGCCGAGCCGGGCGAATCGGGCCTTTCCGGGCCCATTATCGACAATGTCGAGTAATTGGGAAGTTTGAGAGTGATCGACATTGTCAGGGTTACATTTGGGTGTTTAATTCTTTAAATTCGGGTTTCACATGCTTACTTAAAAAGTGTGTTAATTGTAATGATTGTAGACTGTGTCGCCTACCGTGGAAATAGGAGGCTAAGCGGGAATTATGGAGCTTTTCCGGAGTAAGAGTATCGGGTTTGACACGCTTCAAGAGGTAGGGAAAAGTAGCCGGATCTCGGCCCTGACTAGGGAAAGTTAACAGTAGAAATGCATGTGACACTTGGGTGTCGTGGGTTAAGTAGGTTTATTCGAATATTAGAAAGGCAGGCGACACCGGGTGATGTCGTATGATACGGGAACATATCGAACAATAGAAATGCATGTGACACTTAGTAGTGTCGTAGGAGCAGTGAACTTTCGATATTAGAACTACTGGAGGCATTTGGTTATGCCCGGAGGTTGATTGTGAGTTTGTTGATATTAGAACTGCTGGAGGCATTGGTTATGCCCGGAGGTTGATTTGTGTAGTTGTGTCTTGGGTGGCCATGAGAGCCCGTACTTTACTGTTTGCGTCTTGGGTGGCCATGAGAGCCCGTGGGGTTGTTGAGCCCGTGAGTTATTGTCGGTGTGTCTTGGGTGGCCATGAGTGCCCGTGGGGTTGTTGAGCCCGTGAGTTACTGTTGGTGTGTCTTGGGAGGCCGTGAGTGCCCGTGGGGTTGTTGAGTCCGTGAGTTACTTTTGGTGTGTCTTGGGAGGCCATGAGTGCATGTGGGGTTGTTTAACCTGTCTTGTTGCTGTTTGTTGAAATTTTCTTGTGATTGTGATTGTGGTTACCTGAGGTTGGGGGCCCGCTTCATAATAACGGGGGTCCTGTGATCGCACGCGTCTGCATGTTCAGACAGGGTAGGGGTCCCGCCCATGAGGAAAGGGGTCCTGGCCGCGCGTGCGTGGGTTGGGGTGACAGGTCGACAGCCTGATCCGACTTTGTGTCGGGAAAAGTGCGACAGGTCGACCGCCTGGCCTGACAGGGATCGGTAAAGGGCGTGAGGGGGTTACTAAGCAGCTGGAGTGCGATCCTTTGTGATCTTGTTTGGTGTACGATCCTTAGTGATCTTGGGTGTTGCGTGGTTATCTGTCGTGTCTTTGGATGAAGTCGTCAATCGTTGTGTCGGGTCTACATTGTTGGTTTTAAAGCGATTTATTCAAAAGGTTTGAAAAGGTTTTATTAAATTAAACGTTCGCGTTCCGGGTTCGGTTTTACTGAATTTGGGGGGTGACAGTGAGAGGAATCTCCTCCTCTCAAAAGAGGAGAAATCTCAGTACCTTGATATACAAGCAAAGTCCAGACTTTATTTTACTTTAGGAATCCAAATTACAAAGCATGCCAATCAATTTCCCAAGATTGTGTGGTCTCTCTTCAGATTGGGAAGCCTCTGCTATAGACTCTGATGGAGCTTCAGGAGGTATCATTTCCATGTGGAAAAAATCTGAATATACACTGTCATCCCTCAAACCTATCCAAGGAGCCATTTTCTGGTTTGGAGTGATAAATCTACTAAATCAGCCCTGTTGTATTGTTAATATATATGCATCCACTAATGCTCATACCAGAGCAAACCTTTGAAGGAATATTGCCTCAGAACTCATTGATCAGCCCTCAGAAACTCTACTGATCTTAGGGGGGATTTTAATGCTATTTTATCAACTGAAGACAGGTCAAGCCAGAGGAGGGGAGGATCTTCAATGGCAAACCTTCAAAGATTAGTAGCTAATTTGGGCCTAATTGATCTGCCACTACAAGGGGGGAAGTACACTTGGTTTGGTCATGGATCTATAGCTTCCAGAATAGACAGGTTTATTGTCTCAAGTGATCTCATCTCTCTCTTGCCCTCTCTACTCAAGTATGTCTTCCAAGATCCATCTTAGATCATCGCCCTTTGATCCTCCACAACAAAGCTATAGATTGGGGACCAAGGCCATTTAAATTTCTTAATATATGGTTGGAAGATCCTAGATTTCTACCTGCAGTTATTTCATTCTGGTCCAGTTATAATATCACTGGTTCTCCTCAGTATATACTATGGATGAAGCTTAAACTCTTGAGAGCAGATATCAAAAAGTGGAACCTAGAGGTGTATGGTTGATGCGGGTGCATTTTAACACATAAAAGAGCCACTTTATATCGAGTTATATAGGCTTTTGGTCCCGGTTTTCTATTATATATTTAGATTTAGTATAAATAATTGTTTTTCTCGGTGTGTTCGGTGTTTGATGCAAAACCGACACATTTTGGGTGTTTAGAGCAAGTGGATCGATAAGAGTGTCAATTTTGTTCGCTTCGAAATATGTTCATGACTGGTCTTGTTTTGTAGGTCTTGAAAAGAGGAATTTTTTGGCGCAAGAACGAGATCGATCGGAGCTCAAACGAAGCCGGAGCGAGCAAAATAGCGAAAAGGGATGAAAAATGGAGCAAGAAATCAGGAGCTGACACGTGGCAGTGCCTGGTCAACATGGGCTGGTCAACAACCCTCTCCCTTCCACGTGGCCCTCTCTTTCCTCGACATGTGGCGCCAACTAAGCCTCTCCCACCTTGCATGCGTAGCTTCTTCCATTTGTTGACACATGGCAGTGCAATGCACCTCTCCCCTTCTTGCATGTGTCCTCCTATGATTTGATCAACACTAGGGCAGCACCTCCTTTATGTTTTATCAGCCGAAACATTTGGAAAGGGAGGGAGTTCACCACTGACACAACAGAGAGAAGAACACGAAACAGAGCATATTTTTGTACAGTTTTGTTTTTTTTTTTTGTAGAATTGTTGAGAGCTTTTTGTTTTAGATTATTTGTAGAGGATCAATTTTATTGGGTGAAGAATCATTTGAGATTTATTTGGGTATTGATTTTTGGAGACAAGCTCCAATTTTTAGCTACACAAGGGATTTTCTTTGGTGGATTCACAAGAGCATCAAGTAGAGAGATCGAAGAAGAGGATGAGCAACCTTAGACGACTAATTTGGTGATTGTATCTAAACTTTCATCTTGATTATGAGTTTAATTGTTTGTTTATTTTCATCCTTTTATTTTCTCACCATGAACACATAAACCCCCAATTTCTAGGGTTATGGGGGATTAGAGTAGTGATTTCTATATTTTGAATGCTTCGATTGTGGTGTCGTTGATTTGTATTGGTGTCTATGATTGATTTGTGCTTCATGCTTTACCTCACGTGTAGGCTTGGTAATTGTTTCGAATTAGGATTCGTCGCTCGAAAGAGGAGGATTCTAATTAAGTCAAAAATCGATGATAGGTTGGATTTAAACCTTAGCTAGAACTAGCGGGGTTAATACAATTGCAATAGCTATAGTCTTGTTTGGTCGAAAGTTAGAAGTTGTCATAGAGCTTAACGCTTTGGGTCTTCCTACATCGTGATTCGAAAGAACTCGGTGGTTAGATTCCATTAGGGTCCGAATCGTTCGAAAGAAGTTAGGACTAGAGTCGAGACAACTCGTTGCCTCTAAAATAATTCGACATCGCTACAATCGAACGTGTTCAATTTTATGGAATGAACTCGATGAACCCGCGCCCTTGATATCTCTTCACTTGATTTAAGATAAGAAAGCTCTCTGATAAATTCTGTATTTTCTTTTTAGTCGTTATAGGTTTATTTTCCAAACATAAAAACTCGATTTTTACTGAAACAGTTTAGCTACAAGCTTTGAATAGTAAGTGATTGTCTATTGCTCCTTTGGGCTCGATATTCCGGACTTCAAATCCGATTACTACTTGACGACCGGTGCACTTGCCGTGCTCAAGTTTGCGATTAAAACCCGCAGGGCGTCAATGGTCTTCTGGAAACTCAGATCAAACAATTGACCTTATCCATCAATGATCTTGACAAACTTGTGGAATCCAGGAGGCTATCTGAGGAGGAATGTTCTGAGAGGGGAGCTCTTAAGGCTGAACTAATCAAGAAGTATAAATTGTTGGCCAAATTATGGGGTCAAAAATCTAGAAGAAAATGGTTTGATGAAGGAGAAAAAGGTTCAAGTTACTTTCACAGAATTGCAATCTTCAATGGGAGTAAGAAAAGATTGACCTCTATTTGTGTTGATGGGATTATTCTCAATGAGCCTGAACTTATAAAAGTTGCAGCTTCTCAACACTTTCAGATCTGCTTTAGCAATATCAATACATATATCATTGAGCTAGCAGATCTTCCTTTCAATGCAATCTCAGCCCAAGAAAAAGAGTGGCTAGAGAGTCCATTCTTAGAGGAAGAAGTTCTTCAGGCTTTATTAGCCTGTAATGGAGACAAAGCTCCTGGCCCAGATGGCTTCACTATTAGATTCTTTCAGGCAGCCTAGGACATCATCAAAGGAGACTTTATGCTATTTCTCCAGGAATTCTATAACTCAGGTCAATTGGGCAAAGGAATGAATTCCTCCTTCCTGGTCCTAATTCCTAAAGGATCCTCTCCTTTGACCTTTAATGACTTCAGGCCAATTAGCCTCATGGGAGCTCCTTACAAAACTCTCTCAAAACTACTCTCCACAAGACTCAAAATTGTTGTGAACAATTTGGTAGGGGATGAGCAATCAGGGTTTCTGGATGGGAGACAAATTATAGATGGGATTCTAATAGCCTCAGAAGTGGTAAATTACATCAAAAAATCAAAGTCCAAGTCCCTTATATTCAAAGCAGATTTCCAAAAGGCTTTTGATAGTGTAAGCTGGAATTATGTGATGCAAATCCTAACCAAAATGGGTTTTGGGATCAAGTGGAAACTATGGATGATCTCTTGCTTCAGAGCCTACATTTCAGTTCTAATAAATGGTTCCCCTTCTAAGGATTTTCAAATGTCTAGAGGGTTAAGGCAAGGTTGTTCACTGTCTCCCCTTATTTTTGTCCTAGTAGCTGAAGGCCTTAATCAGATTATGAAATCTGGTATCTCCAACAACTTATTTCAAGGCATCAAATCTTCTAATATAGGTCCTATTATCTCCCATCTACAGTTTGCTGATGATTCTATATTTTTCATTCAAGCAATACATGATCAAATCAGATGCCTCGAATATGTCATATCCATGTTTTATTCAACTTCAGGCTTGGCTGTTAATTATGAAAAATCCCAACTTATACCTATAAACCTAACTGAAGGAGAAGAACTGATTATCACCTCAATTATTCATTGTCCTATAGTCTCTCTACCCATAATCTATTTGGGATTTCCCCTAGGGGGAAATACAAACAGATTGCTCACTTGGGAGCCAATCATTCAAAAATTTAAGAACTCTCTAGGTCTATGGCAAGCTAAACACTTATCATTGGGGGGTAGAATCACTCTGATTAAAAAAACCCTGGGAGCATTACCCCTATATTACTTCTCAGTGCTAAGGGCTCCAAAAGGGGTTATTAAAACTATGGAGAGATGGCAAAGAAAATTCCTTTGGCATGGAAAGCTCACAGGACAGGGCTGTTGCAAAATTAGCTGGTGGAAAGTCTGTAAACCTAAAAAGAGGGAGGTCTGGGCGAAAGAAAACTTTCAAGTATGAATGTGGCCTTGCTAGCAAAATGGTGGTGGAGATTTGCTTTAGAAAAACATGCCCTATGGAAAGTGGTCATATCTGGTAAATTTGGTTGGGGGGCCAGTGAGTGGGATCTATCGAAGTTTCCTGAAGTGGGAGCAACCAGTTTCATATCCCATATTTTACACCTGCTCACGGAACCAAGCTTTGAAGAATTATTTGGCTCTAAAGATCTCCATTGGAAAGTTGGTAAGGGGGACAAAGTATTTTTCTGGCTGGATGTTTGGTGGGGAGATACTGCACTCAAACACCTTTTCCCTAGGTTATTCTATCTTTCTCAATCAAAAAATGGGTTGGTTTCAAAAGCCTAGGATGGACATACTTGGGATCTGGATTTCATTAGAGTCCCTAGGGGTAGAGCTGATCAAGATTGGGCAACTCTTTCATTAATCTTAAATGGAATTAGACTCTCAGATTCTGAAGATGTTCGCGTGTGGGTTTGGGATCCTAAAGGCTTCACTGTCAAGAAATTATACACACTTCTAGAGCATCAAGGATCTCAATCAGCCTCTATTTCTTAATGGAGCAATCTATTATGGATTTCTGGGCTTCCTCCTAAGATAACAGCCTTTGCATGGCTTGCTTGCCATCAAGCAATTCCATCTAAATGCTTCCTAGAGGCAAGAGGACTTTCACTCTCATTACAGGAACTTATATGCCCTATATGTCAATGGGACCTAGAAGATGAAAATCACATTTTACTATATTGTTCAAGATCATGGCAGGTTTGGAGCTTAATTGCTAATTGGTGGGGAATTCAACTAGTTATCTCTGGTTCAGTACAAGTACAATTGATCAATTGGCCATCTTTACAATACAGGAAATACAAATGCAATTGGCTGCAAATTTATCAACTAACCTTATGGCAAATATGGCTTTCCAGAAATGCAAAGGTCTTCAAGGGAGAAAACTCAACTGCTGAAGAGATTTTCCAAAAAAATCTTACACCAATCCTACAGTTGGGAATGGACCTACTTCCACAAAACAAGAAATTATTTCACAATTTTTAACTGGAAAGCATCTCCCAAAGCTTGTTTGGACTGGAAATTACTTACCTCATAACTGGGTTTGGGGGCTCTGGGTTGGTTTAGGGGTGGTGGTGAGTGTGGTGAGCTGTGAGGCTCTTTGGTCCTGTTGGGGGTTCTGGTGTGTGGGTAGCTCGCCTCTTTGGTTCCTTTGTCTGAGTGTGGGTAGCTTTTTTTCCTAGTTTGAGTGCTCTTGTGGGCTTGTTTCTTCTCTTGCAGGTTTCCTGGATCCCTCGTGCTCGCCCCCTTCTAGGGTTTCATCATCGCCCGTGGAAGATAATTGGGTTACTTCCGAGCATGCTCATGGCTTCAATTTCTTCTGGAGACAAGCCCTCTTCATTTCCTGGATCTCTTACTTCCGGCGCCCTTCTTCTCTGGTTCTGTCTTTCAGCCTTTGTCTCTTCAAGTTTACCTCTTCATGGTGGTCGTCGAACCCTCGGTAGCTGTTAACGTCCTAGCCGATCTCCTCCCTCGCATCGCTCCAGCTTCAGATCTTTGAGCTATCTGGTTTTGGCTTTCATTCCCAATTCAGGTCCTCCATTACATCATTGGATCGTCTATTGTATTTGGGGTTCTCAATTGTCCACCCTTTTGTTTTATTCACTAAGGTCTAGTAAGCACTTGGTTTCAGTTGACTACCCTTTAGTTCCATGGGTGTAGTGAGGCTTCATGTTCATGCCTCTGTTACATTAGAAGTGTATTGTTTGGTTTGGTTTTTGTATTCGATCTGTAGTCGGGTCGTTTCTGTACTCCTTTTTAACCTCTAAAGAGGTTTTAATCTACATTCTGCTTTGCCGATCAAAAAAAACAAAGAGGTAATCTAGGAAAGCAATAGTTCTTATTCTCTCTTTGTGCTTTTGGTCATGCATGAAGAAAGATGGTAGCTAGAGCATGTGTATGGACTACAAATAGTTGAATGAAGAGACAATGAAAAAGAAATACCCAATATCCATTATTGAGGATTACTTGATGAGATGAATGAGAAAAACTTTTACACTAAGACAGAACTCAGAGTTGGATATCATAAAGTTATAATTATCAAATGGGAGGAGAGCAAAACAGCTTTCAGAAAACATGTTGACCATTATTAGTTCACGATTATCCTATTTGGGCTAACCAATGCACATGCAACCTTTCAAGCTCTCATGAATGAGGTACTTAAATATTTTCTGAGGGAGTTTGCACTAGTTTTCTTTGATGATACCTTCAGCTATAATGCTACTTGGGTGAACACATGAAGCACATCATACTGGTGCATCAAAGGTTCTTTGATAGGAAACTATTTCCAAAGTTGAGCATATGTGAGTTTGGTAGGAGCCAGGTTGAATGCTTAGGACACATTATCAATATGGAAGGGGTTTCCGCTGACCATAGTGAGGTTTAAGTGATGCTAGACTGGCCAATTCCCACCAATTTGAAGGCCTTGAGGGCAGAAGGTTTGTTAAAGGTTTTGAAGTTGTAGCAAGACATCTCATTGATTTATTAAAAAAGAAGTCATTTGTGTGTGGGGAAGAAGTGCAAGGCAGTTTCAATCAGCTCAAAAAAGCCATGACAGAAGGTCACGCGAAGGATACTTTATTTTAGCCTACTTTTTGTTATAAAGAAAGATGCTTGAGATCAGGGTATTGGAGGAGTATTAATGCATGAGGGGAGGACAATGGCTTACATGAGCACAACTTTAGAGGTTAAAGGAAGATGATTATCTACTTATGAGAAGGATTTATTGGTAATAATCACTACATTACAAAAGTGTAGACATTATGTGGCAAACCAGAACTTTGTGATCAAGACTCCGATCAACAAATTTGAAGTATTTATTGGAAAAAAAAATATCACTATATCTTTTCAGCACAAATAGTTGGCCAAGCTAATGGTCTTGTCATACACTATTGAGTATAAAAAAGAGGAAGGAGGATCTGGCAACTGATGCTTTATCTAGACTTCCTCAAGAGGAATATAAGGAGATGGTAACCAGTATGCCTTATTGGGTGAAGGTCATGAGGAAGTTCAGTCATAAAGGTCGTGAGAAAGTTGAAGGAATGCCTATACCAATTTTCATTGCCCCTCATTCACCCCAAACCACAAGGTAAACCAAGGCATAATGATGGTACATAAGAAGGTCTATATAAAGAGAAAAGGGAATGTTAGGAGCAAGATCATTGGGGGGAGGGGGTGTCAGGCATTGAAATACATATTAAAAAGGTGAATGAATGTTCCCTTTGGCCATATGCGCGCACAAGGAGGTTTATAATTGGATTCAGAATTGTGAAATCTGTCAAAGGAACAAATCTGAGCAATTTTTATATTCTGGACTACTATAACCTTTTAGGGTTCTTGATCAACAACTTTTGGGAAGCTCTTTTTAGCCGATTGGGGGTTTTCTTGGTCCAGACGAAAGCCACATGTGAGATGATTGGAGAGACACTAGGAGCCTGTGTGGAAGTCCCTTACGATCAGTGGGGGATGTGTTGGGGTGGAGCTGTGAGGTTGCGGTTCTAGCACCTCGTGAAACTCCCTCTCAAACGTGGCCTCCTGCTGCGCTTCAAGGAATTCCCAGACCCCGTGAGGGTCAAGCTGACGTATTCAAAGCTCCCAATGTTCTTCAATTGTGGGAGTATCGGTCACGTAGTTCGGAAGTGCAAGCTAGAGTTGTGGGGTGTCCCGAGGTATGATACCTTTATGCTAGAGTACCAGAGGGACAGACAGGTGAAACACTATGCAACGGGCTGGGAGGAGAAGGTTTCGCCGGTCATACCACCTGGCTTCGGGTCATTATCCTCAAGTTTTGTTTCTAAGGGAGCCTCATCTCGAGTAAGGCGCACGATTGTACCCCCAAACACTGTATCTAAGGATACAGAACCTCGGGCCAACACCCAGGCTGGGAAGGTGGACCTAGGATGGAAAAATTTGGTGCTCGGCCAACTCCTTGATAGCACAGACACTGAAGTTTCAGCGCCCATTCCGCCTGGGCACATAGATAAGGACGGGTCCAATGTTGGAGGAGTGAAGAGGGGTTCGGCTGGTGAACCTCAGGATGATCAGGTGAGGGCTGGTAAGCAGCAATGCCAGGAAGAATGTTAGTCTCCTCAGGCTTCAAGGACTGGCTCCATAAGGGGTCCCTGGTTCAAGCCTTGCCTCCTACAACTAATATAGTCCAGGCTCGGGCATTTGAGTTGGACTTCAAGTTTCGTTTTCCAACCCCCACCTTTCCTTCCTGCCTAAGTGGCGTCTCAATACCGTCTATGATGTTTATAGTGTTAAAAGAACTACGAACAATTTTGTTCTGTGTTAGTTCTTCCTTATTGGTCAAGATATATGTTTCATGTCGCACATCTATGTAATCGAACTCTGATATTAATAAAATTGCACATTTCAGTCTAAAAAAAACAAAACATGCAATATTCATATTCAATAAACTTGCAAACAACCTCATTCAACCAAAATTTTATTATTTTCCAACTACATTTGGTATTCATCGTGTTTCAAATGTGTAATTCCAAAATATTAAAAAATTGTAATCGGGTTCATTAAAATTTAAGACCCATCTGTAAGAATATATTTATTACATTTAATTAGCATATTAAATATATAAATAATATCTTCCTTTTATATGGTCAATTAGGAATCCATCACTTTTAGGAAACGTGTTATTTAATTAAATGGTAATTACTAATTGATTGGTAAAGAAGTGTTTCCTAAATTAAATCTTTACTTTGATGGACGATAGAGATTGAATCCTAATAAAACCCTAATAAGGAATCTTGGTCCTCTCTCCACCTATAAATACATGTAGATTATTCCATCATAAGTACACAATTCCCAAACACCTAAAGGAGTATATAGGAAAGGGAGAGAAACCGAAGTTCCCAAGACGAACTACGTGGACTTTGATCTCTCACATACTATTGGGGAGTAAGTAGGCAATCCGAGTACGTTCTGAATACAAGTCCGTTATGCCCAACCAAGATCATCTATAAGTGCGTCTACAACCATGAATGGAGGCATTCCTAATAGCTATCTTCATATATTTTCATCTTCTGATTGATTGTGATGCCTAAGATTTAGGATCACGTATATTATGTTTAACACAATCGTCAAAACTCTCTTAGAGTGATAATATGGTATCATGATGAATGTTATACTTAAGTGTGGTTTGGATTGATTATCACGGTTCTTAACGTAAGAATGGCGTGCATTAGATTTTGCCTCTTGTGGGATGTAATTGAGTATAATTTTTTCTTTATGTAATTATTGAATGAATAATTCGATAATAGTATTCTAGCAATAAAATTGTAAAAATTACGGTATGTTCTCATAAATAGAAGGTCAAAATGGAGTGTATTAAGGTGCAATTTCATTAAATAGATTTCAACCGACAGAAAAGTGCATCAGGACAACTCATGACCACAGTAGAAGAGCTATTACATGGTATTGATCCCCTAAGGTCTGTCTACGCATAACTCTGTGACAAAAGAACCGACACAAGCATTTTGTTGGGGAGTCATAAAGGCGAACAAAAAGTAAATAACAATGAAACTGGTGTCTGTTGCTCAAGGTATTTCCCAGTTGTTGCATATTCTGTAAAATGCGACCGAGCCTACTGACACCGGCTTCCAAGGGAGGCAGAGCTCTTCCTAGGAACCCCTCCTAAAGCCAGTCCCTAGAGCACTGAATCCCTTTCATTCTTCCATATGGGCCTGCTTCCCGTCCCAGTCTTGATCTTCCTAGCTAGGGCTCCTCTACAAAACCTCGCTTCACTCCCCCACCTCTCGCTCTACAACTAGACTCAACTCCAGCTCCAAGTCCATTTCTATCTTTGTGCACAAGCAGGTGTGTGGGGTCGGCTCCACTGCCCCCGAAAGGTTGGCCGACACCAAGTTCTTCTAACCTGGATCAGCCAGCTGGAGTTGGGAGACCTTCCGAGGGCTCACACCCTAAGGTGCAGTAGTCGAGGATACTATTGGGCCCATGACTCAAGACAAGGGACCCTGAGGTGCAGAAGTCAAGGACACCGGTCGGCGAGGTATCTGACCGTCCCAATCTGTCGCACGTTTTTGGATGGCGGAGTTGAACTTGGCTTACCCACCATCTCCCGATCACAGTCATCCACCATGTGACCAATGAACTTCGTCAGCCCCGGTTCCGCCCTGCCTCGAAGAGGATCTCGAACTAGAGGAGATGGCGGGGAGGCGTCGGGGTCACTGTCAATTGCAGCGTGCCAGGAACGCGAGGTTCCAATGGTAGTTGAGGAGTTGAGTCAATCGTCGGAGGTAGTAACGGAGGCGAGCCGGCAGGTTTGGACGACGATAGTGGAGACGACATAAACCTAACAAAACTTTGGGTAGAAGTTAGGGTTTTAGACTTGAGGGGACGACCCCGCCTTGGTTTGACCAGCGGTTCAGAGGATCCCAGAGCGAAGGTCGTGGGCGCCACTAACGCCGCAGCCAAAGGAAGGAATGTGGAAGGAGGAGGGAGAGGGACCAAAGTCAAAGACTGCTTTGTCCTCTGGTTCCGTCTCATCTTAATAAGAGGAGCGACCTTGAAGGAGGGACACGGTGGTGACACAGATGGTGTGTGCTACACCACAAGACCGATGGTAGAGGCAGAAGTCATGTCGGCAATAGGATTAGGGGCCTTTATAAGTAGGGTTAAAGTTACCTCAGTAAGGAAGAAAATCTCGACTTCCGAGAAAAAAATGGGGGGCCAATAATTTCCGACCAAAACAAATTCCTAAAAATATATTAGGTTGACTTATGATCATTTGCTTATGCAACATTAATCCTTGGAATATCCCGATATTCTTTCCTTGTCGTTGCATACAACCATATAAATATATTTAGTCCCATTTGCAATAATGGCCAATAGGAAATAACTACATTGGACCGTTGAATCGTCCACAATAATATACAAAATAGTAGAAAAAATAATTTAAGTAGGAGAAAATGATATTCAACCATAACCTGTCTCTTTCTATGTAACAAAAAAAGCAATAAAAAAAATAGTGAAAAGTCCAATTGCTTCTAATCTCATCTCAGCATCAAGTATTAGATCGTACATTCACATGTTGTATATGTTGTGTCTGTGCTCATGAATGAATCCAATATAAATACATCTCTAATTCTCTCAGTTGTTAATCATAACAAAACATGTTGGTGTCACCCCTTGAAGGCTCTGCACAGCCACATCAATATTGCTGGAGCTGGAGCTGGAACTGGAACTGGAGTTAGAGCTGGAGCTGAATACCAGAAGATGAGCAGCAACCATGTATTCGAGATAATCGAAGAAGAAGAAGAAGAAGAAGAAGAAGAAGAGTACTCAAGCGATCTGTTCGAGATCAACCATGGCTTCTCGATGGCCTCCATCAGAGAAGAGTGCGAGACCACCAGCTTGTTCTCATTCGACATACATGAAGATTGCGTGTACGTTGCCATCGGGAAGGGTGAGTCCAGCGTGGACGCTCTCTCGTGGGCTTTAAGGAACGCCGTCAATCCCGCTTCCACCACTGTCTACCTCGTACATGTCTTCCCGGAGACACACCTCATTCCCTCCCCATGTAAGTCCAGACCAAGTACGAGGTTCCCACTCCTACGTGTATGCTCTTATTATCACTTTGTGGGGTTTTAATTGATGTAGTAGGAATGCTTCCGAGGAATCAAGTGAGTCCAGGGATGGTGGACAAGTACATGGCACAACAGAGAGGGAAGAGGAGAGACTTTCTTCAAAAGTTCATCAGCATGTGTTCAGCTTCCCAAGTAGGTCAAACAAATTTGATTCGGTTGTACTAGAAACGCCCAGAGGTGTTAGCAGTTTGGTGTAGCTGTTGAGTCCAACTATAAACCAAGTATCTTTTTTGAACCAACTGTGTAGGTGAAGGTGGATACGATACTTGTGGAGAGTGATATGGTTGGCAAGGCAATTCTCGACCTTATTCCTATTCTCAACATGAGAAAGCTTGTGGTTGGGACCCCCCAATCCAATCTCAGGTACCCAAATCAACTGCTTGTTTTGTATACTAATAACTTTGATTATAGTTGTAATCATTACTGTTTGTTTTGGATTGTAGGAAATTGAAGTCTGGGAAGGGAAGTGGTATAGCTGATCAGCTACTAGTTGAGAATGAAACAGAGAGATGTCAGATAAAGGTGGTATGCCAAGGCAAGGAAGTGATCATCGACCCAATGACTAATAGTGATTATGGCAGTGCTAGTGATCATTCAGACAAGTCTATGGATCGAAAGCGAGAAGAAGATTATGATAGAGAGAAGACTAGTTCCATTTCTTGCTTCTGTTTCAAAACAAAGTTTTACGACACTTGACTCTCACGTTTGTGTATAGGTTTGTAAATGTCAAACACAATTGCTTCTTTCAATGTACAGACTGATACAACTCTTGCTTCTTTAAGCTTGCTTTCACTAAAATCCTCAAAAGCTATTCACATGTTTCATCATCTTTTGGAAGCTGAAAATTGTCTTGGGATGGACGATGATAGACTTATAATATTTTTCACACAACAGATTACATGCGGGGATAGCTCAGTTGGGAGAGCGTCAGACTGAAGATCTGAAGGTCAGGTGTTCGATCCACCTTCACCGCAATGTGGTTTTTTCCTTCCTTTTTGGTCCATTGAAAAATGTGTTATAGAAAGAGTAGTTCATGCAACAATTAGGCAATACAGCTATGAACGACCCAAACATACAATTCCTCATCATCTATCAATAAAAGAACCCTGTCCTTCTTTAGTCCCCTAAAATATTCAATCAATTCATAGCTAAAAGAAATCAAACTCTAGATAGTTATCAGAACCTTTCTGATCAGGCACCACCACCCGAGTGGCGGCGGCGGTGGTCACAGGCACAGCAGCCTTTTCACTCGTTGACGCTGCTGGGGATGGTATCCTCTCGAGCTCCACCGGCTTTGGAATATCTGGCGGTGTAGCGCACCGTATCAAAGCCCAATTCACACCTTCAAAGAAAGGGTGTTGCTTGATCTCAGTTGCACCTCGCTTGTATGCCAATCTATGTTGGGGTTCTTTCACTAGCAACCCCCTAATCAAATCCCTTGCACCAAAACTCACAACCGGTGATTCTGGGAAACGAAGGGGCTGACCCACAACATTGAACAGCGTGGCTCGATTGCCAGAACCCTTGAATGGAGTTTTTCCAAACAAGAGCTCATATAAGAATATCCCAAAAGTCCACCAATCTACAGCACTTCCATGACCTTCACCCTTGATGATCTCGGGCGCCAAGTACTCGTGGGTGCCCACAAAGGACATGGACCGGGCATCAGTAGGCTCTGCAATGAGCTCGGGTAATGGGCTTACTTGGTTCCCTATTTCATTCTTGAGTTTCCTATCTTTCTTGGACTTAGATGAGAAGAGGCGAGGTGAGAAGCATGTTGTGGGAGCCACACAGGATGGTTGGATGCAAGAAGGAGGTTCAATGCAAGACGGTTGTGCACAGTAGACAGAGCCCCTCCTTAAGGGCTCGGACTCATGAGATGATTTCACCAGAGTTGGACTCACTGCACAACGGAGGGAAAGGTCAAAGTCAGAGAGCATTATGTGTCCATCTTCTCTCACTAGAACATTTTCTGGCTTTAGATCACGATAGACGATGCCAAGCATGTGGAGATATTCTAGAGCTAGCAAGACCTCTGCTACATAAAATCTGCATATTAATGGGAAAACGATAATGATCAGACGTGTGCAAGACAAAGTCTCAAACAGCAGGTTTCTTAGTATCATCCATAAATGAGGATAAATTGAAATAACTATAAGATTTCACTGCAAGGTCTCACATTGATCAATGATGAAAATTACTACATCCATTCCCTATTTGAAAACAGACTAAAAATCAAATCAAACACTTATTAAAGTTAACACAAATCATATTATCATATTGATAGTTATGAAGACATGCACATGTCAATTTGAAACTTGAGTGAATGGACACCACCCCAAACCTGCTCCCAATGGAATGGACTGTACATTAGGAATCTTAGTATGTTAGTTATACTCTTTTAGACAAATAATTTGCAAGCATTGAGACCTCGACCACGACACGTGAGGGAAATCACTCTTTGCATTCAGAAACCAAGTTAACCATATTAGCTTATCCTTATCTTATCACGCGAGAGACTGTTGGTCTCCAGTTCTAAACACTAATCAAACCCATCTTTCTCACAATACATGAATACAGAACAGTGTTGAGATTCCTACAAAAAATATCTGACACTATGTATTACAGGTATGCTCTCTCAACATGGAGATAGGTTGTTCATGGTGCTACTACATAACCTAGTCATAAAAGAAGAGCAAGTTTGAGGAGTAAAGAAGAGTGTCATTGAAGATACACAATCACTTTTATTTATTTATACAGGATATCAAGTTCTCTTTTTTACTTAGTCGAGTTCATAATTATGTCCACACAGTGAAATATACTAAAGGTCAAGTCAACATAAAATTGAAAAGGAAAAGTAGAACGAAGGAATAAGGATGAAAACAAAAAAAAAATGATGCAGGTTACATGAAAAACAAGCACAAAGTTAGAGATATCATACTTCACTGCCTGCTCAGCAAAATGCTTTCCTGGTTGCCTCTGCCGAAGAGTGTGCAAGTCTCCACCAGGGCAAAACTCCATCACCAAGCATGAAAATTTATCAGTCTCAAAGTGGCTGTATAGAGTTGGAAGGAAGGGATGGTCCAGGGATTGCAGAATCTCTCTTTCTGTCTGAGCCCGTAACAGCTTCTTACGACTTGCTAAAGACCCTTTGTCCATTACCTTCATTGCAAAGTAACACTTCGTTCCACTCAATTCTGAAAGGTAGACACTCCCTATATCCCCACAACCTAACCTCTTGAGCAGTCTAAAATGGCTTAGACCCAAAGCACCATCTTTTGCTCGGACAATTTGGATGGCTTCCCATCTCAAGTCATTTGCTTTATGAGGCTTGCTGATGCCGCTACTGAAGCTGCTACAAGTGCTCTCATCACTCACATCACTGCTTGTGCTTCCTCTGCACATACTGCTCTTCCCACTCTCAACAAAATCAACACGGTCACTAACCTTGGTACTTCCACTAGTCTTGGCAAGACTGCTGGTTCCATCACTAACTTTCGCAGAAACTAAAACATCTTTCACACTTCCATGCTCTGATGTCTTCTTGTCTTGATCAAGTGAGCTCTCCAGTGAGCCTCTGGTATCAACAGAAGCTGTGTCTCCTTCAATTGACGTTTGTTCAATGCCAAGTGATGAAAGCCCTAAACTGAGTTTGCCAATTGAAGCATTGGTAGGGCCCTTCTGATGAGAGCTTGAATGCTTCATGCGATCAGTAGCTTGATTCGGAACGCTTCGAACAGATTTTGAAAATTGCTCAGGTGGCAAGAGCTCATGCTTGTTTGCCCGTGCTACTTCAACACCAGCACCATTTTGCTGCGGTTTCAAAGAACCTCTGGTACCACTTTTTGATGCCATTTGGGTATACAGAGGTTCTAACCTAAATCAATCTGAGCAACACCATCTCTCAATACCCAATATTGGCACCATCAGCATAGCATCATAGTTCTTCCAAATCTGTCAACAAGAGCAGGTTATCAATTGAATATGCCACAAATAAGTTACAGAATCCATAACGATCAGCCATGCAAGTCTAGACATCTAAGTTCAAAACAAGATAAAAAAAACAGCAGAAATAGACCAATGACAGAACCAACTGATCTAAATTCAGATAATAAAGCACCATCTGAAATACAAGTGGCAGTAAAGAGAAACTTCACCATACAGCCCAAACAGAGCCTCAATAGCACTCAATGTTTCTACCAAAGAAATGTAACCCTCAGCTGCCAAATCATATATGCCTTCTTTTTCCCCAGAATAAAACACCATTCCCAAGCACAGAGATGCATGCAGGTCCTAATCAAATCATTTCCAAGACACTACCAAACTGGTATGGAATTGCCATCCCAGCAATCCAACTCAATAAGCAACTTTCACACAACAAAAGCATGAAATAAACCCAACTGCATAAAATTCCAAATTGGAACACCACAGAAAAGAAAGAAAGAGAGTAAAAAGTAATCCACGTCGAAATGCAAATTCCTGACAACACTTCAGAGCACGCCCAAAATAGAAACAATCATCAGAACCAACGGCTAGAACCCGAGAGAGAGTGAATTACACACACAAAATCCAGACTTTTAACAGCAGAAACCAGAGATTTGCGAGGAAATACCAGGTCAGATCCAGATCTACACAAAAACCCAGATGCCAAAAGCAAAACCAGAAGAAAAGCAACACAACCCAATTCAAGAAAAACCGCAAAACGTAAAGCAAGGTAGAGAAGCGAGCGTCAAAAGAGAAATATACCTACTGTTGAAGGGTCACAGAGCTTCACGGGCTTGGCTATGGCAGTGAAAAAAAACTAGAAGCGGCTACAGAAAGTGGGCTTCAATTGCTACTAGGCTGAAGAACCGGGGAGAAAAGAGAGAGAGAGAGAGAGAGAGAGAGAGAGAGAGAGAGTATAAAAATGAACTGAGCTTCCGGCTGGTGAAGCTCTGGTCACAGAAGAGAGAGATGAGTCAAAGCAAGGCTAAAGTAAAGCTTTTGTCACTCATTCAATAATTTTATATGGGAATGGGACAAGAATTTGTTTTTTATGTTATGTAGGAATATTTCGAAAATATTCACTCTAATTTTCAAAATAAGAATTTTGCATAAAGAATAAATGCATTTATCTATACTTTTTTTTTTAGTGAAAGTTACAATTTTATAACGTTTATATTAGAACATCGATATGCACTAGGGAATATGTTCCCAGGCCACTAAGGTCAAACAAAAAGAGCAATGGCCCACTGAACCTTTTTCCACTAGAACCGCTACAGACGGTGATTGAAAACCTCATGGGCAGAAGCAGAGTACGAAGGGGGGAAGGGGTGCCAGAAATCAGAGATCTCAACAACGGTGATGGTGGGAGGCAAAGCATCGTCATGGGACCCCTCTCAAGGTCAGTCCCCGATGCTTTGTCAGCTTTTCGTTCCTCCTGGTGGGGTTGTTTCCCCACCCTTGCCTAAACGGGAGAGCTTGCCCCGATCCAAGTGCCTTGATCGGTCCCTCGACATCCCTCCCGGAGTTGTGAGGGCCGCTGTAGAGGCACGTCGGCTGGCGTTAGTCACAACCTTAGACCACGCAGCGGTAGGGAGAAGAGACTCGCGCCGTGAAGAGGAGGCAACCCTAGAGCCCGCTCCGTCAGTGAGAGGAGGAACCAGGGCCCGGGTCGCAGCAACACATGGTGAAGGCGCAACCCTAAAAAGCGCGCCGCCTGGGAGAGTAAGAGCCATAGCAAGGTCTTGGCAAATTTAAAGGGCCGACGGCCTAGGTTTGGTGGGGGAAGAGAGTTGCTTGAGGAGGACGCAACCAAGGGACACCGCGTGTGTCGTCCTATCGGTGGAGGCCAAGGAGGTGGGGACAGCGCTGACTGCTTCAGTGGCGGCTGCAAAGATAGCGTCGGAGGAGAAGGAGGAATCGTCAACGAAGAGGACCAAGGTAGGTTGCTTCGCAGAGAGTGGAGATCCTCTAATCCCGGCCTAGTAGCAACAGAAGAGAGAGAGGATCGGGGAGAGTGCCATGACGGTAAGAACGAGGGACCGAAACTACGTGGAGAGGGACCGAAACTACACCGGAAAGAATATGAGTTGGGTTGGGGTGAGGCGCGACAGGCTGGTTCCGCAACCCTAACATAACTTTTCATTAGTTAATTCCTAACCAAACAACCTTAACATTGACAAGACAAATGCATTTATCTTTATGCTCCCGTAGTTGTTTGTGTTCAATTATTTTTCAGGACACAAACCGAAATAAATACATACGACCCACTCACCTATTAATTCAATTATATGTAATAAAGATAGCTCACTGTCTAAATTAATTGTTACAGCTGCATGAGTCATAATAATATTGGACCAATGGTTGATAAGAAAATTTAGAATGTTGGGTGATCAAGTGGGTGACATTTGTGAGTATGTTTAATTCAAACCAGAATGCATAGTACATATATGAGTGGTTGTCTATTTATTTATTAAAATTGATTTTGTCTTCTAAAGGTGATGAATACCCATTTAAGGCTGTCCAAATGATATTTTTATCCCTTATCGACAAAAATTAGCTTAAATCATCATCTTGATCATCATCATACTAGTGGAAGTATTATATCTCCATCCACATGTCAATCTATGATAAAACACATGTATTAACATATGTGCTAGATGTGCCAACAATTTAACACCTTAAATAAATATATAGAGATTTTTTATAACGTTTATTAAGAACGTTTTAATTCTTATTTTAGACACGTCAAATTAAGATAGTTTATCTTATAGAAGATTTTGTATGAAGCAACTGATAGCTCTTTGGCTTTTAAGGGTGCATACCTATGACCACCAAACCTAATACCAAGATAACATCTCGAAAACAAAAATAAACGGTCCATTTTTTTCATTATGAAATTCAAGAATAAGAACGTTTGTAAAATTGGGTACTTACACTTTTTTCTATGTATTCTCCTATTGTTGGGATTGTTTGAGGCTGAACTTTTATGTCAGTGCTCGGGTTTGTTTTTAGTATTGGTTGTTGGTTTGATTCTTTGAATGGATCAAATTTTCGATATGTGGTGTCTGTTGGTTTATAAGAAATATGTAGCTAGATCTTTTTTTTATCAGAAAAACATATATTCAAACACCGATTCTTTGAAATAAAGAATACGATGAGTGGAACTGATACATGAAGGAGCATTTCTATCGGAACCTCAAGAAGCCCTACACCGGGGAAAACTAACAACCACAATGAATTGGTACGCAGACCATGAAGTAAACAACCACAAACAATGAATGAGTACGCAAACCCTGAAGGAAACAACCACAAAATGAAAGGGTTTAGAACCCGAATTTTGACAACTAAGAATCCCTGAAATGAAAAAGGTCTAAACTACCAGGATTTAACCACCATGAAGCTTGAAAGGAAAGGAAATTTCCAGCAGCCTACGATAACAACCAGGTAAACTCTAAAACCAAGCCAAGCAGGAAAAGTAACCTCTCTCATGTCACAAGGCTAGCAACTCTCAGCAAGAGGATACCTAGAGACAACCCCAATTGGCCTTACTAATCCAAGCACACGGCTTCTGAGTGGGCAGACAATGCTCGATGATCTCACCAACGGCCAACACCTATGACCCGATAAGCTCGACCCACGCCCGGGTCGAGAAGAAGCGAAACCAAAACGCAAAGGAAAGCAAGAAAAACAGGGGGAAGCATTCTAACCAGACAAAGCGAGGAAAAAGAGCATACCTCAAAGGACAGACCATCATACCAGATACCCTAGACCGGATAATACGCTCGATCCTTCCTAAATTATGGCCAACATCGAGACACTCAGGAGAGGAGTGGTATTTCTATCGAGCAAAAATACGGCCTAAAGAACAGTCAAGAGATACGTCGAAGCACAAGAAGTTGTCGCAAAAAGACAAGTGACCACTACGAAGCCGAGAGCTTTACCAGCGAGCAGAAGATAGAGGATAGCTACAACAATCCCAACAAGGAAAGCCTCCCACGAGCAACTAAGACTCTATCAATCTTGCCCCATCACCACAGCAAACCAGGAGAGAGATGTAAAATAGACATGTGCCAATCTTTCACCCAAAGATGGAGAAAGACCTCTCACTCAAGTCTCAATCACCACCAACTCCCAAACCTGAGAAGAAACTGAATCAGCAAACACCCATAGAAGCCACCAACAGCACCAACACGAGTGCCCAAAAGCCATGGTCGAACCAGACACGCAAAAGCACAGGAACCGGTCTGAATCCGACCCAGACCTAGCATCGACCCAAACCAGAAACCTCTGAACCAGCCTTACAGGGCCTACTCGGCTGGACCCGACCCGGATGAACCCACTCACCCGTCCGGACCAGACCCAGATGAACCCTACTCGGATCTTAACCGAACCAACCCCACCGCCCCTACTTGAAGAACTTGTTCCGATCCAGAAAAGCAGCACAACATCCGGCAGAACACGACCGGAGTCCTTCCCGCACCACTTCCGACGACGGCCACGCAGTCCAACCCCAAAACCCAGGCAAGGGACGAACATAATGGGCCGGAGGACCCCTCAGAAAACTCAGAAGCAGATATGGACGGTCCGTTCCAGATCTGTGACGCCAAAGGCGGGGAAGCACATCTTTGAGGAACTCCGGCGAGGCAGCCTCCAGGAACACCGGCGAGACAAGGACGAGATTGAACTCCGTCCAACGACAAACCGAGCGAAGGAGGAGAGAAAACTATTCAGGATAGGGAAAGAAGAGGGGGGAAAGGGGAAAGGAGGAGGAAAGGACGTTGTCACTGCCGGCGACCTCTGTAAAATTTAAAAACTGAAATGTTTTTCTTGATATTATAGTGAGGTTTGATACTCCTATATATAAGAGATTACAAGAGTATAAAAAGGAAATAAATATTACATATTAATGTAATTAACCACCGTAATCAAATCATATCAATTATATTGATTATGATTTTATTACCTTTTACACTCCCCCTCAAGTTGGAGCATGGAGATTCGTAATGTCCAACTTGAAAAAGAAATTGTAGAACAATCACGTCTTATGCCTTTGGATGGTGTAAATGACATCTCGTCTCAGGGCCGACAGTGCAAACGACATCTCGTCTCGGGGCCGACAATGCAAACGGCTACTCGTCTCGTGGCCGACGATGCAAATGGCATCTTGTCTCGTGGCCGACGGTGCAAACACATCTCATCTCATGGTTGACGGTGCTAACATCATCTCGTCTTGTGATTGACGTTGTAAATGACGTAGAAGGTAGAACACGGTTGTGGTTGATGACCACGATGCGGAAGCGAAATATCTAGAATAACACAAATAAAATAAAATTAGGATCAAATATGTCCTTCAGATGCCCTGCCCACTTGTTAGAACCATAAGCTAACAAGTGGGCAAAGCTACGGATTCATAAGAACTTTTCAAAGATCGAAAACCGAGAGCTCTGATACCATGTAAAATTATAAAACTGAAATGCTTTCTTGATATTATAATGAGGTTTGATACTCCTATATATATGAGATTACAAGAGTTCAAAAAGGAAATAAATATTACATATTAATGTAATTAACCACCGTAATCAAATCATATCAATTATATTGATTATGATTTTATTACCTTCTAAACATGGACGGTGGCAGCGTCTTCGCGGCAATAAAGGTATAAGGAGGTGAGGGGCTTGAAGGCGGCTAAGGTTTGGTCTAGAGAGATATTTAAGTGTAGCTAGATCTTTTTGTCTTCTCTTATTAAGATTTAGAATAAAAAAGAGATTTTTTTTTTGATCAGCAATATTTTTTTATATATAGTAAAAGTAAAGTACAAGCTTAAGGTCCAGCTACAGACCAAGCACCAAAAAACAAATGACGAAACTGAAACGGGGAATGAATGAAGCCCTTTCTACAGCAATCCCACACAGGAGAGATGAGAAACCCACGCAGAGGTGATGAAATGAACCCACACAGGGGCAAAGAAAAGAACCCACACAGGGGCAATGAAAAGAACCCACGCAGGGGTGATGAATTGAACCCACGCAGGGGTGAAGAGGGTGAAGTAATGAACCTGCCAAGACCTACACATGGGCACAAATGAAATGAAAAGAAGGAGAAACAACAAAGAAAGGTTCAAAGGCCTAAAATGCCAGATTTACCACACATGAAGAGCAGATTAAAAAGGTCTAAAACCTGAAATTTTCAACCTTGAAGCTTAAAATGAAAAACAGATATAAAAACCCAGACCAAAACCAGAGGAAACATCCCCTTGACCTTGGGAGAAAGGTAGCCCTAACCCAAAATGGTACTATCAGGCCGAACCCAAGCCTTCTTGAGTGGGTAAATTTCACCCAAGATACTCGCCGGCGGCCAACACCGAGAACCGGCGAGCTTAACCCAACAACAGCCGAGAAGAAGCGAAGGCAGAGGAACAGCGCAGTAATAGCCAATAAAGGAAAAGGACCCAATCAGACCAAGGAAGAAGGGGAAATACCTCTTAGTCACGCTAACCCCGCCTGGAAGCCACCGACCCAGCTAGAAATCAGTCCATCCCTCGCCAGCCATCACCAGACGAGGGTCCAAGGAGCAAATCCGAGGAAAGGACCGGCTTTTCAGCCGAAAACCAGCCTGGCCGAGGTTCAGGCCAAAGGACCTCCACCACTTTTGTCAGCTCCGATGAAAACAGACCACCACAGCTATCGGAGAGAGGAAACAAGGCCATGCATGGACCGAGACGAGCATCACCAGCAGATCGGAGAGAAGTGAGGGCCGGCTGTGCAACAATCCCCACCGAAAGGTAGGAGAAAGCTCTCCCACGAACAGATCGGCGCCTCTCTTCTCTTTCCCTTCACCCCACTGAGTCAATAGTTGAGAAAACCCTAGATCCACTCCGATCTTCCCACAGAGGACGAAGAAGCGGCTACCACAACAGATCTGAGGTCGGACTACCGACGTGAGGTGAAACAAACTGTAGATCTGAACTTTTCGGCCTAAGAAGTTAGGGTTGAAAGGGGGAAAGAGGGGAAAGGGTGGCTAGAAGAAGAAAGAACAGAGGAAGGACAGGGGGGAGACAAGGGTCACCGCCGGCAACCTCCATGGGAGGAGGTCACCGGCGGTGGAGGGCGGCAATGCTCGGCTTGGACGAAGGAGGAAGAAGGAAGTTTCTAGAGAGATGGAGGAGTCTCTCTCTAGAACGGGGTGAAAAAAATTATTATATACTATTTTACAGATATAAAAAATTAGAACGAGTCCTCATGCCAATATTCTAGAATTGGTGAAGAAAGAGTCTCACTGACTATATTGTTGTTAGGGAGGCCAAAGGAGATATTTGGAAACATTATTTAGGAGTGTGAGGATTAAATATAACAATCAAATTGGTTGGAATAAAAATATGATAATGAACAAAGGTACATTTTTGTGTGAGGATTAAATAGTGTACACATGTCCATCTTTACAGAAGAGATCGTAATGATCTCCACCGGCAAATACACAACCACCCTTTCCTTTTATTGTGTGACATTTGAGATTCAACACAACCCATCACTTGAATCTTAAACGCATCAAATTGTTTGTGGTCCTCACCTAACAAATAATTCATTCATCCCTACTTTCTTGCATCAACCACCACCACAAGATTAGATTTTGTTCCGTATTCAAGTTATTTTTGTAATAATCGTTTCATTTTGAAATCATACATATAAAATCATGTACTAAAATTGTTGTCTCATCATATATTTATTATGATTGTAAACAGTGACGGATTTAGCTTTTTCATTGAAGGGGGGGCACCGATTTTTTGTATGTAATAAAATAACCTTAAAATAATTTATATTAACGTTAAAAATTAATATCGCATAAAAACGATAAAATACTGCTTATTAAGACGTGAAGTCGAGATTTTATATTTTGAAATTATTTTTAAATACTTTTAATACGAATACAATCAAAAATATATTTGTCGATGTATACGGTCATGTTATTATTCATTCATTCTTTTCCCGTTCCATTTTTCAATCGAGTTTTGATGATATTCATAATAGAAAATACTCTCTCCACGATTGTAGGGGCGACCGGTAAGACCAATGTCAATGTAATCAACAAATATGTTAGTTACTCTTCACTCGACATCATCGCTTGGAGATCATCTTGTTTTTTGCTGGACATGATCGCCTTCATGTATAAGAAAGAGGAATAAGACAATTTTGCAAGCTACTACTCTAGAGCAACAGTAACAACACTGTAGCATCGGCAACATCTTCAACTGTTCTTCATCTTCTTCATCGACGAATCTCATCGTCCTACATCTTCCTTCATACATCTGTTCCTTGCATACGGTGTAGTGTCCTGGATGTCCATCACTAGGACTTCGGACCACTTTTGTTCAGAGTTTCATCTACTCTTTTTGTTGCCGTCGAAGATTTCTTCAACTCTGTTTTCCACTCTGAGTTTGCATTTTTGATGGCTCTAACAGTTGAAGAGCTCTCTGGGGATCCTCCTCTTTCTGAACCACTTGTAGGAGTGCAATCTCATCTCAAGAATGCTTCCTCCTCTTCCATTGGACCTCCTCCTGGTTTTGAATTTGTTAAGAAGAAACAGATCAAAAGAAAGACAAAAAAAACATCTGGATCATCTTCCTCCTCCGACAAGACTTAGGAGTACTCTCATGGGGGACATACCAAGCTGTTACACGACCAAAAGATGTTTCATGATAAGTTCTTCCAACCTCTAGATTCAGGTACTGATCTTACTCCGGACTCCCCAAAGGCTAGGTCTTCAAGGACTCGAGGTAAGAGGCCTCTTACAGGAGGAGTACATGAGTATCCTTTGCAAGGCAGATCTTTCTTACCAGCAAATGCCACACCACTTCAAGCTGCTTATGTTAGGAATTTGGCAGCCCAGGCAAACCCATCTTGGCTTCAGAATACTTTCTATAAGCAAAAAGGCAATTGAAAATCATTGGTGGCTCATAGACCAAATTTGAAAGGGCTCTGGTATGGTTTTGTTTACTTTTATACCTTAGATAATCTGCAAAAGGCCATATATAAATTCAATGTAGCTACTTTCTTGAATCATAAGCTTTTTGTCTCCAAAGCTTGGGACAGAAAAAACACAAAGCCTCCAGTCAAAACATCTGATACATTTTGGAAGAAAACTGATCCTTTATACAAAGTCAAGTCTCCTGGATCCAATACAAGAAACTATGAGGATTTCTTGCACAAAGGTTCTATAATTACTGCCCACTCTGAGGTTATACAACACTCTCATCTAGCAATATCACACCTAAATATTAGTGTGGAGGCAATGCAGAGAGAGATTGCTTTTCATGGGGTCTCTGAGATAGTGCTCAAATCTCTTGGAAATAAGATAGTGTTGGTCCATTGTCCTGATGAGGAGTTTCACAAACAGCTGATGTCTGATGGTTGTACTTGGTTACAAGATTGGTTGACTTATATTCCTTCCTCCACTAATCTATGTCTAAAAGGTGGCATATTTGTTTTGGTTAGACATACAAGGGGTTCCATTTCATGGTTGGAGTGAGGAGACTTTCCAAGCTGCAGTAATATCTTTTGGAAATATCTTGTTCACTCATCCCAATTCTAGAAAGGCTAAAGAGATTGATATTGCCTATGTACTCATCCATACTAATTGTTTGAAGCCAATTTCAAAAGAAGTAAAGATCACATTAGGAAATTCAAGTTTTACTCTTTGGGTTTCTTCTGTGCTAGCCTCAGCTATGCCTGCTTTGCAATCTCCTCATGATGATATGGCAGATTCAGTAAGTACAAGAACCTCCTTTGATTTGGATCCCCTCCTTTCTCCTCTTGTTGGATTGGAGACCCAAAATAAGTGCTCTTAAGTTCTAAAATCAGTAGCACATCTTGTGAGAGACTCAAATGATGAGAATTTATTAGCCTTGGAAACTAGACAGAATGAATGTTGAGAACCAAGTTGAGAGAATTAATTTTGATTCGATTATGTTGGTGGGTGAAGAAGTTATTGAGGTGGGGAATAGAGGCCTTGATTTTCTGAAGTTGGTGGAAGAGGAAGTTATTCTTCAGTTAGAAGATAAAGAAACTTTGGCACCTGCAACTTATGAACCTTCTGAGTTATTAGTTACTGATGAAGGTCTTGATACAGCTCCAAGACCTCTTTCAGTCCCTCAAATTCCTACAGTGGCTGATACACAACTATTGGCTATTTCTAAAACTGAAAGACTTGAGGCTATTATTGTTCCAGTTCACTCAGTTACAAGATCCACTCAGCTACAATGTGATGATCTCAGTCTACCTCTCAACCAGCAAGATGTAAAAACCTCTCCAAGTACAATTCAAGGTGACAAGCATTTATTAAGTATGGAAAAGTTGCAGACGTGGGAAAATGAAACATTTATGGGAGCTAACATGGATGAGAATGTTGGTTCCTCCTTGGGTCCACTTGGTCTGCACACACTAAACAGTGATGGTAGATTTGGCAACATTATTTCAAATATTCCCCCTTTTTTTTGCAAGCCCAAGTAGATGAAGTTTCTGAACTTATGGGCCTCACAAATTCATTACAACACTCTCCATCTCCTGGTAGCATTAAGAAGAGGAAGAAAAAGTCTAGGACTGCAGCAACTCACTCTTATATAACCAGATCAAAGTTAAAAGATGATAAATTGTCACTATTACAGCAGGTTGTCCCAAAAGATAATTCCTTTCTCTCACTATCATCTGAAGCTAAGAGGGCATTGGGGTTTGCCAAAGCAATTGGTATAAAAGTAAAAGGAAATGAAGATATTGTTCTGCAGCAGTTGAGTCTATTGGAAGATAAAAATAATTCTTGTGTAGAGCTTTAAGTAGGCTATGAGGATGATTATGTAGACATGGACAAGGATTTTGAAGATCCTAGTTTGCCAGGCACAACCTTTTCTGATTGAAGATATAAAAGTCCTCTCCTGGAATGTGAGAGACATCTCTTCCTCACAAAAAAAAGGAAGAGTTTCTGTAATTTGATTCATAAACAAGTCCCAACTTTCATCTTATTGCAGGAATCAAAACTAGAAAAGGTTCCTTCTTGGTTTCTCAGATCACGTGGCATTAATTGGGGTTGGGAGTTGATTTCATCTCCTACTGCTGGCTCCTCTGGAGGTATCATCACCTTTTGGAAATAAAATGACTTTACTTTATTACAGTCTAAATGTGTGGATGGAGCTCTCATCTGGATTGGAATGGCTAAGGTCCTGCAGAAAATGTGATGCATTATCAATATATATGCCCCTTGCTTAAGAATTGGCAGAAGACTCCTTTGGGATGAAATAATTGAATTTATCAATACTCATAATCCTATTCCTATGCTCTTGATTGGGGGTGACTTTAATGTCACTCTTTCAATAGAAGATAGATCTGTCCAAAGAGCTTATACAAGAGATATGCAGCATTTTCAGAATTTTATTAATGTGCTTGGTCTGGTTGATTTGCCAATGCAAAATGGAAAATATACTTGGTATAGTGGGGGATCAAGTGCTTCCAAGCTGGACAGATTCTTGGTTTCTAGGGATTTCCTATCTTCATTTATTGCTCTCTCTCAATCTGCACTTCCAAGATCTATATCAGATTATAGACCAATTATCCTCTATGATAACCAAGTAGATTGGGGAGCAAGGCCCTTTAAATTTCTGAATGTTTGGACTGAAGATAGAAGATTTTTAAGTGCAGTCAAGGGATTCTAGGATTCCTTTCAGGTAGTAGGGGTCACGCCCCAATTTCAGCGAACCGAACTCGGGACGCGAACATTTAAAACATAAAACACTTTAAACCTGTTTTGAATAAAAACTCTGATATTTCCATTTAGTTACCAAAAATAATAATATTTACAATACAAAAACGTCCCAACAAGTGGACAAGGTACAATATCCGTCACTAGACTCAACAAAATAAAGACCAAACTCCGCTCCAAGCTCCATGAACTTCAAGAGCTAACCTAGTCCGTCCGGTGATCAGTACTTGTAGGAAAAGCAGCTAGGGGTGAGCGTTCGCTCACCACCACGAATAACAGACTGACTATGGCATAATTAGTAGATAAAGCCAATAACACTAAAACCAAACCCCACACCGGGACTACAGTCCCCAACTCAAGTACTCAACTGACCCACAACCCGTTACTTTCCCCAACAGACTCAACACTCTATAACACCATGTAGACCCGACACAACTATCGACGACCTCCTCCAAGGACACGACAGAAGGACTACACAACGCCAAACAAGATCACAAAGGATCGCACACCAGTTGCTCAGTAATCAATCTCAATCAGGTCCAGGATCGACCTATCGCAATTCCTCGACACGAAGTCGGATCAGGCTGTCGACCTATCGCAATGCATCGACACTAAGTCGGATCAGGCTGTCGACCTATCGCAATTCATCGACACTAAGTCGGATCAGGCTGTCGACCTATCGCAATTCATCGACACTAAGTCGGATCAGGCTGTCGACCTTTCGAACTCACAACTTCAGGTAACCACAATCACAATCACAGGCAAGTTCAAACACACAGGCACTCAAGGCCACTCAAGACACCTCAACAGTCAAGGCTCGGGTTCAACAACCCCACGGGCACTCTCGGCCACTCAAGACACACCAACGGTCAAGACTCGGGCTCAACAACCCCACGGGCACTCACGGTCACTCAAGACACACCAACGGTCAAGACTCGGGTTCAACAACCCCACGACACTCACGGCCACCCCCAAACACCAACAATAAAACACGGGCACTCACGGCCACCCAAGACACCAATTTAAATAACACGGGCTCTCATGGCCACCCAAGACATCAATTTAAATAACACGGCTCTCATGGCCACCCAAGACATCAACAATCAAATACGGGCTCTCATGGCCACTCAAGACGTAAATTAAACAATCAACCTCCGGGCATGGTCATATGCCTCCAATAATTCTAATGTCGCTAAGTTCTCTGTTCCTACGACACTACTAAGTGTCACATGACTTTCTCATAAACGCTACAATCCCGTATCATGCTTTTCTAATAATTAAAAAAAATAAACCTACTCAACCCACGACACCCCGGTGTCACATGCAATTCTACTATTAACTTTCCCTAATCAGGGCCGAGATCCGGCTAATTTTCCCTACCTCGTATATAACTCCAAAAGCGCTCCACTAAACCCCGATGTAATCCCAGTCAATCGCCGAGCTTCCCTTTGCTTCGGTCCGCAGCACGATCTAAAAGAGCACAATTTTAAAGCACTTTTAAACTAGTACGAATAAACCGAAATTCAATGAACTTAACGCCCAAATGTAACCCCGACAATGTCGATCACTCCTAAACTTCCCAATTACTCGACAATGCACACAAGATTTTAGCGTGGAAAACCTTCTCAAGACGAGAAGTAAAAACCACGGGACCCTCTAGGCCTCTTAATAATCCACTATCAACAATAACGGGTACACTGTCTCTCTAGACAAACTAGAGGCATACACAATATCTCAACACAACCTAGTGTTGGAACTACCAACAAAGCACAAGAAAGAAAAAGAGAAATCTCACCAACTTGGTGGCACAACTTGCAGATCGTGTATCTGAAAAAGGAACCGTCAAAAACCAAATTCCACCGTTCACTTTTAAGAAGTATATGTGGATAACATTCACTCGAAAAATCAGCATCATCGGAACTAAGATGAACCTCCGATCGGGATCTTGAAAGTAGCTGGTCGGATAGAATTTGGGCAGAAAATTCTACTATTCTTTTTCTCTCTTTGCTTCTCTTTCTCTAAAAAATGGAGCCACACTACTTATTCTAAATCTGATTTCTAGTAGCTATAGAAACTCTAACATCCATTTGGGCTTAAGTAACCACAAATAGGCTTTTGGGCCTTTTATATTTTAATGAAACAAGCCCAACAAAACTTAGAGGAAAAATATGTACTCACAAACTATATATTATGTAAGTTATAAATTAATCAGTAATAATTAAACGATATGGAAGATAAACATCAACTCCCTCTACCTAAGGACGTTGTGGTCCTCATCTCCGAATGATATCTCCAATCTTAGAGTTTTTACTGGAGATGTCAAGTCATACATAGTACTATTTTATCGAATATATCAAGGAATCCATATATATTCACCGTTTAATTGATTTAAAATTAGGTTAGGTTTTTCATTTTGACGATGTACTTGGAATAAACTGATTTAGTCTAATTAAGGTTTTTTCCGGATAAAAAACTCAAATTTATAATGTTGATCGAATGGAAAACATATTTATTACAGGAACAGATAACCCGAAACTACAAAACACCAACGATAAAACCAAAACATAAAACCTACAAGGGACCTAGATCGTTCTACTAGAGCCATTTTGACACTTCCGGATCATCATCCACCAGTCATGCTTCGTGAAAGAGAGTTCGACATTATGTTTATATTGTTGACGTGCATCCATAATGACTTCCAAATCGTCGATAATCGGACCTAGTGTTTCACGGGACTCCAAGAACGTGAGCTTGAACGTTGTCACCCGCGTGTTCGTCTTCTACCAGTGGTACGTGAGGTGCTTCTCCAGTCGGGGATACGGATAGTAGGCCATTGCATTCCATTTACGGTGGACGATTCTTTAGTATCCCCTTGTGACGTTCACGTGAAACATCCACGTGAGACAAAGGCGAGTCTCCTCTTTGTCGGTTCATGTGGGTGCCATTAGAGATTCTGGTGAGAGAGCTGAGATTCGACGCTGAAACTAAAGGGGAGAATCAAAATGGAGAAGAAGAAACTTGTGTAGAGTGAGACTTTCGTTGCTATGAAATAGATAGATTCTGGGGGGTGAAATGAATAGGGTAGATTCGGTGAATTGAATGTGACAGATTTTCCACATGGTAAGTTGGATCGATTAAATGGAAAGAAATGGTGATTAAAGCAAGGAATGATTCAATAATTAATTTCAAAATAAAAAACAACGTCAAAATATATCAAACAACCCGAGTTCAAAATTGAGTACAAATATGAACAAACAAACGTATGTTACATATGTTAAGTGTGGTTCATAACTTCAAACATAGCGAACATGAGAGATTCATGGTTGTTCTTTTCTAGTGGTGTCCAGTCCAATGAGTCTACAACAATGACTTCAGCGTACTGTCTCATCAAAGAGTTATGCCACTTAATAAGTTGGGCTTTAGTGTGCTCAAACCTAGCACACCGTTAGGTTTCTAGCTCTTTCTTGCAGAGTCATTGTGGTGGGGATGAATCTGCCTCTAAAACACCACTTTCGTTGTTGGATTCCATCGGGATTGAATAAAACGAGATGAGGACATATGAACTGAGATTTGTGACATTTATAGATGAAAAAGGTTGGTGGTGGTTTTTGTTGTGGGCCATCGATTTAGTCTCAAACATGCATGGGGAAGGGGCAAGGTACACTTGACGAAAAAAAGACTAAACCTTGAAGAAAACTAAAATTTAACGAAATATAACAATAATTAACTGAAATGCAGCTAAAGTAAATCGAAATAGTATAAAGGTGTAGCCTACGCATCATCTTCTTTCATGATCGCCTCGTGCCCACTAAATAAAGCTCAAATGTGTTCTATTAGATCTTTTTCAATTGAAAATGGATGTCTCGATTATTGATACATATTGTGTGGGTTCAGATGACATCGTAATCAGGAATTGGCCTTTGATGGATGGGTAGTATAGTTCGTCGTCGTGCAATCGTTCAATATGACCCTAGTACAAATCACGCTCATCACATGCAGTCATGTTTTGCATGACGATGCACGCCTCATAATCATCTCCAATTTACGGTCATCCCAACTTCAAGTCGGCCCAGGGACTATATGAAAGTTAGCTTGGAGAATTGCGAAAGCCCTCTCGTCATCCTTGCTCACGGCCTCTTGTTTCGGTGCATATGGTAAATGTTTCGGAAGTTGTGGTGCCGAGATGGACCTCACCAAAGTTTTCTACGGTGGATATATTCCATTAGTTAAGTAGTAAGGAGTGTTTGCATCGTGATTGTTTACCTGAAACGCTATTTTTGGCTGCTCACCTCATTGTACATGAGAAAAAAATGATTATTGCTTCAATAAATTAATGTCGTTGTTCGACCCCAGCATACCAAAATATGCGTTCCAAAATTAGATGTCGGGCCCCGCAACCGCTTCAAGCATAACTATAGGTCATGGATGATCGCCTTGCTCGTGAACCCCTTGATCGCTTTTGGACAATTCTTCCATGCCCAATTCATATAGTCAAGACTACCGATTCTATCTGGGAACCCACAAAATAGGCGGGAAATATCATTAGTGTACGAATTCATGCGATGGGTGTCCCTGAAGACGTTGATGACGACAAACCAAAACGATTCATACACTCAGGGAATGTATATTCCGCCATGTCCTATACCAAAGGTCACCTTTTGTCACATGTCCTATATAAAAGGTGATTTTTTTTTACAAAACATGAAAAATGACACACAAAAAAGTGTTTTTTGGTAAATTTATACCACCTACCTCTTGTAGTGCATTGATAAACGCAAATTATACAAAAATTAAGAGGAAAAACCATCGAATGCGAACGTTATACCGCTTTTTTGGTGTCATTTTTCATGTTTTGTATAAAAGAACCACATTTGGTATAGGACATGTAACAAAAGGTGACCCTCAGTTAGGACGTGAAAAACACATTTCCAACACAGTTAGGATTCAGGGTTTTCCCATTTTCAAAACTGAAATAGACATCAATTTAAGATTTCCTTAATTTGCATATTCTGAATATTGGAAATTAATTGTTGATATTTTAATACGGGCTGAAGCAAACAACATTCGCATCCCACACGTCGTACATGTACACATGAGTTTAAGCATGTTCAGGTTGAACGGACCCTGAATTTGCACCTCCTGCACTGTACTTGCACGAGAGAGAGCCTTTAATCTAAGCAATTCAAATATGCTAGGAAGGCAAAGTTATATAAACCCAAGAAAAGTTTGGCAATCTTTTTATGTGAATCTTTATAAGAATGATGTATTTTCGATTTGCAATTTTCTCAACAACTAAGTTCAACGGGTTATCTTAGAACTTTAATTTCTCATTCACCTCTTGTCCGTTTAAACCTCATAGTATCTCGTCGGAAAGGCCTTACTTCCTAGAACACGAACTAATTTTTTTATAGTATAAAAAGATACAATCAGGTAGACAATTAAGCTTCAAATTAACTATTTTTACTTGTAAACTCATTTTTTCCAACACGCCTTTCGAATCATCTCCCATGAATAAGTATAAAAACTTTCTACGCCTATTTACGTACTATTCAGCTCAACCAAATGCATGTTTTGATCCGTCATTCGGAGGCATATATTATTACAATCATCGTAAATCTAAATAACCCTTTCGTTGTTTGTTTTTAATTGGCGGAGTGCCTGACAACATGATTGTTAATGATGCGGCTTATAATTCACAATGTATTTGATTTTTATACACAGTTGTTAGTTGTTTGTCTACAACAGTTGTTGATTGAGAGGTTGGTCCATGCGCACTCCTAGTAGCCGCGCCGTCATTCATTCTCTCATTTCCTGAATCCATTCCACAAATAGTTTGGGTCTGATTTGGAGTATTTAGGGCCGGCCCAACACATTGGGGTTTAAAGCGACGATTTATATAGGTTTATTTATTTATTTATAAAATATCTCTTAATTAGATTAGGTTCAAATAAAGTTTTTTAAACACAAATATATAAAGATTTTTTTTCTATTAAATTGGAATGAGGCCTTTAAAACAAGTGTTTGTGGGCCTTAATATTAACCGGTAAGAGATAAAACAAACTAACACTTATTTTTTTAGGGTCTTGCTTGAATTGGGGACTTAAACCATTGCTTAAATGGATTAAGGGTAGAGCCGGTCATAAGAGTATTAATGAGCGGATATCCGTTCATGATGATTGTTGTGAATCTACTCCAGCCGCTTTTGGTTATTTTTTGTGTGCCTGTTTTGTCTCTTCCGTTTGCTATTGGCTGGCAATAGTTGTGTTGTTGTGGTGACTTTCCTTTCCTTCGTCTCCGGCGAGCCTTCCAAATCCAGTCGTGGGACGTGTTTCTTTATCTGCTCGGATGCTGGTCGTCATGGTTTCTGGTGGTTTGTTGTGGTATGGGTAGGGTTTTGGGTACACCTCTCCTCTACTTAAGTTTTGTGTCCTCACATTGTCTCTTTATCGTTTTCTATTTGGTAGTCGTCTATTTCCTTCCATGTTGTCAGTTAGGGCTTGCGAATTTATGGGTGTTGGCCATCTATGAGTAGTTTGGCCCTTGTGACTTTTAGTTGATTACCATCATATTCAATATTTGGATTTAGAGTGTTCGGGTTGGTATTTCCCTTCAAATTTTTGTCTTTGTCGTTTGCGGTGTTGGCCACCGACTCGTTAGTGACCTCCATCTATTTTGTGTGACAGGTTGATGATTCTGATGAGACAGGGTGGTATAAAATTTTAGTAGTTGTTTGGGTGTATGTAAGTTTTTTGAGCTTAATGGTTGGAAAATCAGGGTTTTCGACCTTCTTCATTCTATGTGCTTCATGTTAGGAAAATCAGGTTTATAAACCTAGTTTTCAGTTATGCTCTTATTGTTGGTAAAATCTGGAACTTAGACCATTTATTTGTATTTTCTCCCCTTGTTGGGATTGATTTGAGGTTGTGCATTCATGCCAGTGCTCGGGCTTGTTCCTAGTTGTTGGGTTTATCCTTTGAACGAGCTTATTTAATCGCATAATTGGTTGTTGCATTTAAGGATAACGATGTTATGCTTAGGTTCTCTAATATGGTATCAGAGCTTGATTCCTCACATATTGGTTTCAAACCCTACTCTATACAAAAATAACTAATTTTTTCTCAATTTATTAAAAAAATCACAAATGGGCCAACCATTATCTCTATTCTCAAATGGCTCTTCTCCTCTTCAGATAATTCATCTCCAAACCTGGAAACGAGTTTGTCTATGAGGAAGCATGTTAGAATAATATATAATTGGGTCTTCAACTATAAGCTTTGATTCTCTAGTACTTTTCATGATATTCTTAAAAGCAACAAATAGTGGTTTAAGAAAGGGATGATAATGCTTGTGAGTTGATCTCCATGATAATAAATGCATGTATAGAAATTAAAAGCATATGTAATACATGTAGACTACTTTTTATTTTGGGTATTTGATATATAATGAGAGTTATATATTTTTTAGACAAAGGTACTATTATTTATTAAAACTTAAACAGAGCCAATATATAATGAGTTCTTATAGGGTTCGTTCAACAAATTCTATGACAACTCGTGTTGACACAAACAAGTTCGAAAAAACAGATTGGTAACTAAAAATCAGTATTGCTGAGAAGCGTTCAAGATGGTGTCTAAATGTTGCTTGATCCTATATGAGAATTTTCTCGTTTTGAGGAGTACGATTGATCTTGATCTCAACAGTTCCAAGGGGAGGATAGGATATCACTAGGTACCCCTCCCAAGCATGGTCCCTGAAGTCTTGGTGTTTTATCATTTCTCCTGGTGAGGCTGCTTACCAACTCTCACCAGATTTTCTCAAGATTCTCCAGCCGACCCTCTATTTGTTCCTAATGCCCCATGCGGGGCATTCCATGAAAAGCAGGTCGACCCACCCATCGAGCATTGACCTTCCTTATGAGGGACCCGTAATGGCTCCCCATTACCATCCATTGTACCCCTCGGGTTAGGTGTAGTGAACGGGGTTACTATCAGGCCTCTACCTCAAGGTGACAGGCCTTTAGGTATAGTGGTCGGGGTCAAGGAAGAGAATCCTGGTTGGACGGCTAAACATACAACATCGACGCCTAAACATATCGTGCCCATAGGTGGGGTTCTCAACAAAATAATATTGCATTAGTCGATCATGGCCTTCGACACGACCTCTGGTAATCTGTCATCGAGAAGGTTCCCCACTTTCGAGCCTTCTCCTTTGCGTCGAACTTTGATTGCACTCTCTCTATCGCTCCCGTAGACTTTCGACATATTCCTTCCCCCATTTCACGAACAAGGCTTCTAAATCATCTATAGCTCGATCAAAAAAACTTTGTGTGTAGTGAAATTTGAGAGAGAAATGTTTGAGATGAAAAAAAATTGTTGGTTGTTTGATAAATGTGATGGGGGAATTTATAGATGGATAAAATTGATATTTTTAATGTATTTCAGATTTTTTTTTGAATTAAAAATGATTGATGTTGGCAATGGTCTCCTTCCCACCCAACGCTACAAGGCGTGCCATGATTGGCCAGTCGGAGTCGCGATTCACTATTCACGTTTGTGAACCGTGAGTTGTGGTTCATTGATTTGATTCACGGTTTAGTGCATCGGAACCGCCCAAGACACACGCCACATCATGCAACTCGTAGTTCGCGATTCACTAAACCGTGAACCGCGTGAGTAAACTGCATGCTGTAGATGCTCTTAATACTTCATAGGATGGGCTAACCCTCTCTCATGATGATTTAAGAAAAAAATGAGAAGCTCGAGAAATGCCCTAAACGACCGTTATACACGTTGTAGATTGACTTATGTAATTAGCACGTCTTGTCACAACTGTTAGGCGCTTACAAAACAAAGGCTCTTGCCCTCTAACCCAACTTTCACTGGCCCTATTCTGGGTGTTACATGATGACATTTTGTTGGACATCATGATATTACGTTACACAAGTGGAGTTAAAGTCGAACATTTGAATCTTTGAATTTATTTAGAAAATGTATAATTCCTACTCTTTATCACGCCTCAATTTTAGTAAACCGAACTCGGGACGCAAACATTTAAAATCAAAAAAACATTTGAAACTTGTTTTGTATAAACACTTTGAAATTACCAATTAGTTATCAAAATAATATTTACAACTCAAAAACGTCCCAACAATTGGACAAGTACAAGGTATCCGTCACTAGACTCAAAAGATAAAAACCGGACTCCGCTCCTAGATCCACAAGCTTCAAGAGCTCACCTAGTCCGTCCTGTGATCAGTACCTGTAGGAAAAGCAGCTAGGGGGTGAGCGTTCGCTCACCACCACAGATAACAGACTGCCTACGGCATAATTAGCAGACAATGCCGGTAACACCAAAACCAAACCCAACACCGGGAATACAATCCCCAAACTCAAGTACTCAACTGACACACAACCCGTTACTTTCCTCAACAGACTCAACACTCGGACTCGTAATGTAAACCCGACACAACTATCGACGACCTCCTCCAAGGACACGACAGAACACTACGCAACACCAAACAAGATCACGAAGGATCGCACACCAAACAAGATCACAAAGGATCGCATTCCTGTCAGCTGCTTAGTGCCGGTTGCTAACCGGTTGGGCTCGAGCCTGCCCCACGCGCTTTACCTATCACTGTTAGGCTCCAGGCGGTCGACCTGTTGGCGATATATACAACGCTACTTTTTCGATAGCTAGTCGGAAGGGGAGCTACCCTCTCATCGCCTACACATGGTCACAACCTGCCGAGACTCGACACGGATCAGGCTAGCCAAAGAATGCTCGCAACTTACCGAGACTCGAACTCGGAAGCCAGCCAAATTCCACACCACTTCCCGACACGAAGTCGGGTCACTAACATCGGGCACTCGCAATCACAATCACAAGCAAGGTTCAACAAACAGTAACAAGACCAGTTCAACACTCCACAGGCACTCATGGCCAATCAAGACTCCAACGGTAAAAATTCGGGTTCAACAACCCCACGAGCCCTCATCGCCACCCAAGACACCTATAATAAAACACGGGCTCTCATGGCCACCCAAGACACCAATAATAAAACACGGGCTCTCATGGCCACCCAAGACACCAATAATAAAACACGAGCTCTCATGGCCACCCAAGACATAATTTAAACAATCAACCTCCGGGCATGGTCATATGCCTCCAGTAATTCTAATATCACTAAGTTCTCTGCTCCTACGACACTACTAAGTGTCACATGCTTTTCTAATATTCGCTACGTTCCAGTATCATGCCTTTCTAATATTCGATAAACCTACTTAACCCACGACACCCCGGTGTCACATGCAATTCTACTGTTAACTTTCCCTAGTCAGGGCCGAGATCCGGCTACTTTTTCCTACCTCGTATAAGTTCTCCAAAAGTGATCAACTAAGCCCCGGCGTGATCCCAGTCACTCACCTAGCTTCCCTTTGCCTCGGTCCGCAGCACGATCTAAAAGAACACAATTTTTAAAGCACTGTAAACTCGCAGGAATAAACTGAAATTTAACAAACTTAACGCCCAAACCTAACCCCGACAATGTCGATCACTCCCAAACTTCCCAATTACTCGACATTGTCAGTAAAGGACTCGTAAAGGCCCGATTCGCCCGACATGGCGAATCTGCCCGGGTTTTGGAAATGCCCTTCCAGGGCTCTGAAAATTCCCGTTTTCGTTTCTACGGTCTTAGGATACTTCAAGGGTTCCAAGGCACTCGACGGAATCGAATTCCGACTTCCGAGTCAATTAATTAACGTTTAAAGTTTCTAAACCCGATAATTACAACTTTTCCAATTTAAATCCAAATTTCGATTCAGTTATGGATAAATGGTCCGGGGAACGTTTTAAACCACCCGAACACTAAACCCGAGCACCCGAGCACGTGGGCCCCACCCGGCCAAGCTAGGCCGTGGGTGGCTAGGGTTCTGTGGGGCCCGGCCACCATGGTGGTGGCTGGTCCCAGCTCCGGCCAGCCACCCCATGGCCGGCCGGCCACCACCCACGATGGCCGGAGCTCCTCCTGAGCTTCTGGTCACCGGAAAACGTCAAATTTCACCTCCAAACACCTCCAAAACGTCTCCAACACTTCCCTAACCTCAATACAACCCTAAACCATTCATTTTAACAAAACCCTTGCTTTTGAAATTAATCAAATCGACGATCGGTTTAGTACTAACCGTAGAGGAAGACGAGGGGAGTTCGATTCTTGCAACGATGAGACGATCCAATGGTTGAAGCTTCGTGAATAGTAGACAAACCCTAACCCTAACTCTCTTCTTCTCCTTTTCTCTCTTCTCCTTCTCTCTCTAACTTCTCTCTTTCTTTTTCTATTTCTTTTTCTTTCTTTTTTTGTCTTGGCCGAAACCCTATAAGGGTTCAACTTCCCTTTTTCCCCCAAAACTAACACCACCACTTGTTGGACAAGCGGCAAGGTGGGTCCCACACCTTTTTGGAAAATATCTACTAGATATTTTCCAATCAGATTCGCGAAAATCGGACGTTTCGGGCCCCGAACGGGCACTTTTCCCAAGAAATTACGAAACTTGGCGGGCTACAAGGAAACAGCTCAACTAAGACCGCTGCGACGATGGCTAAGCTTTTTAGATCCAAAACGGTCCTCGAATGGACCAAAACGTCGCTCGGTTGACTTTTCCAGCGAAAAGTCAACTCTTCCCAAATTGATCAGAAAGTTGCCCTGAGTCCCCCGGAACTCACTTTGGTCGATATCGGGGTCAACTTAAGTCCGGTATGACCCTCGGGGTCATTTTAGGTTCAATTAGGTGTCTGTCTTAAAAAAATTAAATTTTTCTGTTTTTCGTAGGTTTGACTGACGTTGACCGGGAGTGGTTATTACATTCTTACCTCGCCACCACCCCACAATAATTTCTTTAAAAAACAATGGCCATATTTTGCAAGCATGTGTCGGAGCTGGAGATAACATCTGACATATCGTGGGTTGATGTCATAGACGGATACGAGGACTGCTTGGAGGTTTGTGTTCGTACTCGGTAGAAATACCAGTCCTCCTCCTTTGGGGATTTTCTCGTTGTTGGCAGGAGTTGTGTTTCGGAGGACTGAGTTCGACCTCCAGCATCTGGTAATCTCGTTTCTCTCTTTGCTCAGCTTTCATCCCTTTCTTTCCTCTCTTATCGATTGCTCTTCGCTTCTTCTCGTTCCCGGAGTGGTTCGAGCTCGTCGGTTGAAGGTGTTGGCCGCTGGCGAGGGTTTGAGTCTTGTTACCGGCTCATAAGTCAATAGTTTGAGTGGGGGGGGGGGAGTGATTTCCCATTTTGGTTCAAGGTGTTGCTCAGTTAAGGGTAGGGTTGAGTTTTATCAGTTTGTTGGTTTTTCTGCTTGAACACTTTTTCTTTGTGCTCTGTTTTCTATTAGTGCTTCATGGTAGAAAATTCGGGTTTCAAGACCTTTGTTTGTTTGGTTTCTTGTTAGTAGTGGTTGATTATGGGATGTTTTGTCTTGTGGTTTCTTGTTAGCTTTTCCTATGTGGTTGTAATTGGTGGTGGTATTTCGTCTTGTAATTGTTCTTGGTTGTGTTTCGTTAGAAGGTTGCGCCCTTCTTGAGCTTTTAGGTCTGTTTGCTCTTGTTTTCCTTACAAGTAGACATATGATCGTCTTGAGGTTTCTTTGTTGTGGTTTCGTAGCAGGATCTTGTAACTCTTCTTTCACCTCAAAAGAGGTTTCAATTAAATATGCTTTACCGATAAAAAAAAAGATATGATATGGATGTTCCTTTCCTAGAAGATGTACCTCAGTCGACCTGTAGAGAGGATTCAAGCTTGTTCTCGAGAAAGCACATTAAACAACTTTTGTCTTGATAGTCAGTTGATGAGATCACCTAAAACAACATGTAACTATTTAGAATTAAGTGATTATAAGACCTGTAGTAGTAAAAGATCAAGCAATAAACCACTATTGTAATCTGGTTCTAGTTAATTTTTTTGTTATGTACCAGCATAAGATAGTAACAGTTGAAATCAACTATGATCAGATTAACAATTAAAAAATATCGAAAGAGTTATCAAATGACTTCAAGTAGCATAAGAAACAAATGGATTGAATTAGATAACGTCTAACGTTCAATTTCAAACAATGACATTCAATTAAAGATGGTGTCTCAGAACGAGTGCAAAAGGTCTCAAAACTTAGATCCAAAACATTAATACATAGATATCGAACCATATAGAAATCACGCAAGAATTAGATAAAACAAAATAAAAGTTACTCAAATTTTTAAATAACAAACTAAAAAGAACAAGTGTATTGAAAATTATATATGATAATTTTTAAAAAAATACTAAACTATGTTTTTTTTAAAGTTTGAACTAAAAAATAAAAATAATGGAGCATGCCTCTTCAAACATAAGTAACCATTTTTTTGTCATGAAGCTTGATGAAAACCAACTATTAGTTAGGAATTATACAATGAGTGATGTATGTAATTGTCATATAAGACTAACATTGTTAATATCTATCCTTCAACTCTCTCTTCTAATAGTCCAAACCCTTACGTTTGTTTCTTTTCTTCTGCTCTTGTCATTGACCTATTGTTGTAAAAGTTTCCGCCTAGGCCCCAAAATCTGTAAAATCGCCCGACTCGCCACTTCACCTAGGCCTTAAAATCTAAAAAACATCTGATTCACCGTCTCGCCCCATTAGTCGGAAACTTAGGACTGATTTATGAAATTAGATCTTTAAAACAGAGATGAAAAGGTGAGAGACACAATATGTTTGTAATAGTCTTGAATTTTTTGATAAAAAGAATATACGACGCGTCCCTCTTTGGTGGTTTATCACTATAATTTAGACTTTTATTAAAATTTAGAGTAAAATCTGTTAGATTAATTCTCTAAATTGATATCATAAGGTTATGATCAATATTTGGTTGGTCCAATTGCCAATATGTGCAATTATATTGGTGCCTTTTCATTTGTAACTTTTGATGGAGAAGTTAGAAAATGAGACATCATATATATATATGTATATATATATATCTTTGGTCCCCAAGTCCACAAATACTCAGACTTCTCATTATGTTACTCATACACCATCTTTTGAGAGAGAAATGAAAGAGTGGGAGGACTTGGAAGATCAAAGACTTTTGTTCTTCAAAGCTTCTTCTCCAAGGAAAGCAATGGCTGGAGGTAAGTGATCCTAATTCCGCTTTTATGTGATTATACCGTGTTTGTATGATCACATGTTGAAGTACTTACAGTTGGTATCAGAGCATGTCAATCCTCTGCCTTGTTTTCGTTTTTTCAAGTTTATGCAATTGTTGGGTTTTGTTTATTTTGCATGATTCTTTTGTTTTGATTATAGAAATCATATGGAAAATCGACTTCCATGAATTATGGGCTATAAAACAATTTTTTGATGCCTTTTGGAGGGAGATCAGATCGGGTTCGAGTTGGGTCTGAAACTAGGTCTGAACCGGGTTGCTTTGACCCGGTCAGAGGTTGAAGATGAAACAGACCCGTTTTTGGGTCGTTGGTCGGGTTATGGACCCGGGTCTGGTTCGGGTTTCGGTTCTTGGTCGATTCTGGTTCTGGGTATTTTTAAAAAATATATATGTATATATACCCACTGGATTCGAACCCAGGAGAGTCTGGGCTTCAGTAACGCCTTATCCACTGGGCTGACTTCACTTGTTGTTCAATATGTTAAAGAACAATTTTAAGTTCTATGTCTGCAACATTATTTGAAAAACAAAATGAACTTACTTATGGAGACTCGAACCTAAGACCTCACCATTGAACTAAAGCTAATTTTTGTTAATTTGTCTCAATAAAATTATATTGTTCTAGTACAAGCTCAGTTTGACCTTTTAGTCCAAAATTATCATTTCTTGGTGGATCCCTCGAGCTGATTTTCAGCTAAAATTACCATGTTTTTGGTGTTTTATTATCCATCTTTGATTTATGTATGTGTATATTGTTTGTTTAGAGAGTAGCCACATCATTTTTAGACTAACAATATATATGTACGAAAATAAATCATTAAAGTTGTGATTAATTATATCGGATTTAATGGAATCGATCCCACATGATATTCTATTAAACTCTATATAACCGATCAGAATAAAATATCAAAATTATATTTCCTAATCTACCCACAGGAATTAGGAAAAGGAACATGACTTTGATAGTTTTATTGGTTGCTATGTATGAATGTTGTATTTGCGTATAACTTTAGCCCACATGCAAGTTGTACATCGATTGATTCATTGTTGTATGAATGTTCTGTTTGCATATGACTTTAGCCCACATGCAAGTTGTACGTCGATAGATACATTTTGTATGCTTATGTCTGTAAAGCACGATAGTTAGTCTCATTTATATTTTTATTTTATACTATGCATGTGATGTTTGTAGCATCAAACTCTTTGAATATTAATGACCTCAAAGCAGAGGTTCCCATGCTGAATGGGGAAAACTACTCCATCTGGAAAGAGAGGGTACTTATGTGTATATGCAATGTTCTGTTTGCGTATGGCTTTAGCCCAAAGGCAAGTTGTACGTTGATAGATACATTTTGTATGCATAAGGGGATTGGTGGAGAAGTATGGAAATGCTCGATCGCTTCTCGTAGCAATTGATGAGCAATTCTAGACTTTGGATATATCCTTAGCTAGTACACTCATCGGACAGTTTTCCTCTATTAAGGTCACGTGTCTCCATGGTGTGCACGAGCACATCATGAGAAATGAGGGATATTGCGGCAAAATTAAAAAAAAAATTGGAAGTCGAAATTTCTGTCACCTTCTTGGTGCATTACATTTTGAACACTCTTTCTCATCAATTTGGCCCTTTTCAAAATATCTTACAACACACATAAGGTAAATGGTCGATGAATGAACTCATGACTATGTGTGTTCAAGAGGAAAGTCGGTTGATAATGAAGCAAGGTGAGACTGTAATGCTTACAACCCAGAAGAAGGCAAAATGACATCATAATGACGAGTCCGATGTGGTTGATGTTCATGTTAACGCATGGTGGATTGAATATGGTTCTTCAATCCATGTTTCAACATAGATGCAAGAAATGAGCAATGCATTTATTCAGGCAACAAAGTGCGCTCAGTGTTAAATATGTTGAAAAATGCCAAATAACTTTATCTAGTGATTATTTGTTAACTTTGCATGATACATTCCATGTACCTAGATTTCCCAGGAATTTGATATCTATATCTACACTATTGCCTTTTGACTATGCCTTTTATTTCCATGATACATCAATAAGTTTATTCAATAAATTTGATGTTATGGGAAATGGCATTTTGAGCAATAGTTTATTTATGATGAATGTGCAAAGTAACACCACTAAATCGGTTATGCAAATGGAAACTGGCACAAAACGATGCGTTGAAAATGAGGAATCTTCAATGTTGTGGCATCGGATATTGAGACATATCTCGATGGATGGAATCAAGAGATTAGTAAAAGATGGAGTACTAGTACTCTAGACCTTTCTGATTTCGAGGTTTGTGTGGATTGCATAAAGGGATAGCAAACCAAGATATCCAAAAAGGGTGCACACATAAGTTCCAAATTACTTGAAATCATCCATATAGATATTTGATGTCCTGACATGGATATGAATATTGGTCTGAAATACTTCATCTTCTTTATTGATGACTTCTCACGGTGTACGTATGTTTATATACTTTACCACAAAAGTGAAGCATTAGACGTATTTAAGATTTTCAAAGCAGAAGTTGAAAATCAATATGAGAAGAAAATCAAGATTGTCAGGAATGAAAAAGGAGAAGAGTACTACGGTAGATACAACGAAGGTGGTCAAGCAACGGGTCCGTTCGCTAAGGTGTAGCTGAAAGAAGAAACCGGACCTTGATGGAGATGGTGAGGAGTATGAATCTCCCATTATCTTGTGGACTAACGCACTTAAGACGACTGTGTACATATTAAACCGTGTTCCAAGCAAGTCTGTTTCAAAGACACCTTTTGAGTTATTCAAGGGTTGGAAACCGAGTTTGTACCATGTACGCGTATGGGGATGCCCGTCTGAAGTGAGGATTTACAACCCACAAGAAAAGAACACGTGAGGGGGAGTGTTAAGTATAAACCCACATCGGGAAAATATAAGGATAAAATGCTCCTTATAAAGGCTAGGGCCACACCCAACTAATAAGGTTGACCTTTTAGTTGTGGAAGCCCGGCCCGATATAAGTAGCCCGTTTAAACAAAATTTACAGGTTATTTTGTTGGATATGCGGAACGATCCAAGGGATACAGATTTTAATGTCCATCTCATAGCACCAGGATTGTGGAATCAAGAAATGCGAAGTTTCTTGAGAAATGATTTGATCAGTGGGAGGAATCGGCTGCAGAGTTCAAATTTTGAAACTATTACTGAGCAACCTCCTACATTAGTCGATCAAATCGTTGTTGTTAGAGTTCAAATTGAGATTGATCTCTAACTTTCCACATGTTGATAATGATCTAGTAAATCAAGTTGTTCAGGAAGAACCTTTGGTCAATGAACAACTAGTTGGTCAACCTGACCCTTAGGAAAATGTTGACCCAACATTAAGAAAGATTACTAGAATAAGGAAATCAGCAATCCCTGGGGACTACTATGTGTATCTGCAAGAATCATACTTTAATGTCGGAGCCGAAAATGATCCTGAGACGTTTTCACAAGCCATAAATTGTAATGAATCAAGTCAATGGTATGATGCTATGAATGATGAAATAAATTCGATGGTATCAAATGAAGTTTGAGATATTGTCGAGTTACCTAAAGGGGCGAAAGTCATTGGATGTACATAGGTCTTTAAAACCAAGAAAGACTCATCCGGTAACATCGAGAGATATAAGGTCAATCTAGTTGCCAAAGGATTTAATCAAAGGAAGGATCGATTACTAGGAGACTCTTTCTCTTGTATTAAAGATAGATTCACTTCGGGTAATCATGTCATTAGTTGCATACTTTGACTTGGAATTGCAACAAATGGATTTAAAAACGACATTTCTAAACGGAGAACTGGAGGAAGAGGTGTTCATGAAACATTTAGTTTCCTGAAGGATTTTCCTCTAGTAATGGTGAGCATTTAGTTTGCAAGCTTTAAAGATCAATCTACGGTTTGAAACAAGTCTCACATTAATGGTATTTGAAGTTTCATGACGATATTTCTTCATTCGGTTTTGAAGAAAAGTTATGAAAAATTGTATATACCAGAAGGTTAGTGGGAGCAAGACCTGTTTCCTGATATTATACGTAGATGTTATGTTGCTTACTAGTAACGATAGGAATTTGGGTTTTGAGGTGAAACAATTTCTATCCAAGAACTTTGATATGAAAATTTAGGTGACGCATCTTACGCCATTGGGATAAAGATACATCACGATAAAGTAGTCTGTACTCTGGGTATGTCTCAAGAGATATACATTGTAAGAACCACTCCCGGTCAACGCCAGTCAAACCTGCGAAAAACAGGAAAATTTAAAGAATCTCGAAAAAACGGATCGAACGGAGCCAAGACGTCTGATTTTGAAAAAGTATGACTGAAAACTATCTATTGTAGAGTTTGACCCCAAAATTGAAGCCCAACAATTATGATTTTGAGCCCTTGATCAAACTCCATCTCTTAAGCCCACAAGAAATCATTTAGGCCCACTTATGAATTAAAGCCCTTTAGTTTGTTTTGTCTTGACACAAAAGTTGAATAATAGGGTTTTGGGAAGAGATGGATGAAGCAGCACGTTTTAGAAGCAAGTGAGAGTGTCTTCTTTTCCTTTTGGTGTGGCAGCAGCAAATAGCAATAGAAGTCTCCAACTTGGTGTTTCCCTGTGTGTTGATCCATCACTTGACCAAGGGATCAAGAAGAGTGGATGGTGGCGACGCCTTGGACAAAGGAACAGAAGGGGCGGCTTGTACGGCGGCTTGATACTTGGAGCAAATAGCTCACGTCCAAGAGAAGCTCAAAGCTAAAGCTTCTCTTATGGTTTTCTTGAGCTGCGTGCATGACAATATGAACTTGGTAAGTTTCTACTTTTAATTGCTGTGACAGAAACCCAAAGCATTACGTTTTTTGATGATTTCTAACTTTCGGTTTGAACCCTATGGTTATTGCAATCGTGTTAACCTAGCTATCACTAGTCTAGATTTAAACCCAATTTGTATAAGATCTCTGACCTAATTGCAACCCACCTCTCACGAGTGTCAAATTGCAATTCCCACCTTCTATCAGGCCTACCCGGGAGATAGAGCATTAAGTTCAAATCTAATACAAACCCTAAATCAAATCATTCTACACAATCCTCATTCATACAATCAAACACATTGGAAAACAAATCTCTAATCCCCCATAACCCTAGATTATGGGGTTTTAGTTACTCATGAGCAAGGAAGAAGAAAACACCATTGATGAATATAGACAAAGCTTCATAATTGAACAAAGTAGAAAAATACAATACACAATATTTGATTACAATGATGTTCTTCAAGTGAAAATCCTCTCCTCTAGCTTACTCTCAACTCTCCCCTCTTCTTAGCTCTCAAAGTTTGTCCCAAAAACAAGTCATTTTCTCTAAATTCGTGCTCTTCTATTTATAGGACTTCAAGACCCTCTTTTCCTTCTCAAATTCGGATTTGGAATAGGAAAATTTCCTTTTTTTTAAGTAGGAAACTCGTCTGGAAGTTTGCAAGCCTCGCGCGGGCCTGATAGACGGCCGGAACGGCTTTGGGCCCTTGACGGAAGTTGTAGATCTCTGAATTCCCTTTGATTTAACATAAAATTCAAGGCAATCGGAGTTCGTATGAAGAAGTTATGCTTTTTACAAGATCAGCCAGCTTCAAGAACTCCTAAAACCGGGTTTTCCTCTATTTTAGCCCTTTTTCATATCAAATCACCTACAAAACATAATAAGAGACACAATACGATTAACGAGAGAAAAGTAGTCCAAATTATACAATCTCGGGACTAAAATGCTTAAGAATGTGGGCTAAAATCATCTAGAATCGATGCAATTTATGTCCACATCAACACCCCACACTTAAACTTTTCTCGCTCCGAGAAAACTAAACTAAGAAAGCATTTTAAAGATATGTCCCGGTTAAACCCCGAGGTTCACCTCGATAGGAGGAGTCCGGACCTCCTTTATTCAAAACAACAAAAAGTAAAGATGCACGTGCAATGCATGAATCCTAAATCTAATGCATTCCTAAAACAAACTATATGATGCATGCAAAAAGACACAAAAAATAGATGATAGTCGAATACTTGTGCAAAGAGGATCAAAAAGATTTTCTCATAGTCGTCATATGCCACAAACCCTTACACACATCAAAGAAACATATAAACCAATGAATACATTAAAGCATGACGCTACTCACATTAAAGAATGACTCTTTCCATTGAGACTTGTATTTCCTAATTCACTCTAACAAATGTGTTTCCTCTCTTCCTTATACATAGAGCTTAGAAGTTCATATGCTATCATGTTAGACCCATCTCCACTAATTGTAAGGAATCATGACCATTTAAGAATCAGAAAGGTCTTTGATTTGGTTTGTAATGTAAGGCTAGGCAAAGGGTAGGGAAGACGGAATATGAAAAGAAGCTCAAATAAATACCTCGTGACAAAGTGCTTCAACTCACACCCACAAATGTATATCACTCAACCCAAACTCCCATTTGTGCCTGACCAACCTTTGGTATTCTCTATCACCTTTTCTCCTTGTATTGAGTAACCAATAATAGCACCATAAGACAATTTTTATTTTATTTTTCAAATATGCACAACCTTCTTTTTCAACCTCATTGTATTTTCCTGCCTTACCCCACATTTTTTTCTCTTTTTTTTCATTCTTTCGGGGTAAGGCTAAAATTTTCAACTCAATACAATCATATGGCATATTAATATACATATTTTCTCTATTTCTTTCGCTCACTCCATATCCCAAATAACAACCCCACTCAATGAAGCACCTAAGCCAGGAAGTATGTGTTCAAACAATAATAAGGATATATAAAAGAAATGAGAGGCACATAGGTTTGTAATGTTCGGGTTAGAAATGAAAGGCTAAGGCTCAAATTGGGTGACTATGGAGTAATACATGCAAAGGTAGGCAATTTAGCTCATACAGTCCATAAATGGCCTAAAATCACTTTCCTAAACAACCATGTTCCTTATTCTTATTTCGTCTCGAATGGATCTTACGTGTAGTTCTAGATTCAATTTACCATGCATAGAAATCAAAGGAATACAACACTAGTTTAGCAAACACAAGTGGGAGAGTTATTCCTAATGCATGTGCTTTCACTACTCACTCGATTCATTAATGCTCATATACAACTTTGATTTATGCAAGGAAATAAGCATATGTAACAGTGAAATCATTGAAGCCTTACGACCATACACACTAGACTCAACATATCACCAAAAAATATTTTTTGATTTTTTTCAAAATTTTCAATTTTTTTGGATTTTTTCAAAAATTTATAACACGAAATGATGCATGAGTACACAAAAGAAAACACAAAATGCAAGACATTCCCCACCCCACACTTTAAAACTAAGCATTGTGCCCAATGCGACTCAATCATACACATGCTCCTAGCTTCATAACTAACAACCCCACACTTATAATCAACATATACACAATTCACGAAATCCTATATGCATGTTTTACCAGCACGGCAATTCGGGCGCTCAGCGCCCACCAGATAGCATAAAGGAAATACAATAGTGGTATACAATAAAAATAGAAAGGGAAGAGATACTGCCCCTCGAAGAACCGCTATGCGAACTGGACCAATTGTGGGAATCCTCGTGCATGGATGGATGAAGAGGTACTTCACCTAAGTGAGTTCACAAGAACTCGGCGCCAACAAATACAATTATAATTCTCATGCTTCCATCCTGTATCACCAACTTGCACAAATAGTCAGAAAATAAGAGCAAGACATAACATATACAAAACAAATAGGGGTAGGGATATTGGGTTGCCTCCCAACAAGCGCATTTGTTTAACGTCGTTTACTCGACGGGTAGGAGGCTCAATCAAGAGGCCTCCCGAACGTCTCATACTTCCATTGCGTCCTCCTCTTCAAGTGTAGATAAAAAGTCGGGAGACGGAACACAATGTAGCATAAGAACAATTTCCTTGAGTTTTGTAAGAACTCCAAACTCAAGGCCAACATCATCAAGCTTGCCTTTATAGAATAATTATGATCTAGTTCATCTTGACATAACTTGAGAGGGATATGAATCCCATGAATTGGAAAATGCACCTGTCCACAAGGGTTAGTAGCATCCACCAAAATAGAATAATAGTTCACAAACGGGGTATGAGGACTAGCAAATGTGTCAAGAGATTCATGATTAATATTAACAACTCTATGCTCAATATTAAATTTAAAGACCAATGGTATAGGTTGAACATATAGAGTTGATTTGCTAGAATCTAATTATGAATCTCTCACACTAAAAGGAATTTCGACATCATGCTCGATGTCTAGCAAAATAAAATCAATGGGAGGTTCAAGAACAGCCCCTTTCTTGAGAGCATCTTTCATAGTACCCCTTGGATATCTAATAGATCTGTCAGCAAACTCTATGGATACTATGGGAAGATTTGGCTCAACAAGAGTTTGTGAACTCTTTTCATCAACTATACAATTATTACTTACATCTATAGAATTAAATGCATCAAAACTATATGGAGATGGAATGGGCATAATACAAGAGGGATAAGAACTTGATACCTCACATTCCGCACTTACCTCTAAACTCATGGTTGAATCGGGAGTTTCTTGCTATGTTGTGTCACATAAGTGCTCGGAATGATCATCCTCAATGTGGATTGGTAGTTCCTTGAAGGTTGTCTTATTAATCAATTCTACGAGATCATTCAATTGCCTTTGAGTCTCTTTAGGCAATCGTGACGAAGTTTCCCTCCAATTTGGATTAACGGAAACCACAAGAAACTCGCATTCCAAAAACAAATGATCAGTAGCTTTGCATATATCACAATAATTATAATCCATGACAGTTATGTTGCAAAGAAAAAAAAGAAAAAAAAATGAAACAGTCGTAACACAAACTATATAGAAAAGGTTGCCTTAATTGCTCCCCGGCAACGGCGCCATTAACTTGACGCCCTGCGTTTTTAACACAGAAAAGGACACGGCAAGCGTACTGGTCGTCAAGTAGTATTTTTGGAATTTAAGTTCCGGATTATCGTACCCAAGGGAGCACGAGTCAAGCACGCTCTATCTCAAAGTTGTTGTCAAGCTATCTCGATTAAATGATGGTTTTGTTTTAAAACATGAAAAGTAAATAGTAATCGAAATGACAATGAACCAGTAATCACATAGCTTAGAAGAGTTTTAATTCAGAGAAAAATTAATCTAAGGTTGTGGGTTCATAGAGACCGTTTCCAATGCATTTAACTGACGATGAACATTATGAAGTTGTTCTTATTTTAGGGGCAACGAATTATCTATCACACTAGTCCTAACTCCTCACGTTGTTTCGGACCCTAATGGAATCTAACCACCCAACTCTCACGAATCAGGATGTAGGGAGACCCAAAGCATTACGTTCTTTGATAATTTCTAACTTTCGGTTTGAACCCTATGGTTATTGCAATCGTGTTAACCTAGCTATCACTAGTCTAGATTTAAACCCAATTTGTATAAGATCTCTGACCTAATTGCAACCCACCTCTCACGAGTGTCAGATTGCAATTCCCACCTTCTATCAGGCCTACCCGGGAGATAGAGCATTAAGTTCAAATCTAATACAAACCCTAAATCAAATCATTCTACACAATCCTCATTCATACAATCAAACCCATTGGAAAACAAATCTCTAATCCCCCATAACCCTAGATTATGGGGTTTTAGTTACTCATGAGCAAGGAAGAAGAAAACACCATTGATGAATATAGACAAAGCTTCATAATTGAACAAAGTAGAAAAATACAATACCCAATATTTGATTACAATGATGTTCTTCAAGTGGAAATCCTCTCCTCTAGCTTACTCTCAACTCTCCCCTCTTCTTAGCTCTCAAAGTTTGTCCCCAAAACAAGTCATTTTTCTCTAAATTCGTGCTCTTCTATTTATAGGACTTCAAGACCCTCTTTTCCTTCTCAAATTCGGATTTGGAATAGGAAAATTTCCTTTTTTTTAAGTAGGAAACTCATCTGGAAGTTTGCAAGCCTTGCGCGGGCCTGATAGAGGGCCGGAACAGCTTTGGGCCCTTGACGAAAGTTGTAGATCTATGAATTCCCTTTGATTTAACATAAAATTCAAGGCAAACGGAGTTCGTATGAAGAAGTTATTGTTTTTACAAGATCAGTCGGCTTCAAGAACTCCTAAAACCGGGTTTTCCTCTATTTTAGCCCTTTTTTATATCAAATCACCTACAAAACATAATAAGAGACACAATACGATTAACGAGAGAAAAGTGGTCCAAATTATACAATCTCGGGACTAAAATGCTTAAGAATGTGGGCTTAAATCATCTAGAATCGATGCAATTTATGTCCACATCAGGTGTCTTGGGTGGCCATGAGTGCCTGTGGAGTGTTGAACCTGTGTTGTTGCTGTTTGTTGAACTTTGTTTGTGCTTGTGATTGTGCTTACCCGAGGTTAGTGACCCGACTATGTGTCGGGAAGTGGTGTGGAATTTGGCTGGCCTGACCGAGTTCGAGTCTCGGGAGGTTGCGAGCGTTCTTTGGCTGGCTTGACCGAGTTCGAGTCTCGGGAAGTTGCGAGCCTTCTTTGGCTAGCCTGACCGAGTTCGAGTCTCGGGAGGTTGTGAGCGTTGTTAGGCGATGAGAGGGCAACTCCCCTTCCGACTAGCTATCGGAAAAGCAGCGCGGTATATATCGCCAACAGGTCGACTGCCTGGAGCCTGACAGGGATCGGCAAAGCGTGTGGGGCAAGCTCGAGCCCAGCCGGTTAGCAACCGGCACTGAGCAGCTGACAGGAGTGCGATCTTTTGTAATCTTGTTTGGTGTGCGATCCTTTGTGATCTTGGGTGTTGCGTGGTGATCTGTCGTGTCTTTGGAGGAGGTCGTCGATCGTTGTGTCGGGTCTACCTTACGTGTCCGAGTGTTGAGTCGGCTGAGGAAAGTACCAGTGCGTGGGTGTCGGTCGGGTTACTTGAGTTTGGGGATAGTGATCCCCGGGGTTGAGTGGTTGTTGGTGTTACCGGCATTGTCTACTAATTATGCCGTAGTCAGTCTGTTATCCGTGGTGGTGAGCGAACGCTCACCCCTAGCTGCTTTTCCTACAGGTACCGGTCACATGTTGGACTAGGTGAGCTTCTGAAGCTTGAAGAGCTAGGAGCGGGATTCTGGGTTTATTTGAGTCTAGCGACGGATACCATACTTTTGTCCACTTGTTGGGACGTGTTTTAAGTTGTAAATATTTTTTTTGTTGAACAAATGGTGATCTTAAAGTGATTTAATGTAAAAGGTTTCAAAATGTTTTATTGTTTTAAAAGTTCACGTTCTGAGTTCGGTTTACTGAAATTGGGACGTGACATACATCAACAAAGTTTTGGAAAGTTTTCAAATGATATATTGTTCACCCAATGTAGCTCCTATTGTGAAATGCGATAATTTCAGCTTAAATCAATGTCCGAAAAAATGACATGGAACGGGAACAAATGAGAAATATTCCCTATGCTTTAGCCTTTGACTGCCTGATGTATGCACAAGTCTGCACAAGACCTAATATTACATTCATTATGGGTATGCTAGGGAGATATCAAAGTAATCCATGCATTAAGCACTAGAAAGCTGGAAAGAAGGTATTGTGATACTTTAAGGGGGCTCGAGATTACATGCTACTATATAGACGAACGAACAATATGGAAATGATCGGTGATTCTGATGCTGACTTCTCTGGTTGTTTTGATTCATGGAAATCAACTTCTGGATACATTTTTGTGTTGGCCAGTGGAGCTGGGTCGTGGAGAAGTGCCAAACAGTCCTTGACTGTTACTTCTACCATAGAAGCCGAGTTCGTGTCTTGTTTTGAGACTACTTCTCACGGTGTATGGATTAAGGGTTTCATTTCCAAAGCTTAGAATCACGGATTCTATTAACAGACCCCTAAAGCTGTATTGCGATAATTCAACTGTTGTGTTCATGGCTAAGAACCACAAAGGTGGAAGTCGAAACAAGCATATCGATATAAAGTATTTAGCCTTAAGAGAACATGTGAAAGACAAACGCGTTATCATTGAGCATATTAGTAATGTCTTAATGATAGGGGATCCTCTGAGTAAAAGCATGCCACCAGGAAAATTTAAGGATCATGTTAGGAGTATGGGACTTGGTTTCCAGATGTAAACTCTTCGTTATTGGAACGATGTTTGTCTTTTGAAACTCTTGTTGAAAAGTTGATTATTATTTATAAATGTGTACACATTCGGTATATGATTAAGTTGGTTAATCATGAAATCATCGATTAAGTTTGGACCAAGAATGAACATTGGGTTTATTCATAAAGTATGAGAAACATATGCATTGTGATACATGGAAGGTACTACTTGTTTATATTAAAAGGACATACCGCCATGATTCATGCATTTGGTTTCTTATAGTTGGGCATTGGACATCAATATTGATCAAGTGGGAGAATGTTGGATTAATTCTCTAAATTGATATCATAAGGTTATGATCAATATTTGGTTGGTCCAATTGCCAATATGTGCAATTATATTGGTGCCTTTTCATTTGTAACTTTTGATGGAGAAGTTAGAAAATGAGACATCATATATATATCTTTGGTCTCCAGTCCACAAATACTCAGACTTCTCATTACGTTACTCATACACCATCTTTTGAGAGAGAAATGAAAGAGTGGGAGGACTTGGAAGATCAAAGACTTTTGTTCTTCAAAGCTTCTTCTCCACGGAAAGCAATGGCTAGAGGTAAGTGATCCTAATTCCGCATTTATGTGATTATACCGTGTTTGTATGATCACATGTTGAAGTACTTACATTTTCTTGTATTTTGATACTTGATATATTTTATATTTTATATTTTTATTAAATTTATGTAATATATATTTAAGGGTTATTTTCACCTCAATACCCTAACCATTGGGTTTTCATCACTTCAATACCCTAACTTTCGTTTGTGGCACCTCAATACCCTACAATACATTTTTTTCACGTTAATACCTAGAGTCAATTTCCATCCGTTTTTGAATGGAAAATGGTCATGTGTCTGACACACGACCCTAATTATTTTTAAATGACAATACTACCCTTTTACTTTTAACCTAATCTATTTCTAACCCTTTCCATTTCTCTCTCTATGCACTCATTCAGCCGCCACTCCCTTCCACTCTCCATGTTTGCTCTTGCTAGAGAAATGCTCCAACATGTCGGAGCTCAAGCAAATCCACGCCCAAATGATCAGGACCGGTCTCTTCTCCGACACCTTCACCTCCGCCAACATCGTTGCCTTCGCCGCACTCCACGATTCCGGCAGCCTCGATTACGCCCGCCTGGTCCTTACCCAGATCCCCAATCCCTCTTCCTACGCCTTTAACTCAATCATCAGAGGCTTCACGTAATCGAATCGCGAGGCGGTTCTGTTCTACATGGAGTTGATCACCGAAAGTCTGGCCCCCGATCGATTCACCGTGCTCGACCCTACCGTTCATCGGAAGGGTTGAGTTCCAGAGGAGATTCGGGAACTTCTCGCTGCTCTCGTATGGGATAGACACTGAATCGGGTTTTGTTTGGGGTTTTGCATTGGTTTTGCTGAGAAATTTCTCATAAATTTAGGGATTTATGGTTTGTTCTTCAATTTCTCTAATGTCTGTGGTATATTTCTGTTAGATCTGATTTTTATCTCATCTTCTACGCCTGACCATGAATTGATACTTGTTCACTTTCTTCATAAATTGATACTTGTTTTGGTTGGGGAATACAAAATAATAGATTGAGGAAGATAAACAGACAGATCCATGTTGTTGGTGGATGAGGACGATGAATAGACAGAAATCAAAATTAATAAATAAAATAAAAATAAAAACTTATTTCTAAAGGTAAAAATTGTTTTTTTTTAAATAAAGCTGATTTTTAAAATAAAAACTGATTTTCAACAATAAAATATGATTCTTAAAAAAAACAGTTTTTTTTTTTAAAATAAAGTTTGATTTTTTAAATTAAATATTATTTTTTAAAATAAAAAATTGATTTGTACTAAAAAAACTGATTTAAAATGAAATAAAAATTGATTTTTTAAAATATAAAATCTTATTTTTCAAAATGAAAACTGAAATTTTAAATAAAAAATTAAAATTTTAAAAATAAAATCTACTTTTTTAAAATTAAAAATAGATTTTCATAAAATAAATAAATGAAAATAATTTTTGAAAATCAAAGACATGAATTTGAAAATTTGATTGTTAGTGAGAGGTATTATGGACTTTTTAGGTGTTTGGATGGAAAATAGACGGAAACTAACAGTGGATACTAAAGTGACACAAAATGGCATTCTAGGGTATTGAGGTGTCATAATTGAAAGGTAGGGTATTGAGGTGAAAATAACTCATAGTTAGGGTATTGAGGTGAAAATAACCCTATATTTAATAATAATTAAAAATATATAAAAAAATTTATATCCGCCCGACTAGTCCCAGCCTAACGCCTAGGGGTCCTCACCGTTCGGCTAGCGCCTAACGCTTATTACAACCATGTTGACGACAATCGTGACATCGGCCATATAGAAGCTGGTGGTGGGGCTCAGCTCTCAAGCATGATGTCGACTTTTATCTCTCGTTGTCATCTAACAAACGATCATTTGCCCTGTTGGAGATACGCTGACCAGAGTTGTTCTCTTCCCATCGACGTCCTACCTGCTCCGTCATCTTCGAGGTTAGCTATCATTACTCCGGCAATAACGTCCTTCTTTTTCCGTCGGCCTCAATCTGCACCCCCTCCAGATCTGGCACCTTAGAGGCGAACTGGGAGGGGACGACTTTTACGGCCACCCATCGACGTCCTCCTCGTCGTGACCTCTCTTGCTCCACCGGCTTCAGGTCCAGTCTCCCTGCTCCAGTAACTCTTGGACCCTCCGTCCAACGACCTTGATCTCCGCTTCTTCCCGATCTGGCATTCCGGAGGCGAACGAGGAAGGGTCTAGCTTCTCTGACCACAGATCGACGTCCCCCTCGCCGAGATATATCGGAAAGACTACCTCCCCGAGAACTTTCAACCGGCTTTCTTTAGCCCGTGGCGGTAATTCTGGCGCCCTCGGTCGCGACCCTCCTCTCCCACACATTGCCTAGCACTTCCGGCGGGTTCCGGTCAAATCTGTTTCGACATCCATCCGACTAGGTGGTGGCGATGGTTTTCCTTGTTTTTCGCTATATTTTTTTTTCCTGTATGTTCCCTTTGTCGGGATCTCGAAATTAAGGGCCCATTCATCCTTCTCCGGCGGACTTCCGACAGTTGTGGTCGCTGCCTCTTATGGCATGTACGGTCGACTCTCTTTACTAGCAGACCGTCTGTTCGTCGATAAGAGGAATTGACCGTGTAGTAACCGTTCCAAACAACCCTTGCAGTTATTTGTTTGTGGTTCAAGCCAAAAGCTCCAACAAACTCAATCTGTCCGATTAAGCTTCCAATTTGGGACTAGTTCGCTTTTATCGGAGTCTACCAAAGAGTTTGGCTACCACATAGTAGTTGTAACCTGTATTAGATTGTTTGGTCGAATGTATAAACGTTGTGTAGCTTTTCTATTACCTGAGTCTGTATTCGAATTGAGGACGTCAAACTTGAGTGTTGATAACAATCGTCATACTAGTAGTTTTTGGAAGCTGGTAAACGAGTGGAATAGGTTCTAGAGAGAGAGTCGCTCTAACCTCTCTCTAGAATTTCGAAACCCATTTCTCAGATTCAGAGTTCGACCGCCGCCATTCTCCGCCGATGATGCTCAAGGTCCTCACGACCTTCGAGCTCACCGGCTGTGGTGTACCTTGCCCGAGCTCCGCTTTTTCTTCAGTTCCTCTCTCTTCCGCTCAGATCCGTTTAGATCTACCCTCGCCGACCTTCCCTCTTCTTCTCCTTGTCGCTGGCTCATTTCCTACCCTCTTCTTCTCCTTGCTGGTGTCGATAAGGGCCATATTCGGTCGTGGGGCGACCTTCCTCACCTTCCCAGGTGAGGATAGTTGTTTGATCTGGCCCTAGTTCGGCTCCTTGGCGGTGGCCCCTTCGAGGTCGCAACGGAGGAAGCCCCCTCTCTCAGATCGCGGCGTCTTCTGCTGGCTCAGGATGTGGGACGCGTTTCCTACTCAGGATCGTTGCAGATCTAGTGGACTGGTGCTGCTGGAGTTGGTTTCTTCCTCTTGGAGGCGTCGTTTTCAGCGTTCGACTGCTGAGGCTTCAGGTTAGTCCTCTTTCCTTCCTTGTTGGCTCTATTTTCCCCCTTCCCTGGCCATTTTCTTTTTGTTTGGTTGATTCGTTTTCCCGACCACTTTGTGGTTCGGGCTCGCCGGATTTGGTGTTGGCCGCCGGCGAGGCCTCAGGTTTTCTAGCCTTCGAAAGACCACAGCTTAGCTCTTGGTTCTGTGGGTTCCGGTGTATTCCGTCAGAATATCTCTACCATCGTGGTGTTGGCCGCTGGTATTAACACGGCCACTGATTTCATTTTTTGGAATTGTGGTTCTTTGAGCTGGGGGGATCTATTGTCTAATTTTGGTGAGGATGGGGGAGTACTGGAAGTTTGTGCTGCTGATTTGTTTAGGGCTTCAAGTTTGGTAAATCTAGGTATTAGAGACCCTGTTTTTTTAGCTTCATGGTAGATAAATCCTGATATTAGATCAAAAAATTTCTGTTTTTCATCTGTTTTGGGTGTTGTTTAGCCCGTTCATTGTTCTTGGTTCATTAGTGTTGTTTTTTTTATCAGCAAAGCAAATTTAAATTAAAACTGTTCTTTGGAAGGAAGAAAAGAGTTTGGAACAAGATACAACCTAAGAGCATTCCAATAGGAACCTCCAACAACGCCCCACAATTGGGGAAGAAACTGATAACCACAACACACTGAACCTACCAGATGAAAACACACTGAATCTACCAGATGAAAGAACACAACAACAAGAACAACAAACCACAAACCGCGTAGGGGATAATAAAACACCAAACAACAAAGAGACCGAACAACTACAGAAAAACAAGATCTTCAACCAGGAAAAACCACTACGAAGCACCGAAAACAGAAGCCTCCAACTTCCAAACACCTCAAACCTAATCAAAACTGGTAAAATCCAATCCCAGCTCAAAGAACCATAGTTCCAGAAAAGGAAACCCATGTCTTTATAATGCCTCCGGCCAGCACCAAGGAATGGCAGAGACTTTCCGGTGAGTAATCACCGGAACCCACTAGTCCTATCTACATAAATTGAGAAGTTTTCGAAGGCTTTAAAGCCTAAAAACTCACTGGCGGGCAACACCGAGGCCGGCGAGCCCAAACCAAACCGTGGATGGGGAAACAAGCAGCCTCATCAACAAGTAGAAGGATATGGTAGGGAAGGGAAAACCAGATTCGATTAGAGAAGAGATGAAGAACCAACCTCAAACCAAAAAGGACGAATCACCGACTGTGTGACTACCCAAGACCACCTGCTGCCAAACGCTGCCAAGCCCCACTAAACACGCCAACGAGACCCAAAAACAAGACCCAAGCACCAGACTACTCACACCGAAACCTCGAGCCACCAAATGTCGGCCCGAACCAACTAAAGCACCACACTACAACCAAAACAACGCTCCATACAAGGAGTAAACTAGGAGAGGGGTAGAGCTACCTGTAACAAGTCCCTTGAAGCAAGACCGTTGACCCAAGAAGCCGAGCACTCCACAAACGAGCACAGCAGGAACGCGGTCAGATCTGAAGACGAGAGATGGTCGGAGAGACTTCCCACTCCACTAGTTGTTGACAAAGGGAAGCCTAAGCTCATAACCCCCAAAATCGACACTAATCGTCAGTCCACCACAACAAACGAAACCAGATCTGAGATTTGCCCAAAGTAGCCACGAGCAAAGAAGTCCAAAATGAGATGAGGAACCACTCCGCCCGATCGTCGGGGCGGAAGGAGTCAGCGACGAGAAGGGCCGGATCTGAGGGACTCCAGATCTGGCCAAACTCCAGTCAAATCCCGTCGAGTAGAGCAAGGCCCTTCAAAATCGGGTCTGGAGAGCAGCCAAACTCCCGTCGAGCAAAGAAGCTGGAGACCCACTCGACCAGAAGAACCCCAGTCCTCCAGCGACTTCAAACCAACATCGACGAAAACCACACCGGTGGAATTCACCGGAAACATACCAGGAAACGCCGGCGGAAACTGCCCCATACTCCGGTGAAGATGGGCCAAGAAGAAGCAAGGAAACAGCAACGTCCGAGCAGCGACACTCCCCGGAAACCTACAGGAAACGCCGGCCAAGGCACGAGCAGGACCAGATCTGACGAGCTTCTGGCCTGCTCCAGATCTGGGAGAAAGTAACTCCGGCGAGCCACGAGTAGAAGAGTAGAAGAAGTCGAGGGGGAAGGGAGAAGAGAGGAGAAAAAAGGGGGAAGGGAGAGGGGACGAGGCCGCCGCCGACAACGAGCTTGGCTAGCGAGTCGGAGCTGTCACCGGCGGAGGAGGGCGGCGGCGACGGGTTAGGGTTTTCAGAAGCTAGAGAGAGTTTCCGCCATTTAACTTATTTGTTCATCCTTTTTCATTTGTGTTGTTGTTGTGTTGTAGTTGTGGTCGGGTTTCCCTCAGTCTGTTGAGGAGGTCCTGGTTCCCTCTCTTTGAGGTTCATGCTGTAAACTTCACCATCATGTTCTTTCATTCGAAGAACACATTTAATATATGTCTTGCTGATAAAAAAAGGGCAATTTTCACCTCAATACCCTAACTATCGTTTTATTTCACCTCAATACCCTAACTATTTTTCGTGGCACCTCAATACCCTAGAATGATATTTTCCGTCACTTTAGTACCCGCCGTCAACTTTCCATCCATTTTGGATGGAAAATGGTCATGTGTCTGGCACATGACCCCAATTTTTTTAAAAATTCCCAAATTACCCTTAGATACTTTAAAACCCTAATTTCTACTACCTTTCTTTCTCACCCCCACTTCTTCTCGTCCATCACTCCTTCTTCTCTTCCAGTGACCCACACTGTCACACACCAACAAAAGCTCTCAATCTTCTCCAGATCTCACAATCCACCATAAACCGTGGATGCGCCAGAGCTCCCTGTCCCGCTCATTGACCTTAGAGCCTTCCTCTCCGGCGACCCCCTCGTCGTCAAGGAAGCCTCCACCCTCGTTGGAGAGGCCTGTCACGCCCCAAATATGGTTTTGTCCGGACTCGAGACGTGACCGAAAACAATCGAGATAAAACTAGTAAAACTATAATAAATTCCTTTAAAACTGAAAGCGAGTCCAAAGAATTTCTCAATAATTCAATCCAAAATTCAAATAAGGTGTCAAAACTTGACAGGTAACATAAGGTAAATAAAGTTCAACAATATGGACCAATACACCTCTAATACAACCCTCAAAACATCTGGAAGCTCCCGAGCCTCGAATTTCCCAGATCTCAAGTACACCTGTACACACAACAAATAAACAAATAGGGGTGAGCTTACGCTCAGTAGGGAAAATCGTAAACAACTTTAGCCTCCAAGTTTAATAATAAAACTACTTTAGTTCGTTGTCACAAAGTGCTTAAAACTCTTAGACCAAAAACTATAATAAACAAATAAAAAGCAACGAGAACAATAACGCATAACGATAACTTCCCAGCGAACAAATAGAGAACATTATAATAAAATGGAAAACCATCACAACTGGAAACGAGTAAACACTAGTAATCAATGAAAGACTATAGAATCAGTAAAATGAAATAGTATCGCTTTTTCGACGATACTAGTAGCTTAAAAGATTCCATGAAAACACTCAAACGTAACGTAACGATTAAAATGGGAGTAATTGGTATCACGCCAACCACTTGCTTTCTCAAGCCTCCGATCCATGGATAGATTCTGGGATCACCACGGTTCCCATATACCGATCTACCAGAGTATCCATATCATATCAGATTTCCCTCGGTCCAGAGGAGGCACATACATCGGGGCACCGGAAACCATCCCATAGGGACGCTCATCGTCGGTATTCTCGGAAATGCCTCCAAGGGACCATATGTCATAGGGAACCAAGGTAGTGCTCCACTGGGACGCACGCCTTTGGGTGAAACCACAGTAACCATCTCTCATGAAATAATCCACTCAATATCCCGCAGGATCTGCCGAGCCCTCAGGCTCCTCTCATCACTCAATATCCCGCAGGATTTGCCGAGCTCTCAGGCTCCAATAATCACTCAATATCCCGTAGGATCTGTCGAGCTCTCAGGGTCCTCACATCACTCAATATCCCGCAGGGTCTGCCGATAATCAATCAATATCCCGCAGGATCTGCCAATAATCAATCCTCGTAATAACCAGTAACCAATGCCCTCAGGCTCCAATACTCAACCAATAACTCACTGTATCTGTCAAACTCCACCACGACACCGGATTATCCCCCCCCCCCCCCGGTGTAGTACCAAACCGAACAAAACAACCATTTCAAGAACATGAATAAAGGAAACACACCATAACTTAGCCATCAATCAACAATTATCGAATCACACTTCCACCACAACACACAAATACATTCACTTAATCCTCAATCTTAGAAGTACACACGTTCATCAATACATACCACACGGGATTCATACCCACAATTACCCTTACCGTCATACTTACCTGTCACGAACCATCGGTACATCGATCACCTGATTGTACCTCTTGGCACAACCAGTCATACTCGATCATCCGTTCAATCAACAATTATATCAACACAATCATTCAACCAATCAAGTAAAAATTCAACAAATCAACAGTAAAGTAAACTAGTTCCATTAGACTCTTGATTATCCTAATATCTATCAACCAAGCATGTGAATCTAGCACACAACTAATCCGAGAGCTCTTCACAGCCTCTCTACCAGTAAATCAATCCCCAAGTATTGAAAGCGAGTTACACTAGTCATCTTCATCCTAAGCATGCATTCTAGACACTTCCGGTTATTAGTAATTGAAGGACAGTTATTCTATTTATTCGCATCCTATATGCCATTCTAGGACCTTTCCGATTTTATTAACCTAATATGCATACTATTATCGAAATTACTCGAGTAGTTAGGACTTTCCCTACCTTGTGGTCTTCCTCTAATACTCTGTTGTGAAGCTCGGTAGTCACAACTCCGTTCTTCACATGGGTTCCGGCGTGGTCTTCGTTCTTCTAGCTCGGTTCCAAGCCCTTGATCTCGGGCGAAGTCCCGCCTAAGTTTGACACATAAAATGTCCAATCAAAACCAATAATTGTCCAAGGGTCCACTGATTTAACCAAGATTGTCTCTTAAATATCCAAATTTAACCAATTAAATTTAATTAAATATTTAATTGAAACTGATTTTAAAATAATATTTTTGTCCAGTCGGGTTGACCCAGATCCGAGCCCGAACCCGGTCCAGATCCGTGTCCAGACCCGGTCCAGACCCGGCCCTGAAGTCAAACTGGGCCCAAGGCCTGAATTTAGTCAGGTCCATACTGACCTTCTCACGGCCCAACCACCTACCCGACCCAAGGCCTTCTGGCCCAAAGTCTGTTCGAGCCCGAGCTCGACTGTACCCTAACTCCGGCGACGTCCCCGGCGAGCAGCGGTGCTCCGGCCACCACCCACAGCGTCCGAAACGCTCGGGAAAGGGAGGAAACGGGGTGGCGAGGAGCGCAGAGGTGCTGGTGACGTCGTAGCCGTGACAGCGAGCTCTGGGACGTGACCCGCGTTCGTCCCCCCTTCCAGATCTGGAGAGCCCAGCGTCTCCGGCGACGGTCCCGGCCACGCCCGCCCGAATCGAGCTCGGAATCATCGCGATTCCAGGTGAGTCGAGCCGGGAAAGAGGGCAGAAGGTGAGGGAAGGCTCGTTGCTGGCCATTAGAGGACGAATCCGAAGGGAAAGGTCGCCGGCGAGTTCGTGCTAGTTCTGACGGCGAAACGAAGAGGGGGGAAGCGAGGGCTCTTCTGGGTTTGGGGTTTCGTCGCGAGTTGAAGCAGCATATGAAGAAGAAGGAGTAAGAGGTGAAGGGGAGTTTGGTGGAGGTGGAGAAGAACGGCGCGACGACGAGGGTTGCCCTGGTTTGCGAGAGAGGAGACGACCTCTCGTCTCGGTTCGCGTGCCTTCCCAAGACGATGAACGATGCGTTTTGGCTTAAAAGGCTAGGGTTCTCCCGCACTGAGCTGAGCCGCACTCTTCTCTGGGCCGGTTTGGCGTGCCGGGCCTGGGGCGCGCTCCTGGTCGGGCCCAAGCCTGGCCCAACTCCCAGGTCAGTCCACCTTCTTCCTTTTTCTTTTCTTTTTCTTTTGATTCTTCTCTTCAAAATTCACTCGTTGCAAAAATCCACCCCGACGTTTCCTATTTCAAATAATACTCTTTTTGAAATAGCGGGGTTTTACAAGGCCTGCCGGAGTGATGGCTTCTTCCTCGTTGCCAACCACGGCGTCAATGCCGAGCTCCTCCACGACGCTTATCGCTACATGGACAGCTTCTTCCTCGTCGCCAATCTCGGCCATTGCTGGAGGTTTGTCTCGTCGATGGGCCAGTTCTGAACTGGATCCGAGCTTCAAATTTGGCCTTTTCTCTGCTGGGTTTCGAAATGGGTAGGAAATCGAAGTCCAGAGGCTGGTGCGGATGGTTCATTGTGCTGATAGTTTTGGGCATCGTTGTTACAACTATTGTGGTCACGGTTCAGAACAAACCCAAACCACCACCGATTCGAGGAACCCAAAATTTTGGGAATTTTGAGATCTGAGTTTTGAGTTGTTTGAATATTAATATGGAATGAAGGATTTGTGGTCGTGATTGAGGATCTATTCCTACTAGTGGTAGTGAGGATTTGTGGTCTTGAAGAAGGGTAGTGAATTGGAAAAAAAATAGGGTGTGTTCTAAGGTTGAAGAAGGGTAGTAAATTGAAAAAAAAAGAATTTAATAAGATATGAATTAAACAAAAAAAGGTTAAAAACAGTAATTAAAAAATATAGTGAATTAAAAAATAGAAAATAATATATATATTTGATTTTTATATTATTTTTAAAATAAAACTGATTTTTAAAATAAAAACTGATTTTTAAAATAAAAACTGATTTTTTAACAATAAAATATGATTTTTAAAAATAAAAATGAATTTTTATAGTAAAAATTGTTTTTTAAAAAATAAAATCTGATTTTTTAAATTAAATATTATATTTTTGAAATAAAAAATTGAATTTTGAAAAATAAAATCTAATTTTTTAAAATTAAAAACAGATTTTTATAAAATAAATAAATAAATATAATTTTTGAAAATCAATGGCATTAGTTTGAAAATTTGACTGTTAGTGAGGGGTATTTTGGACATTTCAAGCATTTTCCATCCAAAATGGATGAAAAGTTGACGGTGGGTACTAAAGTGATGGAAAATGTCATTCTAGGGTATTGAGGTGCCCCAAAAAACAGTTAAGGTATTTAGGTGAAATATAACGATAGTTAAGGTATTGAGGTGAAAATTATCCCAAAAAATAGTAGTTTTTGGGGATCCCAAGAATGACCGATGATTATAACGCTTGCGTGTTAGGGTGGGTAAGGACTTTATTGTTATTGAAGCTTTTTTCCCATAAGAAAAAGAAAAAAGACAATGAAGTAATGCCTGAAGGAGTCGTCTCCATGTGCTGCTTGTTCTTGTTTGAAAGATAATGTTCCTTCTTTTGTCAGCGATGGATGCGAGAGCTACGTTAGAACCCTTGATCGTGCACACTCATCACTAAATCTGAAGGTTGCAAAGCCAACTCGATCCAGATCCAAATCCAAATCCAAATCCAAATCCACAACGTGACCAAAATATAGGATATTAGAAAATATGAGAATATCCGGAGGCAGACCAAATACTATAATTGGTTGCAAAGATTCAGAAACGCTGTGCCTCTGACCGAGAATCAAACAAAGCCAGCTAATCCGGAGTTTCCTATGCTTTTGACCAATTAACACCCTCAACTTACACATTAATTACAATAAAACCATATACACCCAATTGAGCATTCCTAATTCATTTTCTTAAAAACAGTGAAGAGTTGGTGAGTATTGTATTGCCACTTGTCGTTCTAATTTTGTATAAGGTTGGTCAAGAGCCATGTTTAGCAACTAAGTTTGACCCATTTTTCTAATTAATATATAAATCTCCAACTTGTTCATGCTTCACATGAGGTGGATTGGAAATTGCAAGAGCCATAATTGTTGACTCATTCTTTTTTTCAAACGAGTAAATGGGAAAATGTATTACTGTGAATAAGAAGTCATACAAAGTAGGGCATACAAGTCTTGGGTTCTAGATATTTGTCCGGATCGACCGTAACAACCTCAGCGCTCATAGACTCGTAGAAGATAGTCAGGTTTTGATCGCAGACAAAACTCAAGACATTCCCTTACCAATATTTCAAAAGTACTAAACATAAAATACTTAATCCAGCAAACGAAAGGAACTAACCAATCAAAACTAAAATAGTAAAAAACATAACGCAAACTTGAAACTGGTGCTCTGACCGCGGCTTCCCAGCAACGGTAGTCCCGGGTCTGTGGGTATAGTCCGTAGTCGAACCCTCCCACCCCCGTCGGGTCTTCTCATTTTGCCGAAGGAGGCCGTAACACCTCCGTCTGTGGATCCTTGAGACGATCCGTCTCCATCGAATATTCACCTGCGCGTCGGTTACTTGTCCCCCTAGGGTTCCATCTGCCGAGACGACCCGGTTCCACCACGATCCCACCCTCATTCGGCAGAGATTGTGGCCGAGACGGAAGGACATGACTACCCTTTGGGTCTGCACCGATCCCTATGGTGTGATCGGTTTGGCTCTCAATCACTGAATCGGGAGGCGAGCGGACTAGTGCCGTGAGGATGACAACCATAGGATGAAAGATGCTTGCCGGATTCGACATGGAAATCGATGGGGGAGGTTCTGTCCAGCAAACTGGTGAGGGGGGGGGGGGGGGGGGGGGGTTGCGGCGATGATCGGTAGAGAAGGGCGCCGAGATGTGGCCAGCGTGAAACTCCTGCGTGAGATCGAGGACGGTTGCAGAGATTCCTACACGAGAACGAAGCAGGTTGCAAGGGGGTGGAGCGATGACGGAGACGAGCGGATGGTGGTTGCGAGAAGCAAACCGTAGCAGAAAGGAGGGGCTGGGTGACTGTGATGGATTGGATGCTATGGAAAATCAATTTTTTTAGGGCTCAAGCAATAACCCTATCAGGGTTCTCCGATAGCAAAAAAAAAAAAAAGTTTTCCGTATCGACTTCTAACTGTGCACATAGTGTTGTTGACCCATTCTTAGTTTGGTCTAATCCTTTCTTTATATGTACATACATACCACATGCTTTAATGACACAACAACATTAAATTAATAAAAATCAACTTAATAGTTCCGACATTAAATTATAATGTTTTCAATATATATTTTGGAGTTCATGGGTGGCTTGTATGTGGTTGGGGTCACTGCACAAAACATCTACTCCGAGAACATGATCAATCTGTATATGGTGAGTGACGTCAATGACCTCCGAGTTGGGATGTCCATGGTTGAAGATATCCTACCCCACGTATCCATCTTTTATGGTACCCATACACTAACATTAACCACCACCAATGAACAAGTCAAAATTTCTCTATCACATGTACATTTCAATAATGCAAATTAATTGGTAACCTAGTTTAGAATTAAATACTTGTGTCAATAATATGGTGAGAAATATAACATGAACACAATAAGTCTAAATATGGAGTAAAAAAACCTACCCTCTCGTAACTTGAGACATATTCTTAACTCTAGCCGTTTCTCTGCACAACTATAGAGCTTCCTTCCTATGATTTCGTCGTCGTCTTACCAACTGTCGTGGCTACACCTATCGCTGACGTTGCTGTTGCGCCTGAGGCTCGTGCCGCCCCTGTGGTTACAAGCTCGGTGCAGTCCAATGCCTCGCAGACGATGCCCGATAATAGGGATAAGACCCGCCGAAAGAGAAGACCGAAACCACTCGTTCTGAGTTCTTCCTCCTTGCTACCCTCCACCCACCCCCCGTACCGTCGATGCTCCCGGTCCTCTTGTCCGAGTTGGTGCCATTCTCCATGGGGGTACTCTCTCCTTCGCCTGCTTCGAAGCCGAGACGGGGATGACCAACGAGGCGGGCCAACGTTGCTTCATCTCCAAGCAATCCGCGATTGCCTCCTCATGCGTCGCACCTTTCCCTGACTTTGCCTCCACTCAACCCTATCTTGACGGACCCTCCGCCACACCAGGCCCTCGTTCTGTCTCCAGCCGTTCCTGGCGACGCAATTCCTAAGGTTGTAGTCCCTGTTATCCAACAGGACTCATCACTTTCGTCTCCTCTCTACACCTCTATGGTTGTCCCCTACAACGATATTCAACGAAAGGAAAGGCGCCAATGGATGACCTTCCTAGGACGACGGTGGAAGCACTGAGGTTGGGTCGTTGTCTCCTTAATCGAGATCGGATCCCCCTCATTCCCGTCGGCCTTACCAGCCCGACGGGGATGTGTTAGGGCCAGTCGCCGAGCCTAGGTCTGGATGAGCCTTATTTGTCCCCTGCTGCTTTGGGTCTGGACCTCCATGCCTCTCTTGCGGCTCTCTAGGATGGGTTGTCTTATTGTTCGATCGAGGATGAGGAGGAGGTCGAGGTCATCATGTCGTTCTCTCCGACTATCTCCACGACCATTTCCAGGAAACAGTGGGGTATGGTGGGAAAGCTCTGGTCGTCGACACCCCCTCGAAAAGAGGCTCTGCTCCGAATCATCACCACCGCGTGGGGGCGAGCTGCGGAGGGTCTCGTCGTCAAGGAATTGGGACCGGACTTCTTTGGTTTATACTTCCAATGGACGCACGTGCATAGGTTTGGGGTAATGAATCGTGGTGCTTTGAAGGGTGAGCCCTGCTTCTTGGGGACCTAGATCCCTGCGCCGGGGAACTGTCGGCCTTGGATCGCATGCTGTTGTGGGCTCACGCGCGGGGCCTGCCACCTCTGGTCCGGACAAAGGCGACGGGGATGTCCATTGGGGACGCGTAGGGTACCTGTGTGGACGTCCCGAGTGAACAATGTGAGATGTTCTAGGGGGCACTTTTAGGGTCCGCTTTTGGCACCTCATTGAGCGACCACTCCGACGAGGTATCCTCCTTAGTTTCAAGGAGTTCCCTGACCCGGTCACGATCGAGCTGACTTACACCAAGCTCTCAAGTTTCTGTTACAAATGTGGGAGGCTTGGACATATCATCAAGGACTGCACATGGGAAGTCCGAGGCACCCCACACTATGACTCCTCTCTTTTGGAATACCAGAGGGATAAGCAGGTGAAGCCGTATGCAACTGACTAGAGTGAGTCTTCACAGCCACCCGCCATGTCAGGCTCCGGGAACGTCTCCCCGGGCACTGTACCTAAGGGGTCCTTATCTCTGGATATGAGTCCCTGGGTTTCCCCGAAAACTGTACCTAACCGTACCGCGGCTCGGGTTAGCACCCGGTTGGTGATCGGCCAGCTCTCTGGGGACTCGGTCACTGCAATTCCAGTGCCCCATTTTTGGTGGACCTAAAGATGTTGGAGCTGCCGCGACTAGAGCGCTCAAGAGGTCTGCAACTGGAGCGCCTCAGGATGATCAGGCGAGGGTAGCAAACAGTTCCTCCAGGAGGGATGTTAGACCATCTAGGGATCAGGGACTGGCCTTGGGAGGGGTCCCTGGTCGATGCTTTGCCTCCCACCATTACTGTTGAAGTCCTTGGCCAGTTTTCAGAGAAGGAATTCCAGTACCACCTTCTCATCTCCCGTATTCTCTCACTGCCTATATGGCATCCCAACATTGTCTGTGACGGTTCTAGTAATACAAGAATCAGTGAACCATTTGTTCTTTTTCTATCCTTTTTAGTGGTCAGAGAGTGTTTTCCCTAGCGCACATCTATGTCCTGAGATCTCATTTATAATATTACACCTTTCAAAAAAAAGAGTATAAATATGGAGTAGACTACACAATTTTTTTCATCAGTTAATAAGTTTTTACATTGGTTAATATTCTGAATTCGTTTTTAATCCACATTGTATCTAAATTTAATTTGACTATTTGATGTTTAGATTATTTTACTATTCAAATTTTCTTATCACATTAGCTTCAAGTTGAATAAATTAAAGTAATTAGTATGGCCGAAATTACTTGGGCTAATTGTTGAAACTTACCCTTATGTATTGGTCACGAACACTATGCTACCCTCATTTTCAAAATGATATTTGCGCTATCTTATCTATTGGTCACGCGATTACATTAGGAAAAATAGACGGTAAAATGCCGTTTTTTCCATTCCGTTAGTCATATGACCTCAAGTGTCATATAATGGATGATAAAATGACGTTTTTCCTTTATTATTTGAGCGCTTGATTTACATTGGTTATATATATACCTTCACCTTCGGGTCAATGGCAAAACCGAAATTATATGGAAATGCAGCGCCTGATTTAGTAGGTGGTGTGTAGAGTTTCGTCAGCAGGTCAGTCGAAGTCTCTCACACATGGGCCGATTGGCCACTTTCACCCTTGCTCTGTTTTCTCTATAAATCGATTTCCGTTTCTGGCTCTGCATTTTCTCTCTCTCGCTCCCTGTTTCAAGTGCTTTTACTTTGACCATGGCGGATCTGAAGTCAACGTTCCTGAGCGTCTACTCCGAGCTCAAATCCGACCTGCTTCAGGACCCTGCTTTTGAGTTCTCCGTAGATTCGAGTCAATGGGTCGAGCGGGTACCCTTCTCCTTCTTTGCTTCAATCATACAATGTTGCAGACCTCGGCTTCATTGAGTTGCTTCGTCGTGTTGTGATTTCATACCCATTACAAGTTTTGATTTCAAAACTTTGCCTTTTTCACTAACTTTGATGTCGATTCTTGGTCTTGTGTGCGTGATTTGAACTTGGAAGTGCTCTCTTAATAAGCAAGGATATCCAAATGGGGGAAAAAGAGAGCAACGAATTGAATTGATGTTTGTTACCATGTACTTGCTTCAGATGTAGAAGATAGATTTATTTATATCTGAGTTGCAGATGTATTCAATTCATGTGTGCACATTTCTATATCTGACAAATTGGATCTAGTTTGGTTTAATTGTACCCACCTACCAGGAGTAAACTCATGTTTTGGGTCTTTCACTGTCACTTTGAATGCTATAACCTGTGGCCATAACACTCCATTCTTCATCATTTTCAATGAAAAATGAAAGCATATATGTCTCTACATCATTAGCTCATGGGTCAGATCCATGACCATGTGTTGGCCTGTAACAGAGGCTGAAAAGGAATTGAAAAGGGTCTTACCCCATTTGGTTTTTTCTTCACTTAATGAAACTACATGTTATTTTCAAATACTATTATTCTTGACTTCTGTGCACCCTCACAGGGTACCTTTGCTGCTCCACCAGGGGTATTTGTGTTTCCTAGATCTTATGTGGTGTTTCAAGGTTTCTGAGATTGTTAAATGGTCATTAGTTTTCTAGAGTTGGCTTCTTCATGTACTCTTTCTATTTTGTACCTCTCATTTTTGTTGATGCAGCTTATACTTTGGTCCACTGACTTCTTGTTTGCTCTATCTATTACAGATGCTGGATTACAATGTGCCTGGAGGTGGGAACTGATCATTTCTATCATATATTTTAACCTGAGGATGTGTGTGTGTATATGTCTTGATCAAGGGCTTCGAAACCGATCGGATACATGTAACTCCTTTTAAAGATCTATCGTTGCTGAATAAGCTCTGTATACTTTTCTCTCTTGCAGGAAAGCTCAACAGGGGGCTATCTGTTATTGACAGCTACAAATTATTGAAGGAAGGACAAGAATTAACTCAAGATGAAATTGTTCTTGCGAGCGCTCTTGGATGGTGCATCGAATGGGTAAAACAAACAGAAATTGCTCCTGTTCTTAGCTAAAGGGTCTTTATTTAATTACCACTTTTGATTGCTATTGCATTTACTTAACAATATCCTATTTTGTGGCAACTTTTACTTTTCAGCTTCAGGCATACTTTCTGGTTCTAGATGACATAATGGACGGCTCTCACACCAGGCGTGGTCAACCTTGTTGGTTTAGAGTTCCTAAGGTTTGTTCTAAGAGTCCCGTGCTTGATTGTTTCAATGTTATTTTTTTTAGATGTCATTTCAAGTAAAATTAAATGACCGTGTCCGTGAACTATACGCTGCAGGTAGGTCTGATCGCAGCTAATGATGGAGTTCTACTTCGCAACCACATTCCTAGGATTCTCAAGAAGCACTTTAGATCAAAGCCTTACTATGTAGACCTTCTAGATTTGTTTAATGAGGTAGTGGCTTTCATTGTTATAACAGTTACTTCTTTATTTATTTTATCTCCATGATCTGCTTAGAGATGCTAAACATTACTATCCCGTCACAGGTGGAGTTTCAGACAGCTTCTGGACAGATGATAGATTTGATTACTACACTTGAAGGAGAAAAAGATTTATCCAAATATACATTGGGACTGTAAGTGAATCATTCTTGGAAATAACCAAGTACTTCTAACCTTTTTCATAAAATATACTTCTTTGTTCATCTGGGAAGAATGTCAACTAAATATTTTATTGTGAAGCCCTTTATTCGGATTCTGATTCGCAAGTTGAGAAGGATAAATCTTTCCATCTTGCTTTGCAAATTGACAGTGCTTTATCATCACCTGTTACAAACTTTACTTTGCAAATTAAGGGGTCTGAGTTGTCAGCTTTAGAAATTTTATTGATTTCATTGGATTTACTATAGATTACTGCCACACACTAGAATTTTCTTTGTTACAGAGTGATGACGGATACATCTTAAGATGTGACCAATATAAAAATTTCATTTGTGTTATTTATTTAAGGAGTAAAGTTTGTTCGTTCTTTGTATTCCCATTAGCTGACCACTATTTGTTTATTTTCCAGGCATCGCCGTATTGTCCAATACAAGACTGCCTACTACTCATTTTACCTTCCAGTGAGTAGAATTTCTCGTTACAATTTTGATTTCTTTTCCATTGCTGGGAAATAGTAGCCTTTTCAATTGACTATATGCTGTTTGTAATCTATCTGTTAATCAGGTGGCCTGTGCTTTGCTGATGGCTGGTGAAAACCTGGACAACCATGTTGATGTGAAGAATGTCCTTGTTGATATGGGAATATACTTTCAAGTTCAGGTGAGGCTCATGCAAAACTGTAATCATTCTCGTATTATTGTTTATCTCTTACAAGCATATAGTTACAATGATCAAAGGCCTATAACATTAAAGAAGCATCCAATTTGTGTGATCCATATAATCTATGAAGTACAAAATTTTATGTATAAAGAGAACCTCTGCTAGGACTTGAACCCTGGTCCCATGGACCCAAGTTCAAGTGCTTGACCAGTTGGACAGGCAAGTGTTGGTATCATATATTCTATTCTAAATTTGAAGCACGGCTGATTGGCTGAATATTGAACAACTTACATATACTGTCTGTTGAAGATAACTCTAACAGGGGTTCTTACAATTGGTATGAGGTGTATATGCAACTTGAGTTGACTACCGTGTTCAGCTTGGAACACTTTCTCACTGTCAATAATGTACTCTGTTCTTTTGTAGGATGATTATTTAGATTGCTTTGGTGATCCAGAGACAATTGGGAAGGTGAGTTTCATCAATATGTTTCTCTAAATCTTGACAGTAAAGATTCCAAATACCACCATCTTGTTTGCTTAGATGTAAGCCCAATGCAATTTTCTTGTGCTATCAGATAGGAACAGATATTGAAGATTTCAAGTGTTCCTGGTTGGTCGTGAAAGCGTTGGAACTTTGTTCTGAGGAACAAAAGCAAGTGTTACATGTAAGGCTGGCGCTTCTTGCATATGAAATGTCCAATTTCAATTTGAGGAGCTGAAAAATATAACATGCTGTTTGTTCCAGGAGAACTATGGAAAGCAGGACCCAGCCAACGTTGCAAAAGTGAAAGCCCTATACAATGAGCTCGATCTTAAGGTACAAACTCGATGTTACTCCGCTATGCAGAATTTTTTTTTGGAGATTTCTGTATTTTACTAAATGAGCAACTTGAAATATATGGTGTAACTTGACAGGGTGTGTTTGCTGATTACGAGAGCAATAGCTACGAGAAACTGGTAAGCTCCATTGAAGGCCATCCGAGCAAGGCAGTTCAAGCGGTGTTGAAGTCCTTCTTGAGCAAGATATACAAGAGGCAGAAATGAGTCTGAAGCAAGTATAGAAGATGGAGGTTGTAGAAATTGGTGTGTCCCTTTGTGTCTTGATTTGTGCTTGTGATTTATTGGGCCACAAATAATATTCTTGCTTCTGGCTCTTGTTGTAATCATTTTAGTACTGCTGGTTCTGGTTTCATAATTGAATAAAACAATATTCTTGTCAGCATTGTTCTTTTTTTTTTCTCGAGAAACCAAGTATTTAATAAAATTACAGAGGTCATTGTATTGACCAAAATAATCTGTAAGATTGTGACACGGTCGCATAAGTCAATGTTGATCCAACATGCTTTTATTTTGAAACGTTAAGATGTAGATTATTATTTGAATTGAGAGAGAATACATCTTAGTGCATTCGGAATAGTAAAGCCGGACCGCGACTGGACAGACATAGAATGAGCTTCTCGAGCTAGCCAGTAGGCTGTTCCGTTCGCTGACCTAGAAATATACTCGAGTTTAACATCCTCGAGAATAACAAGAATAGACCGACAATCGTCAACTAATAGGCCCAGAGGGGAGAAAACCTAATGGGTTCCTTGAATTAGATGTACCAGGCATTGAGCGTCACTTCGGACAATGACTTTTGGGAGATATGTCGATTGAATCCATTGCAGAGCCTGCCAGATTTCCACATCTTTAGCAAACTCAGGCCCCAACATGCCTAAGCCCGTACCGCTCCTACTATCCAGTGTTTCTCCTGTTTCCGTTCTGCAGATCCATCCCCATCCATATTGTCCGGAATCGGCGAAGGTTGCACCATCTACACTGATAGTCGACCAAGTCGGGGGTGGTGGGCTCCAACCCTTTGCCTGCATTGGGGTGCAGCCGTCGGTTTTACTCGGCCACTGTGAGCCTCGGACCAGCTGGATTGGTTGTTGAGGACTGTGGCTATTATGCACTGAGGATTGGAGAGAACGTTGTCCCAGACCTTCCCGTTTCTTGCTTTCCATAGTTCCTAGAGAATCATTGTCATTCTGCTCTTAGTCTTCATATCTGGCAGATTCAGTATCAGAGATAGCCAGTCATGTAAGGTGCATAGAGGGGGGATAGGAACATGTGTACCCGATACTTCCCAAACGGCCTAGGCAAAGGGACAATGAGGGAGGAGATGGGTCGTAGTCTCCTGATCAGACTAGCAGATCGGGCAAGTGCTCGATATCGGGACGCATTTAGTGGGCAAGTTGCCTTCTACTTGGAGGGTACCTGATAGCGCCCGCTAGAGGAAGATCTTTGTGCGCAATTGGATATCTAGGTCCCATATGCCCGTCTAGACCGTTGCCCCCATCGAGACGTGCCATCTTCCATTTTCCCGGAAGAGGGCTCTATACCTCTCATTGACTGAATAAACACCCCGGATGTTGTACTTCTACGACCATTTGTTTGTGTGGTGAGGCAGGGGAAGTGGGGGGGGGGGGGATTGTGTTGGAGTTTCGTGATATCCCATGACGGACCCTGTGTCGAGGTGAAGTCTGAAACCTTCATGTCTTGGGTAAGGCAGGTATGAGGTGGGATGATTGGGTCGTTCCCTAGTAGCCAAGGGGTACCTTCAACCAGGGTCGAGTATCCATCCCCAATAGTGCGAATCAGCCCCTGCCGAAGTAGAGCCTGAGTAGCCTGGATGCCTGTCCATATCTGACTTGGGTTATTACCCCCGCCTGCAGATAAAAAGTCACCCATTGGAAAATACCGACCTTTGAAAAGACGAGCCACCAGACTATCTGGTTGGGTCAAGAATTTCCACCCCATTTTGGCCAACATGGCTAAGTTCACGTCTCTCATATCTCGGAAACCCATTCCCCCGTCCTCCTTCGACCTGCAAAGCTTCTTCCAATCCTGCCACATAATTGGTTTGTTTCCCCGGGGGGTTACCGTCCACCAATACCTTGCTAGTGCAACATGGATTTTGTTTATGGACTCCCAAGGCAGTAAGAAGACGCTCATTGCATATATCGGCATGGCCTGGAGCACTGATCGAATCATCATCTATTTTCCTCCTGCTGATAACATTTGTCCATCCCAAGACCCAATCTTAGTTACGATCCGATCGCATAGAAACTGGAGGCTCTTCCCTTTGCGTCTACCCAACGTGTTCGGGACTCCCAGATACATGGATGGACTAGATATCTCCTGAATGCCTAAAATGCCGCAACAAGTTGCCCGATCCTCCTGTGAAGTATTGGTACTGAAGAATATTGAGGACTTGACCTTGTTGACTACATGTCCCGACATTTAGCTGAAGGAATGCAAAATTTGATTGATCCAACATACTTTGTCATTATAGAAGTGTGTGATGATAATATGAATATGATATAGACTCTTATAAATCTTGAAACTATAAAATGTCTTATCAGAAACTTTGAAATTAATTTTTTGAGAAAAACAAATTACTTTCTCGACATGTAGATCGAATGTATTTTAAATGGATCCATAAATGTGTATATGTTAAGATACTTCTGAAGCATTTCGACTTAGTACTCAAATGATCAATCAATCTTTAGATTATACGGAAGATTTTTTTTCTCCTAGAATAAATGAAAAGATATTTAGTGAACCCTAGGGTTTTCTCTGAACCTTCGGGTTGTTCTCACTCTCTCTTTTCACACAACCACCATTGATACCCATATCCATGGCGTCCGATCACCCTCAATCACCATAGACGGAGAACCAGACCACCCCCTGACTCCTCCCCGACATGATTTCCCCCCCACCGATTTCTCTCCAACTTCGCTCCAACCGGAAACTATTCTGAATCAAGCCAAGTCGAGTGACACTAATGCTGCGACCGGAACGATCCCGGAGGGTATCCACGCCTCCTCTCGGCCCCGATCTATTTCCACGGCACAAGCTCCAGCATGGCCAGCGCTCCGCCGCCCCCCACGTTGAAACCCGCCATAGTTTTTCTCGTCCACAAGCTTCATCGGAGATCTTGGACCGCATGTTTCAGACCTGCTTTGGCCTCGTATTGGCAGATCCATCCAGGTCCTCTGCGAATCCTACCGGATGTTCTACAAATCCGACCATACCTCCGACGGGAACTCTTGAGCCGATGCCAGATTGGAAAGATGAGGATAAGATTTTGGACATTCTGATAGGCATCATCCTGGCGGAGAAGGAGGAGCAGACTATACAGGTGGAGGCGCTACAGCCTCTTTCGGTGGAATGAGAAGACCGACGGGGTGGGAGAGTCCGACTACGGACTATACCCATAGACCCGGGACTACCGGTGCTGGGAGGTCCCAGGAAATCCACATTCAGAGCACCTTACTCCTATTTACTTTATGAGTTTTATGTTTCTAGTTTGGGTTGGTTATTTCGTTTTGTTTGTCGGACATTTTACTTTCTTTTTTGTTATTTTGAGATGTTGGTAAGGGGATGTCATGAGTTAGTGTCTACGATCAAAAGTAGACTACTTCTACGGGTCCATGAGCATTGGGCTTGCTACTGTCGGCCGGGACAAATATCTGGAACCCAGGTCTTGTACGCCCTACTTTGTATGGTTTTTGTTGGCAGTAATGCAACTCCCCAGTTAATCGTTTAAAACAAAAATGAAAAGATACTTGGTTCTAAAATACCAAATCTAAATTTAGAATTTAGTTTACTTGTCATAATGTACAGGGCCCGGCATAAAGTTTGCAGTAATTATGCTAGCCAGATTCAGCTCGGAAGCTTTAAACCGGTTTTGAAATAGAATCAAATCCCCATAAAGCACATCCCGAGACAATTATACTTTGTAAATCCAAACTGATTGAATAAAAGAGAGTATGGTACCATCTATTCCATACTATCTACATAATAATTTGGCCTTTTGGTGGGGGGTCGTAACAGACTAAGTGGGGTACTCTAAGAATGTTGGTGGATGATTTTGCTTCACTGAGACATGTGAGGATATCCCACCCTATGGAGGGTAGCTACAAGGGGGTCTAGCCAGTGACAGTGTAGGTCAATCCTCCAACATACCATCCTACACATGGTTGAAGGTCTCATATCTCCTAGCGAGATTATTTTACAGACCTCGCCTAGGTCTCTGGTAGGGGATACCACTCTGTTAGTCCAGAATCTCTTTTCTTCAGTTGGGCCTTTAGGGTGTGGGTCTCCTCACTGGCTCAAGCCTTCCAGGGCCCAGTCCTGATGTGCGCCTTACCAGTTCTTCCTCCTCATTCCGGCACCATGTTGGAGGTTGAGCCTCCATATGGCTTTGATTGGTAATGGTCGGGTGAGAAGGTATTGTGATAGTGGTGCAGAGTTAAGAGGAAGAGGCGTAGGTGGAACTCCTTGTGAGGTCACACAGACATGTTGTCCCACGTAAGTTAGGTCATGCAGCTTCGTGAGGGGGACGCCACCTCAGTATTATCCAACTCCAATACATCTGGGTCAAGGTCCTCTTGGGTAGGGGTGGGGCCCGATAATATTTCCCTTATTCGTAACCCAAATTGAGAGGACCGGTTACCTGAAATCCATAACCGGTATCGACATTAGGTTCCAACAGGCAACCTAAAAGCCGACCGTCACGGAGTCGGTTGGTTACAGTTTTTAATCGACCTATTGGGCTTTCTTTTGGGCCTTCAATTAAAGACCAACATAGAAAAAAAATATCAATATATTTTAAATCTTCCCAAAATTATTTAGAATCCATAGATTTTTGGTGGTTAAGACTTAAGAAAGAGAGTGTGTACAAAACTAAATCCATAGATCCAAAAAAATATCTATTGAGAAGTAAACACAAGAATAAAAAGACAAGTAGATAAATCAATAACTAAAGAATAGAGGCGGCAGCATAACATAGAGAAAAAGAGGACAAATTCATGAGTTGTCTTGGTGAGAGTGCTATGTAGATATTTATAGGGAAAGATGAGACATTAGGGTTAAGTTTGGGAGCAGCCCAATACAAATTAAAACATTTGGGGCTTCGGTTTAGGAAGCCCAATAAGAACATAAATATTATAGGTTTATAAAATAAAAGTCGGCCGGTCGGTTTTTTACCGGTTTGGCATATTAAAAACCGCCCACCCGAAATACCTCCGGTTTGGTAGTTTTTTAACCGTGACCATCACTAGTGACACCAGTTCTGGTTTTTTTGGTGACTGGAGCGGTCAGAGAATGTCGGTTTACGGTGATGATCGGATTTTTGCCCAGCCCTACTCTTGGGAACCCCTCAGAAGTCTTCTTTGGAGGGCCATCTTAGTAAGTTCGTCCCATTTCAGCCTGATCGTCTCTATGAAAATAGTTGATATGGCCTAAAAACCAGGTGGTACAGACTCCAGGAAGAGTAGGGATGGGTGGGCATGTGACCCAATATGTTTGGAGGAGAGCCTTCACATTTGGCCTCGTCTTATCTTGGTCTGAATACCCTACAGGTGGGCTGTACAGTCTCGGAGGACGTGGCCTATGAGCCTACACCGAAGGCATATTTCTAGTAGTCTTTCGTATTGGTGGCCTACCTCATCGGGACTCCTGATGGCATAGGCTTCTATCAGTCCCAAGTTTTGGAGACCCCGAAAGGATTTCAACCTTGCTCTAAGTAACTGACCTATGTTATTTCTGCAAACCCAACCAACACATGCTTGTCCATATGCCGCAAACAGGGCTCCGTTTGTATTTGAAGTCACCGACCCCTCCGTAGGATAGGTCCATTAGTTTGGAGCAATCCCCCCAATCTGACTTGCCGGCTGATGTCTCTTTAAGGTCCGGGTCTTTGCTTCTATCCACCCCATATGCATGGTATACGCCGTGTGTTTGATGGCCAAGGAAGTTGTGGTTACATTATCCCAAACCTTCTTGTTCCTGGCTTTCCAGATTTCCCAAAGAAGACAACCCACTTCAACCTCTTTGGATTGAGGATTAATATTAAGGGTGTATCTTAACCAAGTGCACATGTCGAGGGTTTCAGTGGAAAACTATAGACCACTGAGTTTCCAACACTTAACCGCCACTGAGAAATTGACCAGAAGGTTCATTTCCGATTCCACTCCAACCTGACACATCGGGCACGAGTCCACCATATCCACTCGTCTATGCCTTAGTTTGGTGGCGACCTGTAGGAATCCTGCACATATTCTCCAAAGAAAGTTACGAATCTTTGGACGAACATCTAGTCCCCAAATAGTCGGCCAAATGTCCGTTGGTGTGACATATCCAGGTTGCGTATGATTGAGAAGACCATAAGCTGACCAAGCCGAGTAATTACCCAATTGTTCCCCCGCCCTGTACCAAGCATCTTCCAAACTCGAGGAACTAGTTGCAACCTCCAAAATAGCCACCCTATCTCTCTCATTAAAATATTTATCAATAAAATCCTTATCCCATTGTCTTGTACCTAGAACCAGAAGGCTTGCTACGTTGATGTGGTCCAAATCCGTTGATTTTGAGGAGATCCACGGATCTGTTCCCAAAAGCCATGGGTGGTGTCTGACCGAGGTGGTCGTCCCTGATCCTATAAATCTTCTTGCTCCTTGTTTGATGAGGTCTCGAGCAGAGAGTATACATTTCCACACTAATCTATGATTGTTTATGTTCGGAGCTTCTAAAGCCGAAGAGTTTTTTTTTTATAGTATTTGGCTTTCAGGACTTTAGCTACCAGGCTATCCTCGTCCATTTCTATTTTCCACACCTGTTTCCCCAATAAAGCAGTATTGAAATCATGGAGATTTTGAAATCCTAGTCCTCCTATTTTTTTTTGGACATGAGAGTCATTCCCACGATTTCCAGATGATCAGATTGTCACTTCCCCCGACGACTTCCACCAAAAAAAGCCAAAGCTACGTTGATCTTGTCAATGGTTCCTTGAGGGAGACGCATTACACTCATGAAGTAGGTGTGATATATTGTAGAACTGACTTGAATAGGAACTCCTTTCCCGCTCCATTCAACATATTTCCATCCCATCTGTTTATCCGCTTCAAGATGCGATTCAAAACATGCTGGAGACTCCGTTTTCTACTACGAACCATTGGGTTAGGAACCCCCAAGTAAGGGGAAGGTTCAGTTAGTTCTTGGATACCTAATAGTCGAACTCCTTCTACTCGAGCATCTGGATGAGTATTATAAAGAACAAAGATGATTTTTGCAAATTTACCATTTGGCTCGACACCTCTTCAAACAATTTGAGATAGTTTCTGACCCTTCCCATCTCAATATGGGATGCCTTGCAGTAGACATAACAGTCATATGCGAAGAATAAATGTGTGAGCTGGGTCCATCAGGGCAAACTTGACTCCATGAATATGGCTTTGACTCTCTATCGTTTGAAGAAGACGAGCAAGTCCCTCCATACAAAAGAGGAAAAGATAAGGAGATAGCTGGTCCCCTTGTCTGATTCCTCTCTCGGATTGAACAAACCCCACTTGCTTGCGGCCCGCCACAATGTTATAGTTGAGTGAATAAGTACAGCTTCTTAAAAGCGATATCCATTCCTCGCAGAAACCAAAACCTCGGAACATGTCCCACATAAAGTTCCATTATACTATGTCATAAGCCTTGCTCATGTCAAGTTTGAGGGCTACCCGACCTTCTCTCCCCAGTTTCTTTCCTTTCATAAAGTGGAGCGTCTCAAACAAGAGAATGATGTTGTCTTGTATAGCTCTTCCCGGGACAACGACCCCCTGTGATGGGGAAATAATCCCATTCAAATGTGGTTTTAGGCGATTTGCCTCCACTTTAGAGACAATCTTGAAAAGCACATTGCACAACGCTATTAGTCTCAAGTTTTTCAGACTCTTTGGTGCTTCTACCTTCGAGATCAAGACCAAAGTAGTGGCATTGAGGGAGGTCGGGACTTCCCCCTGCAAAAATATTGTGAATATACATTGTGACATCATCCCCAACCGTCGCCCAATACTTGTAATAACCACTCCCGGTCAATGGCAGTCAAATCGGCGAAAAACAGGAAAATTTAAAAAATTTAGACAAACACTTAATTGAACCTAAATTTGACCCCGAGGATCATACCAGAATTAGTTGACCCCGATATCCACCAAAGTGAGTTCCGGGGGACTCAGGGCAACTTTCTGACCAATTTGGGAAATGTTGACATTTTGGTGGAAAAGTCAACCGAGCGACATTTTGGTCCATTCGAGGTCTGTTTTGGATCCAAAAAGCTTATCCGTCGTCACAGCGGTCTTAGTTGAGCCTTTTCCTTGTAGCCGTGAAGTTTCGTAATTTCTTGGAAAAAGTGCCCATTCGGGGCCCGAGACGGCCGAATTTCGCGAATCTGACTGAAAAATATCTAGAAGATATTTTCCAAAAGGTGTGAGACCCACTTGCAACTTGTAAAACAAGTGGTGGTGTTAGGTTTTTGGGACAAAACAAGAAGACTACAAGGGTGAGGGGGTTCGACCATGGTTCAAAAAAGAGAGGAAAGGTGAGTTTTAGAGAGAGAAGGAGAAGGAGAAAAGGAGAGAAAAGAGAAGGGGTGTTAGGGTTTTGTGACTTTTCCCGACGATCAAACCGGTAGATCGTCTCAACGATCAAGGAATCGAACTCCCATCGACATTCTCTACGGTGGGCAACTATCCGATTTTCGTTTTGTTAAGTTTAAAGTTTAGGGTTTGGGTTAAAACTACTAGTTTATGGTTGAGTTGAGGTGTGGGGTTCGTTGGGGACGTTTTGGAGCGAAGATTGGACGTTTTCCGGTGACCAGAGGCTCGGGGGAGCTCCGGCCACCGTGTAGGGTGGTTGGCCGGACCGGTGGTGGCTGGCCGGGGCTAGGACCGGCCACCACCATGGTGAACCGGCCCTAGCTACCCACGACCAAGGATGGCTGGGTGGGGCCCACATGCTCGGGTATCGCGTTTTCGTGTTCGGGTGGTTTAGGACGTTCCCCAAGTCGTTAATCTACACCCGGATCGAAATTTGGAATTAAATTGTGAAAGTTGTAATTGACGGGTTTAGAAACTTTAAACGCGAATTAAATTACTCGGAAGTCGGAATTTGATTCCGTCGAGTGCATGGGAACCCTTGAATTATTCTAAGACCGTAGAAACGAAAACGAGAATTTTCGGAGACCGGAAGGACGTTTTCCAATCCCGGGCAGATTCGCCGGGTCGGGCGAAACGGGCCTTTTCGGGTCCATTATCGACAATGTCGAGTAATTGGGAAGTTTGGGAGTGATCGACATTGTCGGGGTTACTTTTGGGCGTAAGGTGTATTAAAATTCAGTTTATGCCTGCAAGCTTAAAAGTGTTTTAAATGGTATTCTTATTAGATCGTGCCACCGACAAAGGAAAGGGAAAGCTAGGCGAGTGATCGTGATCACGCCGGAGCTTGATTGTGAGCTTTTGGGGAAAGCATACGAGGTAGGGAAAAGTAGCCGGATCTCGGCCCTGACTAGGGAAAGTTTGTTGGGTCTCGAGGTAGGGTTGGAGATGAACCAACTCGCAGCGGAAAATCAATGAAAACCAAGAGACAATTAAAACCATGAAACAACTAACAAAGAATGGATTAACAAGAGAAAAATTCAGCACTAGTTCTTACCAAAACAAGAACACCGGTTAACGAATGATTGGCTTGAGTCTCCAAGACGCCTACGTATCCACATGGGAATCAAAGCCACGTAGTTCTTCTCTTTGAGGACTCAAGAACACAAACATGGAGGTGGAAACTAGCCAAACCCGAAATGGCCATGGAAGAGGGAGAGAAAATGTGTTTCCTATTCTTGTCTTGTGTTTGTTATGTTGAAAAAAGATGACTTAAACATAACAAAACCCATACTTGTCCAACTAAAGGCATGGGACAAGTATGGTGTCAAGTAAGGTGTAAATAGGACAAAGTATGGCAAGACAAGATTGGGTTAGGTGGTGAATCACCAACACCTTAATCCTTGTCTTGCTTACTTAGTACTAATTAATCAAGACTTGATTAATTAGTTCCATGGGCCTTGGTTGCATGGGCCTTTCATGGGCCTCTTGGAACATGGCCCGTGGCCATTTCCAACGAGGTCCCGTGATTCGCTCATCGCCTCCATGCCTTCCATACCGGAAATGTCCAACATTATCCGACGCGATCAATCCCAAGACTCCAAGCCTTGTCTCGATCCGTGAAGTCCTATTCACTTACGGGCACATGACCCAAAACCCAGTTTTGGTCATGTCCCGAGACAACTCCCTTTTGGCCATTCTCCATAAATGTGTCAATGAGTTTCATCCTCCGGTGTGACCCTTAGGTTTATGCATGTCAATAGATCAACGTAAAATCCCATTTTACTTGATCCTATTTAAGTGGCAACTAACGAGACTTTAGTATTGCCTGACACTACATAACGAATCGACCCTGTCGATTCTAACCTTTCCGTCGTCCCTGTCATTATCCTTTTATCTCCGATATCCTGATTGAGATAAGGCATAGAGCCGTCATCCTTATTATTCTCAATCACCGTTCCTTGATATGTGAGATGATTGAAGATATGATACCCAGTATCATGTGCATGGCCATGCTATTCTTCCAGTCACTCTCGATCAAGTGGCCGAGAACCGATATCTTTCCCATACCTTAGTATGAGGGATAAATCCCTTAGCCGTCTTTCGTGTCACTCATGTAGCCCGTCCCCAAGCCAATCCTGTCCGTTATGGAAGCCCTGTTACGGACAACGTTAGGCTCAGGTCAAACTCAGTTGTTGACTACATAGCGATCACAAAGACTCCTTGGTCTAAGGATACATGACAAGCTACAACACTGAATATGTTCATGACTTAATCTATGGCACATATTCAGGGCGGGTCGTCCAATATCATGTCCCACATGATATCTATGATCAGACTCCGGAATCCCATTCCAATGACTAACAGAACGTAAGCCATAAAGAGCCATCTTTCATACTAGTCGCTTCTAGTGAAGCTTTGTTGACTAGGGACCCATCGAGTGTGATCTATCTCGATCTATGGTTCTATTCGCATGGTGGGCATAGATCAGAGCACACATCGATATATTACTCCAACACATAAGTAATATAAAGCTGCTTTAATTTTATTGCTAACGATGATATATACATTTGGACATTTAGGATTGAACTACGGGCACTAAGACTAACAAAGTTAACAGTAGAAATGCATGTGACACTTGGGTGTCGTGGGTTAAGTAAGTTATCGAACAATAGAAAGGCAGGCGACACCGGGTGGTGTCGTATGATACGGGAACGTATCGAACAATAGAAATGCATGTGACACTTAGTAGTGTCGTAGGACAGTGAGCTTATCGATATTAGAATTACTGGAGGCATTTGGTTATGCCCGGAGGTTGATTGTTTAGTTTGTGTCTTGGGTGGCCATGAGTGCCCGTGGGGTTGTTAAACCCGTATTTTACTGTTGGTGTGTCTTGGGTGGCCATGAGTGCCCGTGGGGTTGTTAAACCCGTATTTTAATGTTGGTGTGTCTTGGGTGGCCATGAGTGCCCGTGGGGTTGTTAAACCCGTATTTTACTGTTGGTGTGTCTTGGGTGGCCATGAGTGCCCGTGGGGTTGTTGAACCCGTGTTTTACTATTGGTGTCTTGGGTGGCCATGAGTGCCCGTGGGGTTGTTGAACCCGTGTTTTACCGTTGGTATCTTGGGTGGCCATGAGTGCCTGTGGAGTGTGAAACCGGTGTTGTTGTTGTTGTTGAACTTTGCTTGTGATTGTGATTGTGGTTACCTGGGGTTGGGGTGCGACGGGTCGACAGCCTGATCCGACTTTGTGTCGTGAAAAGTGCGACAGGTCGACCGCCTGATCCAACCATCGTGTTGGGAAAAGTGCGACAGGTCGACAGCCTGATCCGATTGGGTGTCGGGAAAAGTGCGACAGGTCGACAGCCTGATCCAACCGTCGTGTTGGGAAAAGTACGACATGTCAGCCGCCTGATCTAACCGTCGTGTTGGGAAAAGCGTGTAGGTACTGAGCAGCTGGAGTGCGATCCTTTGCGATCTTGTTTGGTGTGCGATCCTTTGTGATCTTGGGTGTTGCGTGGTTATCTTTCGTGTCTTTGGAGGAAGTCGTAATCGTTGTGTGGGGTCTACATTACGTGTCCGAGTGTTGTGTCGGTTGAGGAAAGTAACAGTTTGTGTGTCAGTCGGGTTACTTGAGTTGGGGGATAGTAGTCCCCGGTGTTGGGTTGTTGTAGGTGTTTCCGGCATTGTCTGCTAGTATGTCGTAGTCAGTCTGTTATCCGTGGTGGTGAGCAAACGCTCACCCCTAGCTGCTTTTCCTACAGGTACTGGTCGCGGGACGGACTAGGGGAGCTCTCGAAGCTAGTAGAGCTAGGAGCGGGAGTCCGGGTTTCCTTTTTGAGTCTAGCGACGTACGCCTTGTATTTTGTCCGCTTGTTGGGACGTACTTTTGAGTTGTAAATTATTATTTTGATTAACTAAATGGTGGTTTTAAAGTGATTTATTTAAAAGGTTTGAAAATGTTTTATTGTCTTAAACGTTCGCGTTCCGGGTTCGGTTCTACTGAATTTGGGGCGTGACAATACTTCTGATAAAAGAACGGATTTAAGCCATCCGGACCTGAGGCCTTGTTGGGTCCCATTGCAAACGTCGCGTCTCACACTTCTTCTGAGGTAACGTTGGCCATCAGCAAAGAATTTTGTACAACCAAGATTTGTTGTTGAAATTGGGGTACCCAAGAGCCATCCAATCTGGTCCCTTTCTTAGATAGGCTTTTTATAGAATGATAAAATATGGTCCCCAATTCCTGTGTCCCAGGTGAGAATGCTTCCTTCTCCATCATTAAGCTCTCACACTTTGTTGCATTTCAACCTTTGTGAAGCCGAGGCCATGAAGAATTTGGTATTCCGATCTTCTTCTGTCATCCAGTGTTGCTTAGCCCGTTGTCTCCTAAAATGCCCTTTCTTGTCTAAGGCACTGGTAAATTGGATTTGCATCGCTCGATGACGCATGATACTACTACGATCAGTTCTCCCATTTAGGACGAGAATGTATTTTCAAGTTTGAGGATCTTTCGAATAAGTGCATTGTAGACGTTCTTCCCCCAATCATTAAGGGATTCCCAAACTTCATTTGTTTTGAGGAGAATTGGCATGTTGTCCACGTCCCCCCAAACATTTTGGACTATCAGTCCACATTCAGGATTATCCGCCCATACATTCTCGAATCTAAATTGTTGGGAGGTGACAGACTTGACTCTAGGTTCGGAGTCTAGAATAATAGGTAAATGATCTAAGGTAGAAATACCTACGTTATCCAAGTGCTTATGTGGCTAGACGGTTTTCAAGGTAGGCGAGATGATCGCGCTGTCCAGTTGAACTTCCATCCTGGACTCTGGTTCACTCCCATTGAGCTAGGTAAACTCGTATCCCTTAAGTGAAATATCATTCAATCCTAAATATGATAAAACATCTCTGAAAGATGTAATGAGTGCCTCGGGATACGGCATACCTCACTTTTTTTCCTTTTGTTGGAGGATGCCATTAAAATTCCCCATAAGCACCTAGTTATCTTCGAGTAAATCATGTGACTCTCCCAGAGACTTGAGTGAATCCCAAGTCCTCCATCGAAGTTCACGATTGGCTTCCCCGTAAATTCCTAAAAATCGGAAGGAATCATGTCCAATTCCATTTACATTCACGTCAATAAATCTAGGTCATGAGTCCCGAAGTAAGACTTGAACATCAGCCGTTCAAAGGAGAATCAAACCACCTTGATGTCCCTCAGCCGGGACTTCCAATCCTCCCCTAAAGCCCAGTTGTAACTTCAAAGTGTCAACACGCCCCAATTTGGTTAGGGTTTCACAAAGGAAAATAATCTGGGTTTTATGCCACCGTATAACCCCTTTTTAGGTACTTCAATGATGCTAATTTGCCTAGACCCCTGTAGTTCCATGCCAGTATATTCATGCCTAGATGAGTCTCAAAATTCCCTAATTCTAAACCTAGAATGAACACCTCGGAGAAGCTCGTGTCGGCCCGTCCCCAATAGGATTTGGTCCATGAGTCGCTACCTCGTAAAGTTCTGGCTCACCCCGAATAACCCACTAGATGCTGCCGAAGAAACTACCAACTCCCTTACTCTCCCTCGTCTTTGGTCTCACGTCGACACAAACGGATCCAAACCTAGAAAATCAGAAACTCCTACAACTACCCACCTACGGCGAGAGAGCACACACTCATGGCGGAATAACACAACCGTTCGATTCAAAGACGTACTAGACAAGGCTACAGATACTAAGGACCTTCGATTTCTTCCTACCACTCTGATAAAACAAGGAACAACAACTAAAACGAAAATCAGAGGAGGAGGAGGAGCAATACCTCTAGTCAAACCACTGGTCCACTAATCGACCCCCAACCTGAAGTTCGGACGTATGCTTCTACTCTTCTCCACCCCGTGACTCCGTGTCCACCGATCCCAACAAACACAACGTCTCTATCGATCCCAGAAAGCATGCCGCCTCTTGTCCTCATCGGGTGGCCGAGGCCGACCAGTCTCTTGGTACCAAGTTTTTCGAAACCCTAGCGACGTCCATATCGGATCGTCAATTTGTCCACTATATCTTTTTGTCCGACATTAAGTATTGAATGGTATAATAAATTGAGACGGTCAATTTAGAGTTTTCAAATAACTATGGTTCAACATAAATTGAGAGTTGAATAACATATCCTTATTGGAAAACTCGGAGTAATGGACTCTGCTAGGGTTTCCGCGCGCCGCTGCCAACGTAGAAGTCCTTCCTCCCGGAAAAGTTCTGGTGATGTTCTTGTTGGGTCTCGAGGTAGGGTTGGAGATGAACCAACTCGCAGCGGAAAATAAATGAAAACCAAGAGACGATTTAAACCATGAAACAACTAACAAAGAATGGATTCACAAGAGAAAAATGCAGCACTAATTCTTACCAAAACAAGAACACCGGGTAACGAATGATTGGCTTGAGTCTCCAAGACACCTACGTATCCACATGGGAATCAAAGCCACGTAGTTCTTCTCTTTGAGGACTCAAGAACACAAAAAAGGAGGTGGGAGCTTGCCTTGGCCGAAATTGCAAGGGAGAGGAGGGAGAAGTTGTGTTTCCTATTCTTGTTTGTGTTTGTTATGTTGAAAAAAGATGACTTAAACATAACAAACCCCATACTTGTCAAACTAAAGGCATGAGACAAGTATGGTGACAAGTAAGGTGTAAATAGGACAAAGTATGGCTAGACAAGATGAGATTAGGTGGTGAATCACCAACACCTTAATCCTTGTCTTGCTTACTTAATACTAATTAATCAAGACTTGATTTATTAGTTTCATAGGTCTTGGTTGCAGGGGCCTTTCATGGGACTCTTGGAACATGGCCCGTGGAAACTTCCTACGAGGTCCTGTGATTCGCTCATCGCCTCCTTAGCTGCCTCTACAGCATCCATGTACTTGGCCTCTGTCGTAGATTCGGCGACGGTATCTTGATTTACGCTCTCCCAGCTAAAGCTTTGCCATTCAGCGCAAAAACATATCCTGACTGACTTCTAAAGTCATCTGGATTTGTCGTGGAAAACTAGCGTCTACTTATCCTTCGACGACTAGTTCAACATCATCTTTCCCACAGGTTAGACTGATGTCCACTGGTACAACATAAGGCTTACGAGACGTCCGGTCTCGTACATGTCATGACATATATGATCGATCCTGCCCCCAAGCGCATGGGATTTGCATAATCCTTTTCAGCTCATCGGGTGTCTTAGGACACTGAGTCTTGCTGAGATGAATGTCATGACTAGTGGGTAAGAGTCGTTTATTTGAATCGAGCATTGAGAACCTACTCAATGCCTTGTTCACATAGGTTCCCTGACTTAAATCCAAGACCCTCTTGGTGCGATCTCTATATATCTTCATCCCTAAGATATAAGAAGCATCACCTATGTCCTTTATTGAAAAACACTTCCTCAACCAAGCTTTAGTCTCGTGCAAGGTTGGGATGTCATTTTCAACGAGCACCAGAAAGGTAATCTTGCTCCCACTAGCATTCTTATAAACACAAATTATATCCTCGTTCTTGATTAAGCCAAATCTAATTACAACTTCATCAAAACGAAGGATCCAACTCCGAGAAGTTTGTTTCAATCCATAAATGGATTTCAACAACTTATAAGTCTTTCCCTTATTCTTGGGATCGTCAAAACCTTTGGGCCGAGACATACAAACGTACTCAGTCAAATTTCCATTTAGGAAAGAGATTTTGACATCCATTTTCCATATCTCGTAATTATGATACGCAATTATGTCAAGAAGAATTTGGATCGATTTTGACCATAACCACTAGGGAGAAGGTGTTCTGATAGTCAATCCATTGGATCTGCCTATAACCTTTCGCCACCAGTCGAGCTTTATAGGTCAGAGGGTTGCCGTCCATCTCCATCTTCACCTTGAAGATCCATTTGCATCCGATGATCCTCACACCATTGATGGGATCAACCAGTTCCCAGACACGGTTGTCCGACATGGATTGCATTTCCTCCCTCATGGCTCCCAACCATATCTCGGAGTCGGGCCCATCCATGACTTCCTGAAAGGTGGCTGGATCATCGTGATCCACCATGACTTCATTGTCACCTCCGGATACCATATCTTGGAGGTGGAAGACTGATCCTTTCAAATTTCCTTGGACCTTCCGGAATTGTAACAGGAATTGGTTCTTACTCTACGACCATCTCTGGCTCCCTTTCTATTGGGTTGTCAATTGGTTTAGACGGATCTGTACCATCCGGAAAACCTTTGAGATGCGCAGTCCTCTCAATGACGTCTTTGGAAACAAAACTCTTTTTCCATAAATACCCACCCTAAGCGACGAACACCATGTCCTCACTAGATTTGTAGAAGTAATATCCCCTTATTGCTTTGGGATACCACACGAAGGTGCATATCTCAGATCTTGGTTCGAGCTTAGACGAAACCAAATGTTTCACATAAGCCTCGCAACCACAAATCTTTAGGAAGGAAAAAGCGTGCATCATCCCATGCCATTTCTAAAATGGTGTTCCTTCCACAGCCTTCGTCGGAGCCCGATTCACTATGAATGTGGTCGTCTCTAGAGAATAACCCCAGAAAAAGATTGGGAGATCAGTCCAACTGATCATGGATCAGACCATATCCAATAAAGTCTGATTTCTCCGCTCGGACACAGGATTCAACTGCGGTGTTCCAGGAGGAGTCCATTATGAAAAGATCCCGCTTTCCACCAGATGATCTAAAACCTCTGTGGTTAAGTATTTTCCACCTCGATCCAATCGAAGTGTCTTAATACTTTTCCCGAGTCGGTTTTCTACTTCAGTCTTGAACTCTTTGAATTTATCAAAAGCCTCAGACTTATGTCTTATTGAACATACATAACCATATCTACTATAATCGTTAGTAAATGTGATGAAGTAGCTAAAACCCCTCTTGGCCAGCAAACCTATTGGTCCACACACTTCTGAGTGTATTAGGCCCAATAATTCACCAGCCCTTTCACCGCGACCGATAAAGGGCGCTTTAGTCATTTTTCCATCAAACAATCCTTGCACCTATCAATCGAATGGAATTCGAATGGACCTGAAAGCCCATACTTCTGAAGTGCTGATAGGCGCTTCTTGTTTATGCGGCCCAAATGACAGTGCTATAACAGAGTTAGGTTTAAATCGTTGGATTTAGACCTCTTGGTATTAACATAATATATAGAACTTAATGCATTGTTACCCATATCTAATATGTACAATCCTCCAATCAAGTTAGTACTAGTATAAAACATATCATTGCATAGAAAATTGAAAACTTCATTTCCAATATTAACATTATATCCTTCCTTGTCAAACACGGATACATATATAATATTCCTACTAAAAGTGGGTATGCAATATACATTATACAATACTAAGACAAGGCCACTTGGCAAAGCAAGACTCATGGATCCTACAACAGTTGCCACAACTCTGAGGTCCACTTCGTGCTTTCCAAACCTCTCCTACTTTCAGCAACTATACGTTAGTGCATGTGTGAGATCAGTCCTGGTATCTAATACCCATGAATCTTTGGAAGTAGAGAGATGTAGCTTTATAGAGTTAATATCAGATGAAGGTATGGTCCCACCACCCTTCCTTTGATCATCCAGGTTTCCTGATGATGGTGTAGTCCTACTGCCCTTCTTCAGATCATCCAGGCTATGTGATGAAGGCGTAGTCCCACTGCCCTTCTTCAGATCAGCCGGGAACTTCCTACAATCTCGGTTCCAATGACCAGGCTGTTGGCAGTAGAAGCAGACATTCTCAAGTGTCTCATCTTTCCCGCCAAGTGCGCATGGGCCCCGCACTTGCCACTTCCAATTCCCTTGTTGACCATCTGAATATCCTTGGATCCCAGATCCCTGATATATTCTTCTCAGCAGTTAATGACACTTTATGTAACTCTGATATGGTCTTAGAGACAGCCTTGTCAAGGACATATTCTTTGCGTTCATACTTGAGGATTATCCTCAAAATTTTGTACCAGTCCAAATAGTTTGTTCCATTTAGCTTGACCCTGTCAAGAATGGTTTTTAATGGCAAACTATTAATGTTCGCTGAATTTGCCATTTGATCTACAACAGATAAAATTCAATCAGTAAACTGAATAAATTTTATGAAGATCAAGCTTAAACACCAACAATCGATTCTATACCTTTAGAATCTAAAACCAAGATCCTTGATTCGCTCGATCAAGCTGAACAAAGGCTCACCACTCAATCGAGCTATGTAGGTAGGACCTCGTCCAATCACATCCAATGTGACTCTTGGCTAGGGTATGTACTTAAGTACACGGCTTACCCTATCTGATACCCTAGCTGAGAATCGTAATCGGGTCCATCAATTTTCAACTATGACCCGCCACTATGTAGGTGCCCGCTAAGGCGCACGACACCCACATATGTCGCCCAAACCTACTACCCCGCTTTCCGATGGATGCTCCGCTAAGGCGCACGACACCCATAGGACGGGGAGGTAGTAAGTTGTTGATAATTGGGAGGTATCGGACATGACCCGTTTTTAGTTGTCCGGTTGTGTTTAAAACTTTTGGCACATCCTAGATGCGATGAGCATATCAACTACATTCCAAATGTAATGATGCCTCCAATTACATCCAATGTAATTCTTCCTTCGAACCCGTCAACAACATCCAATGTAATGACGATTCTAAGGGCTCACACACAAGGATTAAAATTCCAATTTTATCTTTGCATGTGAAGTGAGATGCTCGGTAAATAAAGTTAAAGCATGCAATTCTAAAACACATAGAATTAATCATGCATAAACTAAACCAAGCATAAAGCGATAAATGTGCACATAATAGCCCCCTAAGATAACTCCCACTAGCTTTTTGAGCTCCATCGACTCTAAGTCAATGCCAACACCCGAAAATCCACCAAATGACCTTTTCGCCCTTTCTTCGTCTTGAGCAAAAAGTTACAATTTCATACACGACTCGCATGTCAGAAATTAATAAATATTACGAATAAGTGGTTCGACGACCACACCTGGAAAGAATAATTACACGCTAACTCTAAGGGCTCGTAGACCGTGAAAAGAGATAAATAATAAAAACGAGCTCGGGGCTATTATGTACACCATGCCAACATCACATCACACATCGTGTTATCAAACATCAAGTGATTTTCCGGTTTTAATTAATAGCCGAGTTTCGAAATTTTTTGATGCTCGGTTTATCTCGGCATATTGACCATCCAATGGTCATGCTTAACCTAGCTCCATCCAACGAAGCCCCGTTCGGTCCCGGTTTCGGCTCCCTGAGAGTCCCGCTTCCGAGACCCGAAAAATCAATTTTTTTTTCAAAAATTCCAGATTTGATAAACTTTTCAAAAAATCATTTTTCATTCTTTAAACACATAAAAAAGAATTTAAAACATGTTATCAAACAATTTGGCAAATTAACATGTCAAAACCGAAACTTTCAACATCGTCTTGTGAATCCCGAAGGTACCACTACTCTGATACCACTGTTGGGTCTTGAGGTAGGGTTGGAGATAAACCAACTCGCAGCGGAAAATAAATGAAAACCAAGAGACGATTAAAACCATGAAACAATTAACAAAGAATGGATTCACAAGAGAAAAATTCAGCATTATTTCTTACCAAAACAAGAACACCGGGTAACGAATGATTGGCTTGAGTCACATAGGCACCTACGTATCCACATGGGAATCAAAGCCATGTAGTTCTTCTCTTTGAGGACTCAAGAACACAAAAATGGAGGTGGGAGCTTGCCTTGGCAGAAATTGCAAGGGAGAAGAGGGAGAAGTTGTGTTTCCTATTCTTGTCTTGTGTTTGTTATGTTGAAAAAAGATGACTTACACATAACAAACCCCATACTTGTAAAACTAAAGGCATGAGACAAGTATGGTGACAAGTAAGGTATAAATAGGACAAAGTATGGCTAGACAAGATGGGATTAGGTGGTGGATCACCAATACCTTAATCCTTGTCTTGCTTACTTAGTACTAATTAACCAAGACTTGATTAATTAGTTCCATGGGCCTTGGTTGCATGGGCTTTCATGGGAATCTTGGAACATGGCCCGTGGTCATTTCCAACGAGGTCCCGTGATTCGCTCATCGCCTCCAAGCCTTCCATACCGGAAATGTCCAACATTATCCGACGCGATCAATCCCAAGACTCAAATCCTTGTCTTGATCCGTAAAGTCCTATTCACTTACGGGCACATGACCCAAAACCAAGTTTTGGTCATGTCCCGAGACAACTCCCTTTTGGCCATTCTCCATAAATGTGTCAATGAGTTTCACCCTCCGGTATGACCGTTAGGTTTATACATGTCAATAGATCAACGTAAAATCCCATTTTACTTGATCCTATTTAAGTGGAAACTAACGAGACTTTAGTATTGCCTGACACTGCATAATGAATCGACCCTGTTGATTCTAACCTTTCCGTCGTCCCTGTCATTATCCTTTTATCTCCGATATCCTGATTGAGATAAGGCATAGAGCCGTCATCCTTATTATTCTCAATCACCGTTCCTTGATATGTGAGATGACTGAATATATGATACCCAATATCATGTGCATGGACATGCTATTCTTTCAGTCACTCTCGATCAAGCGGCTGAGAACCGATATATAAATCCCTTAGCCGTCTTTCGTGTCACTCATGCAGTCCGTCCCCAAGCCAATTCTGGCCGTTATGGAATCCTGTTATAGACAACGTTAGGCTCAGGTCAAACTCAGTTGTTTACTGCATAGCGATCACAAAGACTCCTTGGTCTAAGGATACACGACAAGCTACGACAATGAATATGTTCATGACTTGATCTATGGCACATATTCATGTCGGGTTGTCCAATATCATGTCCCACATGATATTTATGATCAGAATCTGGAATCACATGCCAATGACTAACAGATAGTAAGCCATAAAGAGCCATCTTTCATACTAGTCGCTTGTAGTGAAGTTTTGTTGACTAAGGACCCATCGAGTGTGATCTATCTCGATCTACTGTTCTATTCGCATTGTGGGCATAGATCAGAACACCCATCGATATATTACTACAACACATAAGTAATATAAAGCCTTTTTAATTTTATTGCTAACCATGATATATACATTTGGACATTTAGGATTGAACTACGGGCACTAAGACTAACATTTCTCTCTTCTTCGGATCGGCTTCCCCCGATCATCCCATCGCCGACCTCACCGGCCCTTAGGTTGGACGAGATTGCTTCCCAGGCAACCTTCTCGACTACACGCCGTCGACCGCACTCCTCCAGGCGGATTCAGTCATCCCCATGGATTCCCAATCCCTTGCGGGAAGGTGCGAATCGCCGGTAACATGCCTGCCATCATCCTCATTTCTGTCGGCGCCCTTGGCAGTTGCGAATTCTAATTCAGTCGTTGGACGGCTTCCCCCGATCTTTTCCTCGCCGACCTCACTTGCCCTTGGGTTGGGCGAGATTGGTTCCCAGGAAACCTTCTCGGCTACACGCCATCAATCGCACTCCTTTAATCGGAATCGGTCCTCCCCACGGAATCACAATCCCTTGCGGGAAGGTGTGTCGTCGCCAGTAACATGACATTCATCATCCCCATCTCTGTCGGTGCCCTGGCAGTTGCAAATTCTGTTGCTGGATTGGGATTGACTGGGATTGCGTTGCGAGGGTCGCCACAGGCTCGAGTCCACTCCCCATCCCCCATATCTCCCTCTCTATCATCTCCTACTTCGCGATCCCCGCAGTGTAATTGGCATCTGGGTATATGGCCTTCTTCAGCACAGATGAAGCCAGACCTGCGGGTCTTAGCCTGGAATTGACGTGGTATGGGTACGGGACTGCATAAGCAGCAACTCAGGCAACTTCTTAGTAACCATCGACCCCACCTGTTGTTTCTTTCAGAATCGTTACTGGACACTCAAAATTGTGCACTGTTGTTGCGGTCATTGGGTTTTCAGGATCATATCTGTGTCCCTTGTATCAGAGGGTTTAGGAATATGGTAAAACAGAGAGATCTGGATCTATTATGGGTGTCGGGTATAGGGGTGACATTCAGGGCGTCGTTTGATCGGTATATTGACGTTGAGGTCTCGGTACCGGGACATGTTGGGCTGAGGCTAATAGGATTTTATAGGGAACCCCGTCGGGACAGAAGGTATCGTACTTGGGAAATGATCCGGAATCTCCATACTCCGACAAGGCCCAACTGGATCTTGATCAGAGATTTCAATAGTATTTTGGACATAGATGAAACTACAGGAGGAGGATCGTACCCTATTAACCTTATGGATTATTTTAGCTCCCTAGTGCACGATCTACGCCTGGTGGATGTCTCAATGACTGGTCACCCGTAAACATGGTACAGGGGTCAGAGGCATGATACTCGGATCCAGTCTCGACTGGATAGAGCCTTAGTATCGAGTGCTCTATTCTCCTCCCTGCCTGATCCGGATTTCGGTAATACGGGGGTATCGACCTCGGACCATTGGCCGATTCTTCTATCTCTGGCTCGGTAGATATCCCACCGAGGTCCTCTGAAGTTTCGCTTCCAGTCTCAATGGATTCGTGACCCAGAGTATGGTTGCCTCATCCAGTCCTCATGAAACTAGCGTCCGGAGAGACCTATTGGGGAGGTCATAAATACGGTGGTCAAGTCTTTGTATGAGTGGGGCCAGGGCAACTTTCGTCGTAATCTCAACCATATCAAGTGGTTTCAATGGCGGACTGCGAATCTGAATGGTCGAACGGATAAAGCAGGAGTGCATCAGCAGAAGGCTATTCAGATCCAGTATGAACGAGCTTTGGGGGAACATGAGGCGTTCTGGCGTCAACGTGCGAAACAACACTGGTTGACTGAGGGGGATAAGAATACGAAGTTTTTCAGGCAGCCTGCTCGTATAAAAGTTGTATCAATGCGATCTTATCTCTGAAGATTGAACATGGAGACTTGGTCATATGGGACACAGGGATGAGGGAGTTAATTGTGGACTATTTCAGCACACTATTCACGACGAGTCTCTCGGACCTCCGGGATTTCCCCATAGCACTATCCCAGTGTATTACCCCGACGCAAAATCAGGTACTACTATCTCCTTTCTCGGTGACGGAGGTCCGGACGACAGTATTTCAGATGGGGCTGGATAAATCACCAGGCCCGGATGGTCTGAATCCCCGGTTTTATCAGCACTACTGCCAATTGTGGCAGATGAGGTGGTCAGATTCATAACCGAGGTGCTGGTTTCTCGGGATTTTGATCCCATTCTGAATGACACCTCCATCGTTTTGATCCCGAAGAAGCCTGACCCGGACAAGGTCACTAATCTTCGGCCGATTGCCCAGTGTAACGTTATTTTCAGAATCCTCTCTAAGGTATTGGCCAACCGCTTACGACCCCTTCTTCACACCGTTATCTCGGACATTCAAGGAGATTTTATCTCGGGCAAGTGTATTCAGGACAATATCCTGATAGCATTCGAGGTCATCCACTTCCTTCGTCAAAAGCGGCAGGGTGCGGTAGGATATATGGCGCTCAAAGTTGACATGAGTAAAGCGTACGACCGGGTTGAATGAGATTATCTGCTTCATATTATGGCTCAGTTGGCTTTCTCAAAGGAGTGGATAACGTTGGTGGCGTGCTGTGTGAAATCCGTACATTACACAGTTTCGTCAAAGGGGAGGGAAACGCCTCAACTTACACAAACGCGGGGATTAAGACAGGGTAATCCGCTCTCCCCCTACCTCTTCCTCCTCTTTATGGAGGGTCTCTCCTTTCTGTTGCGCCAGACCTAGAGTGAAGGTCGGCTGAGGGGTGTTTGTGTCGCACGTGGAGCTCTAGAGATCTCGCATATGTTTTTTTTTGCGGATGATTGTTACATATTCTTTCGGGATACCCCTAAGGATTCTCATATGATCACATGCGTCCTAGGCTTTTTTGGGACCCTCTCGGGTCAAGTGTTGAATCTGGATAAGTCGTCGGTTATGTTCAGCAAGAATACTTCGCAGGCCATGAAACAGCAATGCTGTTATATTTTGAATATAGCAGAGACCTCAACGAAATCTATGTACTTGGGTGTCCCGAACATGATAGGCCGGAATAGGAATGCCGCCATGGCATATCTGGGCGACAAGATTGTTAAACATATATGGTCTTGGGATGGGAAGCTCCTCTCGCCGGTAGAAAGGGAAGTGATGATTCGATCGGTCCTCACCTCCCTTCCTGTCTACGTCATGTATGTCTTCACCATACCTTCAAAGATTATTGCCCGGAATCATGTGGCCCTGGCTCGATTCTGGTGGGGAGGAAAGACGGCTCGCCAATCATCTGGCACGATTGGGACAAATTGTGTATGCCAAAAGAGGCTGGAGGTATGGTGTTCCGCCACTTGAGCGATGTCAATATGGCGCTCTTGGGGAAGCAAGTCTGGAGCCTTATCTATCGTCCTACCTCTCTGATGGCTCGGGTGCTTAAGACACGTTACTTCCCGAAGGTTACCTTCCTTGAGGTTGGAGCTGGAGCTAACTCGAACCTCACCTGGGCTAGTATTTTGTCAACTCAGGAGTTACTTAGGAGTGGCCTTTAGATAACAATCGGGGTTGGCCGAGATACCCTTGTCTTGGGTAACCATGGCTTCTACGGCCGAATCTGGAAGTTACATCATCTAACCGGCGTTGGTTGGGGCTCGGGTTGCGGGTCTCATGCAACCAGGGCGGCTAAGCTGGGATGTTGCCAAAATGGGTCAAGTATTCTCCGTTGAAGAGAATAATAGTATCCTTCACGTACCTATCTCGGCGCTCCGACCTAAGGACACTTGGTACTGGTCGCCCGACCGTCATGGGGTGTATACTACAAAAACAGGGTATATGATACTGGCTATGGCGAGGCAGGCAGCACTGCATCAAACGACGTTGGTAACATGGTCGACTTTATGGTCTATCCCTGCCCCCCACCCCGGCTCTTGATATTTTTGTGGAGGGGCCTGACTGATACCTTGCAAGTAGCCTACTAATCTGAACCGTAAATTTGTTCCTATTTCGACGACCTGTGATATCTGTGGAAGAGCCCCTAGAGTAGTTGACCACTTATTTCTTGAGTGTGGGTTTGCTAAAACGTGTTGGGCGCAAGCGGGTGATCTCATTCCACAAGGTCTTGGTGGGACATTCGTGCAGTGGTGGGAGGGGATTGAGAGCGAGAGGCCTCGGGATACGGTGGCTGAGGTCCTATCCATTTTGTGGGAAATCTGGAAAGGAAGGAATGAGCTCAAGTGGAGAGGGACGCCCCCGGCGGCCTTGAGGGTAATCTCCTCGGCGGCTGTACATTTGACGGCCTGGAGAATGGCGAAGGCGGCCTCCCCAAAACCAAATCATATACCCTCTGCTTGGCCGGTGAAGTGGACTCATCCACCCTCAGGTACTACTGTTATCAATGTGGATGGGGTTGTCTTGCATGATACACATCAATCTGCTTGGGTTATCATTGCTAGAGACCACAGTGGCACGATTTGGCTGGCCACAAATGGTATTCTCCTGGGGACTTGGGAGCCGCTAATGGTCGAAGCATGTGCCCTGGCGACAGCTATAAAAATGCTCAAAGCCTAGGGCCTAATGTCATTATTCGCTTGGATGCTCAGATTCTTATCAACCTAATCTCTAAAGGCGACCCGTCAGCATCACCCATTGGGACATTTATGAGGGATATTCATAAGCTTATTTCTCAACAAGAGGTGACTACCCTTCAATTTGTAAAAAGAAATGCGAACAAGGTATCCCATTGGCTCACCAAAAAAACTCGTTTCATGCATGTTCTTCAGTGGCAGGCCCTGTGCCTGACACACTCCAGTGTATCGTAAATTCTGACTTATAATGAATTTCACCATTTTCGTTTAGAAAAAAAACTGAGAGTTGAATTTTACTGCTTTACGTGTAAATTGTGCTTCTATAACCTGTTTTAATATGTAGAAACTAATACATAGTGTGAGAAAAGAAAAATACATGTGAAGCTATCCACATGGGATAAGCTTATGTCCATGTTAGAGATGATTACAAATAGATTAGCTAAATTGATATTACCGTGTCCAGCACGAGAGCTAAACACCCAACATTTATGGACTATAAGTAATAAGGGTTCACAAAGGTCTCCTTAATCAGTTGTATATATACACAATAGTTGCTTGCTTTTGCCGTCCGTCCTCCCGAGCTGCTACTCCTCCACTCACTCACTGAGTCTCTCCCACTCGGCCATACCCAGAACCAGAACAATGTCCAAGCTTTCTCCGGAGATGATCTCCGACCTACTCTGCCGACTTCCGGTCAAGTCCCTGCTACGCTTCCGCAGCACATCCAAGCTCTTGTGCTCCGTCATCGACTCTCCCGATTTCACCAAGCTCCACCTCCAACACTCGGTCCTAACCCATTCCAACCAGAGTCTCATCCTCGCGATGCTCCCCCATCTCCACTCCATCGACCTCCGTTCACCCGAACGAGCCGTCGAGATCGAGCATCCCTCGAAGACCCAGCCCGGAGACACTGAGGTATTGGGCACCTGCAATGGCTTGCTGTGCTTGTTCAACTCATCAGAAAACGATATTGTGATCTGGAACAAGTCCACCCGAAAACACCACCGCTTGCCCTACGCCTCCATCAACGGAGGAGCCTTCCACGTGGTTTCGACCACTGGCTACGGGTTCGGTTACGATTCCGTCCACGACGACTACAAGCTCGTGAGGATCCTCCGATTTCGTTTCCCTGTGGGGAGTGAAGTTATGGTGTATGGTCTGAAATCGAACTCGTGGAAGAAGGTTGATCAGGCTTTTCCATATGAGTTTCTCTACCCAATCGCCATGGGTGTGCTTGCAGATGGAGCCTTGCACTGGCTGGCCGACCGTCCGGGAGGGGGTGAGGGTGTGGTTGCAGCGTTTGATCTGGCGACTGAGGAGTTCAAGGTGGTTCCGGAGCCTCTGCAAGCTCCGGGTGAAACCCGGGCTCTGGTGCAGTTGGGGGTGTGGGAGAATCGCTTCTGTGTGGTTCGTTTTTGGCCTGGTAAGCAGGTCGATATTTGGGCAATGATGCAGCACGGGGTGAAGGAGTCTTGGACCAGAGTGCTGTCAACCTCCAAGCCTCAAATCGCTGGTGCTTCCACTTGTATGGTGCCCGTGGCTCATTTGAGCAGTGGAAATCTAGTTGTGCTATTGAAGAACTTTCAGAAGTTAATTTGCTATGACCTCAAGAAGAACAAAGTCAAGTTTCTTAGGATTCCTGCTTTGCCAGATCACTTTGATGGATTCCTTTATGTTGAGAGCCTCGTCAAGCCTTTGCCTCTGGTCAATGTTGACGATGAAGCTGTGGGAAAGAGCAAGACTAAGGGACGCTACTTTGACTGCTCTGGGAGGTACTTACACCATGGTTTCTGTTTCTTGATCATAGCTCAATACCATCTTAGTTTGTTTTCGTATTAATTGTTTCTTTATGGTCACATTTTTGGTTTGTGAATGAGCTTTTAGACATCTTAAAATCTGCTATTGTTGTTTGAATCGTAGTAAAGCCTTTACCATTTGGGTTTATAGCAGTGTAGTGCCTAAGATTAGTCAACTATTCTACCATTGCTCTGCTTGCTAAGGACCTTGCAAAGAATGATCCAATGCTCTCATTTTTTTTTACCACAATTTGATTATAACTCACTCACTACCGTTGGTCTTTTTAGGTTTACCGGGGATGGTTTCTTTGAAATGAGTTTCAAGGTGGTTCGATAAGTAATGACAGAAGAAAAGGAGACTCCTAACAGTACATGGAATAGGTAATATGATGGCTCCTCATCATTGTCATCTAAACTTCTAGTTAGGAGCTACTTATGGAGACTAATATTTTGTGCTTGCAACGATGACCAGTTGAGATAGTTTTTTACTCTTTCAGAATAGTATGTTAAACACGAGCTTGTTGTCTTCGATCCTCACATTATATGTGTTTGTTTTCTGTTGACAATTCTTGATGAGTTCTATGCAGTATGCACTTCTTTTGATATTTCCTCGTTGGATGTATGTGTTACTAGTTATGGTTGGCTTGAAATATAGTTTCAACTTTTGATTCTGTCTTGCACCAAGTTTTTGTTTGGAATGAAGAATTGCCATTATATCTTGCTGGCATATGTAGCTTGAAAATTGCCTAAACCTGGTGTATCTAGCCATTTATTCTATTCCAGTTCAATCTATGAGCATTCTCAAAACTCTTACGTAGCCATTAATGGAGCCTTCAAGTGTCCATGTTTTATACTGTATATCAGAGTCCATTATCTTGAGAAAGACCCTTTTCTATATTTCTCGACAAAGATTTCTATACTAATTTATAAGTGATGGTGGTACACTAGGAGAAATGGGTACATTTTTCCTTCATCAACCTGTTTGATATGAAGATTACAAAGAAGACATGTCTGAGTTAGTTTTTTTTTGCAATTCTTCTTTTGGTGTGTCTGATGCTAATTTACTAGTTCTTTTTTTCCAGTTAGTAATGTAATGCTTGAATAAATTACCGGGTTTGAACGTTGGATCTATTATTTATCTTAAAGATCATTGCTGTTTATTAGATTATTGTTAAATTGTCTCACTTACACTGCTTGTTAAACCAAATTGAATCTCACCACTTGTCAAGAAGAAACCTGGGGTTGTATAGGTTTAGGTTCTATTTTTCAAACTTCAAATGTATGTGACTTACAAATCCATAGGTTAATTTCAGTCCTCCTTTTTCTGGGTATGTTCCATACTACCATCACAAGTACTTCAGTTTTACACCTTTCCCTTGATTGAAGTTGAAAAGTTTGTAGGAAGTATCCGTTAGGCTTGTAGTTTATATAAATTTCTTGATTACAAACATTCTTTTTTCTCGCATTATCTGCTTAAAATGACCTTTTTGTTTTCTTCTCCGGGTTTTCATGTCATTGGTGTTTTCGTCTTGAGCTTGTTGTCTTCTATCCTCACATTTACATGTGTTCTTTTTCTGTTGACAATTTTTGATGAGTTCTATGTATGCTCTTCTTTTGATATTTCCGGTTGGATATATGTGTTACTAGTTATGGTTGTCTTTAAATATGGTTTCAACTTTTGATTCTGTCTTGGACCAAGTTTTCTGTGGAATGAAGAACTATCATCAAATCTTGCTGGCATATATAGCTTGAAAACTGCCTAAACCTGGTGTACATAGCCATTTATTCTATTCCAGTTCAATCTATCAGTATTCTCAAAACCCTTACATAGCCATTAATGGAGCCTTCAAGTGTTCATGTTGTATACTATATATCAGAGTTCCATTATCTTGAGAAGACCCTTTTCTATATTTTTCGACAAGAATTCTATCCAAATTTAAAATGTTGTCTAAGTTCTTGCATTAGATAAGTGCTTTCTTTAAAAACTCGTGTAATAGTTTGATTGCATTATGTCTATGACAAAAGTTAGGATGAGTGCTCAAATTTTAGTTGGTATTTGGGAGGTAAGAGTACAACGAGCCAAGATTTTATTGACTAGTTCGTCTTTTTATAATCTTTGGTTTTATCCTTTTTTTTTTAAACGTAGGAAATGCATTATAAATGTTGGGTAACTAGTACAAGTGGTGGACTGAAAGTCCTGAGAACAGAATAAGTCACGGCCTTCCGTAGGACACCCGACGCTCTGAACCCGTAGAAATAGTCTAGTTTGCATTCTAGACAACGATAAAAGTTACTACAATCAACATGATCCAAATAAACTAAGCAGTCCAAACGAAAAGTAACTAACCAAATCCAACCGAATCTAAAACAGTATCAAACAGAATATAAAATTAAAGTAAGTGCTTGTATGGTGGTTTTTCCGAGACTTCCCCACATCGGCAGTCCCGGGTCTGTGAGTATAGGCCGTGACGGACCCTTCCCACTACCACCCGGGCCTCTCATTCCTCCAATGGAGGCTGCGACACCTCCAGTTGCGGCTCCCGATCTCCCTCCTCGTCCCGTTTTTGAGGTTGGGGTACTATCTGCTGCCCTCGCATTTGGTTCTGCTCCTCCCTTACACCTGCACCGAGATCAATATTATCGTCTTCCTCCCGTCCATCCTGACCCTAGTTCCTTTTTCGGATACGGGGGCGGGGTCCAAGTACCGGACTAAAACGCATTAGTCCTCGGTGACATGCTTTCGAATACCTCTGCTTCATCGCCCTTCTCCTCTGTTGTATCTCATCCTTGCTGTATGGAGAAGCTCGTGGATGCGATGGTGTCCGACCCACTACAGCCTGAGGAAGGGGAGACTCCAAAGCACCCGGTTGTGTGACAACAGTGTGATCCCTATAGTTTGACGATGATCGATTCTCCGAGGAAGAAACAGCACCCGTAGATCCTAGCAAATAAACCATGTGCAAGAGGACATTTTTCAGGGAACGGGCTAACGCCGTTAGAATAATATCGACCAATTGACTACTGGACTCAATGTTTGTAATAACCGCCCTCGGTCGATTCCGGTCGAACCGGCGAATTTTGGCGAAAGTTGACTTTTTGCCGGAAAAGTCAACTGATGACTCCGGGAGTCATTCAGGACCTTTCCGGGGCCCAAAAAGCTTAGCCGTCGTTACAGTTAGTGTAATTGGGCCGTTTCCTTTCAAATGGCTGTAATTGTGAAAAAGTCAACTATCGGTCAAACTCGGTCAAATTAGGGAGTAAAACTAATTGTTTTATTGGAGCTGGATATTTGTGGGGTAATTGTGGTCCCCACATGGACACTTGTCCATGTTGGCTTGGAAGAGGAGAAATGGGTGCGAATGGACCATTATACCCTCAAGTGAGCCTGAGAAGGAGAGAGGGTGCAAGAGGGGCACTTTAGGGTTTTCTCCTTTAGGTTTAACTCTTCATTGGGACACATTTCAGCCCAAAAACTTTGTGTTGGCCGAAATTCACCAAAGAGGAAAGAAGGAGGAGCTCCCAAAACTTGGAGAAGAAGAAAGGAGGAAAAATGAGAGGTCTTGAGCTCATTTTCTACCCAAATCTTTCCAAAATCACTAGTTTCTTCCTCTATTCTCCATTCTCAAGGTAAATCTCCAACCCTTTTTCGTTTTTGTTGAATTTGGTTCATGGGTTTTGAGGAAAAAGGATGAACATGGTTGGGTTTTGAGGTTTTGGGTGTTGGATGATGACTTTTGGAGAGAAAAATGTGTTAGATGATGGTTTTTAATTGGATTGTTGTGGTTTTGATGAAGACCCATCATGGGTATTGAAGTAGAGACGTTTTTAGGACTGATTTGGAGGTTGGAAAGGTCAAAAATGGAGGTTTTTAGGGTTAATTTCGTGAAAACCGAAGCTGGAGGAAGAAGAAGCTGGAACAGTGTCAGACCCGTCACGGATCCGTGACGGGCACCGTGACGGAACGCGTCACGGCTCCGTGACGGAACGCGTCACGGCTCCGTGACGGAACGCATCACGGCTCCGTGACGCCACATGTAAGAACCACCCCTGGTCGATCCCGGTCGAACCGGTGATTTTTGGTGAAGTTTGACTTTCGGCCAAAAAAGTCAACCAACGACTCCGGGAGTCGTTCGGGACCTTTCCGGAGCCCAAAAGCGTAGTCATCATCACGGTTAGCTTAGTTGAGTCATTTCCTTTCATTTGACTGTAATATTGGAAAAGTCAATTTTTGGTCAAACAAGAACTTTGTATCGACAAATCCCAATTAAATTGGAAATCCTGGATTTTTCTAAGAACTAAGTGGTCCCCACTAGGACACATGTCATTTGTGGCTTGGAAGAGAAGAAATGGGTCTCAAAAGACCCATTTACCCTCACAAAAGTCAAATTGGAAAGATTGAGCTTAAGGGCTTTTTTGGACTTTCATCAAACTAGGGTTTTAAAGCAATTTGGAGCACATTTCTCCTCTTTATTTGTGCTGGCCGAATATGGAGAGAGAGAGAGGAAGAGAAGAAGGAGCCTAGAAGCTTGAAGGAGAAGAAAGGTGCAAAAATGGAGTCTTGTGCTTGAGTTCTTCCCAAAATCCCTCTAAAACACCATTTTCTTCGTCCCCATTCTACTACCAAGGTAAATCCTTCACCTAATTTTGTTTTCCTTGAGTTTTGATTTATGGGTTTAAGAGGAAGAACTTGGAAATGGTTGGATTGTTGGAAGTTGAGGTTGGGTGTTGATTTTTGGAGATAAAAGGAAGTTGGATGATGTTTTAGTATGGATTTATGGAGTTTTGTTGAAGACCCATGGTGGGTATTGAGTTATTGAGGGTTTTGGAGCTGTTTTGGAGGTTTGGGATTGATAAAAATGGAGTTTTTGGACTGGAATCTCATGAAAAGGAAGCTGGAGGAAGAAGAAGGTCGGAACCCGTCAGACCCGTCACGGATCCGTGACGGCGTCAGTCACGGCTCCGTGAGGAGAACCGTGACGGCGCAGGTAATGGATCCGTGACCCGATCCGTGGCAGACCTGTTTTGATCCCTTTTTGGGTGTTTTCTTCTTTTTCGAATGTTTATCTTGAACCGGTTGCTTGGGGACTTTAACTTAGTTGTTACCTCTTAAACCACCTTTGGTTAGCCTTTAATTATGGTTTTATTTATGATCCAAGACCTTGGACCCGAGCTCGATGATGGAGGAGACCTTGGGAACCACGTGAGAGGACGAGGAGGAAGCTAGCCAGGACGTCAGCAGCTAGGAGTATTTGAGCGTTGGAGATTTCAAGGTAGGGAAGAGTAGCAAACTCCACGCTTAATTTAAATGCTAATAGTATGCCTATATGATAATAATAACCGGAAAGGTCCTAGTTTGCATATAGGATGTGATTCACTAAAATAATCGCTTTTCAATTACAATAATAACTGGAAGAGTCTTAGTATGCATATAGGACGTGATTCACTAGTTAACCGCTTTCAATACTTTGGGAAATTGTCGTGCTGGTAGAATGGCCATGTTGAGCCTTAGGTTTGCTTGTTGAATGTACTTGTTGATAATTGTTTGTCCTTAGTATTGATGCATGCTCCGTCTTTAGGTTAACATAAGAGTCACACTAATCTAGATGAATTGAGGTGATTGTAATATGAATGATTGATCCGCGTTATGATTGGTCGAATGAATGAAATGAATGTGATATGATTGGTTGAATGGATGTGTGAATGTGTATTGATTGTGCCTAATGATATGATCGGGTGAGTGATAGACCGATGGGACGTGGTTGGTAAGTAATGTCGGTAAGCTTGGTTGACAATGTGTGGGGTGGTATTGTGTTTGATATGCTATTGTGTGGGTTGAGTGTGTACCCCGAGGTGGACATGCCGGGAAGATACCTAGTCCGATGTGCGGTTCCGGTATGGTATATGAGTGTGTACCCCGAGGTGGTAATACTGAGAAGATACCTAGTCCGATGTGCGATTCTGGTATGGTATATGAGTGTGTACCCCGAGGTGGTAATACTGGGAAGATACCTAGTCCGATGTGTGGTTCCGGTATGGTATATGCTTGTGTACCCCAATGTGCATTTTCGGGAAGACGTCTAGGCCGATGTGCGTTTCCGGTATGGCGTGTGGTTGTTTACCCCGAGGGAGTATTTCCGGGAAGATATCTAGGCCGAAGTGCGTTTCCGGTATGATATATCACTTGTTCTACCCCAATGATCTGTGGTCCTTTGGGGACATTTCCGTGACTCCCGATGATATGTGTTCTTGGGAACATTCCAGGGAGCCCCGATGATATGTGCCTCCTCTGGACCGAGGGGCTTTCAGTGGTTTAAATCATCTATGTTCTGTCCTTCTTGTGTTATTTAGCCGCTTCTATTAAAGACTAAACTGCCTACCGTGGATTTTCTTTGAGTTACTATTTTTATTAAGTATTGTAATTCTTGTTGGTCGCTAACTTTGGTATCTTTTGGTTAATCGTGTTATTTGAGGTCTCACTGTCAAAGCGAGGGTTCTTTTACTTTACTACTTTTTCCTACTGAGCGTAAGCTCACCACCTTTATGTTTACTGTTGTTTTACAGGTTTCATTGTTGAGTAGGTTGTAGGACGTCTCAGGGCTCGGGAGCTCGCTAAGGGTCCGGGTGTTTACCGTATTAGAGACGTACCTTTGCTTTTTGCTTTAAACTACGTCGCTTTTGGTTCTAGTTTGAGCTTTTGACTCGTTGGTTGACTTGGATTGTATTTGTCACGCCCCGAATTCGGTACAACCGAACCCGGAACGCGAACGGTGAAACAGTAAAATGATTTTCAAACCTTTTAATAAACCTTTTTAAATCCACACTTAAGTTAAACAAAAACAATAATTTTACAGCGTAAAACACGTTCAAAACGATGTACAACGAGCTACAAGGTACGTCACTAACTACCCAGAGACCCGGACTTCCGCTCCCAGCTCTTCAAGCTTCGAGGGCTCTCCTAGGCCATCTCACGACCAGCACCTGCAGGAAAAGTAGCAGGGGGTGAGCATTTCGCTCACCGCCACGGATACCGGGTTGACCACGGCATACCAGCAGAAATGCCGGGAACCCGACAGCAATAATAACCCCGGGGACTACCACCCCAAAAACACAATTTAGACTGACGGTCACGCAATACAACGGTTAAAATTCCAAACCAACTCAAACCCGGACACGTGATGTAGACCCGACCCAACAATTACGACCTCAATCAAATACACAATAATAACCACGCAACAATCAAGATCACAAAGGATCGCACACCAGCTGCTCAGTTTCAGGTAGCTAACCGGCTGGGCTTGAGCCTGCCCCACGCAACTTTCCCCGACACGCAGTCGGGCCAGGCGGTCGACCTCTTCGCGGCATATAACGCAATACTTTTCCGATAGCTGGTCGGAAGGGGAGCCGCCCTTTATCGCGGAGCAATGCACACTTTACTAATGGTTAGTCGGAAGGCTTGCCAACCCCTACGCGCGCGACCCCGTGGCACCCTTTGTCATCAGGCGGGTCAAACCTCCATGCAATCACAGTCATCACACAAGGTTCAACTAATAACGACAATAATATAACGACTAACTACCACTCAGCAAGACAGTCAACAACAATACAGGTTTAACACCCCACAAGCACACATGGCCACACACGAAAACACAACAAGTTACTTAACCTACGAGCACAACTAAATGCTCACATGCATTTCTATTGTTCGATAAATTCACTTATCCTACAACACCACCAAGTATCACATGCATTTCTACTAATAACTTTCCCTAGTTAAGGCCGATATCCGACTACTTTTCCCTACTTCGTAACGCTTTCCAAATATCCACGCTCAAGCTCCGGCGCGCCCGCAATCACCCGCTTAGCCTGCTCTTTCCGCGGTCGGCGGCACGATCTAACAAGATCACAAATTAAAACACTTTTTAAGTACGCATGCAAAGCTGAATTTTAATGAATTTGACGCCCAAATGCAACCCCGACAATGTCGATCACTCCCAAACCTCCCAATTACTCAACATTGTCAACCACGGGCCCGGAAAGGCCCGATTCGCCCGGCTCGGCGAATCTGCCCACGATCGGAAAAACGCCTTCCGGGGCTCCGAAAATTCCCATTTTCGTTTCTACGATCCTTAAATAATTCAAGTGTTCCAACGCAATCGACGGAATCAATTTCCGACTTCCGAGCGATTTAATTCGCATTTAAAGTTTCAAAACCCGAATTTTCCAATTTCCACAATTTAATCCCATAATTCGTTCCGGGTGTGAATTATCGATTCGGGGATCGTCCAAAACCACCCGAATACGAAAAACCCGAGGCCCGGGAAAGTGGGCCCCACACGGCCCCAAAGGAAAATTTTCATTTTCGCCCCAGAACGTTCCTAACAAACCCCAAACCTCAACCATTCATCTTTAAACCAATTCTAACCAAAACCCAACCATATTTGACTCGTTTAAACCCAAACCCTAAATTTCAAACGTACCAAAACGAGAAAAAATTGGGTTCTCACCGTAGGGAATGACGAGGGGAGTTCGAATCCGTAGTCGTTGAGACGATTCGTCGGCCGGAACGTCGGAAAATCGACAAAACTCCACACTTTCCCTTTTTCTTCATTCTCCTTCTTCTCTTCTTTCTCCCTCCTCCTCTTTCCTTTTTTTCTAAAGTGGTCGAGACTTCTCCTCTTACTTCCCTTTTATTTTGTTTAAAAAAAAAACACTAACCACCCCTTTGTTGACATGTGTCATGTGGGTCCCAACCTTTAGAAAAATATCTTGGTAGATATTTTTTTGTCCGATTCGCGAAATTCGGCCGTCTCGGGATCATTTTCCAAAAATGTGTGAAATTTCGCGTGCTACACGGAAACGGTCCAACTAAGACCATTGTAACGACGGCTAAGCTTTTTGGGTCCAAATCGGGCCTCGAATGGGCCAAAACGTCCCTTGGTTGACTTTTTCGGCAAACAATCAACTTTTCCCGAATTGGCCAGAAAGTTGCCCTGAGTTACCCAGAACTCACTTTGGTCGACATCGGGGTCAACTTAAGTCCGATATGACCCTCGGGGTCAATTTTAGGTTTGTTTAGGTGTATGCCCAAAATTTTAAATTTTTCCGTTTTCCGCTGCTTTGACCGGCGTTTGACTAGGAGCGGTCTTTACAATCTACCCCCCTTAAGGGAATTTCGTCCGCGAAATTTAAAACAGAGGTACCTCAGGAGTCGAACAGATCAGGGTACTTCGCGCGAACCTCGTCCTCGCGTTCCCAAGTCGACTCAGCCCCGTGGTGCCGCCACTGGACCCGTACTAGGCGGATAACCTTGCCACGCAGGACCTGCTCCCGTGTGTCCATGATTCGAACCGGTTGCTCCTCATAAGAGACATCGTCGGTCACCTCGATATCTGCCACTCAATGACGTGGGAGGGATTCGCATTGTACTTCTGCAACTAGGACACGTGGAAGACGTTATGAACATTCCCAAGTTGTTGTGGTAATGTCAGACGGTATGCCACTGCTCCTACTCCGCTCAAGATCTCGAAAGGGACGATATACCGCGGGGCTAACTTGCCTCCGCCGCGGCTGAAACGTACCAGTCCCTTCCTCGGACTCACCTTCAGGAACACGTGGTCACCGACTGTGAACTCAAGAGGTCGGCGTCGTCTGTCAGCGTAGCTCTTCTGCCGACTTTGTGCGGTCTTCAACCGCTCGCGTATCAGCTCAACCTTCTCTGTCGTCTCTCGGATAAGCTCTGGCCCCAGCAGGCTCTTGTCCCCCACCTCTGCCCAGCATACTGGCGATCGACACGGCCTACCATACAACGTCTCAAACGGTGCCATCCCGATACTGGCCTGAAAGTTGTTGTTGTAGGCGAACTCGGCTAACGGTAGGTGGTCTTCCCAAGACCCCCTAAAGTCTAGCACACATGCCCGCATCATGTCCTCATAAATCTGAATCGTGCGCTCGGACTGACCGTCTGTCTGGGGGTGGTGTGTTGTACTGAGCAAAACCTCGGTCCCCAACGCGGTCTGCAGACTTGGCCAAAATCTGGACGTGAAACGAGGATCCCTGTCAAACACTATCGACCCAGGGACTCTATGGAGACGCACGATCTCCTGAATGTACATGCGGCTCAACTTGTCAACCGGGTCAGTCATCCTCATGGTCAGGAAATGGGCCGACTTGGTCAACCGATCGACTACCACCTATACCGCATCGTGTTCCCTTGGCGATCTCGGCAACCCACTCACAAAGTCCATTGTGGCGTGATCCCACTTCCACTGGGCAATCGGCAGTGGCTGCAATAATCCGGCGGGACGCTGATGCTCAGCTTTCACCTGCTGACAGGTGAGACATCTCGATACAAACTCCGCGACTGCTCTCCGCATCCCGCTCCACCAAAAGTGCCGCCTGACGTCGCGGTACATCTTAGTACTACCCGAGTGCACCGTAAGACGCGAATGGTGTGACTCTCGCAACACGTCGTCTCTACAGTTGTGCGACACGAATAACCCTCCTCGATACCGCAACTCCCAATTAGCACAAAGATCCCATCCCTCGGCGTCAACACCGCCGGAAACTCTCTCCCGGATCTCTGTCGTCCCGACATCCTCAGCTTGCGCCTCTAACACTCAGGAAAGCAGTGTGGGCTGAGCCATCAATGAACACATGGTTGCGCCGTCAGTAGCCTCCTTTAGCTCAAGCCCGAACGTGCCTCGTCCCTTCATCATGTCCCACTCCCAGACTGATACGCTAGCAAGGCCCGGAACCGACTTCCCACTTAGTGCGTCGGCAACCGCATTCGCCTTCCCCGGGTGGTAGAGTAGCTCAAAGTCGTACTGCTCAAGTAGCTCCATCCATCGTCGCTGGCGCATGTTCAGGTCTCGTTGGGAAAAGATGTACTTGAGGCTCTTGTGATCCGAGAACACCTGAAATCGCTAGCCATACGGATAATACCGCCAGCCTTTCAGCGCGAACACGACTGCTGCTAATTCCAGGTCATGGGTAGGGCAGTTGCGCTCGTGCGTCTTCAACTTCCTAGAGCCATAAGCAACCACCTTACCTAACTGCATCAGCACGTAGCCCAGTCCTTCCCCGGACGCGTCATAGTAGACCTCATACCCGATCCCGCGCTTTGGCACTATCAACACTGGAGCGGTAGTCAGACGAGCCTTCAGCTCCGTGAATGCACGTTCACAATCTTCAATCCACACAAACCCGACTCCCTTGCGCGTCAAAAGAGTCATAGGCGCGGCTAGGCGCGCAAAGTCCTGGACGAACCGCTTATAATACCCTGCCAGCCCCAAAAAGTTGCGGATCTCGAAGACGCTCGTGGGCCGCGCCCACTTCGAAACCGCGTCGATCTTCGTCGGATCGACCAATATACCGTCACGGGATACAATGACCGAGGAATCTCACCTCAGCGAGCCAAAACTCGCACTTCTCCAGGTTGGCGTATAGCTGAAGTGTGCGCAACAGGGTCAGAACAGCCCTCAGATGCTCCTCATGCGCCGCCTCGTTCTGCGAGTAGATCAAGATGTCATCTACAAACACCACTACAAATTGATCTAAGAACGGCCGGAATATACTGTTCATCAGATCCATGAACGCTGCAGGCGCGTTCGTCAGTCCAAATGGCATCACCAAAAACTCGTAATGCCCATAACGTGTCTGGAATGCAGTCTTTCCAACGTCCTCCTCTCGGACTCGCAACTGGTAATATCCGGATCGCAGATCGATCTTCGAGAAAAATGTCAACCCTCTCAACTGGTCGAACAAGTCGTCAATTCTCGGCATTGGGTATCGGTTCTTCACCGTAACCCGGTTCAGCTTCCGGTAGTCGATGCACATCCGAAGCTCTCCACTCTTCTTCTCCACGAAGAGTGCTGGCGCTCCCCACTACGATGTGCTCGGCCGGATAAACCCCTTCTCCCGAAGCTCCTCGAGCTGAAGCTTCAGCTCGGTTAACTCTGCTGGCGCGAACCTGTAAGGCGCCATCGATATCGGTGTTGTTCCCGGCACCAGGTCTATTCCGAACTCCACTGCACGAACTGGTGGCAACCCGCTCAACTCCTCAGGAAAGACCTCGGGAAACTCGCACACCGCTCGCGGTAACTCTCGGCTCTGCATGGCCGATACTTCCTCCACTACGGATAATGCCGACAAGAGAACTCCGCTCTTACTGCCCAGAATACACGAAACTTTCGTGTTGCCTGCTGACACCGCCACTCGTTGCCTGTAACAGTCGATATTGGCTCGGTACTTCGCCAGCCAATCCATTCCCAGGATTTCGTCAAAGGCTGTCATTTCGTAAGTATCCTTCCCACGGATACACGCACAAACTCAATCGATGCCGAACCTCACGGACCCTCGCAGTCTCTCTAGGACCTCGCTCCACTACCGCCGTCGTGCCCACCAACTCCGAACATACCCGAATCCTCGGGGTGAGGACTCGATCCATCATCAGGGCTCTTGAGCCCTCTCTCGATCCTCCTGTAACGGTTCGCTTCAGCCACCACCATCACTGGTGCAAAGCAGGACAGTGTCCTAAACTTGGCCTCGTACTCCGGCCACCGTGTTGTGGGTTCATAACCCACGCACACCCTTAACTCGCGAACTCTCACAATGGCGACACACTCGCTACCCTAGCGTTCACCTAGCCTAGACGTTCCGGCCTATACTCAACTGAGCAGAACACTATTGGTCACCACATCAACACCCCAATTACCCGATCACGCAGGGAAAACCTCAAAACGGGGATTGTGTTCTCAATTCAGCAAATCACTATTTCTCACAACACCAACACCCCAATTACCCAATCACGTAGGGGAAACCTCAAACGGGGATCACATAGGGGAAACCTCGAACAACCCACTCACGTGAGGGAAACCTCAAACCACCCGTTCACGTGAGGGAAACCTCAAACAACCCGCTCACGTGAGGGAAACCTCAAACCACTTGTTCACGTGAGGGAAACCTCGAATACCCGTTCACGTAGGGGAAACCTATTTCGTATGGTGTCGCAGCGCATCAAACCTAACCCCTCTCCGTGGTGAGACCCTCACATCGAGGCGTTGTATCACCACCGTAGGTTATTGATAAGTCTCGAACCCAAGACCTCACCCTTTAACACAGAACTTACGAACTCTACGACCAAACACAAACGTGAACAAAGTCACGCAATATTACACCCACAACACGGTCTTACGTTAGCAGGACGTTGGGCCTGGCGTAGCCCCACATTTTACCCGACCGCCGATCGGGAGGGCAGCATACCTCAAGCCTCCCACTTTACCGATCGCTCGCCGGAAGGTACGACACACCTCACGGGGAACACCGCCCTCTCACTTTACCGGTCGCGCATCGGAATGTACGACACACCTCTCGGGCACAACTCAAGCATCAACACTTTACCAGTCGCGCGCCGGAAGGTGCGACGCACCTCACGGGGACCATAGCCCTCGCACTTTACCGGTAGTGCATCGGAAGGTATCATCAGAACAATCACAATGCACGCAAGAGTATATTAATCTTAATAGTGCCACCAAAAACCATTTTTTTTGTAACTGACTGATCCAGGCCGGTAAGGGCCCGGGCCGTACCGTCATCCGGGCCGGTAAGAGGCCCGGACCGTGCCTCCTTCCGGGCCGGTGAGAGGCTCGGAGCGTGACACCATCTGTGCCGAATAGTAACCGAGTCCCCGTCCTCAATGTTTTGATCCGTTCAGGGGCCCGGACCGTGCCTCCTACCGGGCCGGTCTATGGCCCGTCCCGTAGCCGTGACGGTTACGCACTCGTCACACCCGATACGTCTACCCTAGCGCACTCGTATCCTACTCTTCCCACAACTACCGCACACTTGTGCGCCACACACGTTCGATCACGAACTTACCAAACACACGAACCAACAATCACACACAAATTCACGTCACCCAACCTCAATCACAAGCCCACAAAACCAACCAATTTCAAAACGCACGCCCACAGGGCCAACCAATCTTAACACATACGCCCATCGGGCCAAATAATTTTTAAAACAACGCCCACAAGGCCAATTAATTTTAAAAAAAAACAACGCCCACAAGGCCAATTAATTTTAAAAAAAAACAACGCCCACAAGGCCAATTAATTTTAAAATTTTCTCCTTGTAAAATCTCATTCTTTTTTTGGACATCACGTAGTTACAAGCCGGTCCAAGCGTCTCCGGACTACGTTGTACCCACTTGATATCAGCACCGTCACGTTCGACTACAGGGGCGCCCCTGAGTCGAGCCGTGACAGCCTAAAAACGTTTCACGCAGCAGCACACAACCATTATGCCAGTATCAACAATACTGCGTATAAACACAACATCAATCGTAACTTAGGTCGTTATAGGTCTACACACGATTTTCGACTTGCGTGACCAACGCAGGACAGGAAATTTTAATGACTCAATCCTCCCCACCTAATTGACGTATAGTCCGAGATGTGAAACCTCGAGATCTGATACCAAACTGTCACGCCCCGAATTCGGTATGACCGAACCCGGAACGCGAACGGTGAAACAGTAAAATGATTTTCAAACATTTTAATAAACCTTTTTAAATCCACACTTAAGTTAAACAAAAACAATAATTTTACAGCGTAAAACACGTTCAAAACGATGTACAACGAGCTACAAGGTACGTCACTAACTACCCAGAGATCCGGACTTCCGCTCCCAGCTCTTCAAGCTTCGAGGGCTCTCCTAGGCCGTCTCACGACCAGCACCTGCAGGAAAAGTAGCAGGGGGTGAGCATTTCGCTCACCGCCACGGATACCGAGTTGACCACGGCATACCAGCAGAAATGCCGGGAACCCGACAACAATAATAACCCCGGGGACTACCACCCCAAAAACACAATTTAGACTGACGGTCACGCAATACAACGGTTAAAATTCCCAACCAACTCAAACCCGGACACGTGATGTAGACCCGACCCAACAATTACGACCTCAATCAAATACACAATAATAACCACGCAACACCCAAGATCACAAATGATCGCACACCAGCTGCTCATTTTCCGGTAGCTAACCGGCTGGGCTTGAGCCTGCCCCACGCAACTTTCCCTGACACGCAGTCGGGCCAGACGGTCGACCTCTTCGCGGCATATAATGCAATACTTTTCCGTTAGCTGGTCGGAAGGGGAGCCGCCCTTTATCGCGGAGCAATGCACACTTTACCGATGGTTAGTCGGAAGGCTTGCCAACCCCTACGCGCTCGACCCCGTGGCACCCTTTGTCGTCAGGCGGGCCAAACCTCCATGCAATCACAGTCATCACACAAGGTTCAACAAATAGCGACAATAATATAACGACTAACTACCACTCAGCAAGACAGTCAGCAACAATACAGGTTTAACACCCCACAGGCACACATGGCCACACACGAAAACACAACAAGTTACTTAACCTGCGGGCACAACTAAGTGCCCACATGCATTTCTATTGTTCGATAAATTCACTTATCCTACGACACCACTAAGTGTCACATGCATTTCTACTAATAACTTTCCCTAGTCAAAGCCGATATCCGTCTACTTTTCCCTACTTCGTAACGCTTTCCAAATAGCCACGCTCAAATTCCGGTGCGCCTGCAATCATCCGCTTAGCCTCCTCTTTCTGCGGTCGGTGGCACGATCTAAAAAAATCACAAATTAAAACACTTTTTAAGTACGCATGCAAAGCTGAATTTTAATGAATTTGACGCCCAAATGCAACCCCGACAATGTCGATCACTCCCAAACCTCCCAATTACTCGACATTGTCAACCACGGGCCCAGAAAGGCCCGATTCGCCCGGCTCGGCGAATCTGCTTGCGATCGTAAAAACGCCTTCCGGGGCTCCGAAAATTCCCATTTTCGTTTCTACGATCCTTAAATAATTCAAGTGTTCCAACGCAATCGACAAAATCAATTTTCGACTTCCGAGCGATTTAATTTGCGTTTAAAGTTTCTAAACCCGAAATTTCCAATTTCCACAATTTAATCCCATAATTCGTTCCGGGTGTGAATTATCGATTCGGGGATCGTCCAAAACCACCCAAACACGAAAAACCCGAGGCCCGGGAAAGTGGGCCCCACACGGCCCCAAAGAAAAATTTTCCTTTTCGTCCCAAAACTTTCCTAACGAACCCCAAACCTCAACCATTCATCTTTAAACCAATTCTAACCAAAACCCAACCATATTTGACTCGTTTAAACCCAAACCCTAAATTTCAAATGTACCAAAACGAGAAAAAATTGGGTTCTCACCGTAGGGAATGACGAGGGGAGTTCGAATCCGTAGTCGTTGAGACGATTCGTCGGTCGAAACGTCGGGAAATCGACAAAACCACCCCTTTGTTGACATGTGTCATGTGGGTCCCAACCTTTAGAAAAATATCTTGGTAGATATTTTTCTGTCCGATTCGCGAAATTCGGCCGTCTCGGTATCATTTTCCAAAAATTTGTGAAATTTCGCGTGCTACACGGGAACGGTCCAAATAAGACCACTGTAACGACGGCTAAGCTTTTTGGGTCCAAATCGGACCTCGAATGGGACAAAACGTCCCTCGGTTGACTTTTTCGGCAAACAGTCAACTTTTCCCGAACTGGCCAGAAAGTTTCCCTGAGTTACCCAGAACTCACTTTGGTCGACATCGGGGTCAACTTAAGTCCGATATGACCTTCGGGGTCAATTTTAGGTTTATTTAGGTGTATGCCCAAAATTTTAAATTTTTCCGTTTTTCCGCCGATTTGACCGGCGTTGACCAAGAGCGGTCTTTACAGTATTTATTTCTCATAGTTTATTTTATCAAAGTTTATTTAGTTATTTTGTTATTTATCTTTATTTTAATTCACGTCTCGAGTCCGGTCAAAACCGAATTTGGGGCGTGACAATTTGGTATAAGAGCCTGGTTTCATTTTGAAATTGTCTTTCAAAACCTCGAATCGTACGTCAATTAGGTGGGTAGAGTTAGGTTGTTAAGGTGAAGTGTCTTGTTTAAGTTTGGCTTTATTCTATGTTTTTTGCGGTATACCTTAGTTGATCTGTGATGCCGATCGGTTGAGATCGAGGTTGGTTTAACGAGCGATGCTCGAGCTAGTCATAACATGGTTGTCTTGGTTAATTGATCGTTATTGGGTTGCCGCCTTGGTCGGTCGTTGATTGAAGGATTGTCTTGATTGAAATGTTGACTTGGCCAGGTGGTAATCGAGAATTACCGAGACCCGAGTTGTGTACTTGCGATGTTTTGCGGTGGTGTGTATTTGTGATTGTTTGGTGGTGTGCTTTATGTGCTGAACGCCGTGTGCAGTTTGTTATTAAGTGTCCCGTTTAAGCGGATGGTTAGTGGAATATACGAACGGGTCATGCCACAATTTCTGCAAACCTAAAGTGTTTGTACTATCACGGGTTGACTCAGGGGCGCCACTGTAGTCGAACGTGATAAGGGGATGTCAAGTGGTTACAACGAGATTCGGGGACGCCTGAATCGGGTTGTAACGACGCGATATCGACATGAATGTCATGTTATACAGAGAAAGGTGTTGAGAACCTGTGGAAATGAATTAATATAAAGACTTACAGAATTGTTTTGTGTTGTGATTTGTACCCCATGCTATAGGAAGATACCCGACCGAGATGTATGCCGGTCCGGTCTGTTGTTTATGTGACTTATTTGAAATTGTGTGATTGATTCTGTGAGACGCACAAGTGTGCGAACTTCTCTGCTTATATGAAGTATTATATGACTATACTAATACTAAGTACCATTGGTCCGAGTGTGACCCTTGTGAATCGTGTGTGAACGTTACTATTTTTATGCGAACTTCCTTTTTTGAAATCTGAGAAATTGAACATGTGCGTTATCCGTGCAGAGGATATACGACATGACACCTGCCTACGTACCGCGAGGCACGAGGAGTTGCCCAGCTCGGGGCCAAGGGCAGCCACCGGCCATTGAGCAGGCAGGGGCATCGAGTGCCCAGGGTGCTACTTCTGCGGAGCACCAGAGAGCTGAGGTTGGGCCGTCAGGGTTACCGCCCAGGGTTCCTCCGGTCGCAGAGCCGATCCAGGTGACCCCTCTAGAAGAGGTGGTTCGCGCGGTTCTTGCAGTGATCAGCGCACAACATGGGGCTACAGCACCAGCACCAGAGGTAGTGCCTGTTGCCACTACGGCAACTGTTGTGAGGTCAGGTCAGGCCGACGGTTACATGGCACAGGTGCTGGGGGACTTCATCAGGTTGGGTGCTCCTACCTTTTCCGGGGAGCCAGACCCCAAGGCAGCCGAGAGGTGGCTGGGTCAGATCACCCGCTACTTATACACGTCGGGGATCGTCGACGAGCACATGCGGGTATCCTTTGCCGCATTCCAGCTGAGGGGTGAGGCATACTTCTGGTGGCAGCGCGAGGAGTGCAGGGTTGGAGATGACTTCCAGTTATTCAGGAGACTGTTCCTGGAGCAGTACTTCCCTAGATCAGTCAGAGATGACCGACACCAGCAGTTCCTGGAGCTGCGACAGAGAGGTTTGTCCGTATCTGAGTATGAGACGAGGTTCACATCCTTTTCTCGTTTCGCACCAGAGATGGTATAGACCGAGGAGCGCCGATGCAAGCGATTTGAGATAGGACTCATCCCGTCGATCGCGAATCGGGTCATTGCCTTCAGGACTGAGGAGTATTCTACCCTAATGGATCAGACGCTAGCTGTGGAGAGGCACTTTCGAGAGACCGCCAGGGCGCGGGAGATCAGGCCGAGGCCGATTGGCTTCCTGAGGCCGTCCGAGAGCCGCGATACTAGGAGGCAGAGGATCTTGGGATCCTTTCAGCCACAGGCCCAGTCCGGTGGGATGCGACAGGTCGGAGCAGTAGCTTCTGTTGGACCTGCTCCGCTGGCACGGTTTTGTCCCTCGTGCAGACAGTTGGGGCATCTGGGACGAGACTGCCCACTGAGTGGTGGTTCTGCAGATCGCCCCGCAGGTCGTCCGGCGAGAGTCGAGGAGAGACCACGTCCCGTTGAGAGGACATGTTATCACTGCGGCAGACTTGGACACATCTCCACTAGGGATGGCAATGGGGCGTGGACCGCAGTCCCCGTCCCTGTCCCGCATTCCTGCTACTCTCCCCATCCCCACCCCATCCCCGCGTTGACCCCGTCCCGCGGGAACCCCGCGGGGATGGGGCGGGGAACGTGGATTTTATTCCCCGTCTCATTCTTGTCCCGCGGGGGATTTTATTCCCTACTCCGTTCCTACCTTATCCCCATTACCCAAAAAATGCACATTTTAAATGACAACTCTCAATCCATAATTTTAAATAACAAGCGTAGTCAACCCATAATTTAAAACAACATACATATAAAATAAACATGATGACGATGTCATCCATGTCTCATAATAGTTTACCCATAATAAAAAAAATGTTTTAACAAAATGTCTTATAACATAACTTAAAGTTCCCACCTTGACTTCATAATAATGATATAAGTAGAATCAGCACGTTGAACTTGAAGCAACTTCATTCATCATGGGATTGTGCAATCTGTAAACAAATAACATATTCAAATTGGTGAAATAAGCAATAATCACTATTTGACATATTCCAACTAAATTTTCTATATTTTAGATATAAAATATAAATAATAAAATATCAAATATAAAAACAAGAATTGTGTGTCCATCAAACTTATTTACATGCATAGAAGTCAAATCTTTAACAAACAAAAAAAACAAAAACAAATGTGTTATGTGTATATTATTAAAATTTTATTTTAAAACTAACAGTGCGGGGCGCGGGGCGGGGTTCCCCGCGGGATGGGGACTGCTTACCCCGTCCCCGTCAAAATCCCCATTAAATTCCCTGTATCCCGTCTCGTTTAAAAAATCCATGTCCCAAATCCGTCCCACGCGGGGAGGGGACGGGGATCCCCGTGGGGAATGGAGCGTTTTTCCATCCCTAATCTCCACTGTGTGCCTTGACCGGGTTGGAGGAGGACCAGTACAGCGATCACAGCAGGCTCAGCCCGGCCAGGCACCTCCTTTCCGCCAGCGTCAGGCTCAGGGTACGAGGACCCCACAACAGGCGGCCGATCAAAAGGCTCTTGAAGCGAGGGAGAGGAGCAAAATCACATGAGAGAGAATCAACGACGACACCTTCGAGCGAGGAAGCACGGAGAGCGGTGGGTGGGTTTGTGTGTTAGAGGATATGACACAATAACCCATGCGGTGGAACATATAATTTATAAAAATTCGGGAGATAAAGAACCTTGGAAGGAAGGTGATGAGAAGGTCCCGGAGGCCACACCTAGAATTTTGGAGATCCATCTTATCTTCTTCTGTTTTTTACCCAACGATATATACTTATTAAATGAATGCAAATATGTTTTTGACAGTTAGAAATATTTAACACCAAAACTAACGATTTAGACTAAAGTGTGACGTCTACCTATTAAGGAGGCTGACGACTTTGTTTTAGATGATGTATAATCACGGAAAGATGGTATAATTAGGTGGAATCAAAATTAAAGAATTGAATTCGAAAAACAGTTATGCATGAATCATACATTATGTTAATTTTTATGGGACAATTAATATTCGTAGGGGCAAAATGGACGTTCCCACACGTATGTACTGAAGTCAAGGGTCAAATAGAAACACATAGCTACCATTATTGAAGCGTGGCATAAACGCATATCCGAATCATAAAAATAAAAAAGGTTTGATTTCCACAGTAATATTGGAGGAAGAAACAGATTAATCAGATATGAAAGACGTGTGAAATGAAAGTAATGAGAAAAGGTCCAGCAGAGTAGACTTAGACCAGAGGCGCGTTACAGACTTGCAGTTGAACACTGAAAGAGAGAGAAAAAACCAGCAACTTTCAAACCTCTATCCATTCTTTTGATTCCTCTGTTTCCTAGGGCTTTCCTTTTCTCTCTTCTCTGATTTTTCTCCACTCAAGTCCCTATCTTCTTTTATGATTCCAAATTTGTTGGTGGCGAATTCAATTTAACCGTTTGCTCGGTGTTTGTGAGAATTGGGGTTGTGGAAAATGAAGCTCATGGTTCGAGTGATTGAGGCTCGGAACATACCGGCCATGGATCTGAACGGGTTCAGCGATCCTTATGTCCGGTTGCAGCTGGGGAAGTACAGGTTCAGGACCAAGGTGGTGAAGAAGAGCTTGAGTCCGCATTGGGGGGAGGAGTTCATTTTCAGGGTGGAGGACATGGACGAGGAGCTTCTCGTCTCTGTTCTCGACGAGGACAAGTACTTCAACGACGACTTCGTCGGCCACCTAAAAGTCCCCGTTTCTCGAGTTTTTGATGCCGACGATAAATCTCTCGGCACCGCTTGGTACACCCTGCACCCCAAGAACAAGAAAGCCAAGATCAAAGAATGTGGTATATATGCACTTCGTTAGATCTCATTATCTATTTGGAGGTTATGGAATCTGTTTTTTATTTATATATATCATTGATGATTAAGCATGAATTGCCACTAATAGTATAATTGGGACACTTAATTTCAATCCTTGACTTTTACTAATACTCAAATCTGACACTTCTTTTGGGACTTTTTGTCTGTGTTCAAGTTTCAATTTGCTTTGCTTGGTGTTCATGCCCAGATGTTTCTATTCAGCACTATGTTATTTTCTTGGATTGGGAATGATTTTTGGCTTTTCATTTTTTTGACATGATAGGTGAAATCCTTCTTACTATACAATTCTGTTTAAATAGTTCACCCTTGGAATCAAATGGTTATGCTGATACTACATTTCCTTCCAAGAAGATTGCTGAGTTAATGGTAGATTCACCTAGAAGGTCTTTTACTGGTTCTTCCAGCTCTGATTCTCCAGCAAGAACCGGAGAAACTGCTAGCGTTAGGGAGGAAAAGTCTTGTGCACAGAAAACCTTTGCAGGTCGGATTGCTCAAATTTTTAATAAAATTCCGGATTCAGGGCCTTCTACTCCTTCCGCTGCAACTACTGCTTCTATTGGTAGAGGCATTGACTTGCAAGATCTACCTGCAACAACTAAGTCTGAGATTTCTGAAAACAAATCTGAGGATCAGTTAGCTTCTGGTACTTTTGAAGAAGTGATGAAAATAATGGAGTCTAGAGATCAAGAAAGTGAAACTCCTGGAAATTTGACAGGGGGAGTACTTCTAGACCAAATGTATGCTGTTGCACCTGCAGACCTGAACTCTGTTCTCTTTTCGCCAGATTCAACTTTCCCCACATCCTTGGCAGAGGAGCAGGGAACTACTGAGCTTCAGATAGAGCCTTGGAGATTTGAGAACGTTGGCGGGAACTTAAAAAGAGTGGTTACTTATATTAAGGCTGCGACCAAGTTACTAAAAGCCACTAAAGCAACCGAGGAGCAAACATATACAAAAGCTGATGGGAAGGTTTTTGTTGTTTCAGTATCTGTGAGCACTCCAGATGTCATGTATGGGAGCACCTTTAAGGTGGAATTGCAATATTGTATTACGCCAGGGCCTGAGCTGCCTTCTGGAGAACAATCTTCACATTTAGTTATATCCTGGCGAATGAATTTTCTGCAAAGCACGATGATGAAAGGCATGATAGAAAATGGAGCCCGGCAAGGATTGAGGGACAGCTTTGGGCAGTATGCTAGTGTACTATCTCGAATAGTTAAGCAACTTGATTTGAAGGACATTGGGTCTGATAAAGAGCAGATGTTGGCTTCTTTGCAAGCTGAGCCACAGTCGGATTTGAGGTTGGGAGTACAATATTTTGCTAACTTTACTGTAGTTTCCACATTGTTTATTGGATTGTATGTTCTCGTCCATATCTGGATGGCAATGCCTAGCACACTTCAAGGGCTTGAGTTTGTAGGTCTGGATTTGCCTGATTCGATTGGTGAAGTTGTTGTGTGTGGTATCCTGGTTCTTCAAGCTGAACGAGTTCTGGAGTTTATTTCACGCTTTATGCAGGCCAGAGCTCAAAAGGGTAATACTGTTGTCCAATAACTTCTTTTATTCATCACTAACAACAAATTTTTATCTGTTAAGTGAACACCGTCCATCTCATGTTCAGAATTTGAGGTGTAGATGTCTACTTTCTGATACGAGTTGTTAGATGCATATGAATAAGTTTGAGAATTATTTCCATTTGTTTCGCAATGCTTATATTCTGCCCAGATGCTCAGACCCGCTCAACTAAATAAATATTACAATTTGGAGAGGCCAAGCGGGCCTCACTTTCTTTTACGACTTTTAGCCTGTATTGACGAGATTGAGAAATGTTGTCATTATTACTTTATTGTGTATCACTTCTGTAGTTACCTTCGAGATTCTTGGATCTTTCTAGGAACTGGACGTATTTTCTATCCATTGTATTTACATCCTTTGCTTATAACTTATCTTCTGATGTTTTGTCTTTGTTTTCACTGATAACCGTATTTCATCCTATCACTGCTTTTCATTGCCTGGTACTCTTGATTTTCACCGAATAATGTATTTGCTTCTGTCTTTGATTTTGTTCATTATGAATCTTGATTCATTATTTTCTTTTTTTGTTACAGGTAGTGATCATGGAGTCAAAGCACGAGGAGATGGGTGGTTGCTAACTATTGCTTTGATTGAAGGAAGTAATTTAGCTGCGGTTGATTCAAGCGGGTACTCTGATCCATATGTGGTATTTACGTGTAATGGAAAAACTAGAACCAGCTCAATCAAGTTCCAGACATTAGATCCCCAATGGAATGGTAATTTAATTTATATTCTGTCCTTGCTCTTTGCTTTGAATTCAGATTCAACATTTCCCCATTAAATATAACACAAACCATGTAAAGCATAAAATGGTAGTCTAAAGTTTCCTTAAATATTACTTCCTCTGTACCAAAGTGACACATTTGACCATTCGCAACAATTAAGCATTCAAATTATAATGCTGGACTTACATAGAAATGAGACTTATTTTTGGACATCCAATTCAGGGAAGTAGGACACTTGTTTTGGGACAAAGAGTGTTGACTTTTTATCTGAATGATTTTCTAAGTAAAATGTTGGTATTTGCAGAGATATTTGAATTTGATGCAATGGAGGACCCTCCTTCTGTGGTAGATGTGGAAGTTTATGATTTTGACGGTCCTTTCGACAATCCTACATCTTTGGGACACGCAGAAATCAATTTTCTGAAAACAAATGTAGCAGATCTAGCTGATGTATGGGTTCCGCTTCACGGAAAGTTGGCTCAGGCGTGTCAGTCAAAGCTCCACTTAAGGATTTTCTTAAACAATACAAAAGGTAGCAATGCTGCCAAGGAATATTTAACTAAGATGGAGAAAGAAGTGGGGAAGAAGGTACCTGAGCTGCTGTCATGCTTTTGAAATTTACAATACCTATGTGCTTCCCCTTATCTTTTATGGCCTCTTAACTTGTTTTTTCTAATACCTTTATTTTATTCTAATGATAACTTCTGTAGATGAATTTGCGGTCTCCTCAAACAAATTCCACTTTTCAGAAACTCTTTGGGCTTCCACCAGAGGAATTTCTTATCAACGATTTTACGTGTCACTTGAAAAGGAAATTGCTCCTACAGGTGCTTTTTAGTTCTATTTCATGGTGGAATTATCAATGAATTCCCACTTTTGCTCTTGAGTAATTAAAAATCAGTACATGCAAATGTGTTTATTTAATTCATGCTTTCTGAGATATATCTTATTGATTTGATTGTCCTTGTGCAGGGCCGCTTGTTTCTTTCTGCAAGGATAATTGGGTTCTATACAAACATGTTCGGAAGCAAGACGAAGTTCTTTTTCCTTTGGGTGGACATAGAAGACATTCAAGTTCTTCCTCCTACTCTTGCATCAATGGCTAGTCCAACTATAGTCATGACTCTACGGAAAGGCAAAGGTATGGATGCTAGACATGGTGCAAGGACACAAGATATAGAAGGCAGGCTGAAGTTCTATTTTCACTCTTTCGTGTATTTCAATAATGCACACAGGTAAGCAATGAATATCAGATAGAGAACTCACCTATCTTTACTGAAAGCATATATTTCTCATGCAATATCTTTCTTAATATGTTATTATTCTTTGTTGGAAAAGTTTTATACATAACTTACCATAGATTTGTTGACCAAAAAAATATTGATAGTTTCAGGAGCATTAATTATATGTTTCTGTGTCCATTCCCAACATAGGAAAATGTTGACATTGGAAAGCTTAATATCAAGTAAAGATGGGTCATGCTTTTCAGAATGGCTTGCACAAATTTGTCTGCCCTTGTTTTCAGCATCCACGTTCTAAATATTTTCACTCTTCTAAATTTTATTTCCTAACCGGTTGTAGCCACCCAAGAGTGCATTTCAGCATTCACGTTCTGCATTCATTTCCATGTAACTTTCATGAATGCTGAGTCCCTCAAAAGTGCTTTCCATGGCTGATGTATGCTAACAGCTACTTGTATATTCATGTTTTGAACAATTATGTTCCTCTAATCTGTTGCTGTGTTAGCTTATAATGTGGCATATATCCTTGAAATATTTTGAAAGTAGGCACAGTAGTATTTTATGCATGCTTAATCATAATCAGTGAGAGGCGTGATCATAACCGAAGGAAGTTTTTGAAAATGTCCGTCATAAACAATGAAATGGGAGAAAATATTCTTTTTCGGTTTTACCATTTAATGGTGCTTTGTAGGACAATCATGGCTCTGTGGAAGGCTTCCTTGAGTCCTGAGCAGAAGGTCCTGTTAGCCGAAGAAGAGTCTGATGCTAAAAGCCTCCAAACTGACTATGAATTTGAAGCAGGAAGCCTCCGTAGTGAAGAAGATTCTGATGCTAAAGGTCTACAAAGTGAAGAAAGTGGATCTTTCTTGGTCCTTGATGATGGCAATGTCACCATGTCTGAGGTCTATTCATCTGATTTTTCTATTCCTGTAAGCTCCCTCTCTCTCCCTCTCTCATACAAATTCCTATCTATAACAAAAAAAATTGCATACATATAAATTTCCCTTTGGTCACTTCAGGTCAATTTCTTCATTAAGCTATTTGGTGGAGGAGAGTTAGACTGTAGAGTTATGGAGAAAGCTGGTTGTCTAAACTATTCTCACACTCCATGGGAAACAGAGAAGGCTGATTCATGTCAGAGGCAAATATGTTACAGACTTGATAAGCGGATTTCTGGGTACAGAGGAGAGGTTACAAGTACTCAGCAAAGATCTCCACTTTCTGATAAAAACGGTTGGCTTTTTGAAGAGATCATGTCATTCCATGGAGTTCCACTCGATGACTATTTTAGTGTATGGATTGAACCTTGTTTGTGATGTTCGTACCCTTTCACCCAAGTAAAGTGAGTAATATTTTTTCTTCATCATAATGCAGCTCCACCTGAGATACCAAATTGAGGATTTACCATCAAAAGCAAAGGGATGTCATGTACGTGTACTCTTTGGAATTGCATGGCTGAAAAGCACGAGGCATCAGAAAAGGATTACAAGAAATATCCTCAGAAATTTGCAGAGTCGTCTCAAGTTGACATTTAGTGTGGTTGAGAGAGAATATGCAATGAGGTAAGAAATTAGTTCAGCACTAAAGCAGTTGTTGACATTGGGTTCTTATGGCTCATCAATCTGAAGCAATCGTTTCTCTCCACTATCTTCTTTGGCAGAGCACAGCAGAATTGAGCTGGTGTGCATGATCTCTATTGCCATTGTCTGAACAAGTGCTGCAAGAGACCTAGACTCGAAGCCATACTTGTTTGCTTCTGCTCGTATCACCTATTAACTCAAACGCCTTAAAGCAACATGAAGATCGAAATGGTCTTGCTTTGCCCGTTGCACCACCTACACTACACGCACCAAGAAGATGACAGAGGCATTGCAGGCACTATGAGAAACTTGAAGGACTCTTTGAAGGTAGGTTCTAACGTACTTCAGATAACTGATATAAGCACCTTAGCCTTCTCTTGTATTTCCCCATACAATCATCAACATGCGTATAAATGTAAACATTTATTTGACTGTTATATGGGTTGTGTATAGGTGTCCAAATTTGGATGAAATGAACAAAATTGTTTGAAAACTGAGCTTTAAAACGATATGAGAACTTTGGATTAGCTTTCTTCTTTAGCCAGTCTTTGCCGGTAGTGTGTTTTGTTCCAGTGCCATCAAGCTCGATGATTTTCTGGTCATCTGCTTGTTATAAATTAGCTATAATCATTACTATCAACACAACTTAAGGTTTTGAAAATCTGAATATGTAAAATCTTTCATATACTATGTTCCTTAGCTTATCAACGTTAATTCACCTGTATATTTACATAATATATTATAAATAGCCATCATTATCATCTAAGTCTGCCCGATCAAGGTTGGCGAAGTTCATATTGGTGCTGAAACTGTCCTCTGCAATTGCTTTCTTCCTGGTTGAGGCTGCAAGAAAAAGATCAGGATGAGATTTCAAACTAGTACAAATTTATTTTTGGATATAATCACAATTCTGAACCCAGTTACCAAGTCGATCATTAGATTCAGGAAACAAAACAAGACATAGTAATTGGAAATGGAAGTAAGAGAGACAGTTGAAACAAAGTGAGATGAGAGGGAAAGAGAGAATACCTGGAGCAACTTCTTAAGAGTTGCATTCTCTTTTCTGAGTCTCTTAATCTCAGCCTCCATTTGAAGAGCCTGAGCCTGCAAAAAGAAATAGAAGATCAAAGATGTATACATATGTCTGTATTACAACTTTGATAGTGTTGTTTGTATTCAATACCTTCTTCTTTTCATACCATTCACGGGATGCAGTTCTTGCCTTCCTCACTCTTTCTGCCTCGGAACAAGTCTCCTTTCCAGAAACCCTTCCTGATCTCCTCCTAGGGACCCAGTTCCTGCCATTATTGTCGAATTGACTCCCAACATTTGTTCTAGTAGTGAAGTACCTTACTCGTTTATGTCCACCGACCACGCCCACTGATCTATCTGCTGCGTTTTCTTCACCTTTAGCCATTTCAGGCCCGAATAACTCACTCAGATCGACGTATCCATTGTAGTTATTGGGATCAAAAGAGGATGGAGGCAAGGGTGTGTTCAGAAAATGGCTGATATCTTCAAGCATTGCTGCAGAGAGCTCTTCAAGTTCTGGTTCATGTCCGCCAAATGGGTCCATGATTTTGGGGATTACTTAAGATGCTAGTTTCACATAACAGAAATGGAGGTTGAGCTCTAAATTAAAAGGCAACAAGTAGCGGTTCTCTTACATTCTAGAAAGGATGGAAAAATGGCCGGTCTTACATGTTTAGTTTAAGGTACTCTTTGTTCAGTATGCAACTTCTGCATGTTTAGCTCCAAAGAAACTTACTTGGTTTCTAGAGAAATGTAGCTCCGGTTTTGTTTTGTACTGCATGCAAATCCATCCAACTTAAAAGGCCTCTTTGCTATAATATGCTCTTTAGGCCCATATGCTTCACGCCTAAATTGGGCTTTCCAAAAGAATAGTATTTTGTAGGGGTGTAACCGGACCGGATACCCGGTCCGTAGCCCATTAAAATGTTCGGTCCGGATCATCCGGATCTCAAATATTGATGTCCATAACCAGTCTGGACTAAGTCTAAAATTCCGGATTTTTAAGCTTCCGGATTCGGATCTGTCCGGACTGGATCCGGATTTTATCCGGACCTCTATGGACTCACTGTTTTGAGCACATTTTCCAGTGCAGTTACAGGTTTTACAAGATTATGTCATCCAATTGCTACCTAATTCTTATCCCAATATATTTCATTTATCATGTCAACATTTAAAACGTACATGCATCTAGACAATGTTATTTTCTTACATTTAAAATTAAAATACAATTATAAAAATATCAATAAACATCCATTTCTTCTCATCTGACGTTCGGAATGCCTTCATCTACATGTCAAAAAATCAAAGTTGCAGAGAGGAAAACTTACTCCGATCTCTCCTCAATACGAAGTCGTTTGTGTGGCTCATGTTCGTGACCTCTCTAGGGTTTGGATATGGATCCTATTTGTGAGAGAGTATAGAGGAAACTGGGGAAATCTAAATAATAAGGAGATGGAGCGAGAGAAAATGGGAAAAATATCCCTAGAAAATCGGCGAAGAAGATTGGGGAAACGAAGAGGCGTGTTAGGTTTAAGGATTGACCATTCCACGATTTTAGTTTCTACGAATGGACTTATGCAGTTGTTGAGCTTCACCAATATAGATGGGACTGCTCTTGAATTGGACCGGATTTCAAGTAATGGATCTGTATCCGGATCCGTATCATCCGGATATCCGGCTTCCGAACCGGATTTTTTCCGATTATGTCCGGATCGGTTAATTTCCGGACCGAATTTGTCCGGATTCGGTTATTTTTCCGGATTTCGGATTTTTCGACACACCCCTAGTATTTTGTACTCACATTTTTTTCAAGGGATAGCTTAATTATTTTTTATTATCTTATGTATTTTTTTTTTATAAATCGTAACCTATTTTTCATCACAGTTCGTGCCCTTAGGTTTTTTTTGCACACATGTTGTCTTTGGCCGAATACATGTAAGTTGTAACATTCTCTTTTTTTCCTTTGGAAATCTGAGTATGTTTTACCATCAATGGTATTTGGAATTCTTTAATGGATTGCAATTGTTTACACCAACAAGATAAGGCGTCAAAATCGTCAAGGTCGGTAGATTGAGCAAGGATGACAACGTGATGCGTTTCGTGACCCCCATCCCCACTCAGTTTCCCATCCCCATCAACTTGACCATATGACCAGCTTCGTGCTCGTCCCAACAAAAACGGGATTAATCGAACCTAGCTGGATAAAATTGTATAAATTCATATTTTACATATGTTGAAACTTCTCCATTTACCTTTTTTTATCATCAACACATATTATATAAAATCTTATCTCTCAAAAATAGAGAGAAAAGACAAAAAGTGACGTCTACAAACAACAAGTTAGAAATCAGACATTAAGATAAAACTCAGCCTCAAACCAGACATAAACAAAGCCCAAAAATAACCCCAACAACATGTCCAATTAATAAAAAACCAAAAGAAAAAACATATCAATAATCAACACACAATAAACGATAACTCGAACCTTACGGGACACCAACCTTCGCTCACATCATACGCCGACATCTCGATCCTCAACATGTCAAGCCACCCGCAACCCACATGCACTCAAATCAAAAAACGCCGAGAGCACTCAACCTCGCAACAGAGCCCGGAGGATACCGCCAAACACTGATCAATTTCACTAAGAGAACCCAACCCAGGCCAACACCACAGATCGACCCAAAAGGGGAGTAGGAAATGACAAACCCCGACATCGTCTCCCGAGAAGACGAGAAAGGGGAACCAGATATGAGTTTTACGAATCACTACAAACAGTGATGAAAATGGAAGAGATCCAAACACATCTTTAAGAAAAATGAACTCCACCTCACTACACACTACTCGACTATCAGAGATAACTCATCAAAAGCCAACACAATCTGGCAATCCACGAACGAGGGTTAAAACCACTCCATATCCACACATCCTCAAACAAAGAAAGGGAGTTGAAGCATAACTAAGTGTGGCTAGGAAAAATCAAAATCACGATAGAGGAGGGGAAAACGGCCCATAAATGACCAACCTCTCACCTCCCCTAAACTTCCACCAAACTTCGACGACCATAAAGACCACCAGAGATAGATCTTGGTCTAGTGACCCCTGATCCCACATCAACCCCTTTTTCTCTTAATACGGGCCAGCCGCTGACCAAAAACACATAACCATCTCAAAAGAATGGAGAAAATAAAAAAGAAAGAAAAGGTGATGATCAGGAAACCCAGAGTCGAATCGCCACACCAATAGAGAGATATGAGTGTCAGATCTGGGTTGAGTTAGAGGTGGAGAGGAGCACGACAAAAGGAGATGAGGATGAACCTTAGGACCAAGGAGAACGTAAGACCACCGGTGACATCTATGACAAAAAGGCACGAATATTGTCGACGACGTTGGAGGAAAACTGAAGGGGATTTTCAAAATAAGGTTTCTAACAATTTTTACCCTCTATTTCCCTATTCAAAATATGCATTGTAATCATACCATTAAGCCAAATTCCATTTTGTTATATAACAATTTTATTATCCACAAAAAACTATACGTACTAAAACAAACTAATACCACTACAACCAGTAGATCAAGTATAATAGATTTTTTTATAAGCTTAGAATTTTATTAAAATGACTCATTTCAAGGAGAAATAAGACAAGAGGTCCGAGTACCGATACCACACTTAAAAATAAACTCCACTATTAGAGCTACAAGGCCTAACCTTGTCTGGAAAAACTCGAAAAAACCACCAGAAACAAAAAAAAACAAAAAATGTACAACGTCAGAACTAAGCCTCACGATTCTTGTACCTTATGAGATTCTTTCCACAAAGCCGAAAGAGGAGGTGCATCCTTGATAGCACATTCCCGATCCAACGAACGATTCCTCGATCTAGTGACCATAGTAAAAGTGGTGGGTTGACTTTTATGAGGTGGAGGCTGGAAAGGACGTCCTTCCACGGACTGACCTCCTTCTTCTCTGATCCTAACTTCGAAGCCTTCGAAATCTTTGCCTTAAACCCAACTTTAGCCTGAGCTTCCGAAACAGACTGAACCTCCAAAGCCCAGGGGCGGAACCAGGAATTTTTTTTAAGGGTAGCCGTCGATAATTAATAAAAAAAAACAATGATTGTAAAACATATGACTTTTTTTTATAAGCGATGAATTTATTGATGATACTCTCTTTCAAGATCGAAAAAAGAGATGAAAAGCGATACAACCCAAAAATAAGAGATCAACTACGCCAACCTTCTCAAACCAACAAAAATAAGAAAAAACAAACACCAAGAATAAAAACCATCACCAAAAAGCTACACTTTACTTCTTCCAAAAGCCTGCACCTCACTAGTACATCTGGAATTACATTTGAACTTAAATATCAAAATCTAATCGACCGGGAGGTAAATTCATTCTCCTCTTACTCATATTCTAAAACCGTTTAATGATATCTAGGTCATCAATTGTGCTAAACACATCTTTTTCTACAAAAGTCACTAAATAATCATTAAGCCATGGATTGGACATTTTGTTTCTCAACTCATTCTTCACAAACTTCATACCAGAAAATACCCGCTCAACACTTGCGGTAGCCACAGGTAACGATAAAGCTAGCTTCACAAGCCTGTAAACAAATCTGTAAGTCTTGTGCTTCTTTGTCCGAACAAGAGTCTTAACAAGATCAGAAATCCCCTTCAAATTGGAAAAGTTACTATCCATCCTGACACTCTCAATATAATTTTCAAAATGTCTGCATAACTCTTTGTCACTTACATCTCTAAAGTCACTTGGATACAATCTCGCCAACCTTAGAAGTGATTTGGTGTCAAAAGCTTGAAATGAAGAGCAAGGACTCAAGGATGCAACGCAATTCAACAACTCAGTATTTTCAGGAGTAAAACGATCATTCAACTCCTTTAGTACCAAATCTATGACACGAACGAAGCAGTCATTCTTGAAATAATGCAAATTTGTCATAAAGGGGGCAAGACGTTTAGATTTATTGTCCTTTACGTACCTTGCATCCATGTCGGGCACATCAATCTCAAGATTACCACAAGACAATATAACTTGTTCATAAAATTCATCCCATCCACCATCCCTCATTTCTTGAAACTTTTTCTTAGTGATTCGGACAAGCTCCATAGCATTCACAATATCTTGATCACCCCTTTGTAAAGCTTGAGACAAATCATTAGTCACCGCTAAAATATCGACCATGAAGTGCAACATAAAAACAAAATAAAAAGTTTGCATGTCAAGTTTGCATGTCGAATATTTGATACGCACAACCCAAATCCGGACAATAAAGTTTCAAGAGAACCTTTGAGTGCAACTGCACTTGTATCTTGAACATGAACGATGCCAATAAATCTTTCTACAACAAACCCTCTATCATCAACATAACGCACAACAACGACCATTTGTTCTTTACTTGAACAATCACCCGATTCGTCGACAAGTACACAATAAACATCATCATCAATTTCTGCAACAATCTTTTTAACAATTTCAACAGCACATGCATTCGCAAGTTCTTTTTGAATAAGAGGAGAAGTCATCTTACAATTGTTTCCCCCGCTTCTCATTGCTTCCCTCACTCTTTCACTAATTTCCCCCATAAGTTCAACGAGCTCAAGAAAGTGACCCTTATAAACAGAATCTTCCCCTTCATCGTGTGTCCTAAAGGCCATCCCACCTTTAATAAGACATTTGACAGCTTTTAATGAAACTTGCAAACGACAAGATAATCTTCTTCTGATTTTGCACAATATTTTGTATATGAAGACATAATACCCTGATTTTTCTTCAAAAGATCTTCACAACTTTGTACACATTTTTTATGCTGACTATTGGGTTTTTCACCAACATGTTTGTGAAACTTGTGCTTTTGATTCCAACTTTTAAAACCCTTCACCACAAATGTTGCTTCACTAGTACCGTTGTAGAACAAATAACAAGGCAAACAAAAAGCAGCATCACTTTCCACACTATATTCCAACCAATCAAACTCATCAAACCAACTTTTCTGAAATGAACGAAGTCTTCCTCCAAAATTTGTACAAGGATACTCATTTTGAATAGGTCGAAATGGACCTTTTAGAAGGTAAGCTCTTCTTACTTTATCTTGAACATTTGGATGATGTTTACAAATTTGAGTTCTTTTTGCAGGATCGGATTCTAAATATTCCCCATTCTTGAATTCTTCATCTAGAGATTGTAGTGGTGGTGTAAGTTGTCTCTCACTTGAAGAAGGAAGTTCTTGAGCTTCTTGAACTGTTGGAATTGATTCGAGAATAGAAGTATTTGGCTCCTTAAATCTCGGTATAGACGGAAAAAACTTTCGCATCCTACAGTTTAAATAAACTTAATTAAATTTAAGAAGTTCCCAGTAATGATATATTACTTTAAACTTCATAAACTAAATATAGAATTTTATACGTTAACTCATATAAGCATCACACGATATATTAAAATCAAAATAAATTCAAGGTTCTAGAAACAATAACAGAAAGTAACCACACAAAATATCTAATTTGTCAACAAGAGCCAAAAACATTTAATGTGATAACATTGAATTACCTTGATAAAAATGTATTGTATTTAGAGAGTGAACTCGTTTAATGTTTTTATGTGTTAGTATTGAAAAATGAAACTATTGTTTATGTAAATTGAAAAATGAAACCCCTTAAAATAATTGTTGAAACCTCCAATTTGAAGATCAATCTACTGTAACATGATAAAACTACTAAGTTAGAATTAGGGTTTAGGGTTTACAGAATTTAGGTTTGTAAATTTTAGGTCTGAATTTTAATTCACAAAAATCGTAATAAGAATTAGAAGCTTACCTTGAGTCGTTGATGTTATTGGATGGAGAAGAGTTTGCTTGCTGGTTTGTTGCCGGCGCGATGGATGGGAGGTCGAAGTCGAACAAATTTTGTGGCTGTGTCTATCGCGCAGAAAAAAAAAGGGGAAAGAAGAATGATGTTTCACGCAACAAAGGTAAGTATTTAGTTCATTGTTGAAGTTTAAAATCTGAGGGTGTTCCAGCTGAGATTCGAACCCACGTTCTCACGGAATTACTTGACAGACTCATACCATTAGGCTAGATTCTCTCTTATTCAGGGTGTTCCATGGAACACCCTTTACCCCTTTAGTTCTGCCCCTGCCAAAGCCTCGTCCACAGAAGGGATTGGAAAGAAAAGTGTGGTTGTTTAGGAACAACCTATTGTTGTAGAATGAGCCTTATTGTTGGAGCCCGTAAGTGATGTCACAACATTCAATCCACAGGGATCCGAATTACTCTTAGCCTGCATTTCTTGATCAGCACGCAACCGAATGTATCCTTTAGAATCGTGGCATTGATCGCGATCCCGGATTATAGGAAATCCTATCGAACCAAACACCTGAGAATCAAAACCGATATTCGAATAACTAAAAAACCGGCACAAATAATCAACGAGCTTCGCCCGAGCCAGCTTCGACGAGACATCAACAATCGATCTCTAATCATCAATCATCGGAGAAATCATTGTCAAGCTCAGCGAGGGAATCACTACCCCTCTATCTTCAGACCCAGACTCTCTCTTCTCCTGCGAACTTAAGATTTCCAATCTCTGATTTACTCTATGATTTACAGAGTTGGCCATGCTCTATTTCAAAGTGCCAACGCCTTTTATCGGAAACGGCTCCCGCTCCGATCGGGTCAAGGCCACAAAACATGAATCTATCAAACACCTCACTAGCCTTCTGCGTAGAAATTGGCGATTTGAAATCAACAAAACCAAAATAACAACCTTTCCTATTCGGACGTTTAAGAACAATGGTTGACGCCAAATCTCGAAAACCTCCAAACGTATTACGAATCCATTCATCATTTGCATAGTACAGAAACTTATAAACGAAAACCTTCATACTCGACACCCTCTTGGACGTTGTATCAACCTTCTTGGACCGTATATTAGAAACAGAGTGTGTATGAGCTTCACGACGAACATCAGAGGCATGGTTCGTGGAAGTCGACGCCTCCATCTCCTTTATATTCATCGCAACTGATGGTTTGGAAGTCGATTAGTTTGTAAGAATGACCTTTGTGAAATCATGTTGTGAGCCTAAAACCTTGAGAGAATCAGACACCACACCACTCTCTTCAACGATTTCCACCCCACCTTTATCAGAGGTCGATCTCGAGGCAGCTCCCTTGATTTTCCGATCCATAACACCATAAGAGCGTGTTCTCTTCCGAAAAACCAAACAATCATCCTTCATATAAAGATGTGATGAACCACAAATTGCACAGTACTGAGAGATTTTCCTCACAAACCTTATCCCGCAAACATCACAATATGTCGCTTTATGATCCTTGACCTTGCCGAGCTTGCGAGCTCCGGTCATGACATCTGTGTGTAAATTTCGACAATAAAGTATAATAGATTATTCAGATTAAAAAAAAAATCATTAATGTCATGAATTGTAAATATACGAAACTTTAAATTTATTTTTACTGTTAAGCCCTCATCTCTTAAAAACCGTGGGTTATTGGATCAACTTAATCTAATGGCTCATAATGGTCCATATTTTGTGTTAAAGGAACAGTTTTAGTATATACATATATATAAGGAGACAATCACGTGCGAACCTCCCTTACGGTGTGAACCTGCGAACCTCAAATCTGGTTTGCGAAAATAGCGAACATGGTTTGCGAAAAATAGCATCCCAGTTTGCGGAAAAAAAGTTTGAAAAACAGCATTTTATCTTGAGAAAAATATGGTTTGCGAAAATAGTGTTTCTGGTTTGCGAAATTTTGTCTACGAATGTTCACCTCAAACCGAGAACGTTGTTTCCGCAAACCAGATACACTAAACACGCAGTGTTCGCAGGTTCACACCGTAACCCCTGGTTCGCACCTGAGTGCACCCTTATATATAGGATCACTATTAAATAAAAACCACCTCTTATTGGGTAAACCTACAACCTCAGTGTTACGTTGGAACCTACCATGCAAAATTGGACTTATAGGTGGGTGGGGAGTTCGCGGCGTTGCTGGTTTCGTTTCTCGTCCCCGTCTGGTTTCGCAAGATCTACAATGGGAGTTGTTTCTTCTATCTTTGAAGATCATCATTTTTTCTGGAAGCTTCTTTCAGGGCTTTGGGGGATCGAATTCGAACGGTTCTGGAAGGTGTCTCGCTCGTCTACCGGATGTGGGTCGTTGCTTCTAAACTCCGGTTGCTGATCGACACGGTTTATGGGGTCTCGCCTGACTGGTTCGCGGAGGAAGATGACAGGTATGCCTTTTACTCCCTTTAATCCTCTTTATCCCCTTCGTTTTTGATAAGGAGAATTTGGGTGGTTGTTTTTCTCGGTGATGGCCGGCAGCCTTTACCCTGATTTAGGGGATTTAAGGGTGGAGGGTGGATTCTGTGTTAGAGGGTTATGGTTGTGTGCTCGGTATCTTCTAATATTGGTTCTCACCTTCTCGGGTCCCCTCCTTGTGTTGGCTCGAGGGAGGTTATCCTTCGGATAAATAAGGACCGAGCACCATCTATTCCTCTCTGAGCAGGGAGTTGCTGGGCGGTGGTATTGTCTTCTTCTTTTTCTTTTGTTCTGCTTGTTATTTTGCCTCTGTTGGATGAGTTTGTTTAATGTTTGTTATATCTAGTTGATAAGAGTCTTGTTTCTGGTTTTCTTCTGTTTGAGTGGAATGTGTTCTACTTTCATTAGGGGTTAAGTTCAGTGTTCTTTATTTTAACAAAATTATGGTATTATGTACCATTGTTTTAGGATATTCTCTTCACGCTTATAATATTTAGGGATTAATCCATGTGTTGTATCCAATTAATGGATTGTTTGTTTGGTTTGAGGTGCCTCAGACACGCTCTGTTTCATAAGTTAAGGGGCAACCCTTGGCCTTGTTTTCTCTTTGAAAACTTGGTTTTTCTATAATAATTAACTGATAAAAATAACATAATAGTTACTAGATTCACCAATAACATTATTATAGAAAAGTAAAACGTTTATCGAGAGCTATGAAATACTTAGACATCCAACAGACAAGTAGTAATAGTAAATACGATTATTAGCTGTAACATTCGAACCGTGAGGAGATAATTATGCATGCATTTGAGTGTTGACTAGAGTTGTAGCTACACGTCCACCTGCTGGAGTACCAAGTTGACTATTCCCATTCATTTCTCTCTACATCCTCTCAGTCCTAGCTGGGCTTCATTATTATAGGTTGGCATATATATTACTCACATATATATGTCATGCTTGTTTTATTCTTGCTTCCACTAGCAATTTTCTCATTCAAAGAGACATAGATTGCCATCCCTGTCTTATTGTGTTTGTATGTATGAGATCATGTTATTCTGATTAACAGACAAAAACTATAACCAATACTACTTAATCTGTCACTAGTGTCAACTCACAACAGTCGAGACTCATGGGCATGGAATGATGGGTGGAGTCTTGAAAGGTAAGCTAAAATGCTTATATAGATATGGTTTGCCCAATTATATTTCAACTAAATTGTGATTTAAGTAATGGCTAAGAACTGAAATATACTAATTATGGTTTCTTTTATATTTCCAAGCAAGTGTGATTATAAATTCTGGCCCAAGTCAATGATATACTTTAAACTAACAATTAAACATCATTTATTTAAAGGTAACCATCTGAATCTAGTTTCTACTATTCATTAATTGAAAAGCCACTGGATGTTTGATGAAACTATGAATAAACTCAATTGATATAACAAATTTATTAGGTATACTTTTTTTGAGAGAGAAAGATACAACTAAGCCGTTGACATATGGGATAGGCTAGAATCCATATAAATAGTATAATATATGTAAAAGGAAACCCTATAAAGCTCTAAACTTGTAGTGATAAGAAGTAGAAGTAGGTTCGTAGGATAAGCAAAAGTAAAGTTAAAAACCCAACATACGTGGAAGATGGGAAGAGAGGGAGGCAATTTTGGTCTCTCTTTTTTTTGAACAGGTAGGACCCTGTCAAGTTGATAGGTATAGCGTTATGTTAAGCGTAAACAAACTTTTATACACAATTTAAAATATCAGAATTCGCTAAATGAGACCAATAATTCATATAAAAAATAGAGACAAGATTCTAAAAGCTTTTGTTTTGTCCTGTTGCAATGGACATCGACTCAACTGAGACTCAGGAATCAAGAAGGGCTAAATAGGGACGTGCAACATTTAGGAGTCCTGGTTGAACGATGCTGATGACACAAAAGAGTGGCCACAGACACATACATACGTACGACAGCGGTAGTGATACTGACGACAACATCGAAGGTAAGACAACAACAAAGGCAGAGAAGTTGTTATCGAATCGGTTGGAGGAAGGTGGTGAGGCTTAGGTGGCACATGACGGCTGAGCATAGGCGACAGGTAGCGGATGACGGCGAGGCTCGGGCAATGACTGGCGGCGAAGCTCGACCGACAGACAGCGGAGGGCGGTCACGATCCACCCAAGGGGAGAAGTTCTGGAGGTTGGTGGTGGGAAGGTAGGCCGGCGAAACCAAACGGCGGGTGAAGGCGGGGTGGGTTGGAAGAGGAGGCTCGACGACGACCAAAGGTAGGAAAGAAAGGACCAGCGACCAAAGAAAAAGAGGTCGTTGGAGGAAGGAGGAAGAAAAATGAAGGGAGAGGGAGTGACGGTAAGAAGAAACACAAGAAGAAGAGAGAAGAGAAATAAAGATTCAGGTGAAATTTTGGTCTTCTTAATTTCTTTTAAAAAGAAGTCTTCTTAAAACTTTTACGTTTTTTTGGTGTCACAACCTTTTAAATTTTCTACTACGTTGTTAGTATGTGCGTTAATAGGCAAGTGATCCGTTTAAGAAGATAAATTTCACGTGTTTAAGTGAAATATTAAAAAAAAGGGATAATTCCATTTTAGTACCCTAAAACTTTCAGATTTCGTTTTTAGTACCCTAAATGTTTTTTGTGCCACCTGAGTACCCTAAATCTTCATTTATTACAATTTAGTACCCACCGATAACTTTCCATCCATTTTTGGATGGAAAATCACATGTGCCAAGCACATGACTATGTCTTTTAATAAAATACCCAAACTGCCCTTGAATACTTTAAAACCCTAATTTTATTTGCTATTCATTTCAGATCCAAGCCCCTTTCTCCCTCCTGTTTCTCTCACCTCCCCTCTCCATTACCTGGTCACCGTATACATCTCAGATCTCCATCTTCTCACAACAACAAGCTTGAGATCTCCATCAACGACAACAGCAGCGGCCGGGAGGATGATGACGCCGCCGACGAGCCCAAGGAGGGGCGGTGGAGGTGGGGAACCGGAGACCACGGGGTCGCCCTCCGGGCTCCAAGAACAAGCCCAAACCCCCCATCTTCGTCACCGAGACAGCCCCAACGCCCTCCGGAGCCACGTCATGAAGGTCTCCGGCGGCGCCGACATCGTCGAGGTCATGGCCCAATTCGCCCGCACCCGCTAGCAACCCGATAACCAGAGTTCTTCATCTAAAGGGAATATGAAGGGTTTGAACTCAGATTTTGATTTTTATTAGGGTTTAAACTTTATTTGTATTTTGATTATGGAACCCTGAGAATATAAATCTGTCTAGATTGTTTATTGATTTTTGGTCAGATTTTTGAATGTTTTTTCAAATTTGTTCATCATTTGTTCTTGAGAAATGATTCACTGATTTGTGTATTTTATTGTTCACGATTTGTGTATTGCATTGTTAAGATTTAAATTGATATTCATTTTCATTTGGGATTGCATGTCTTGTTTGATCTACTGTATATCTGTTACTGGTAAAATTTAGGGTCAAACAACATAAAAGGGTATTGGGATTCAATGGTTCTGAGGTTGAAGAAGCTATTCTAGGTAGTAAACTGAAAAAGAAAAGAAAAAGAAATATGATGAAAGAACTAAAAAAAATTAAATTTATTTTCATATATAAAAATCTGATTTTTTGAAAAATAAAAATGATTTTTTATAAATAAAAACTGACTTTTGATTTTTATTTTCATATTTAAATTAATTTTTAAATAAAAACTTATTTTTTAAAAAATTATTTGATTTTTGAAAATTAAAATTGAATTTTTGGGAAATAAAAATGTTTTTTCTCAATAAAACAGTTTTTTTAAAATAAAAAATGACTTTTGTTTAAAATATAAATTATTTTTTAAATAAAAACTTATTTTTTAAAATTAAAATATAATTTTTATTACAAAAACCTGATTTTTATATAAAAAATTAAATTCAATGGCAAAATTTTGAAAATTTGATGTAACATGAGGGGTATTTTGGACATTTTATGTTCATAGGATGGAAAGTTAACATCATTGGATGGAAAATCAGACGTTGGGTACTAAACTGGAATAAACAAAGATTTAGGGTACTGAAGTGGCACAAAAAACATTTAGGGTACTAAAAACGAAATCCGAAAGTTTTAGGGTACTAAAATGGAATTATCCCTAAAAAAATCGATCATGAAAAAGTAGTACATGGTGGATTTAATTTGTATGGATTTGTCAGTGGATTGGGTACAATCTACCCATTTATGTTTAGTTTATTTTTTGAAACGAGTAATGAGGTATTGTATTACTGTAGAACAACAACTTAATAGGGTAGAACATAACTGTCCAGGATTCCAGATATGTGTCCCGACTGGCCGTAGCCCGTCAGGCGCTCATGGATCCATAAAAGTAGTCTGCTTTGACTCGCAGATCCGAACTCAGGAGTTTCTCGTACCAACATTTCAAAATAATAATAAGCCAAAGTCCTCACCCTAGTTAGCCAAAAATTTATTCGACCTAATACATAATGATAAATTGGACAAAGCAGGCCCCAACCTATCGTCCCTCCTCCCGGATCCCAGATCCATCGAGGGGGCGGAGGCATGCTGGCTAGGGTTTTCCCCTTTGGTGGATATTCCCCGATCTGGCCGGCGAGGGGTGGCCCTAGGGCGGGAGGCCGTTGCGGATGGAGGACGGCGCATGGAGCACGGATCCCGGTAGACTGCGACAGGAGAGCCACGGTGGCTACTAGCATGAGCTCGGGATCGATCCGGTGACGCAGGATTGGTAGCTCGAGACGAGGAGGAGGTCGGAAGACGGTCTGAACGAGCGACGGTGACCTGCGAAGGTGGACGGCAACGAAGACTGATGAAAAAAAGAGGCTGTGGAAAAAAAACCCTGGCAAGGGTACTGTTGAACCCTGGCAAGGGTAGTGTTGCACCTATCAAGGGTAATCCGAGAGCTTGGAATCAAGGGCATCAATGGTGGAAAAAGGGGGGAGGAGGCTGCACATAGAGAAGCGCAGCCCCTAGGTCTATCTTTTTTCCATTTATGTTTAATTACAACGACTTGAGAGCAAGAAATCGAAAAGAGAACATAGTTTATAAAACATGTTAGGTAATGGGCTTGTTGTGAGACTAAAATTCACAGCGATTGTGAAGCTTTATGAGTTGAAGTTACTGATTTGAGCTTAAGCACGATCCAAATTTTAGAAATTTATTAGGAAAATCAGACAAGCGGTGATCTATGAATCTCGTTTCTAGTATCCATAAAACCATTTATATCTCAATTAGTTCGATTGCACCGAGTCAAAATATGAAAGCCAACTTGGATCGAAGATTATGTGGTTATACTCTCATTGTCATGTCTGAACTGAGTCATCTTACCCATGCGGCACAATTAAGTGGCCCCACAAAGTGAGGAAAAAGTAACACCGAACTGAGAATCAAATAAAACGTTCAAGAAGAAAAATGTTTGTCGCGGATGGATCTACAGTTCTGTAAATAGCATCGGTAGAAAAGCAAAACAGATGCATGGAGGGTTCCATTGCCGAGAAGTTCCTAACCACGAGGGGTACGCGTGATTGGAAGAATTGCAATCACCATTTACATCAAATGAACAACAAGGTGCAAAAACTCCATGGTTACTAGACCCAACTTTCAAACTTGTAGAAAAGTGGTGCAGTCCAAATAAATCTCAATCGTGTATATAATGTCTTTTCGTTTGAATAAATACTACCTTTTCGTTTAATTTTTTGTGTCAAATAAAATTTCTTAATTTAATAATTTATGATTGATCGAGGTATTGAGCCAAACACAATAGATATGCATTGTATTTGTATCAATTTGGTTTAAAAAGAAAAGGGAGACTAATAATTATGCTTAAGCTAAGCGCTTAGCTTATGGAATGTGCTTACTTTCCTATACGCATAGAATTTTATTTCTCTAGATCTAACATTTCTTACGAAGGAGTTTCTACTTTGATCTACTTCACCATTCGAGATAGGGCCTAAGAGGAGAAGTGGTACTTGAAAAAAGATGGTTTATGTCCTTATCCTCACCTCTACATAAGACGCCTCTCTTTATTAAGAGTAAAGACACTCATCCTAACCAATCTTTCCTTTATTAAAGATGTACTCGTTCCGATTCCACACCTTATACATCTAAAGCGTGGAACATAATCCGACGTGTTATTAAGTCGTTTCTGCGACACAGTTGGAGCAGAATCTATAGCACTTACAGTTGCACAATGGTGACACCAGTTGCATGCTCGCCCGCTTCCGTTAATTAGGCAGCACTTAATCCCCATCAACGTGAGTAGTAGAACCACCTACGACCAACACAATTGATTCTACTCGACATTCAGTAGCTTATCCGACAAGTCATTCCGTCGAAATTGAGCCCGACTGATGGCGTACCCGAATCCCAATCTATCACCTGGTTTTTTCGATAAATGACATTACATCCTCGATTCCTAGTAATACTCCGACAACCGTGGCAACTAATCCTTTTGGAAAAACCCTACGTCTTGTTCATGGTGCATTCTCCCTACACGAGCCCTATGCTCTTTCTGTACATGGCTTTGATGCAAGGAACCTTGTGATGGAGAAGCCTATTGGAGGCACTGGTTTGAGAACGAGTTCTCTCTAATCATTGACAAGTACATCAATGAACTTCAAACCCTAATGTTTGAGATTGACATTTTCGCTATCGCCACTACTGTGGTCGAGGGCTTTCCCAGACCTGTATGAGGTCGTAACGTTGAGGGCCAAAAGGCGTCCAAGGAGAGGAAGGCTCGGGAGAAAAGAAAGGGATCTGGCGCCACAATAGTGCATCTGAAGTTGACCAAAATCTTGGCCAGTATGGAGAAGCACCAGTTCATGTCAATGGCATGTCGGAGAGCCTCATGTGCGAGTATTGATAGCTCCAATACATGGACACCTCCAAGATGGACGAGTTGGATTTGGCCAGCCACAAGCTCTTCCTCAACAACATGACGAAAAATATTAATGGGTTCGTTTAGTTTACAGGGTACTAGAAATTCCTAATTTCAATTAATGAAGTTCTGTTTTTTCGTTTCGTAAAAGATTTTACTAACTTTATCGCTTTGCGTGAAAAATACTTAGCATGACATGTTCAATCGTAGTATCAAGAAATTAGGAGAACAAAAGAGGATATAGTCTTCAAATTAATTTTAATTAATGAAGTTGTGTTTTTTCTTAATAAATAAATGTTTTCTCGTTCAATGACTTTTTGATAGAAAAATTTATGTTTTAGATTATATAGACCCGAATCGATAACATCGACAGTTTACAATAATAAATTTCAGACTACTAATAAATGGATTAGGATCTATTCAAAAAGGTTCCACCTTTGTAATCTTGATATCTTAGTATTTATGTTTAGTCATTTCTTCATTTTTCATATACCTATACAATGCAATGTCTTTTATAAAGATCTCCCCGTCATTTTGTATTATCAAACTATCCTTGGGTATATATAATATATCCATATAAAGCTACACTCTCCCTTCCAAATATCATTTTCTTTGATTTGTAAGCATGAATACATCCCCTAGGGGAGGGTGTAGCTTTATATTGCAACTCAGGATCAAAGGTGACATGGAGGATTGGCCCTTACCGAATATAAGGAAATATATGGCTTCTGACACCCTTACATATACGATAATCAAACAAAAAATCCAGTTAGGAACTCTGAAGTGATTAACATGATAATGATGTGGTCATGCTATCATCATGATAATGATTAATCATGATCATGATGGCCACATCACCATCATGAGTACCACTAGGTCAAAAGAATGGAAGCAACTACCACGAGATAGGCACCATGTTTGGTACATCTATTTTTTTTTATCAGCAACCAGGTTTTCAAACTGAAACTCAAGGTCATGGGACGAAGCCCACCAATACAACCACGAGTATGCTTCGTAGCATCTCAAACCAGAACTACAACCCCAAACACAGGGAACCAAGGGTCTGAAACCCAAACTACACTACCTTCAGAACTAAAACGAAGAACAACAGAACCCACGCAGGGGCTGGGACTCTTACCCAAATAGAATACATCAATTAAGTAAACAACAACAACAAAACAGAGAAAAAAAACAAAAACCCAAAACAACAAAGCCCCAACACCCTTCCAACTGCAAACCGAGCCTTGGGAAGCAATTTCTCCACTCAGTCCACCGAAGCCAGTTGTGTAACATCTAGCCAACACTAAGAAAATACACCCCCGAAGGGCAGCGGACCAGTACCGAGACGATACCAAGTATAGAAAAGCACAAAACCAAGGAAAGGCCACAAGCCCACGCCGACCAAAAAACTCAAAACCGACCCCAAAAACAAACGATAACTTCTGGCCAATACCAAAGAAAATCATCGAAGTTAAGGGGAAAGAGAAGAGTTTTACCGGTCGGCGAGGCAGAGCAGGAAAGGAGCGAACCTAACCCATCCTCTCGACCCAACGCCAGGACGCCGCAGTCAACATCTCAGATCTGGAGAACCCGATCCCGTCGCCGGCCAGCACCAAAACGACGTCCAAGAAGGTGAGACACACCTCACACGAAGCAAGGACTGTAGAGAGAAGCGAGGTTTTCAGAGAACTTGGGAAACGCCCAAAAAACAACCTCAACCCAGATCCCCCGAACCAGGTCTTATAGACTAAGCCCCTTGCCGTAAACTCAACAAGGCCCGGGAGTACACTCCACCGGGAACACACCGGAGAGAAACAGGTCAAAATCGAGATCTGGACGACCCAAGACCCAGGAAGAGAAAACGGACAAGGTACCCAGATCTACGATCCACACCACCGACACGATGGGGAAACGATCTCCCACCTGTAGATCTGAAGCAACCCAAAAGGAAACAAGGGTTTCGAAGTCAGGGATGAAGTCGAGGGTGAAGAAAAGGGAGGAAGGAAGGAGAAGAAGGGAGAGGAAGGGAAACGAAGGGGACAGCGGTAAAGGACGGGGAGCACCACCGGTGGCGCCCATGGCCGAGGCCATGGTGGCCATCGGCAGTAACAGGCGGAGAGAGGGGCGGCGGGCTTGAGGCTAGGGTTTTCAATTTCTAGAGAGAAGGGAGAGACCTTCTCTCTAGAACAGACCGAACTTTTTTTTTGGTACATCTACTTGACGAAGAGTTCTGTAAAAAAAAGTTACACGTAATTCTGTTTAATTATGATCTTTGGCTATACGAGGTAAAATCTAATACAAATTATGTCTTAACCTAAAAATCGTGAGAACCAATCTAAGTCATCTATTTTAATAATGGAGGGATGAGATACAATTGAGTTGTTGACTGCAAAAAAAACAACACCTTTTAGTAAGTGGAAAGTGTTGTGATTATTTCTCAAACGATCAGAACTGAAACGAATAAACTGAACCTCCTTTACTTTTCTTGAAAGATCAAACCTTTACTCAGTAATGTTTCTCTTTTTACTATATAACCGTGTGTATACATAAACAAAATAAGGTGGCTATATATAACCATACATGGATGACTCATGTGGCCATGTGTTACACATGTAGAGGTGGTGGCCATACCATCCTACACGTGTATTACAATACTCTCCCTTGGACACCATCATTTACGAATATATCAAATGCGCCTTAAGTTGCCTCATTAAAAACCTCGTCAGGAAAACCCGGTGGGACAAAACCTGTAAAGAAAAGAGTGTAACGCGCAAAACGTGCTTCATGCTGTGCTTGATGCTGCCTCGTTAAAAACCTCTCCAAGAAAACCATGTGGGACAAAACTTGGATAAGGGAAAAAGAGTACAGCGCACAAAACTTGTCTCCCCCTGACTTCAAGTAGGTTACTTTGGTTGTTCGGTTGAGTCGACGTACTTTGATCTTGAACATTAATTTCTCAACAACTGGATGTCAGGAAAGCCATACCGAGAAGAGCGTTTCTTCCATTTACTCACTTCTGGTGATTTGGACGTGCATAACAACTGCCTCGTTAAAAACCCTTTCAGGAAAACCTCGTGTGACAAAACCTGAATAAGGTAAAAAGAGTGCAGTACACGGAAACATACCCCCCTGACTATCGCTCCCCCTGAAGACCGACTGAGTAATATCGGTTGCTTGAAAAATCGGCTCATATATCTTGTACACTGACTTTCCCAAAACTGATGTCGACAGACTTCCAGTGAACAAACCTATAGGATTTTCACTTCATGATTCTGATTGACGTCAATCTCTCATGACTCTTGTGAAGTTCATGATTATATCATAATTTCGTACGAAAACTGATTAGTTGCAACTGAAAACCGTATTACCAAATTATAACAGTCCTGGGACATGCTTTGCAGATCTGCTTCAATCTCAAAACCGGTAAGTAGTTTCTGAGCTCAAACTAGCTAGCATTTTTACTGCGATTTTTTTGTCAGGCCTTGTACATTATAACGTCTCAAATTTAGATATGGTACTTCATGACCAAATATCTTATCATACCTTTGAGACAAATGAGATTCTCTTTAAGATTTAAATATCGATCGATCGTTTGAATATCAAGTAGAACATGCTTCAGGCATTTCTTAGCATATGAATATTTATGGATCAATTTGAAAATACGCTCGATCTTCAGGCCAAGACACTACTTAATCATCAAAGCTTTCATTTGAAAGTCTTTCTTTAGACATACTGCAGTTTCAAGGACCTCTTCCGGAGTCCATATATTATCGACTCACACTGTTTACTAAGTGCATGGTTTCTCATACCATGTCTCATTACCTCATGCAAATCAAACCCTTTAGAGAGTAATTTCTCTATATAATCATAAATCCTTTGGGAAATGACATTGCTTCTGGCAATTTAAAATTTAAAGGGATTTGCTTCAGGAAAGTTTAAATGCTTCAGGCAATGCATGAGGTTTGCTTCAGGCAAACTACAATGCTTCAGGCAAACTGCAATGCTTCAGGCAATGCAGGTCCTTCGGGGACTTTTATAAAGGTCAGCAATTAAAAGTACCATAAGTAGTGGGTACATATATCTAATATACAATGGTGATCACACAACATAACTTTATCAAAAGTTGACTTCAAGTCATTTGAGAAAAATACCTTTATAAGGTGTGCTTTATATTCAGCATCTTTGTTTTCTCATTCATCTATACCCAGCTGGGAAAACATCCTTCGATGTTTTGATCATGATTTTGAACATTGGACATTATGCCAATAAGTCAATTCTTCTGGAATGACCTTTTCTAATATTGGACAAATATTTCTTTAAATGACATTAGTCAACACCACGTGGTTCAATGTCAAAATCATCTACCACTTTAATCATGGTAATAATAATACCCTTATCAATGGAAACCGATTTTCGATTCCATGATTTTTTTTATGTGTGAGTAATTCATATGAATTTCCTCATTTCTTTTCTATTTCAACTCTTCAGGAGCATTGGAGTCTTCTGGTACTTCTGGACCGACTGGTACTTCTGGACCGATTGGTAAATCAGGACTGATTGGTTCTTCTGGAACCGACTCTGATAGTTCTTCTGGAACTACTTCTAGTAATGAGGCTCTTTCATCGGCTGGTTCTTCCGGAACCACTGTTTTCTTATCCCCTATATTCGTCTGACATTTCCATTTTCAGTGAACAATGTCTTTTGATCCAACTGGTCTCCCACGCTTCTGGCGTGCACTAGAGGAATCGATAGCTGCTTTTGCAGTATCACCAGTGACCTTAATTCTAGCTGGTACATTGATTGCATCTATATAAGACCTTGTCATCTTTGACGTGTCTGCAAATGCATCAGGCATTTGATTTGCAACATTTTCTGTTTCACATTATGATGTGCGTGGGTCTAAATGAGACAACAAACTCACTTTTCAAGAAAATTCATGCCCAACTTCAGGAGGCTTATAAGAGAGTTCAAGCCTTACTTCAGGAGGCTTATCTTTCTCACCTAGAGGTGGAAATGTTGTCTCATCAAAATGACAATCTGCAAATCTTGCAGTAAACAAATCACCCGTCCGAGGTTCAAGATACCTTATAATGGACGATGAGTCAAAACCAACATATATCCCCAACCAACGTTGGGGTCCCATTTTTGTGCGTTGAGTAGGTGCGATCGGCACTTGCACTGCGCAACCAAAGGTTCGCAAATGGGATATATTAGGTTGGTTCCCACACACAAGTTGTACATGAGAATATTGATGATAAGCACTTGGTCTTATACGAATTAAAGATGCATCATGTAATACAGCATGTCCCCAAGAAGAAATAGGTAATTGTGATTGCATTAATAATGTACATGCAATTACCTGTATACGTTTGCTAAACAATTCTGCTAACCCATTTTGGGTATGAACATGTGCAATGGGATGTTCAATATCAATCCCTAAAGACATGGAATAATCATCAAATGCTCTTGATGTGAACTCACCAGCATTATCAAGAAGAATAGACTTAATGGGAAGATTAGGGAAATGTGCCCTCAGCTTAATGATTTGTGCCAACAATTTAGCGAATGCAACATTTCGCGTTGACAACAAGCAAAAATGAGACCATCTGCTGGATGCGTCTATCAGGACCATGAAATAAATGAATGGTCCACTAGCTGGATGTATAGGGCCACATATATCTCCCTTAATTCTTTGCAGGAAAGATGGCATTTCAATATTAATCTTGGTTTGCGATGGTCGGACCACTAATTTTCCTTGTGAACAAGTTGTACATGATATCTGGTTCGGACCAAGACGATTGTGTCAAAGCATAAAAGCATTTGGGTTAATGAACTTCTGGTTCATTGTTGCGTAGGTTTCAACGGTTCTTATGGTTGTATGATAAAAACATGATGATAGAACCTGTAATTTTTTCTAGTACACGCTTTTCACCACACTTATTAAAAGTGATACAGAGAATCCGTTGCTACGAATATCCTTGAAGCAAAGTAGATTTCTTCTGGATCTACTTGCATATAAAGCATTACGGGTATTTAACCTTGTTCCATTTTCTAATATCAAGGTAGCTCTTCCGGAGCCTCCTATCAAATTTTCAATACCCGTAATTGTGCTAACATTCGCTTCAACCAAGGTTAGATAAGAGAAATATTTTTTATCTCTCTTAAGATTGTGTGCGTCGACGCGCAATCAACAATACATAAGTCGCCATCATTTCTGCAGATATGTGACCTATAGTTGGGATCCATATCCTTTTCTAAACTTAGGAAAGGATTACAAAAAAAACATTATATATATTTCACATTGACTAAAAGTAGGGGTGTCACGCCCCAATTTCAGTAAACCGAACTCGGGACGCGAACATTTAAAAACATAAATCATTTGAAGCTTGTTTTGAATAAACACTTGAAATTTCCATTTAGTTAAACCAAAATAATATTTACAATTTAAAATACGTCCCAACAAGTGGACAAAAGTAGGGTATTCGTCGCTAGACTCAAAATAAACCCAGAATCCCGCTCCTAGCTCTTCAGGCTTCGGAAGCTCACCTAGTCCAACCTGCGACCGGTACCTGTAGGAAAAGCAGCTAGGGGTGAGCGTTCGCTCACCACCACGGATAACAGACTGACTACGACATAATTAGCAGATAATGCCGGTAACACCAACAACAAACTCAACACCGGGGATCACTATCCCCAACTCAAGTACTCCGACTAACACGCACAAACGGTGACATTCCTCAACCGACTCGACACTTGGACACGTAAGGTAGACCCGACACAACGATCACGACCTCTTCCAAGGACTCAAAAGACCACCGCAAAACACCCAAGATCACAAAGGATCGCACAACAAACAAGATCACAAAGGATCGCATACCAGCTGCCTAGTAACCTCCCTCACGCCCTTTACCGATCTCATCAGGTCAGGCGGTCGACCTATCGCAATTCATCGACACAAAGTCGGATCAGGCTGTCGACCTATCGCAATTCATCGACACAAAGTCGGATCAGGCTGTCGACATATCGCAATTCATCGACACAAAGTCGGATCAGGCTATCGACCTATCGCAATTCATCGACACAAAGTCGGATCAGGCTGTCGACCTATCACACTCACAACCCCAAACCACACACGCGCGGCCAGGACCCCTTTGTTGTCGGGCGGGCCCCCTACCTCGTCTGAACATGCAGACGCGTGTGCTCGTGGACCCCCGTTTCATGAAGCGGGCCCCCAACCTCAGGTAACCACAATCACAATCACAAACAAAGTTCAACAAATAGCAACGACACAAGTTCAGCACTCCACAGGCACTCATGGCCACCCAAGACACCAACCGTAAAACACGGACTCAACAACCCCACAGGCACTCACGACCTCCCAAGATACACCGACAATAACTCACGAGCTCAACAACCCCACGGGCACTCCCAAAATTTTTAAATTTTCCTGTTTTTCGCAGGTTTGACTAGCGTTGACCGAGAGTGGTTATTACAAGGGGAATACATAGTGACACAAGTTCAATCTACATTTTCATCACGGTCCACATTTCCGTCATCATCTTTATAGAAGTCGGAGACGGTAAGCTTGATCGGAGCATCTTCAGGGCTCACATGATAAATGAAATTTGTCTCATCGACCTTCTGTTTTCCCTTTATCGACTCTTTGGTATAACTTTACTAAGTGGTTTGGCACACGACATACACATGACCAATGATCAACCCCCCCACAACGGTAACATATATTTTCGGCATTTCTAGCAGTCTGGTTCTGTGGGCCTTTTCCTTTTTCATATCGGGTCCACTTCTGGTGGTACACCCTATCATCTCTTCTATAAGGTTGGAAATTTTTATGCCCATATCCCTGAATGCGACCACGTCCATGACCTCGACCTCGACCTCGACCTCTAAAGGGTCCTCGGCCTCGCTTGGGTCCAGAGTTACCATCATATCCTGTCACATTCGCTTCAGGGAATGGAGCACTGCCTACAGGGCGAGTTTGATGGTTCTTCATTAATAATTCATTGTTTTGCTCTGCAACAAGCAATCAGATCTGTAAACTTCTGAAACCCTTTTTCTCGATATTACTGCTACAGGAGCATATTCGAGGGATGACACGTGGAGAATGTTTTCTCAAGCATAGATTCGTCAGTTATTTTCTCACCACAACTGCGAAGCTTGGAAACGATTTTAAACATGGTCGAATTGTACTCATTTATAGACTTAAAAGTCCTGTAACCTGAGGTTAGACCAATCATATAGGACACGAAGGAGAGCTATTGCTTTCATGTGCTCAATTCTCTCCTTGAGCTGGTCCCATAAACTAAGGGGGTCTTTGTCAATTATATATTCAATTCGTAGGTCTTTATGCATGTGATGACGGATTAGTATTGTGGCCGTGACTTTGTTTTTAACTGACTCGTTATGCTCCTCTTTTATAACATCTCCAAGATTCTAATATCTCAAGTGGAGAGTCGAGTCTAGCGCCCATTCATAACAGTTATTCCCGTCTAGCCTAAGGGGTGCATAATTAAGTTTTTTTTTTCAAGTTAACCAACCTAAACATTGATCAAAATAATTGTATGTCAGGATCATATTTGACTTCAGGTCGTTAGTATTTTTATTTTGGAACTTCCGATCCAACACATATCGGGTTGCTGATATTATGTATTTGGAACTTCCAGTCCAAACGTTTTGATTTTAACGAATCTTAAATTCGAGTATTAATAATAAAATACAAGTGTACGGTAAATATCAAATTTCTGATGTGAGAGATCCAATTTATATTGGCAGTCATAGAGCATACTTATTAAAACCGTAAATAAACTAGTATAAATGAGCATGAATCAGGTATAAATAAATTAACGATAATTTGAAAATCTGATACCTGAAAAGTAGAACAGATCGTTCGTACTGAATAACAAGTTGAGAAAACTTAGCGATTAAATGGAGCGGAGTCGTGCTAATAACGTGTTGTGATTATTTCTCAAACGATCAGAACTGAAACGAATAAACTGAACCTCCTTTACTTTTCTTAAAAGATCAAACCTTTACTCAGTAATGTTTCTCTTTTTTCTATATAACCGTGTGTATACATAAACAAAATAAGGTGGCTATATATAGCCATACATGGATGACTCATGTGGCCATGTGTTACACATGTAGAGGTGGTGGCCATACCATCCTACACGTGTATTACAACAGAAAGTGTTTTTTTAGTAAAACTATCATATTATTTTTTTACCAATTCACTAATTTAATTTTTTCCGCTTCGTTTAAACTCCGATTGACTTCAAATTTGCGCCATTAGTTTTTTTTTTTTCAAGGGCTTTCTATCAAGATCACTCATGAATATATTTTGAAGCACGAAATTTTTTTATTTCAGGGCTGATTTTAAAAAAATATATATATACATGGGTAATTTTTATCAACACTTTTACATTGGTTTTATCAACACTTTACACTGAGTTTATCACCTCATTTCCAAAACTGATCATGATTTTATCACATCATCACGTGCTTTTTATGAACACTAGTTTTATCAACATCAAACACTAGATTTATCATTAAATTACATGTGTTTTACCACCCCCATCACATGTTTTTTTTGAAGTACGAAAAAAGAATTATTTCGGTGCTGATTTAAAAAAAATTATATCTGAATAATTTTTATCAACACTTTACATTGGTTTTATCAACACTTTACACTGGTTTTATCAACACTGAACACTAGTTTTATCACCTTATTTTCCAAAACCCAACATGATTTTTATCACCTCATCACGTGTTTTTATGAACACTAGTTTTATCAACACTAAACACTTTGTTTATCATTAAATTACATGTGTTTTTATCACCACATGACATGTTTTTATCAACGCTAAACTCTAGTTTATCACACTTATTATCAAAATTGAACATGGTTTTTATCACCTCATTATTTGTTTTTTTATCACCTCATTGCATGTTTTTATCAACATTTAGCAGTAGTTTGATACCTCAAATATAAAAAATTTATTAGTGAAGATTTATCAACACTCAACATTATTTTTATCGCCCCGATATACCTTTTTTATTTTCATGCTTCAAAATATATTCATGATTGATCTTGATTTAAAGCCCTTGAAAAAATAAAAATATGGCGCAAGTTTGAAGCTAATCGGAGTTCAAACGAATCGAAATGCTATTACAATTATGTCCTTGCTTGTGTGAGAAATGATGAAAATGGCGTGAATTTGGGTGGAATTAGGGTGATGATGTGGCATCATGGTGAATGTTGGATCTTAGGCGTGTGTGGCTAGAATTGGTTCTGACGGTTTTTAGGTTGAGTGGTTTGTAGCTGATTTCACCTCTTGTCTATATTACCTCTTAATTGTTTTTTAGGACATTTATCAATTTCAATTTTTATTTTTTTTATTTACCTTTTTTATTTGATTTGAATGGAAAATGGTCATGTGTGTTGTACATGACTTTAAACTTTCTAAAATACTCTCACCTCTCTAAACCTCAACAAACTCTATCTAATACAACCATTTTCTCCTCTCATTTCCTCCCCATTTTTTTCTCCTTCCACATCACACCATGTCACGCTCCAAATCCGGTATTGACCGGACTCGAGACATGACATAGTGAAATTAAATAAAAGCAGTTTAAAAGTAATTAATATTTGAAAAAGGGGAATAATATAAACCAACAGAATATCCGAAACAGTGAGTCCTACGCTCAGTCACATACAGAATTCGAAAAAAGAACAATACGTCTCTACTAACTATAATAAAAAACAACTCCCGGACTCTCGCTAGCCCCATGCTCTGCGATATCCTCTAATCCAAATCATAGCTAGCACCTGTGGAAAACATGGTAAGGGGTGAGCTTGACGCTCAGTAGGAAAATACACAACACTTGCCCCAATAAAGCAGTATTAGCACGTTTCCAAACTAACTTTTAAAAATTCAAAGGAGAAGCCGACAACGAGACATGCAACCCAAATTTAGCAACCTTCACTTTACGCAACCGCAAACTAACCTGTAAATCCCCATCCAGAATACTTTCACGACAGACTCACGGATAACCCAAAGACGACACTTTCAATCACACGGGAAATCACACACATGAAACTCATCATCTAACAATCGCAACCAAGTCATTCGCAGTCACACACAACTCGTAAAAATTTCACGGTCTCGGGAGCAACCCGCTCGGCCCGACGTAGCCGCACGCAACTTCCCCAACACAAAGTCGGGATAGGCGGTCGACCTCATCGCGGAACACAGCGTTTTACCGATACACGGAAGGCAGGGAAATCACCTCTTCGCGGAACAACCTCATTGTGGACACAGCGTTTTACCGATACACGGAAGGCAGGGAAATTGCCTCTTTGCGGTACAACCTCATCGCGGAACAACACAGTGTTTTACCGAGTGCTAGTCGGAAGGTAGGGAAATTATCTCTTCGCGGGACACAGCGTTTTACTGACTCAAGGTCGGAAGGTAGGGAAACCACCTTTCTCATGTAACCACGGTACCACAATCACAATCACATTCTCAACTTACTCCCGTAACCAACACGCACTTACCAACACTTACCGACACCACACTCAACGTGGTAACCCCATCGGTTTAATCGACATCCGTTCCCCAAAGTCTCCAACTCACATGTTACACAAATAGCATCAAATCGTTCAAGACCCTAATATGCATCACTAAGTTCACCTCTACTCGTTTTCATGTTCGTTATTTATTAACCATTTAACAACACAGAGCACACAATCAAACACAATCAACAAACAATCCTATAGGCGCAACATGACCTGATTCTACCAGCACGGCATACCAACACCTACGGCATGACATGACTCGTAGGTGGTTCGCAGTTTATAAGGCTATGCTAGTTAATCACATCCTATATGCGAGCTAGTTATTTATCCGGTTATTAGGTTTCCCTATATGCATTCTAATACAACCGTAAAAGGAGGTGGTATCGAGGTACTTCCCTACCTCTCAGTCTCTATCTGGATCGCCTTGCTGCTGACGTCCGAGCCTACCTCCGGTCTTCTCCACGATTGAGGTCAAAGCCTGGTTTTAACAAATAAGGACGGTAATCAGTCCCGGTCCAGTCCTGGTCTAGTCCGTAACAGTCCTCTAAATTATCAAGTAAGTCATTTACTTTGTCAATTAAGTCCTGTAATTTATCTGATTTAGTCCTTTTATTTAATTAATTAAATCATCCAACTGTCCGACCCGGCCCCGACCCAAGTCTGACCCGGATCCGACCCGAACCCGGAAATCGGATCCAATCTGACCCAGATCCGAGTCCGGACCCAAACCTGACCCGAGCCCGACCCAGACCTGGATCCAGACCCGACTCAGACCCAAGTCTAGGTCCGGCCCAGATCTAAGTCGAGGCCCGACTCACACTCGAGTCCACGCCCGACTTAGACTCGAGTCCAGGCCTAGTTTGTCCTGGCCCGAGCCCAAGGCCCGTGTCTCGCCTTGGCCCAAGCCCAAGGCTCGGTCCTGGCCTGAGTTGGGAACGGAGGTGAGACGGGGTTAGGATTCCGGTGAATGAGGACGGCGGCAGGCGAGCTAGGGTGGGTTCTCAACGACGGCGACGACGTTAGGGAGGCTCGGAGTGACGAGGGGGGGGGGGGTCGTTGGAGCGAAATCCAGGGCCTCTTTGTCCAGATCTGACGGCGTGAGGGCTTCGCCGGCGCGGAAACCTCATATCTGGAGCTCGAGGGTTCCGACGAGTCCCTCCAACCGAGTCGACCAAGACGAGCTCACGTGCGCTCGATTCTCAGGGAAGGGACCAACGGGGATGGTGAATCAGGCCGGGAAATGGCTCACTGTCACTGGTTTCTTCTGTTGCAGGCGCGGCGAGGCTCGAACAAGGACGGCGAAGTCGTTGGTGCGAAGGCGAAGAGGTTGAGAACGACGAGGTTCGCTTTGAATCGAGGAGGAAGAAGGGGAGAAAGGCTTTGGGTGGTGGGGAAGGGTCGTGTGTGGAAGAAGAAGAAGAAGAAGCAGAGGAGATCGGAGCTCTTGCGTCGTGCGAGAGAAGGAGAAGACGAAGGGCTAGAAAGAGAAGAGGGAGGCGCGCCTCGGGAAGCGTGAGCTGAAGTGAGGAGGAAGGAGGAGCGTGCTAGGGTTAAGGCTGTGCTTGGGCGTGGGCGTGGGCTGGTTGGGCCATGTCTGGCTCGGCCCAATGCATGCGTCTGGTCAGGCCCAGGCCTGTTTCCCCCCTTTTTTTTCTTTTTTTTTGAATTCGATCCAAATTTCAACCTGTTCTCCAACTCACGACGTTCCAATTTAATAAATTAAATAAAAAATATTTTAACCGGGGCGGTCTTTACACACCATAAAAATTAGCCGGACCTTCACTCGACCTCTACCTCTTCGCCGAACCTCCGCTTATATCGTCGTTGTCGCTGCGCAGAACACAAAGCTTTTATTCATATATATTTTGTTGTGGATGTTAGAGACGGAGGAGCACCTCCCTTCATAATTCGTGGTCCACTTTCCATTACCGAAGTGGCTCGAACACCACTCTTCCGACTCCATGGATCTAGGATCGTGCTCGTGACGAACAAAACCCTCATCTCCATCTGCAAATCCGATAGAGAGGATCTCCAATTTGGTTTTGAGACGAAAACTAGTGTTGATATCAGGATTTGACAGGTTCAAGTAATTATGGTTTGAGGGTGGTTGTCAGAAATGGTGGTGGTTGTGGGATTTTAGGGTTCGGGGTGGTGGTCTATGATGTTGTTGTATTTGGATCGAATAGGGGCATTTGGGGTGTTCTTAATTGTTTTTTTTTTGAGAATTTTTAAGAACAACAAAATTAAGATTTATAGAAATTGAAAATGAATTGTAGAACTTTTAGCTGGAGATGCTTGCGGTGTTTATTGTTTAATTTCCAAATCATTTCTCTTGATTGTGCTGATGCTTGAGTTAGGAGTTAAAAGATGCTTGTGGTGTTTATTGCAGAACTTGGTATTGCAGACAAGTGTTTGAGCTGCAGGTCGAGACAATGTCTAGTTTTCCCCAAATATTTCATTTCAAATTCCCTTTTCTGACACTCTATAGCTTTGAGTATCTCTTCCGAAGTCCCAACCAAATTTGTGTCATTAACATATACTACCACAATAACAAACCCGAAGGTTATTTTCTTAATGAACACACATGGACAAATGACATCATTCTTATAGCCCCCTCTGGTAAGGTACTCGCTAAGGCGATGGTATCACATCCTATCAAATTGCTTTATTACATACAAAGACTTCTGTAACTTTGTGTATCACAGATCTCTAGGGATATCTATCATTGCTTCAAGCAATCTCAATCCTCCGGGGAGTTTCATATAGATATAAATATCCAAAGTATCATACAAGTAAGTAGTGACAACGTCCATCATGCACATATCAAGTCCTTCAGACACTGATATGCTTATCAAATAACTAAAAGTGATCATAACCCTTACTGGAGAATATGTCTTATTAAAACCGACTCTTGGGCGTTGAGAGAATCCTTGGGCCACAATTTAAGTTTTATATCGGGCGACTTCATTTTTCTCAAATCATTTCCTTGTAAATTCCACATGTAACCAACATGTTTAACATCTTCTGTTTTTTTATGGAAACGGGCTCAAAGACTTGGCGTTTTGCCAATGAAGCCAATTCTGCCTGAATTGCTTCTTCCCACATAGGCCAGCCATCTATATGACGACATTCGTTGATGCTTCGGGACTCAAAATCAAACTCATTGATTATCTTAGTGGACATTGCGACGCAAAGAGTTCATAAACAATAATTGATTGTCGATTCCAAGTTTCTTTTATGTTTGAGTAATTCATATGAACCTCCTCATTTCTTTACTCTTGCAATTCAACAAGTATATTAATGTCTTTCGGCATTTACAAATGATTGGTTCTTCTGGAACCGGCTCCAATAGTTCTTCGAGAACTACCTTGGTAATGATGCTTTCTCATCCCCTCTATACGCCTAACATTTCTACTTCCAGGGAATAATGTGTTTTGATCCAACTAGTCTTCCACGCTTTAGGCGCGTACTCAAAGGAACTGAATGTTGCTTTTGCAGTATCACCAATGATCTTAATTTTAGCCGGTACATTGATAACGTCTATATAAGACTTTTTCATCTTTGACGTGTATGTAAATGCATCAAGCGTTTGATTTGCAATATTTTGCAAGTGAATTATTCTCTATACTTCTATTTCACCATGTGATATGCATGGGTCTAGATGAGACAATGAATTCCCTTTCCAAGATAGTTCATGCCTTACTTCAGGATGTTTATCTTTCTCACGTATAGGTGGAAAAGTTATATCATCAAAATGACAATATGCAAATCTTACGGTAAATAGATCACCCGTATGAGGTTCAAGATACCTAATAATGGACGGTGAATCAAAACCAACATATATCCCTAATCGATGCTGGGGTCCCATTTTTGTACGTTGAGTAGGTGTGATCGGCACTTACACAACGCAACCAAAGGTTCACAAATGGGATTTGTTAGGTTGATGACCACACACAATTTATATAGGAGAATATCGATGATATGCACTTAGTCTTATACAAATTAAAGATGTTGCATGTAATACAATATGTCCACAAGCATAAATAGGTAATTGTGATTATATTAGTAATGTACGTGCAATTACTTGTATACGTTTAATAAGCGATTTTGCTAAACCATTCTGGGTATGGACATGTGCAACGGGATGTTCAATATCAATCCGTAAAGACATTCAATAATCATGAAAAGCCCTTGATGTAAATCACCAGTATTATCAAGACGAATAGACTTAATGAGATGATCACAAAAGTGTGCCCTCAGCTTAATGATGCGTGCCAACAATTAAGTGACTGCAACATTTCGTGTTGACAACAGACCCACATGAGACCATCTATTGGATGTGTCTACCAGGACCATGAAATAACTGAATGGTCCACTAGCTGGATGAATAGAGCTACATATGTCTCCTTGAATACTCTTCAAGAGAGATGGAGATTTAATATTAACCTTGGTTAGAAATGGTTGGACCGCTAATTTTCCTTGTGAACAAGTTGTACAGGATATCTCATTGGGCATAAGGGTCTTCTGGTCCTTTAATGAATGCTGACATGAGTTTTCAACAATCCTACTTATCATCGTCGATCTTGGATGACCATGACAATTGTGCCAAAGCATAAAAGCATTTGGATTAATGAACTTCTGGTTCATTGTAGCATAGATTTCAATTGTTCTTATGGTTGTATAATACAACCACAATGATATAACCTGTAATTTTTCAAGTGCACACTTTTCACCATATTTATCAAGAGTGATACAGAGAAACTCGATCTCATTTTCATTTCTAGTCTCGACATGATATCCTTTGTCATAAATATCGTTAACGCTAAGTAGATTTCTTCTTATCTACTTGCATACAAAGCATGATGAGTACTCAATCTTGTTCTATTTTCTAATATCAAGGCAGCTCTTCCGGAGACCTCTATCAGGTTTCCAGTACCCATAATTATGCTAACATTTCCTACAACCAAGATTAGACAATAAAAATATTTTTTGTCCCTTAAGATTTTGTGCGTCGATACACAATCAACAATACACATACCCCCATCATTTTTGCAAGCACATAATCTATTGTTGAGATCCATATCCTCTCATAGACAAAAAAAATTACATTTGTTTGCAAACTTTGAAAAAGATTACAAATAACATCTTTAAAAAATTACATTTGTTTGCAAACTTTGAAAGCTCCCATGTATATATATATACATGGGAGCTTTCAGGTACAACACAATCTTTAAATACGAAATACGACTTAATCCCAACTTTGGAATCGCATATTGCCCAAGGGCTGCGATTTTCGCATGGCCTATTTTTTTTCCACCAAGTTTCTTATTTTGATCTTTCCCGCTTCGTTTCAACTCCGATTTAATTTTTTCTTGCGCCAAAAACTTTCTTTTTTCAAGATCTATCTATCAAGTAGCATATTGAATATGTTTTGAAGAAAAAAAAACATGTACAAGCAAAAACACAAATCGTTAACCATGCACTAATGTATGTTCTTGCAACTGGATTTGTATGAATAAGCTAATCTTAATGTATGTTTAAGCTAATCTTAATTTATTAGCTTACACATACAAAACATTCATACACATACAAATGAAAATAGTAAGAACATACATTAAGTTTAGCATATACATACAACTGAAACAACATGCATTAAGGTTGACTTAAACACACAAATGAAAATGCCAAGAACATACATTTAAAATTGTATAAACATACATTAAGTTCAGCGTACATATATAACTGAAAATTTAAAAAACATGCAGTTGTAAAAACATACATACAAAACATACATTAAGATTAGCTTATTCATACAAATGCAGTTGCAAGAACATACATTAGTGTACGGTTAACAAATTGTGTTTTTGCTTGTACATGTTCTTTTTTGCTTCAAAATATATTCAATATGCTACTTGATAGATAGATCTTGAAAAAAGAAAGTTTTTGGCGCAAGAAAAAATTAAATCGGAGTTGAAACGAAGCGGGAAAGATCAAAATAAGAAACTTGGTGAAAAAAAATAGGTCATGCGATTTGCGATTCCAAGGCTGGGATTGAGTCGTATTTCACACAAAATTGGTCAAGTCGTACCTGAATGTTATCATATATATATATATATATATATATATATATATATATATATATATATATATATATATGATAACATTCAGGTACAAACCTTACAAATTGGTCAGAACGTAGAACTAATCTTATCCTTTAAAATATTTTATTGGATGAGTGAGATTTGTTTTCCAATTTTAACTACACGCGCATAAAAATATGCTGAAATTGGTTTTAATTTCGAATTTGAGGGTAATTTCGACTTTTTTTTTCACCAAGTTTACTATTTTGATCTTTCCCGCTTCGTTTCAACTCCGATTTAATTTTTTCTTGCGGCAATAATTTTCTTTTTCCAAGACCTATCTATCGAGTAGCATATTGAATACGTTTTGAAGCAAGAAAAAAAATGATTTACTCAAACAAAAAAAAGAAACGAAATGAATGTATGTTTTGTAATTTTCAGTTGTATGTGTACCCTAAACTTAATGTATGTTTATGTTGTAAAGTGAAAATTTATGGGTAGTATACATAAAAATGCATTTGCAAAAACATACATTAAAGTTAACTTACACATACAGATGAAAATGGTAAAAACATACATTTAGTTCAGCTTACACATACAAATGAAAATGGGAAGAACATACATTAAGTTTAGCTTACACATATGCAGTTGCGAAAACATAAAAACATACATTAAGTTTAGCCTACACATACAAATGAAAATGGCAAGAACATAGATTGAGTTTTAGCTCCTATAAACATACATTAGGTTTATCATACACATACAACTGAAAATTACAAAACATACATTAATTTCGTTTATTTTTTTGTTGGTTTGAGTAAATATTTTTTTTCTTGCTTCAAAAAATATTCAATATGCTACTTGATAGATAGTTCTTGGAAAAATAAAAATATTGGCGTAAGAAAAAAATTAAATCGGAGTTGAAACGAAGCGGGAAATATCAAAATAGTAAACTTGGTGAAAAAAAAACAAAAATAGCAACCAATTTCGATTTCCCACTTGTATTTTACGATTCCCACTATATTATTCCCGAAAATACCCAGCGTGAACATATTTTGGAATCAGAATTTATCAAAAATCTTAGCCCTTGATTTGCTATATTGAATGATGTAGATTAGTTCTATGTTCTGATCTAAGGGAGGGTTTGTACTTGATTGTTCCCCTATATATATATATATATATATATCACATTAGCCAAAAAGGGGAGTACTGGAAAAAAAAAGTTCAAGCCATATTTTCATCACCGCCTCTATCTCCGTCATCATTTTTAAAGAAGTCAGAGACTGTAAGTTTGATTGGAGCATCTTCAGGGCTCACATGATCAATAAAATTTGTCTCAACGACCTTCTTTTTTCACTTGACTGATTCTTGGTACATTTTTTCCAAGTGGTTTGGTATGTGACAAACACGTGACCAATGATCAGTTCCACCACATCAGTAACATTTGGTTTCAGCATGGTACACCTTGTTATCTCTTTCATAAGGTTGGAAATTTTTATGCCCATAACCATGATTATGACAACAAAAGGGTCCTCGGCCTTGCCTAGGTCTAGAGCTACCATCATATCTTGTCATATTCACTTCAGGTAATGGAGCACTACCAACAGGGCGAATTTAATGGTTTTTCATTAATAATTCATTATTTTTCTCAGCAACAAGTAAACATGCAATCGGGTCTATAAATTTCTGAAACTTTCGTTCCCGATATTTTTGCTATAAGAACATATTTGATGGGTGGAATGTGGAGAATATTTTCTCAAGCATAGATTCATCATTTTTTTCCTCCATAACTTCAAATCTTGGATACCATTTTGAACATGGCTGAATTGTATTAATTTACAAACTTAAAGTCTGTTAGCCTGAGATTCGACCAGTCATATAGTGCTCGAGGGAGATCTATTTCTTTCATATGCTCAAAACTCTCCTTGAGCTTAACCCAAAATTCAAGTGGGTCTTTGTCAGCCAAGTATTCTACCCGTAGGTCTTTATGCATATGATAACAGATTAAAATTATGGCTTGGGATTTTTTTAAATATTCCTTATTACCTTATATTATGGCGTGTTCAAGATTCTAAGATCTTAAATAAAGAGTCGTGTGCAGTGCCCATTCATAATTATTTTTCTCATCCAGTTTGAGGGGGCATACTGGTACTTTGTCAGGTTTTCCATCCTAGACATTGGTAATTATATGTCAGGATAATTTAATATGATAATCTGACTTTTATCATACCCAACTTCAGGTTGCTGGTATGTTATTTTGAAACTTCTGGTCCAACGTACATCGGATCCCTGATACTATGTATTTGAAACTTTTGGTCCAACATGCATCATGTCGTTGGTATATGGAACTTCTTGTCCAACATACCATCATATTTATAAACTTCAGGCTGTAAGCCAATCTTCATGTTACATGCAAGTAGTTTTGCATCTTGGAACTTCAAGTCCAAATGCTTCGATTTCAACAAGTCTTAAAGTTTCGAGTAACAACAATAAAATACAAGTATACAATAATCATCAAATTTCTGATGTGAAAGATTCAATATAAATAGGCGATCACAAAGCATACTTATCAGGAAGACATATCTTAAGCATGCATAAATAAGCATGGCTCATGTATAAATAAGTTCAAACCTTTGATACATGAAAGGTAGAGCAAGTCGTGGTGATAACGTGTCGTGAAACCGTGTTTGTAAGATCGAGTTTGGATGGAACCAACACCAAAATACCGATGGCCCAAAGTAATACAAAGGTTGGTGTCTCCTGGTTGGTTACCGAGAAAAGAAGATAGAACACTTGAGATTGAGAGTTGGAGAGTAGAGAGAATTTCTACTCATATCTTGAGAGTGTCTTACAAGATGATGTTGTTGTGTTTTTGGTGTCGAGTGTGTCTAATAGAAGGAGTTGGTACATCTATTTATAACATTAACCAAGTCATGAATGATTGACACATAGTGATTTGCATGCAAGTAGTTGTGGCATGTGAATTGTGGTGGCCACACGTGACATACACATGTCATCTCATAACATTTAGAAAGAAAAAAAATTAAGAGTGAAAGTAAAAATATTATAAATAACAGCCCAAAAGCACAAGGCATTGAAGAGCCACCAAACATAATCCAAATATGAAACAATCATAAAGTAATGATGAAATTCCTAACAACATGGGATTGAAATTGAAATTCAGATAGAAATAATTTGTTGGAAATACCATGGATTGGAACAGGACGATCAGTGTGCTCGGGTGATGCTAGAGGGGAACTATTGGAGCGGTCGGGACCACTAAACCTGTAACACAAATCTGGGATCGAGGGCGAGGTCAGGGTAAGACCTTAGGTTGGGTGGTGTACTACTGAACATAGAAGCTCCGCTACGAGACTGGTTGACGTCGTCCTCTCTTAGATAGTCAATTAGGTCTCTAGAAACGTAAGCGTACCAGCCTCTAAGATGCTTAAGGAAACCCATTCTCGTATTTGGTTTAACCACTACCACTTAGCAACCAATGGGAGTGTGATATATGATACCCTTCAATTGGAATCATGTCGACTCATTGGTCGAGACGGGGGTGCTTACCAATTCCCCCTCTTTTCCTTATGTCTTCCACCGATTCCGCGCATAGAAGATCCTCTACTAGCCAAGTTTCCAGTCGCGGGAGAGATTCAGTGACCAAACGATGTGAGCCAGGGATCTTAACATCACTGTACCCTTCAGTTTAGGGAAAGTACTTAAGCCATCGACGCATGTGGAAGAGGTTTCCTCCTGCTCTTGCTATCCCCTCTACTCTCTGTAGAAGAGGTGCCAGTGATGAGGCATGTTCTCTTATGTGAGGATGGTACATCAGTGACATTTGGGTGCTTGACGAGTTGTGTCATCTCACGCTCCTAGGGACTAGTAGCTTCCTTATGCAACTTTCCTTTCCTTTTACGGTCCGGTGTAGGAGGATTATGAGGTCCTACTCCATCACCAGTTGCTGGAGTAGTATGTATCCCCTCTCAGCAGTTCAGGGCTTGCGAATGATCATCCATCTCGACTCTTGGTTGTCCATGTTGGTCTCGAGTAGTCTTCGGGGTCATCCAACTTTCCCGGGGTTTCACTAACGCCCTCATATAGATGCCTCTGGACCTCGTATTAGTCGGGTAGACATTGGCCATAAGGCCCACACAATTGCAGTCCACACAATGATTAGACAAATTTTCGTTGGACAATAAAAATAGCGATCATACCTTGGACTTCACCTCCCAAAACAAGAGCTAACGTTGTAGTGGAAGGAGCGCATCCATTTGTATCTAAATGTGCGTGTAATCTCCCCAACTCATGTCGTTCGTGTCGTCGTCCACCCTGGGGCAAACCCTCAAAGCTCCACCAACCTGAAACCCCACTCCCCGGTTCCAAGCAACCACCGAAAGATTAGAGACACGAACCTACACCGAGAAGTGAGTGAATAGGATGTTCCCCAACCGTGTGTGTGGTTGTAGGTCAGTAAATAGAACCAATGACCGCCGAAATGACTATGGTTTTCCCTTTAGTACCCGAGCACGCTCACATGTAGTCCAGGAAAAGAACCTGATCAGCTCTGCAATCAAAGGTCGGGAAATGACCTCCGGGGACCTCCATATCTCCGCCGACTAATCCATCAAGGATTTATTATGGAATTTTCGTGGACATGGTACCCTCGCAGCCAAAGCATATGAAAAATTGATTCCCCGACCACATAACTCTATTGGACGGACCACAATTTCTCAAGCGGAGAAAACACCCATTTAGTGACCTAAAGACTCCACACAACCGAAACCGTAAAATGGCCACGGATGCCCAAACCATTCCCCATCGGCGACGACAATATTTTTCAGTTGTTTGGAGTGGTGTTTGTAACACCACCCCAGCCAAAACCTTGCCATCTCCGCGAACCCGCGAAGATTTTCTTCTCTACGGATAGACTAGCGTCGCTGCACCCTTGAATATCAACGATCGTTCCAGAAACACTACCTCCCTGCCTATCCCCATCCCTAGCCACCGATCGTTGGATCTCGAGTCTTCTACCGTTGCATGTTGGAATCCAAAGGGACCGATGATTGAGGATCTCCAATAGTCGGAGTACCCAAGGCCCTCACCTATGTCCGGCCAGACCTCGGAGACTCCTTGGATCCTTGAGTTGTCATGCCCTCCGTCCCGATCTCCATCGGGCTCTACTCACACCGCTCTCTTGTCCACACGAGGTCATTGTCGACATCGTGGTGTGGTAGGACAGACTCCCCTCTACAGATTCACCATCGAAAAAAGGGAAGAGACCATCCTCGCCGCTCTGGGGCTATGCGCATGTCACCTATTTTCGGGTCGGGCCGTGTCTTCTCGTCAGAATGACTGCTTGTCTCATCGTCCCTCTTCCCATCGTCGTTTATGAGCTCGTCGCCTTTTTCAAGAATAACATGCCGTCGTCACTTGTTATAACCTTCACTCCTATTCACTTAGGGTTTTCGGGGTAAACGATAGGAGGCACTGGTGATTTGGATGTTATAGATAGAAAATGAATTTTAAGTTGTGTTTCGGTAAAACAAGTTGAAATAACCTGCTTTGTTAAAATTATCCTTACTCAATTGGTTTTCAAAATTTACCGACTTGGCTCCACTCACATCTCCTAAAAACAGATGAAATCTGAAGAGATTAGGCGTGGCGTGATCTTAATGTAGGACCATAATCATATTAGCCATCTCATCTCATCAGCGACGATATGAAATCAAATCACACGTGTGAGGGCAAAAGAGTACACACGCATGCAGACACATAGAGGCCCATGTTTGGCCTCCGAAACCACCAACAAAGTGCACGATTATTCCAATACCATCTAGACGTCAAAAATGGCTAAGGATTGGGGCAGACAATCCATCAAGGGGATGATCATGACATCAGAGAAATGAACGGCAGGCGAGGCGACACATAACCGACAAGCAAATCACTTGGGCCCCATCCCCATGAACTTATAGAAGCAGAATATTCCTACGTAGTGGGGAAAGGCATGATGAAGGGTGCACAGGGATCTTTCCATAGGGTGGTCCACATCCCACCACACTCACCTATTTTCCTACCATAGGATAGTTAAATTTCTTTTACTACCTATATTTAGGTAAGGGCACCTGTTAGGGGTGGGCATTGGGTGGTTAACCACCCAATAAAACCTTTTATGAACTCAATCCGATATTATCGGTTTGACATATTTTGAAACCAGCTCCAACCTAAAACCCAACTTTTTAGAGTGAAACCAACCAATTCATTAACCGATCGATTAGTGGTTTTAACCAATCAACCACTTTACTACATGTAAGTACAAATTTAGATACTAATAACTAAACACATATTTCTATTTCAAGCCAACCATAATACTACATTCTCCAAAACAAAAGAAAAATACATATAAGTCATCGTGTTAATGTTAGCAATCCGTATGACACAAAAGAATGATCACGGGCCATTCATCTATATCAGATCAGTGGTTATTATGAAGCCACATGTATATGATGAACAATACCGGTTTGGTTGGTTAACCGATGGTTTGACGTTTCAAGAACCGACAACCAACCGTTAACTTTCCGGTTTGATCGTCAAGAACCCGCAACCAACCGTTAACTTTCCGGTTTTGGGTTTTCCGGTGCGGTTTCCGGTTGGTGGTGGTTGGTTTTAGCGGTTTCGGTTTTTTTTGCCCACCCCTAGCACCTGTAATGCATAATGAAATAAAAGAGAATTTATTTGGACGAATAGTAGGACAATTTGAGCGGGCGACTTGATATCAACAAATGGTTGAGTGTTATATCTGCGTTTAGGGTTTTGACCTCTGGATCTTTCTGAATCGCCAATAAATTTGTGCCGACGACGGTGCTTTTCTTCAGGCGGTTCATTCTGACCGGTATGTCCTACACTCCATCCTTCTTCTTTGTAAGCAACTCCGGCCGATCCACGATCGATTTCACCCCCTCTTTTTCTCCTGATCCCTGAATTATGTCTTGAAATTGTTAAGGTATGAGATTGAATACCCACACCCAATATTTGAAGCATCTTCTCGCCTAGTACAAACCTGACTTCCCGTTTCTCTATGAGACACTGACTCTGAAAACTAGCATGACGATCCTCCAACGAAATCTGGGTTTTCACTATGGTACTTGGACCGCGTCTGAAACAAAACATAGGGGAATGGAAATGTTCTGGGTTGGGGGATTTCAAATCATTGTGGGTGAGTTCTATTCTCATTCCATTGATATTGAGGTCACGTGCCCGGGTCAACGTCCCTTCTTCTTTACTGGTTTCTAGGGTCAACCACATTGGGACCTACAACGACAATCATGGTAACTACTCTGGCGGTTACTTTGGGTGGGTCGGGCCAAGTGGATCATTATTGGGGATTTTAATAATATTTTGAGCCAGCAAGAATAACGAGAAGGTCGTCCTTACCTGATGGTGCTCATTGATGATTTCCAGGAGGTCGTACATGACCTTGACCCTTGAGACGTCCTGTTATTTGGGAAATCATTCACCTGGTTTTGGGGTCGGGATCATCTCAATAGGATGAAGTTTAGATTGGATTGAGCACTCTTGTATGGGGATTTTTTCTACTCTTTGTTGGATGTGGAGCTTCGTAATACAAGGACGATGACCTTGGAACACTGGGCTATTCTCCTCATCGTGACTCCTTGACGGCCTAGAACAAGGCCTCTAAAATTCTGTTTTGAATCAGGTTGGACCCGGGACCATAAATGTGGCCATCTGGTACAAGTGGAATGGGATAAGGTTCACCCTACCTCGATCAAAGGGGGGATTCGTAAAATAAGCATCACTCTCAACCATCAAGGTAAGTCGAGCTACAAGAAGACGTTAAACCATATTAAGTGGTGTCAACAAAGAATTGCAGAATTCGATAGCAGGACATACCGTCATGGGATAAATTGTCACGCCCCAAATCCGGTTTTGACCGGACTCGAGACGTGAACTAGGAATAATAAATAAATGAATAATAAACGTGAATTTTAAACGAAAATCAACTCGAAATCTTTAAGTTCCAAAATAACAATTGTGATAAGTATGAGTCAAACGCTCAAACTAAAACAGGTAAGGAAAATATAGTTTAATACAGAAGTAGGAAGTACGTCTTGACTACAAAAAACCACCCGGATCCTCAAGGAACTCTCGAGCCCTGAGCCAACCTCTAGTCCTACTCATCAATGAAACATGTAAAAACAGTAAACAAGAAGGGGGTGAGCTTACGCTCAGTAGGAAAAAGTAGTAAAGTAAAAAGAACCCCCGCTTTGACAACAAAAGTCCCGATTAGTACGATTATCCAAAAGATACCATACTTAGAGATCAACAAGAATTGCAACACTTCATAAAATAGTAACTCAAAGGAGATTAACGGGGAAACAGTTTGTTCACCAAATGAACCAATTGAGGAAACACACGAGTACTGAAATATAGATAATTTAAACCACTAGACTCAAATCCACAGACAACCAACGTATCATAATGGAATGCCCCTCGTTCCAGATGAGACACATATCATCGGGGCTCCCAGAAACGTCCCCAAAGGACACATATCATCGGGACTCCCGGAAATGTCTCCAAAGGAACACAGATCATCAGGGTGAAACACGATATACCATACCGGAATATCCCTCAGCCTAGGTATTCTCGGAACACGGAGCATCGGGGTGGAACAAATAATACAATATACCGGAATGCACCGTCGGTCTTCGCGGAAATCCCTCGAGGCATAAACACACACCGTTGGCCTTGGTACTACCCTACACCGGCATACCCCTTCGGTGTAGGTACCATACTGGAACACAAACCGTCAGCCTAGGTACTACCCCACACCGGCATACCCCATCGGTGTAGGTACCATACCGGAACACAAACCGTCGGCCTAGGTACTACCCCACACCGGCATACCCCATCGGTGTAGGTACCATACCGGAATACAACTCCTCTTGGAACACACATAAAGAGAATAACACGCATCATAAGGTCATAGTTCAACCACGGCTTACCAAGCCCAACAATCTTACCACAACACGCCACATAGAACTCATATTGTCAACCAAGCTTACCGACATGACTTACCAAACATGTCCCATCGGTCTATCACTCACCAGATCATACCACAAGACACTATCACATAATCACATTCAAACATTCACTCAATCAATCATAACATGGATCAACTATTCACATCACAATCATCACAATTCATCTAGTTTATTATGACTCTTGTAATATCCAAAGGATAACACATGCATTGGCATTTGATATCATTGATCACAATTCAACACAAACACAATCAATCCTAAGGCTCGTCATGGCCATTATAGCAGCACGGCAATTTCCCAATAATTGAAAGCGGTTAAACTAGTGAATCACATCCTATATGCATACTAAGACTCTTCCGGTTATTAACATAATTGAAAGCGGTTATTCTAGTGAATCACATCCTATATGAAAACTAGGACCTTTCCGGTTATTATTATCCTATATGCATACTATTAGCATTCTTTAAATTAAGAGTGGAGTTTGCTACTCTTCCCTACCTTGAATTCTCCAACGCTTGCTTAATCACTCCTAGCTGCTGACGACGTGGCTAGCTTCCTCCTCGTCCTCTCACGTGGTCCCAAAGGCCTCCTCCTTCGTCGAGCTCGGATCCAAGGTCTTGGATCACAATTAATACTATAATTAGAGGCTAACCAAAGGTGGTTTGAGAGGCAAACATCTAAGTTAAAGTCCCCAAACAAACGGTTCAAGATAAAAGTTCGAATTAGACGAAAAACACCCAAAAAGGGCTCAAAACAGGTCTGCCACGGATCCGTGAGGCCACCCGTCACGGATGGCGTCACGGAACCGTGATGCGTGCCGTCACGGTACCCGTCACGGATCCGTGACGGGTCTGGGCAGACTCGCCCTTCTTCTTCCTCCAGCTCCCTTTTCACGAAAAACAGTCCAAAAAACTCCATTTTTATCAGTCCCAAACCTCCAAATCAGCTCCAAAAACATCAATAACTCAATACCCATCATGGGTCTTCATCAAAACTCCATAAATCCAAATTAAAACCATCATCTACTTCCTTTTTATCTCCAAAAATCATCATCTAACATAATTTCAAAAACCCAATCATTCTCATGTTCTTCCTCTTAAACCCATGATTTAATTCTCAAGGAAAACGAAAGTGGATGAAGGATTTACCTTGAGAGTGGAATGGGGATGAAGAAGATGTTGATTTGGAGAGTTTTTGGGAAGAAAACAAGCTTAAGACTCCATTTTTGCTCATTTCTTCTCCTTTAAGCTTCAAAGCTTCTTGTTCTCTTCCTCTCCCTCTCTCTAATTTCGGCCAGCACTAGGTATGTGGCTGAATTGTGCTCTCAAATGCCTTAAAGACCTAGTTTAATGAAAGTCCAATGATGCCCTTAGGTGCAATTCACCCATTTTGGCTTATGTGAGGGTAAATGGGTCTTTAGAGACCCATTTCTTCTCCTCCAAGCCACTAAGAACAAGTGTCCTAGTGGGGACCACTTAGCTCTTAGGAAAATCCAGCAATCTCAAATTAATTCGTTTTAGTCGATAAAAAGTCTTTGTTTGACCGAATGTTGACTTTTCCAAGATTACAATCGTTTGAAAGGAAACGGCCCAATTAAGCTAACCGTAACGATGGCTAAGCTTTTTGGGCCCCGGAAAGGTACCGAATGACTCCCGGAGTCATCGGTTGACTTTTTCGGCAAAAAGTCAACTTTCGCCAAGATTCACTGGTTCGACCGGGATCGACCGGGGGCGGTTCTTACATGAATCGCCGCAAGGCAATTCAAATACAGTATGAGGTAGCCCTCCGAGTTCATGAGGCATTCTTGAAACAAAGATCCAAGCATCACTAGTTGACTGAAAAGAGACTGAAACACGAAGTTTTTCCACGCAGGGGCTCATACCAGTGGAAGGTCAATAATATTTTCTCCCTCCAAGATGCGTTGGGCCAATCCATCACTTGGGACACAGGTCTGCGGGACCTCGTCATATACTATTTTCTACACTGTTTACTTCTTCCCACCCAGATCTCATAGATTTCCCTACTACATTCCCTGTAAGGGGTCATAAAGACTCAAAATAGAGTCCTCCTCAGAGAGGTCACACTAGATGAGGTTCAAGAGCCAGTGTTTCAAATCTGACTAGACAAGGCCCTAGATCCAGATGGGTTAAACCCTCGTTTCTATCAGCATAACTGGTCAGTGGGCAGGAGGAAGTTGTTCACTTTATTCAAACGTAGATTCAGGAGAGATCTTTTGATCACTCCCTCAACCTCAAGAATGTTGTCCTAATCCTGAAAAGGCCAAATCCTCTCCTGATCACGAAACTCCGACCTATTGCTCTATATAATGTGAATTTTTGTATATTATCTAAAGTACTGACTAATAGACTAAAGACCCTTTTGCATAATCTCATTGCACTGACACATGGGGCGTTTATCTTGGGGCGCAATATTTAGGATAATGTCCTCATCTCTTTTAAGATTATCCATTTTCTTAGATAGAGACGGACATGGAATATAGGGTATATGGTACTGAAATTGGATATGAGTAAGACATATGACAAGGTGTAATGTCCATTCCCTCTTTCTATTTTATAGAGGAAAGGATTCTCGACAGACTAGATGGCATTAATGATGGCATATATATGGTCAGTTCAATTTTCGGTCAGCTCGGGGGGAACAAGACTCTAGTTTTTCCCCCGACTCGTGTATTCGACAAGGAGATCCTCTATTCCCGTACCTGATTATGTTATGTAAGGAGGACTTTCCAAACTTCTCACTGTGGCATAGATGATGTGCCAGATTCATGGTGTTGTGGTGGCGAGGGGGTCTCCAGGCATATCACATATTTTCTTCGCAGACAATTGTTATATATTCTATCAAGAAACCCCGGAGGAGGCCACCACGATCCACGACATGCTATCATTATTTGGTACATTTTCGGGCCAAGTTCTTAATTACCAGAAGTCCTCGTTCTTCTTCAGTACAAATACCAAATCGGAGACCCGATTGGCTTGTTGTACGACATTGCAAATCGGGAAAGTATTAGAGACTTCATTATATCTAGGGGTCCCAAACATGGCCAGTCTCCATAAAGCCCGTAATGTGTAGTATTAGCTGACAAGGTAATCCGGAGGGTTCAATCCTTGGATGACAAACTATTTTCACCGACGGGATAAGACATGAGGTTATGATTCGATTAGTGCTTACGTCCACCATTGTGTATGTTATGTCGGTATTTAAAATGCGCAAGAGTATTATTGATCATATTCATATAACGCTGACCAAATTCTGGTGGGAGGGTTCAACCCCTAAAGAAATACCAATTATTTGACAGGATTGGGAGAAGCTTTGTCGTCCAAAACAGGATGGGGGAATGGGCTTTCGCCACTTATGAGATGTTAACATGTCGCTACTGGGTAAGTAGGAATGGAATCTCCTACATCGATAAACCTCATTGGTAGCTCAGGTTTTGAAAGCGCGGTATTATCTGAGATCGATTCTCCAGGTAGAAACGTATGTAACCCGAGCTTTGCATGGTCTAGTATTTGTGTTTCCAAGCCAATGATCACCTCTGGTCTCCGTCAAGCTATTGGCTTGGGGTGGGATACTTAGATTCTAGGACATCCGTAGATGCTAGAAAATTTGATAATAGAATATATATACTTATATTTTTCGATGTTTGATTGTTTACCAATATAATAAAATGAATTAATAAATACTAAAAGACTCATGCATACGAGTAGTTTAGCTCAGGTGATTATTAAGTTAATATGATTTTGTCTTAGAACAACTATATTTAGAATCTTTACCAATGTATTTATTTTTAGCATAGCGTAAAATTCATTAATAAATAACTCAAATGAGTAATATATTGTGAAGATAATCGAGAGAATTAAAAAGGGAGAGACATAATCTTGAACAACATGTTCTAGATGCTAACACTATAACGAAACACCCGGCTAATCTAGTTGACAATTGATGAGATAGATCTTTGTTATGGTAGACGTACAACCATAGTGTACTTCGCACATTTTCTGACTCGACCTGAAAATGCCTTTGGTGTCTGAAAAACCCATTGATCTCTCGGCGGAGAACTTTTCGGGGAAATTGGTTGATTATCGGGGGAGAAGGGGGGACCTCGATCGGGAGTGGTGGTGGGAGATCGGAACGCTTTCGGTTTCTTCTCCCGGCCTATCCGAGAAGGGATCCCGAATAGAGACGTTGGAGTAGATGGAGGAGGTGGTAGTGATAGAATAGTGGTAACTGGCCAGGACGGTGTCTATGAAGAAGAAAGGCGCTTTCGCCGAGAAAAGCTAGGGCCGGTCCAAGAGAGTATCTTGGGAGCTCCAATTGCTTTTACGATGACTATCTTGTATTTTACCGATGTATTTTAGTGTGGAGTTTATAATAAACACTAGAAGAGTATTTTTGTCCAAAACTATTCGAAAAACATAAATTTCTAAATAAATATAGGATACTTTCCGACATAACATATCAAATTTCTCAAAACAAATAAAAAATCATCATAGAATGTGATAAGTCCAACATGGACAGTTCATGGTCGGATTGAGATAACTCAAATAAAAAACTAGTCATCCCACTTTTGCCTTTTGATTTTTAAGACCATGGATCAAACTGTAATATATGATTTGAATCTCAAACATTCTGATGATTAGACTCATTTAAACATTTTGTCCAGCCTTGTGTTCAAATTTGCTTCCCACTTGTAATGCATGCTTTTCTTAAGTACGTGAAGATAACTTTTTTTTATATACAAGAAAAAAAAGTCAATCGTAGAGCACCAATGTCACATTGCTGTCTCTTTCTTTCACTCATTAGTCATTACTATTGTTCAACAAGAAGTTATCATCATAGTATTGATAGCCTTTTTGATGCATTACCATGTTGACCCAAAGTCTAAAACCCAATCCAACTAACCAAACCCATTAATTATTTTTTACTCTCTACTTTGAGCTTCTCTGTTTTCATCTTCTCCCCATCTTTTGTTTCTGCAGATCATTACATGATTTACATGCATGAAACAACAAGCATGTCCTTGTCATCATCTCATCATCTAGGGGAGGCTTCACTCTGTAGTACTGCCTCTAATTGCTAAACACTCATGGAGACATGAGTTCATAGCTTTCTTGATTGTGAATGATTCTTCTTTTTGAATTGAAATGGAACAGACATCAGACAGATTGCTGTCTCCAAGGTTAGTATCTCTCTGGGTTTTCATTGTTCATGTTAAATCTGCTAATCGTCCGTCTTTCTCGTTGGTTTTGGATTGATTTGATTTGATTCGATTCGATTGATATAACTAGAAAACAACATACTTACTGACTGGTTGTTGTTGTTGTTGTTGTTGTTGTTATTTACTTAGCTTTCTACTCAGACCAACCGAAAGTCTGAGAGTGCTTTATTTTGTTCTGTAATGGTGAGGAATTGAGATTCTGCTGTTCTTGCTCACTAGAAGATAAAACATGTAAAGAGAAGCTTTTATCATTGATGGTGAAAAGAAAGGAAACTTTACTGTATATGCTTTGCTTAAAAAATTCCAATGGAATATGGACAAAAAGAAAGCTATGATATAAACACTTGCTTTTGCCTTTGGTGATTACTTATATCTCTATATGCTTATTTGAACTCATCTCTTTATCTATTTTCAATATAAAGAATAATTTTGTTACCTCAACAAGGCTTATATATGTGATGTTATGGGTTTTGGGTTGTCATAAAAAACCACCTTTAACAAAAGGTGGGTTCTGAGGCTTGTGTTGTGTTGCTGCTATTTTGTAAGAAGAACCCTCAAGTCCTTTCTTTGCTCTGCTAGATGCCATTCCCAAAACAAGCCCTGCAATTCCCTTTCGCCACGATCATAACGTTTCGTGGCTGCTTCAATTGCCTTCTCCTCCACCCATAAAACCTCACCAGCCATAGCTACATTGGCTTTCTTTCTCAAGGGGTTGGGGAATTTGTCACTTTTTTTCAGGGTTTGGTTCATAATTTATACATGCTGCATAAGGGTGGTTCATGTGAGCACTTGTATATTTGTTTTTCTATTCTATAATGCACCCATCACACACACCTTTGGCCAGTTACATTTTGGGGGGTTTCAGGAAAATGCCCAGAGTCTTTTACGGGTTTGTTGATGGAGAAATGAGTCTCATTGGTTTAACATAACTTTGTCTTCATTTGATATGTAACTGATATAGCCAGTCTGGTTGTTTCGGTTTCTTTAGTCACAAGGCTAATGTGAAAGGGGTGTGTGGAGTGTTGATGCTTGCATAGCCATTTATGGTTCTTTTACCACTTAACCTCACTTTACAGCAACTTCCAAAAATGCATCAGACAAATTTACGTGGTTTTAGGCACTTAGGCCACTTGTGTGCAATGCTCTTCACATTCACAACAAGAGATATGTCACATTTCTTTCTCCTTTCTCTAATCTTGTAGATGAGCTTTCTCAGCTTTATGAGTCGAGAGGAGCGCTTCGAGGGTGAGCCTACAGGGATGCTTTCTTGGTGAAAGGTAAATTTGCCCTTCTCTTCAATTCCACAAATCAGATATGCATCTGTCAAGAAATCTTGTGATTCAAATAGACTCGTTGATACAAAAATGAAGCTTTATCTTTACTGAAAAACATAGATCATCTTAGAGTGCACTTTTAGTTTTCTTGCTCACAAATCACAGACTGAAGCATGGTGTGGTCCTGGCAGATAATTCCAAGAGAGGTCTAGTCCAAAGTGCTGTGTAGAAGCTTGAAAATGAAGTTCATGAAACTAGGAAGTCGACCAGACACGTTCTATACAGAAGAGGCTACCAGGTAAATGGTAATGTTGTGTTACGAACTTGAATTGAAAACGAAATCTGATAAGGTTGAATCATGCAGGACTGTTCTTTCGGATGTACCTAGCGACCTTGTCGTAAAAATCAACAATATCTGCTATCTCCTCCATAAGGTATGACTATACTTGACATTGATCCTCTCTCTTTTTGTTCAGTTTCAGTAAAGATCACTGAGATTGTTGTATTGTTAGCTGCAGTATCCACTTGTTCCAAAATGTGGACTCTTACAGCGCCTTTGCGCTTCTTGTGAGGACACAAACGATGTCACCATAGAGCTCCATGACATCCCCGGAGGAGAGGATGCTTTTGAGTTGTGCGCTAAGTTTTGTTATGGAATAACTATCAACCTTAGCGCCCAAAACTTCGTACCTGCAATTTGTGCTGCAAAGTTCCTCAGAATGACCGAATCAGTTGAGAGAGGAAACTTTGTCCTGAAGCTTGAAGCTTTCTTCAGTTCTTGCATTCTTGAAGGTTGGAAAGACTCCATCCTCACACTACAGAGCACTGTTAAATTGCCCGAGTGGTCGGAGAATCTCGGGATCATCAGAAGGTGCATTGATTCAGTTGTTGAGAAGACACTCACACCCCCATCTAAGGTTAAATCATCTTCTTTCTTGTACTATTATGGGATAAAACCAGGAACTAACTATAGTCAATTTGTACCGTTCAAGAACTGACTGTTGACTTATTAGTCGACCAGATCAGACATGTAGACTTAAAGGCAATTCCACAAACTAACATTTTCCGTTAGAAATGACTAAAAACATTAGAAAATGTGAGTTGGTGACATCGGGAACAGGCCTGTATAGTGTATACTAGGTTTGCTTATAAGGTTGGTTGTTTGTTACATACTATGTAGGTGAGTTGGTCCTTCACTTACACGAGACCAGGATATGTGAGAAAGCAGCAAAATGTCCCGAGGGATTGGTGGACAGAGGACATATCAGACCTTGACATAGACATGTTCGGATGCATAGTCATAGCAATAAGAGCAACAAACATGTTGCCACCTCAACTGATTGGTGAAGCCTTGCATGTCTACGCCTCTCGGTGGCTGCCGGAGCCACCAACCAATAGGCCTCCGGAGACTTCATCATCATCATCTTCATCTCAAACCGATGTGGACAGAGACAGGCGCGTTCTCGAATCAATTGTGAGCATGATACCAACAGAAAGAGGCTCGGTCTCCACAGGCTTCTTGTTGAGGCTTGTTGGTATTGCGAGCTATTTGGGTGTTTCTCATGTTACAAAAACAGAGCTGATCAGGAGATCGAGCCTTCAGCTCGAGGAGGCTTCAGTGGATGACTTGTTACTGCCCCTGCACTCTTCCACTGATCACCATTTATATGACATTGACTTGGTTGGTGCAATTGTTCAGAGTTACTTGTCCTTTTGGAGAAGACAAACACCAGCTCCTTCTGAAGACGGCGCGTTCTTGAGGTCTGTGAGAAAAGTAGGCAAGCTTGTTGATTCTTATCTTCAGGTGGCTTCACGGGACATCAACATGCCGGTTTCGAAACTAGTGTCTCTTGCTGAAGCTTTGCCGGACATTGCTCGACCCAACCATGATGGTCTTTACAAGGCGATTAATGTTTATCTCAAGGTACTTACATACAATATAGTTTCGGATTCAGTAATGAACAAGCTTGAGATAGTGTAAAGTTAGCAACTTTTTTGATTGATTGTGTTGGCAGGAGCATCCTGATTTGAGCAAATCAGAGAAGAAGCGGCTGTGCAGGATGCTAGACTGTCAAAAGCTGTCTCCTCAAGTGTGTGCTCATGCTGTGAAGAATGAGAGGCTGCCATTGAGAACAGTTGTGCAGCTGCTCTTCTTTGAACAAGAGAGAGCTTCTGGCTCCAGATCAGCTACTACTCTGACTCCAAAACATCAAGATGAAGAAAGATGCAGCAGCAGAGGAGGAAGAGGGGAAGAGGATCATCATCAGAAGATGAAGATGGAAATGGTGACAAGTGAGATTGAGCAAGTGTCTGTAAGTCATCAGCTGGAGCCCAAGAAAGAAAGGAGAAGCAAATCAGAGCATGGCAGGGACAAAGGCAGAGACAGGTAGTCAGTCTCTGATAGGTTTCATGGTACAGACAGCCCTTGTTCATGGTAATGGGTACATATGCTTTTGGTTAGTCCTAAACCAGTTTCTATCAGTACAGAAGAGTTCATTTTAGCCAACCATTAGTGTGATTCTCATTTGATTTTCTCAACAAATTTGACACAGCCATACATTGTGGACATGTGTGAGTACAATGTAATCTGTTCCCTCAATAAAATGAACATCAACTTGTACATTGTGTATCTCCTCCACAAGGCTACATGAGTAGCAAAAACTCATACCTAGTTATTATGTAAACTCAACTCTCATATTATTGGAATTAAGACTGATAATAAAACTCAGATTCATCTATTTTATTCATCCTCATCTTCAATCTTTTCATTCTCGTCTAAATGGATGACTTTGTCTAAATTGAAACGTCAATTAGCAGTAGAAAATGATCTAGAATTGTGATAGTCTTGGCTTTACTGTGGAGTGGAGTAGAGTGTAGGTGAGCAGTGTGCAGTGAGTCACTAACAAAGAGCCACGTGTTGCCTGTCTTACCCTGAAGTTTAAAGTTAATTGATGTATATCCTTAAGTTTCGAAATATAATTCAAAACCTCTCCATCAGCTAAAATGACGAAAATACCTTCAACTACACTTTAATAATTATGTTAAAAATATTATTTAAAAATTACTTTTGTTAATATATATATATTTATTTATTAAATGACTTCATTTATATATTTTTTTAAAATATTTAAAAATTATCACCGAAGGTATTTTCGTCATTTTAGTTGACAAAAGAAGTTTTTAGTTACAAATCGTAACTTCAGGTATACATCAATTAACTTTAAACTCTATGATATGATTTTGGGTAGGTATTGATAATAGGAACCAAACCACCTTTTTTTTTTCTTCTTCACTGACTTTTCAAATCTCTCTGGATTCAGTACAGATAAGGGAAAAGAAAGAGGAAGAGGAAAATAAACGTAGCAGTGTTTTGAGCTCTTCTTTGCATATTCTGAATCCAATCAGACTCAATTATTTCACATCATCTTAGACGCCAAATTAGAACCCCGATTTCTCCAACACACGTCGAGGAAATTCACAAAAAGGTGGCCCGATTTCTCTTTTACTGAGACATGACTGAAAATCTGGGCTTCTCTCCTGTCTTCTATCTCTCCCCTCTCTGGGTTCTCTAAAGGTAATGCCTTTCATCCATTTTATCTAGCCTCTTTTTTTTTTGGCATTGATTTGGTTGATTCTGTGCAGTTTCATTGAAAGCCCTGATTTTTATTTGATGGGTCTGCAGTAAGGTTCGATTTTTTCGAGTGTGTTTTTTTGGGTCAATTTTCGCTTTTGAAGGTGTCATTGGGGCAATTGGATCGACTCCTTTGGTTATTCAATCGGTGTATGAAGTTCAATGATTGGTTTCAGCGGGCCATTTTTGAAATTTGCCGCTTCTTTGTTGCATGCCATAGTCAATTCCAATTTCTTCATTGCTTGCGTGCATTTGGATCTACGGAATTTAAATTTTATTTTTGTAGTGTGTATGAATGCGATAATTTTGTTGGTCCTGGTGGCATCTGATATATGATTGATTGAAGGCCAAGGTCATTTGTTCTTCAATTGAATCTGGATTTAATTTTTTCGGGTTCATCCATTTAGCATAAAAATTCCTGGATATATATCCTTGTCTACTGTGGTGTGTTATCTAATAATCTGAGTTAAAGATGCAATTCAGTACCCGAAGAACAGTTTACAGTTATGAACTCTATCTTAGATGAACTATGTGAAGTGTGAACTGCATCATTTGAATATTTTACGGAAGGTCATTGTTGCCTTAGTATCAGTGGATTCCTTGGCATGTTGGGAGATAATCTCAATGAGATGCTTTTAAGAAATGTTTTTTATGGGGCATGGTGCATATGTAAGCAACAGTTTTATTCATAGAACGGGAACATATTTGCTTCGTTCTTGCATTTGCTTGTTGCCAAGAAGTTGGGTTAAAAGAAGCAAGTTTTGGGCACTTGTGACTGTTGGTGATAGTCACAACTCACAAGAACCCAAAACTTGATAGGAAAAGTTGCCAATAATTGACCCTACTATGTATGCGAACTGTTTCATCGTGCATATGAATATGGACATAAACATTAAATATGAAGGAGAATGATTGGCAACTTTACTTATCAAGTAATGGAGTACTTGTTATAAGGGAGAATTTTGTGATGCATCCTTGTTGCTGGTACCTATTGCAGTATGGCTTTGGGTCAGTAGTACAAGTAAAAGGTTAATTGTTGGAGTCGATCATTAAATATGATGCTACCCTAACCCCCTCCCACAGGTATGGAGTATATTGGAATCTGGAAAAGATCATGGTGCAGTGCTTAGACCAAATAAAGCAATTCTGTGCTTCTGTGGCAAGTTGTTGCGATGCCGATATATATAAGCAACCCGGGGGTCTGAATGATCCAGAAGTCCTTGCCAGAGAGACTGTTTGTAAGTTGCTTATCTTAGTCTCACGGTTGCATCTTTCTTTTGTTTTGTTTGTGGAGTACTAAATTTAATTGTTTTCAAGTGCTTCATTAAAATAACATTGCATTCTTCCTGACAAAAATGCAAAACATTTCCATAAACTTGGACTCGTATGTGGTAAATACAGTGCATTCTAAAAAAAAGTTACTATCATGTAAAATGAATCTTGCTCCCATCTATAGTGATTTTGGGTAAACAGCCTGTGATTAGAAGTTACACCTTTATATTTTTCCTCTGTAAAAAGAAAACACTTAATTATGCTGACTAAGATGCTTTATTTTTATGTATAATTCAAATGCAGTTAGTGTAAGTGAAATAGAAGCTTTGTATGAGCTGTTTAAGAAGATCAGTAGTGCTGTAATTGATGATGGGCTGATCAACAAGGTAAGAATGACGAATTCATAAATCATTGCTTTACTGATATTGCTACCATACTATTTGCACTGGTTTTGTTAAATTTCATATTTGTATACATTCAAACAGAAGTATTTTTCCCATTTGATGCATTTATCTTTTGATTAAGTTTAAAGTGATGTTTTATTGGTGGCCTTCTAAATATACATGCAGGAGGAATTCCAATTGGCATTATTTAAGGCAAGCAAAAAGGAGAGTTTGTTTGCAGATAGAGTAAGTTTCTTATCATTAACTTTTAAGCATTGATTGGTTTAATGGTTGATCTGCCTTCAGTTCACCCTTTTTTCCTTGATAAGTTGGCATTCTTCATTTGTTTTGATCCTTCAAGTTCGAGATCATATTATTTGAATGTCTTTCTGGAACATATAGGTCAAGTGTACGGACTACTAGAATAAGCAAGATCCCTGATTATAGTTTCCATATAGAAGCATATCCAATTACCAATATATGGAGATGATATCGCTGGAATTCCTTTTCAGACTACGTATGCTACCCTGCATAAATAAATTTAATTGGGATATTAGCAACAGATTCATTATCGCTTTGATTTTTGTTAGATTAATTATAAATAATGTGCATTTCCTTCTGTTAGAGAAGGGCTTTTAAGATGTTTACCCAAGGGCATATTATTCATTCACACTAGAAAGGAAATATAATTGTGCTTACATATTTATTGCTTGGTGCTCAAGTTTGAATAACACGTATACACTCTAGCTGACTGGTGATCATTTTTGTTTTTGGTTTCTGCACCAATTATTGTTTTTTTTTTTTTGCTATCTAATTTCGGAATCTGTAGGTCTTTGACTTGTTTGATACAAAGCACAATGGGATATTAGATTTTGAGGCATTTGCTCGTGCTCTCTCTGTTTTTCATCCCAATGCACCAATTGAGGATAAGGTTGACTGTAAGTGGTAACTCTTATGAAAGTATACACTTCTTCATTATACATAGAGGGAATTCTAGCTTTTATGCCATATTGTATATCATCTTCCTCATGTGAGTGAAGGCTATATGACACGCATAAAGCTTTAATTTGCTTCTTCTAATATAGCTTTCTTCACGTCCTCTTTTGTCTTTCGCTTTGTAGTGACTACATACTCTGCACGGATGCTTTGTTTGTTTGATGTTTGACTTTTCCTTCCTTGCAGTTTCATTTCAACTGTATGACCTCAAACAGCAAGGATTCATTGAGAGACAAGAGGTAACTTTTATGATCTCCTGTTGAATGAAGATTTCTCTGCTACTATCTGTGTGCTTATACAAGATTTTGAACTGGTGGGATTCAGAGTTTTATTCTGTTTCCCCAAAAGTAAGTTGGGAATTGGCTATATTCATTTGAAGTTTAAAGCTTTATGCGTGGAGTTATTAGTCTCTTGATCTCTAACCCCACTATAAATACTCCAATTTGGTTATGTATATTGAATATGACATCTTCATACAATCTCATGTGTGGTGCATGTAGACTTTTACATACTGAAAAAAGATACCATCCTGTCTTGGTGATGTCAAATATCAATGGTAACAAAGTATTTAAATCTGTTGTCCTTGGAATTTTTGTATTAGGCTTTTCTTTTTTGTTTGACTTGACGTATTTACTACATCTACTGTTTGCTTGTTCAACATTACAAGTATTATGTTGAAATTTCACATATATACATATTTGCTATCACTTTCTTTCACCCATGAGATTTACATCCACTTGTGGTTATTGCCGATAAGAAAGAAGATTCACATTCATTGATTGCATCCTCTGTCTTGGGTGGATATGTGATTGGCAACTTTGTTGATTATATGCTATCATTTTTATATATTTTCCAGTCACGTATAAAGTAACTGGACTGTGAATTACCAAATGCATAGGTAAAACAAATGGTAGTTGCTACTCTTGCTGAATCTGGCATGAATCTCTCAGATGAGGTGATTGAAAGTATCATTGACAAGGTAATTCCACAATTTGGTTGATATTGTTCTCTTGTGATAGTAATATCAGTCTTGTTTTGTGTTGTCTGTACTCGATCTTTTGCATATTATGACTGGTCAAGTCGCCTCATTTCATTTTGCCTGTTTAAATGATGCTTTAACTATTTACTTGAGACTTGGGAGATGAAAGCATATTTTTCATAACCTATTTCATGTATTTTCAATGTAAAATACTTGTGTAGATGTTCGTATAGTAGAGTCCCACATTGGATACAATAGAAACAAAGAAAGAGATACATATAAAGGTGAGAGTCACAAAGTCCAACCCCATGTATGCAGCTCAATTTCAAACTTGGCAGTTACTTCTATCAAAGCAAGTTTTCTTCAAAACAATAATCCAAACATAACATTTTTTTAACATATAAGTTAATCCATGGGAACACATATAGGTTATTGCAACAATGTTCTGATTAGATGTGGCGTTATCTTTGTTTAATGTAGACCTTTGAGGAAGCCGACACCAAACATGACGGAAAAATAGACAAAGAAGAGTGGCGGAACCTTGTTTTGCGTCATCCATCCCTGTTGAAGAATATGACTCTCCAATATCTCAAGTGAGTTGTTATCCCATCTGAGTATCGTTTACTATGATCACAATCTTTTCTGGTCGCATGTATATAATGTTTATAGATGTGGATGCTTGTCAATTTGTTGAACTCTGTTGATGTTCAAGCTGAGGATTTAGCAAGTAAAGTAATATTGTGTTGATTGTTTAATTTTTACAGGGACATAACGACCACATTTCCGAGCTTTGTGTTTCACTCCCAAGTTGATGACACCTGATTGGTGATCTGCAGAATGTTGGTACTGGATCAGCTTCTTGTTATTATTTTAGCAGACAATGTGGCCTTGTAATGTGCAAAGGTTTGGTGTGGTTTGATTAGGGAGATGAATGACTTTTTTGTTGAAATTCATTTATTGGTTATTTGGAGTGGTGAGTAGTGATTTGTTTGTAGTTTTTGGCGTTTAGATTTGAGTTGATTTAGGTGGCAATTTTGAGATACAAGAGCAAATGTGCCTGCCCTTTGTATACTTGTGTATTCAGTAATAACCAATGACTATTTTGCTCTTCAGTTAACAGCTGGTTTGGGTATGGGATGTATATCGTGGGGTTCTTCGTGAAGGTTCCGATTTCTTAAACTGTTTTGGGAATTTGAGGTAAAGAATCGATTCTAGAATCTGTTGATTTTTATATTGTGGAGTTTTTTAGGGAAGCGGTTCTCTTCATATGGTGGTGAAATTTCCGCACCCGAGGACCAGTAGTTTTTGCATTGAACTTGATCCTTATGCGGGAAACGGTTTCCCTTGTTCTACCTTTTCGTAATTGGTCCCCAAAAGGTACCGCCTTTGCAGTTGTTACCTTTAACTGCATTTTTGGGGGTGTGTAGCCAAGTATATACGAAGTGCCAGTCCTCCTCAAGCGTCCATAGTTCTCTCGGGTGTTTAGATTTGAAAGGCCTGACAAATAACAACTGAGAAAACATCCGGGTGACGTTGGTGATGCCCTGGGACACATTGGAGAACTAGTTAAAACTGGGTGTCAAGGTCGGTGTTCATAGGTGCGCCCATGAATGGGTGGGGCTGAAAACCGGATTGCATGCACGAGTTTGGGAGCATACCATGTTGCATGTACGGGTTGTGGCTCATGGGTTGATTGATGTGCAACATACGTTGGAAGCTCCCGGACTGCTCCATACTAAAATCGTCTGGGGTCGGATTTCAAATACTGTCGTCGCATGACATTTCTTTTGAGCGGGTGTTAGAGATGTTAATATTATCCTAGTACATAGAGTTTGAATATCAAACTCAAGGATATGTTTGTATTATTTGAATAGTTTGAGTTTATCTGTAATTAGCTATTTATGTACACTGACACATGAATAATAATCAATCGAAGATTCAAACTCTATCATGGTATCAGAGCAATTCTAGTCTAAACATACTTCTATCTCTCAAAGATTCTGCCGTGCGTTTTCTATTCCAATTTTTTGCTACAGTCTGCGTTCAAACACACGCAGACCTGCAGCCATTTGCTCCACAACAGCTCCAGTTTATCACGATTCCGGCAGCCTTTTCTTCTTCTCCGATGGCCGATCCACGTCTCTACCCAGCTCTCACAGTCGCTAACATCCGAAACGTTGTTCCAATCACTCTCGAAATGGACAAAGGCCAATACTCATCTTGGGCCGAATTGTTCCGTATTCACTGCCGTGTGTACCGTGTTTTACACCATATCCTACCGGATTCAGCTTCTCCGACTAGCGCCGACTCCACTCCGGCACCACCAGCTGTTGTTCCCACGGTTTCTTCCATAGACACCACACCGGAGACTGCCGGAACGATCGCAAATGTTGCTGTTGTGACCGGTGTTTCAGCTGCCGTGATCGGTGCCCCTGCTGCCGTGACAGAAGCTACTTCAGCCGAGATTCCGGCTGACCTTTGGGACCGTCTCGATGCCACCGTCCTTCAATGGATCTACGGTACCATTTCTAGTGATTTGCTTCAAACTATAATTGTCCCTGATAATACTGCTGCACAAGCGTGGAATTCGCTTCGTCTGATTTTTCAGGATAATAAGCACTCACGTGCCGTTTATCTTGAACATCAGTTCTCGTCCACCAAATTGGACGACTTCTCCAATGTTTCGAGCTACTGCCAAGAGCTGAAAACGATCGCTGATCAGTTGAAAGACATGGGTGCCCCGATTTCCAACAACTGGTTGGTACTGCAGCTTGTCGCCGGCCTGTCTGAAGCATATGATAACGTGGCCACTCTCATTCAGCCGAGTGATCCACTTCCTCCGTTCTATGAGGCTCGGTCGAAATTAGTCCTGAAGGAGACTCGGAAACTGAAGCAAGTCTCCTCGGGTGTGCTGGCATCCTCTAATGCCCTGTATACTGGCACAAATGGGTCCTCCAAGGACTCTGGAAATTCCCAGCAGCAACACTTTGGTAATTCCCAGCAGCAACACTTCACCTCATCGCGTGGAAGGGGTGATGTGCGTGGACGGCGTGGAAATACGGCCAAATCAGGCCGTGGACATCGTGGCCAAAGGGCCGGTCACAATTGGGCACACGGGAACGCATCTGGGGCGAATTCTCAGTGGGCAGGTCAGCCTATTGTGTGGAATGGGCAGCAGTATTGGCCTAGTCCATCTGTGCAACATTGGGCAAGCCCGTATCAGCATCAGACGCAGCATCAGGCGCCTCTGTGTCCCTTCCCTACAGCGCCTCAACAATGGGCGCGCGGGCCTGCACCTCAGCCCAGCGTTTTGGGCCCACGACCAGCAGCAGCTCCTCAAGCTAATGTTGCAGTTCCCACAGATGTATCCAATGCCATGGCCCATTTATCCATGCAGCAGCCCCCCGATGGTAATTGGTACATGGACAGCGGTGCTTCCTCCCATATGACTTCGAATTCAGGTAACCTTAATTCTTATTTTAAGTCAAACATTAATCGCTCTATTATTGTTGGTAACGATCATACTATTCCAATTTATGGTACTGGTAAAGCATCTATATTTCCCACCCGACCTGATTATGCCTTACGTGATGTGTTACATGCCCCAAACATAGTTAAAAACTTAATTTCCGTTCGTCGTTTTGTCAAAGACAACAATGCCACAATAGAATTTGACCCTTTTGGTTTTTGTGTGAAGGATTTTCGGACGGGACATCCGGTTATGAGATGCAATAGCTCAGGAGATTTATACCCTGTTACTTCACATGTTTCCCCTAGCTCTTTATCTACTTCGTCAGCTTTTATTACTTTGTCGCCAGAGGTCTGGCACTCTCGTTTGGGTCATCCGGGTAGTCCGGTGTTTGATTTACTTCGTCGTTCCAATTACATTTCTTGTACTGCGAATAAACTGAATAATGTTTGTCATTCATGTATTTTTGGGAAGCATGTGCGATTACCGTTTGACACATCTTTATCTGTTACTACTGCTCCATTTGATATTGTGCATGCTGATCTGTGGACATCCCCGGTTTTAAGTTCCTCAGGACATAAATACTATCTTGTGTTGCTGGATGATTTTACTAACTTTGTTTGGACCTATCCTTTGGGTAGGAAATCTCAAGTATTTCAGATATTCTCAGCATTTAGTATTTTTGTCTCAACTCAATTTGGTTACAATATCAAAAGTTTTCAATGTGACAATGACAAGGAATTCGATAACACCCCGTTTCATAACTTCGTTGCATCGTCAGGATTGGTGTTTCGTTTTTCTTGTCCTCATACCTCGTCTCAAAACGGTCGAGCTGAACGAAAAATTCGCAGCTTAAACAACATGGTTCGTACTTTTCTTTTACATTCCTATATTCCCCCTCTGTATTGGCATTATGCTTTAGCCATGTCTACATAACTTTCTAACATTCTTCCCTCTAAAACAATTCAGTTTTCGTCTCCTACTTGGTTTCTATATCACCGAACACCGACTTACACTCATCTTCGTATTTTTGGTTGTTTGTGCTTTCCCCTTTTTATCTCCACTACTATTCACAAACTGCAGGCACGCTCAACACCGTGTGTGTTTTTTCGGATTTCCTCCAAACCATAGAGGGTACATATGCTATGATTTACAAGCTAACAAATTCATAATTTCAAGGCATGTTGTTTTTGACGAAACGGTTTTCCCATTTTCGACCATCCCCTCCCACATATGAGTTTTTATCTGATCCCATATCCCCTATAGCCAAGGCCCAATTAGTCTTTCCAGTTTCAGGTCTTGACAACTCCCCAGTACAGCCAGGCCCACCTCTAGCCACTCAGCCCGCTTCTGCCCAACCTGGCGGGCCTGTGTCCCCTCTTCCCTCCCGGCCCACTTCACCAGTGCATCCAGATGGTTCTGCCTGCTCTCCCAGCTCGCGGTCCACATCACCGGCCCAGCTCCCCATACCCACTCTTCCATCTGCACCGCCTAGGCCCAGCCCCACTGGTCTGACCCAACCGCCCGTTCCACCTCGCTCCATGGTCACACGTAGCCAATCAGGTATCGTTAAACCTAAGCGTATTTTCAACCTTTCTACCTCTACAGATCCCTCCCCTATACCTCGAAATCCCAAGGATGCTTTACTAGACCCTAATTGGAAACTAGCAATGAAAGATGAGTTTGATGCTTTACATAATAATAAGACTTGGGTTCTAGTTCCTCGTCCTATCGGGGTGAATATTATTCGGTCCATGTGGATTTTTCGCCACAAGACTCGATCTGACGGTTCTTTTGAGCGTTATAAGGCTCGTCTTGTTGGTGATGGCAGGTCTCAGCAGGTTGGAGTTGACTGTGAGGAGACTTTTAGCCCGGTGGTCAAGCCCTCTACTATTCGCACTGTCCTCAGCATTGCGGTGTCGCGCTCCTGGTCCATTCATCAGCTCGACGTCAAGAATGCTTTCTTGCACGACAACCTGCATGAGACAGTTTATATGCATCAGCCACTTGGTTTTCGGAGCTCCACTCATCCAGACCATGTCTGCCTGTTACATCGATCTCTTTATGGGCTTAAGCAGGCTCCTCGTGCGTGGTACCAGCGGTTCACAGACTTTGTGGCTTCCATCGGCTTCTTTCACAGCAAGTCCGATCACTCGCTCTTCATCTATCGTAGTGGTGTCGATATAGCGTATATTCTTCTCTACGTCGATGACATCATACTTGCCTCCTCGAGTGATGCTCTCTGCCTCTCTATTATGTCCAGCCTGGGTTCGGAGTTTGCTATGAAGAACCTCGGTCCTCTGTCCTATTTCTTGGGAGTTGCAGTCACCCGACATTCTGGAGGCATGTTTCTCTCTCAACAGAAATATGCCTCAGACATCATTGATCGTGCAGGCATGACGTCCTGCTCACCTTCAGCTACTCCAGTTCACACTCAGGGCAAGCTCAGTGCCACCGACAGTTCTCCGTTTGAGAATCCGACTCTTTATCGCAGTCTTGCGGGGGCGCTCCAGTATCTCACATTTACACGGCCGGGTATCTCTTATGCAGTTCAGCAGATCTGTCTTCACATGCACGATTCGCGTATCAGCCACATGGGAGCGCTTAAGCGCATTATTCGATATCTCCAGGGGACTCGACATTTTGGGCTTCACATTTACTCTTCGCCAGTTTCTGGTCTTGTGGCATACACTGATGCTGATTGGGCTGGATGCCCAGACACGAGACGCTCCACATCCGGATTCTGTGTCTTCCTGGGAGACAATCTTGTCTCATGGTCCTCGAAGCGCCAACCGACTCTATCTCGATCTAGCACGGAAGCAGAATATCGTGGCGTAGCCAATGTTGTTTCTGAAACTTGCTGGCTTCGCAACCTTCTTCTTGAGCTCCATTGTCCAGTCTCTCGAGCTACTCTTGTCTACTGTGACAACATCAGTACGATTTATCTCTCCGGTAATCCAGTTCAACATTAGCGCACCAAACATATTGAATTGGATATACATTTTGTTCGAGAGAAAGTGGCTAAAGGACACGTTCGAGTTATCATGTCCCCTCTCGGTCTCAGATTGCGGATGTGTTCACCAAGGGTCTTCCGCGCATTCTTTTCACCGAGTTCAGGTCCAGCCTAAACGTCCGGGAACCTCCCGTTCAGACTGTAGGGGCGTGTTAGAGATGTTAATATTATTCTAGTACATAGAGTTTGAATATCAAACTCAAGGATATGTTTGTATTATTTGAATAGTTTGAGTCTATCTGTAATTAGCTATTTATGTACACTGACACACGAATAATAATCAATCAAAGATTCAAACTCTATCAGCGGGGTTGAAGGCTTGTGAGAACGAGTTTTTGAGATAGAAAATTTTGAGATAAAGAGATATTGCGGACATGATGATGATATATGAGGTGTTGGTATTTATAGATTGTGAAATATAATTTTATTATTATTAAACATTTACTAAAAAGGAAAAAAAACAAAGTAGTCTTTAGAGCCAATGACCCTTTTTTTTCAAACCACGCGGCACGTGGCGCTTCCTTATTCGTGAGCTGGGTTCCGGTTCCTTATTGCGAACCAAACCTTGACGTTCAGGTTCCCGGTTCCATATTTAAGGAACGGGAACCACAGTTCCTTCTCATCGCACCGTACGTTTCTCGTTGTCGGGTCCATGTGTCAGGGAACAAAACCACAAAATACGACGATATATATGCTCTAAGACCAATGTTTTTCATAATGTCAACATTTTGTAGAGATCCTAGAAGAATTCGTTGACTGGATAATTAATTTTCATATATGAATTTAGTAAATAATTAAATGAAACATATTTACCTTAACAGAACTTCAATTATCAAACAATTATTAATACTTATAGGGATAATTCCACCTCAGTACTCTAAATCTATCATATTTCATTTAGAGTACCCTAAATCTTTTATGTGTCACCTCAGTACCCTAAACTTTCATTAATTCATTTAGAGTACCCTAAATCTTTTTTGTATCACCTTGGTACCCTAAACTTTCATTAATTCCATATTAGTACCCACCGTTAACTATACATATGATTTTCCATCCAAAATAGGTAAAATGACCATACTACCCCTCTCCAACAACCAAAATTATGGTAAAGTTAACGGTGGGTACTTAAATGAAATTAATGAAAGTTTAGTGTACTAAAATGGTATTAATAAAAGTTTAGGGTACTGAGGTGTCACAAAAAAGATTTAGGGTACTCTAAATGAAATATGAAAGATTTAGGGTACTAAGATGACACAAAAAAGATTTAGGCTACTCTAAATGAAATATGAAAGATTTAGAGTACTGAGGTGGAATTATCTCATACTTATATTAATTCTAACAAATTAAATTAAACTCTGAATTGATTAAACACTGAATCGATAGAAAAAATACAGAAAATGTAACATTAGTACATAACTATCGGATAATACAACATTTCGGATTACACATTAATTATCAATAAGGTTAAATATAAAAACATACCCTAAAGTATTGGTCACAAATAATAAACTACCCAAAGTTTAAAAGTGTCAAACCATGTGCCCTAAGTTTTGGTCACATGTCATTTACATGCCTTTATGGATTGGTCAGAGATCATTTACATGCTTTGTGGGTTGGTCACAGATCTTTTACATGCTTTTATGAATTGAAAAGTTTCAAAAAAATTGGCCTAAATGTTGACTAGTTGGTGACCAATACTTTAGGGCAATTTACTGATCGTGACCAGTACTTTAGAATAGGTTTTTACATTTACATGCCGGGTGATTTGGCAAGTTCTTCTCTTCAGATAACCAGTCATGTAAAGATTGATCTCGAGTGCTTCAGTAAGCATGTGGTTTTTATATACTGGTGGGAGATGTATTTACCCCCTATTGGCTCTCCACTCGTACTTCTTATTCTAATGTTGCTTGTATTTCAAGCAAGCCTCATAAAATTGAAGAAAAAAAATTAATGCCAGACATGCAAACAAAATCGATAGATGCGAACAAAGAACAGAAATCAATCCAAAAGAGCTTACAATTTACAATAATTGTAGAGGAAAGATCTTGTATTTGTAGCAATCAGAAAGTAATTGTCTCAAGCAATCGAAACACATGAACATGAGAATTTTTGTAGGGGAAAAAGATTGGTTTTGGGGTGAATCTAAGCGTAAAATTACACCCTATAAATACACTTTCATGTTCATGTGGAAGGAGAAAAAAGATCATAATTACATGGGATCCGAAAGATCTATTGGAAGAAGAAACGGTTATATTGGGAAGAAACAATTTGGCTGAGATGAAGAAAAAATCATTCGTAGAAAGAGCAAACATTTTTTTTGGGAAGACAATCGACTGATTAGGGAGAGATGCGCGTGTGAGAAGTAGTCAAGCAGGGTTTTAATCACTTACATAGCATTTGGGGGGGGGGTGAATAAATAGGCTCGATTTTTTTTTTTTTTTTGAAATTGGAGGCCTCTTTTTGTTACGAGGCCTTAGGCAAAAGCTTAGTCCGTCAAGTGGACGGGCCGAGCCTGAAAAGTTCAATCCCAACATAGAGATCATTTCGGTCTAACGATCATGCTCCAAATTGTTGGAACCCAAGACACATGGATAGGCCCCGTGTTTTTTGGTGTCGTGGAATCGAACAACGATTAATGTAGTAAATCAATTAATGTTGTTCACGAAAGCTATGCAAGGTCATCAACCATCGATATAATATACAGTGAACGATTACGAATAGACTACTCATTATTTAACTGATGATACGTGCCAATCTTGAGCTGCACTTGTAAAAGCAATACCACTACCATAATTTTCTCATCAAAGTTACTTGTTGTACATCAAGAGGTGACAGAGAGATATATATAGAACAAACATTAGGTTTTGCAATCTTGTTTTCCAATCCTTACTCGCCTAATTATGGGATAGACATTCATTCTTCCTAATCATGAGTGTTAGGATTATCATACACAACATAATAGTGGGGAAAGAACGACATACATACAGAGAGACGATTGAGTCGTTGGATGATGAAAGGACACCAACAATTAATATATCGGTGACCACGCCCAAATTTTAACATCGTGATAAAGAACAATGCAAAGATCCCCAATCAGCTGACTTATGACTATCTCAAAGAAAATCTCATTGAACACATTTGGAATCAATTTTAGAATGAAAATTAAATATGAATTATGTTTTCCATATTTTAATTTTTATTTCGTAATGTAATTTCCGTTTTACATTTCAATTGATGAAATTTGTATTATCAAAATGTCTTTTTAATAATTTTTACTATTAGTTTGAACGCTTAGTGAAGCAAAAGCTATATACATTATACAATACCTTTGCTCTAACTAGTTATCAATTAACGACGTTTGGACTCTCTCTTGTGAAGAAACCCTGGATGGGTCATTGTGTTGACAACCGTCGCCACCGACGACTTTCGTGGCCTAGGCCTTGGGGGTTGCCGATTGGGCTTCCCCTCCGGCCTGGCCCTTCTCCGTCTTCTGTTGCTCCTTATATCGTGCCCCACCGGAGGTCCCCTTCTTCTGGTGGATATGACCTTTCGTTGCCATGGATGGCTCGCTTCACGGTCAATCATGGAACAAGGCTCCACGACGGAAGCTCGTTGGGACCAGACGGGTGGTTCAGAAAAGAACTCGCTTGTTGCTGTCGGACCATGACTCTCTTCTACCGTTGCCGACCTCTCGCAGGAGCCCTCCTCCTCCCTTTGTTTTTGGTACGATCCAGACCCTGTATGTGGCTGTTTTCTCGGTCCGATAGTACAAGCCACCAAAATCCCTAGTGGAGTGGTAACGTCTCATGGCTCTATCTCGGAAAATCTGGTCGAATGGCCTCAAGGTCCCGATTCCCATCCTTTACTGAGGCTAGCCAGAGCGACTGTCCATCCACCACCCCCCGTTCTCCGGTGAAATGTTACTCCGACAGTGCTGTTTCAGTTATGATTATTTTATGGACGTTGTATTTGCCGCCTTCATGTGAGATGGTGTAGTGGTTCCCTTCATGTGGCCGGTGTAGTGCTCACCTTCACATGGGCCAGACTTTTTCCACCATTTCTCCGAGACATTTAGAGTACGTTGTCTTTGGCACGAATTTACTTGTTTCCCGTCCCCAACAACTAGGCCTTTCGATCTCGGATGATTCCCTTCCCCCGTCTATCTTTGTCGTGTTCACAATCGACTTCTTCGTCAGTATTATGGTGCTTTGGGTTTTCATCGGGTCCGTCCGAAATCCCCTCCACCACTAGGCAAAAGGGTCCCTTATTCGACAATATCGACGAAGACCCTAACCTTTGGGAGTAGGGTCCCAATAAGGATAGAAAACTTATTGGGCTTTAAAACAGACGGATCGTCTCGACTTTTCTTCTTTGTTTTGGGACACGCCATCCAGCAAACCAAGAACACTACCCGGTGAGGTATTTAGTTCCTTGGTCTTGCAAAATTGAGTGAATCTCCCATTATTGTTGTATAATGTCTATCGTGCCTAGTAGAAGTCTTTTAGATATCCTAGTGTATCAGAATGAGGGTCTCCAGACATTACTCTCGACTGTAAAGATTTCGTTCTAAGTTATTGTTCAACGTATTTATGGAAATGATTAATGAGACCTTTCATTTAAAATAGGGAAAATTTCAATTTAATACCCTGGTAAACTTTTATTTGCAATATAACACCCTAGTATGTTTTTTTTGCAATATAATACCCTGACAAACTATTATTTTCAGTTTCATACCCAACCGTTAACTTTCCATCCAAAATGGATGGAAAGTCCAAAATACCCCTTGACACCAATCAAATTTTCAAAACCTACCACAAAAAATCAGATTTTTTTACATATTTCAAAAAACTATATTTTATTTCAAAAAATATTTTCAAAAAACAGTTTTTACATATTAAAAAATAGATTTTATTTGAAAAAATATTTAAAAAATCAGTATTTATATATTTTAAAAATCAATTTTTATATATTTCATAATAGCATTTTTATATAATTCAAAAAATCAGATTTATTTATCAAAAAATATTTTAAAAATCAGTTTTTATATATTACAAGAATCATATTTTTTATATATTTTAAAAAATTAGATTTTATTTCAAAAAATATTTTAAAATTTCAGTTTTTATATATATAAAAAATAAATTTTTATATATTTCGAAAATCATATTTTTATATAATTCAAAAAATCAGATTTATTTAAAAAAATTAAAATCAGTTTTTATATATTACAAAAAACAGATTTTTATATATTTCAAAAAATTATATTTTATTTCAAAAAATATTTAAAAAAATCAGTTTTTTATATATTTAAAAAATCAAAGGTTGATGGGTGTTTTTGGTATTTTTTTGAAAAAAATAACATTTTCCATCCATTTTGGATGGAAAGTTAACGGTTGGATATGAAACTGAAAATAATAGTTTGCTAGGGTATTATATTGCAAAAAAAACATGCTAGGGTGTTATATTGCAAATAAAAGTTTGACAGGGTATTAAATTGAAATTTTCCCTTTAAAATAAAACTATTCATCAATTTCTTTGGTTTACTCACCACTTTGTTTGTCAAATTCACCCATCCACCGGCCTTAATTAAAACTTTTGGTTAATTTTTAATTCAAAGGTTTAAGCCACAGAAACATAATGCAAACATTCTCATATCAGATAAGTTCATGATCTGTAGCAATTACATCAAAAGGGAAAATTTTTCCCTCTTTTTTGGTAACCCGTCTAATTATTTCTCGTAAATAGTGCAGTGGAGAGGTGTTCTTGTGTGGTTGGTTCGTACAACTTTAACAGCCCACCCAAAAACAAAGTCCGATGTTTTAGAGGGAGTGGGACTGACTGACTGTGTCACTCACTCCTCACTGGAATTTGGAAAGACCCTTTACCAAACCGAGTCAACGCCAATGGTTGTGGTGATTGTGGAAGAAGAAGACTGCGCCCAAGAGCTATCGTTGCTCGGAGATGCGTATCATATTTCAGATGATGCAGTAGACTCCGTTGATGGGTCTCCGTCGGAGTCGGAGTCTGAGTCTGATTCCGATGATGATTTTAGGCTCAAGGCAGAGAAGTGGATCAGTCACTACTCATCAAACCATAGAATCTTATTAGTTGGAGAAGGAGACTTCTCATTTGCACTGTGCCTGGCCAGAGCGTTTGGTTTTACCCGCAATATGGTGGCTACTTCTCTCGACAGCCAAGGTAATAATCAACTATCTAAGTACCCATTAACCCATTTTCACATATTTATATTTTTCTATGGTGATTGTGTGTCTGGGGTTCAGATGATCTGGCAAAGAAGTACAGCTATGGGTTAGAAAATGTGAGGGAGCTAGAGGAGAGAGGGTGCTTGGTGCTACATGGAGTGGATGCAAAGAAGATGAGCCAACACTTCTTCTTGAGAACCCAGAGGTTCGATCGGATTGTCTACAACTTCCCCCATGTGGGTTTCCTCTACCCTGAGGCCAGCTACTGCCAGATCCAGTTAATGTCTTTTTCCCTTTTCTATGCTTCAATTGCTTTCTATTTCTTCACTTATGCACTGTCTAATGATTTACCTTCTTTTTTTAATGTTAATTAGGTGGTCAATTTGATGAATGATCTTGGGTTTCAGAGAAAAAGATGTCTACTTTTTTATTGTGCTTGATTCCCTTTTTGCTAAACTACCCACTTTTGACCCAAACACTGTCTTTAAGTAAAAAAAACATGAACTTAGGGCATCCACAATCCAATAGTCGGTTGCTGGCAGGAAAAGGTTGGCGGGGAGAATAAAAAAATATTTTTTGTTGGCTTATAGTCCGCTCTCCCAGCCAGTACCCTACAATGCTAGGTGCCTTATTGTCAGCTTATAACCCTTTTTGTTCACATTTTTGTTCCCAGGCGACGGTGAGAAGAGGCGTGGAGCTCCCAGCCAGCTCCTCGCCGGCGATTGCTCCCCGCCCACTACTGTGGATGCCCTTATATTACCAAATGCATGATGTCTAAACAAAATTAAACTATCTGTTGATATTTGAAAGACCCCAAACATATTCGAGGCAGCTCTTTCAATGATTTATGACAGTACAAGCATTAATATCCAGCAAATGAAATAATAGATGCACAATTTTGTTGGTTTATGAGTGATGGAAAGTTCGTGCAGTTTTGTTTATGGTATAGGAAAAGATGCATGGTTTGTCCGCTAATGATTTAAACTTCTTGAAATATGATAGGACAAGTGTATATTAAGTTGTGATTATTGATTGGTAATTTAGTACAGGTTGAACAAGGAGTTGATTAAGTTGTGATTATTGGTTGGTAATTTGGTACAGGCTGAACAAGGAACTGATAGTGGGGTTTGTAAACAATGCAAAAGTCCTGTTAAGGCAAGAGCCAGGAGAGATACACATAACCCACAAGGAGGGAGAGCCTTATGACAAATGGAATATAGTAAAGAAAGCAGAGAAGAGGGGGCTGGTTTTGGTTGAAACCGTTCCCTTCTGCAAAGACAAGTATCCATCTTATGCCAACAAGAGAGCCCATGGTTACCGTTCTGATGATCCATTTCGTCTCGGGTATTGCAGCACCTACAAGTTCAAGCTCCATCACTCTCCCACTCCAAGGTCAGCTTAGAATTAAACAAAACTGAATGTGACATGTTGTTGTTGGAGCCAAAGTAACGCACTTTATTAAACATTTGTATCTAACAAGTTGGTAACTTTCTAGTGTGCTCCTTTGTTAAACGTATGTATCTAATGCACCTTTTTGTTGATAAACTCCAAATTTCCTAGTGCATCGTGTGGAAAGAACTTGGAAACTTTCTCCAATCTTTAGGTGCTAAGACTTCTCTGGAAAGTGAACTTGTCTACATTTGGTATTGTATTTGTCATTTTTGTTGCCTCATTTGTGCATCATGTGGAAACTATTGTACATTATGTGAAAACTTTGCTCCCACCTCTCTATACTTTCCCGATATAGAAATCGTCAAGTCATGTGGGGAACCGACTCAAGTAGCATAACAAGATGTTTTAGTGAGATTATGTTTTGTTGAATGTTAGAATATAATTATAATTGGACTTTCAACTAAACTATCAGCTTGAGTTTTTAGTTGAGTTCAGCTTGAGCTTTAAATTGAGTTGATCCTCAAAAATAAGAAAGTATAGTGTATTGCTGACCAAGCAATTGGTAGTTCTACATGTCCTGTTGGGATAGGAAAGTATAGTGGTCCTGTTGAGCTTGCTTTGGCATTGATTTCCTTTGGCCAATTGTCCTTGTTATATATCTACATGTCCACTAAGCTAGTCTATATCTTTGCTATAAATACTATATCTATATGATTTCAGTTTCTTCTTCTACAATAGTTCAGTCACATAAGCTTGGGCACAACCCAGAAAAGGTAATGTGCAGTGGATGAGCTACTCTTGCATTCATTGCTTAATGATCTTTGTTGTCATTATAATTATGATTAATTGATACTATGCCTCTGTGATCTTTGATTAGTAAAATGTTAAAAGTTCATGGGGGTAACCATGGTTCCTAACCCCTTTTGATCTTTGTTTTTCCGATCCTAACCCGGGTTTACCTATTGTTAGGGGTGTAAATGGTCGGTTAACCGACCATTTACTCTTGTTTTGGGCCCCAATTCGAAAATGGCCGGTTAAGACAATTTGGAACCGCCACCAACGCCGGCGCTGGTGGAACTCGCCCTGAAGTTGGGTGGGTCGGTTGGCGGTTTGAAACGATCCGACCAATATGTTTGGGCCTTCAAATTGGGCCGGAGATTTCAGCCCAATAGCCAAATTTTAAATGCAAAATAACAGAAATAAGAAGACAACAATATTTTCAATCTTTTTTTTAGGATGAAAACCATTAAGGATGGATCAAGGAGGGCTTAAAGTCCTCAACTTGGTTCATGCCTAATGATGAAAAACACTCTCTACCCTAATGAATTTTATTATAAATAGTAATGTTTTCAAATACGAAATACTACTAATTAAAGAGACTGCAAAAAATGAAACTATCCTAATAGTTCATCTTCAAGGACATTGCTTCTACTCACAACTTCATCTTTAATTCTTTTCACATCAGAACAGAGTTGGAGCGCCAATAGTACTAGCAGCTTGCACCATATCTGACAAAATATAAGGTATGTGTTAATAATTGTAATATTGTACAACAAATTCAGAATAGTAATTCTAAGTGTAATTTTTTTACCTTCTTCAATTTTGAGATTCTGCTCCATTAACTTGACCAACTGGTCTGCCCTTTGTGCTGGGGTCAACTCTGCTTCTTTTGTAGAAATGGGAACCTTAAGCCAATCTTGGGTACATACTAAAGCTTGCACCGTCAATGGGAGTAGAGCAGATATGAAATCGGTTAGTATCCTAGAACCAGCACTAAAGGCTGATTCAGAGGAAACAGTTGAGACAGGAATCGCTAAAATATCTCTTGCAATTCTAGAAAGAATGGGAAACCTAGCTGCATTTTGCTTCCACCAAATCAACACATCGAACACTCCATTTCCCTTATCCTCCTCATCATCCTCCCTCAAATACCTCTCAAGCTCAGATCTACCTATACCCTCTTGTGAAGTTTTAAGTCGCTTGTAAGAAGCAAACATAACATCAGTGTCTAGGTCTTCAACATCACTAACCATACCAGCTTGTGAACTAGATTCAGCACTAGTGTCATATACTTTAGCATATTGAGTATAAAGGGAATCTAATGCATCTCTAACCCTAGGGATAAGTTGTGCAGCCTGATCAGGTGAATAAAGATGTTTTATAGTGTAGTTGACAAAATTGAGCTTCTTTCGAGGGTCAAGAATAGGTGCAAGGAATAAAAACAGGTTCACATTGCCTAAATATTTATTGTACTTGACTGCCATTAGATTGGCCATGGATACCATGTCACCATTTTGAGAGGCTAGGCCTCTTTTAATGAAGAAACACATATCAGTAACACAATCTAAGTTTGTATGTTGTGTTTCGGAAACACAACATACAAACTAAGATAGTCTCAATTGTAATAGAAATTTGAAACGGTTCATACAAATGATACAATACAAAAACAAAACATTCAAATCAGTTCATGCATAAAAGTGTAATTAAAACAACATAGCTAATTGAACTTTTTCTCAAAGTCAGTTCATGCATAAAATTGTAATAAAAACAACATTTAGTTAGATGTTATTAATGTTAGGTGAGGGTCTATTGTATTTAAGGGTTCCTACAATTATATGGCTGAGTGAGAAAAAAGTTGCTATGAGATTTTTGAGACTTAGACTCAGGTTTTGGGCTTTATAAAAAGTCAGTTAATAAACTCTAATAATAAAACAAGACAAGAATTGAAAGTTAATAATTTTAGTAGATAAAATCAAAAGTTCATACTGAAAACAGTTGATAAATTCAGAAGTTCATGGATAATCGAATGATTAGGGCCGGATTTTTCTAGGTTTTGAGACGAAATGGAAAGAAATCGTGAGAGAGAGGCAAGATTTGTCTAGGTTTTGAGACAAAAGGAAAGAAATCGTGAGAGAGGGAAGAAGATTCTGAAACCCTAGACAACTTCGGCCGATTTGATACTGAAGGTGCAACTTTGGGTCTGGTACTCTTCTTAGGTATCGGACGGCCACGATTTGGTGGCACGATCGGACGGTTTGGATGAAGTCAGCCATTTTATGGGCCAAAATCATCACGGGCCTGAGCTGCATTACCAAGGGCCAGCGAACTTGGGTTGTGCAAGCCCGCAAAAGACCCAACCAAATAACCAGCAGTCCGGTTATTGCGGTTAACCGGCGGTTCAGAGATGCCTGAACCGGTCCCCGACCAAAACACCTCCGGTTTACCTATTTTTACACCGCCTTCGCCGCCAGAGTCACCGGTTCCGGGTTATCCGGTGTCGGTTCTGTTCGGGGCCGGTCGGGTTTGGCGATTTCGATTTTTAATTAACACCCCTACCTATTGTTGCATTTCCCAACTATCACCTTTCTATTTTTTGCAAAAACTAACGAAATCGTCAAAATAAACGGTAAATGATACTTTTTGCAAAAAAAAATGGAAGGTGATAGTTGGGAAATGCAACAAAAGGTAAACCAGGTTAGAGCATCCACAACCCTACAGCCGGCTGTTGGCGGGGAGTGCCGGCGGGGAGGATTAAAATAATATATTTTTTGTCTCCCCGCCAACGGGAAACGCCAGCAGCCTGCAATGGATGACTTTTTGCCGACGGGGAGCAGCCAGTGAAATATTCACAAAATAAGAAATTTAAAAAATAATTTATATAAAAAAATAAATTTTAAAAAGAATGTATTAAAAAGAATTTATATAAGATTGAATTTATATAATAAAAAATTAAGAAAAAGTTATATAATAAAAGAATTTTTTTTAAAAAAATGTATTAAAAAGAATTTATGTAAGAAAGAATTTAAATAAAAAAATTAAGAAAAAGTTATATGACAAAAGAATTTTTTTCAAAAAATGTATTAAAAAAAATTATATAAAAAGAATTTGTATAAAAAAGAATTTTAAAATAGAATGTATAAAAAAAGAATTAAAAAAAACAAAAAAAAGGTACAAAAAAAACTCATAACGCTGGCGCTGAGCGCCGGCTATAAGCTCCTCGCCAGTTCTCCCCGCCAACATTTTTTTATTGTTTTATCTCTCTTACTTTATGTGTTCTCTCTCTTCCTTTTATCTCTCAGCCAGCTCCCAACCCATGCACTGTGGATGCTCATAGGATCGGGAAAACAAATGTCAAACGGGATTAGGAACCATGGTTTCCCCAAAGTTCATTAACTACTTTCAGCATTAAAAATTATGGGAAAATATCAAACTGGTATCCTTAACTATACGTTTTTAACACATTGATACCCTTAACTAATTTAATCACTAAAAGTGTACCTTAAGTTTCCAATCAGTAACACGTTAGTGTTTTTCGTCCATTTTTGGACGGAAAATGGTCATGTGCAATGCACATGACCTTAAACTTTCAAAAAAATGACAAAAATACCCCTATAAGTTCAAACCCTAATTATTCTTTTACCTTATTTCTCCTACGCAACCTTCATCTCCCCAATTTTATTTTATACATACGCCTCCTTCATTCTGTTTCTTCCCCAGCCTTCATCTCCACCACCATGATCATTTTCGTCCAAAAATGGACGGAAAACACTAAAGTGTTACTGATTGGAAACTTAAGATACCTTTTTAGTGATTAAATTAGTTAAGGGTATCAATGTGTTAAAAACGTATAATTAAGGGTACCAATATGATATTTTCCCTAAAAATTATCCCATTGCAGAAGTAAACTCTTTTTTTTATCGGCAGTGCATATATTAAAAAATCCTCTCACAAGGAGGGAGAGAACACAAGATGAAACCAGCTACAGTTTCAACCAAAAACCAAACCAAGTGAAAGTAGGGCGCAGCCTACAGAAGATGAAAAGCTGAAGAAATACTGATGAACTAGTTCTAAAAACTAGAAATACAACCATGAAGCCCTGATAATAAAAGCAGCCCTAAAAGACCAGAACTCCAACCAACCTAAACGCCCAACCCAATTCAAAAACGGATTTACAATTCTCCAGTCTCAGAAACCAGGCACCCTAAAAGAGTGTCCCGGAATTGCCGGCAGCCAACACACATCCGGCCGAGAACTAAACCCCAAGCATCAAATTTAGAAAGGGAGAAATCAAGGGCACAAGGCCTGTGTCCTCGTCGGCGGCCAGCACCGGAACCCGACGAGTCTGGGCCACCGAGATGGCCAGGAACACCAGATCTCCGCAATAGAAAATAATGAAGGGGAGGGAGAATATACCGAATTTAAACCGAGTAGGGAAGAAAGCTATACCAAACACAGCCAAGCCCAAGAAAGGCAGCCCCTCAAAGCATCGAGCCGAGCAGCAACCTCACGATCTCACACGTCCCCACTTTCGCCGGAGAGTCCCTGAGCAGAGACACCAAGCTCTAACCAAACCGACATGCAGCAGGTGAAGGACGGCGGCGAAAATCACGCGACCACAGCAACGGAAGACTTCGGACTCACGGCGGGTACTCTTTGTCGCTCCGGCCAGCACCGAAAGGACGGGATGAGAACCTGGATTTCTCCAAACCAGAGCCGAGGCAAGGGGGCCACAGATCCGTCCTTGGAAGCTCTTTCAAGTCGGGGAAACTTGAAGAGCCACCAAGGGGAGACTGGGCAAGCGAGCGGCGGAGCAGCAGACGACGGAGAGAAGTCAAAACGCGTAGATCTGACAAATGAAGCTCGGATCTACGAGGGGAGCCCCAGAGGACAGCGAGAAAGCATCAGATCTGGCGACAATCATCCCGAAAACCGAGGAGAAAGCCTCCCACAAACCGGATCTGAAACCAACCTCGCCGGAGAACCAGAATCGAAGGGAAGAAGAAGAGGGGTTAGAAGAGAGGCAAAAGGGACAGGAGAAGAGGAGGGGAGGAAGCCAAAGGAGAAGAGAGGGCGGCCGCGACCTCGGTGGCCGAAGCCACGAGGCCACAGCCGCGAGCGACGGCTAAGCTTTGACGAAGAGGAAGTTTAGAGAGAGAGGCTCTCAGTTTAGATGGCAGAAACAATAGACAAAGGACTTTGCAGCTTTGTAAATTGCTTGTAAATGACAGTGCTTGAATCTGACCCGATGATAATACACAACCGAAGAAATGTTGAAAACAATAATGATTTTATAGAAATGCTTGTTTTCCTTCTAAACCGCGACAGGGTTGAGTGTTGGACCGTTGGTTGAGTTTGTAAAAGTATTAACAATGGCAGAGAAATTACTTTTCAATTTCATTCTGATGCGGAGGAGCAGATCAAGAATAAACCGCGAAATTGAATAAAAAAAAGTCAAACATACCTTGTGACATTAAATAGTGAGAACTTTTACATGCGTGTTTATATTAAGACCCGCAGTATGTCCAATCGAATATATTTTAGATATGGAAATTACATACCATGAAAGAAATTTACAACTCCAAATCTATCTATGAAGATTTTCAAAAAAAAAATGCGCTCTGCTACCTCTTTCAGAGGTTCTTCTCTTACCCTAGCTAGGGCCGTCGCCGTCCACTGATCCCATGCCGTCCGCTACAGTCGCCCGGATCCCTCGGCGGTACTGCCCGGCTGCTCTCTCCTCCTCAACGTTGTTCAAGTCTCCCCATCTTCCTCAATCGATGACGATGTTCCACCTTTTGCAACGCCGTCATGTCGGTTGAGGCAGATCTCTCCCGGGTATGGCATCGTTGTCGCCGATGGATCCTCACCGAGTCCCGCCTCCTCCCCTCGGATTGGCCATGCACCGACGATGCAATTGGCACATGCAAGGGAGGCACATAGGGCCTTGTGGCCGTATTTGCTGCACCGGCTCGTTGAAGCTCCGCCGATGGATCTTCATCCGGAACCGGGTGACCGTCTAGGGAGTCAACGCCCGGAACTGGCATGGGGTCGGGCCGAGATCTACCGGAGTGATCACCACCCGATGATGATCACTGAGGGGGAACAAGTGAAGCAGACGAAGGCAGGGAAGCCTCTGATGCAGGGATGACCCGACCCGGCAGGGGTGGGTGGAATCGATGTCGGACTATACCTACAGACCCGGGACAGCCAGTACTGGGAGGTCCCGGGCAGCCTGCAACAACAAGTCAACTTTTTTACCTGCTTTATTTTTATCTGCATAATTTATGGAACAATTTATTTTCTATTTTGCTTAGGATTTTTCATTTCATGTCTCGCTGTTTTGAGACGTTGGTAAGGAGTTGTCTTGAGTTTTTGCCTTCGATGTCAAGTATACTATTATTATGGGTCCATGAGCGCTGGGCCAGCTACGGTCGGCTCGGACATACATCTGGAACCCGGGGCGGTCACGCCCTATCTTGTTTGATTACCTTTGGTTATTAATGTAATTCTCCGGTTACCCGTTTCAAAAAAAAATCTATGAATATTTTCTTTATATAAATATTTTGAATTTAAAGTTAAGAAGGGTTAAATTTAGTTTACTTTCCCAATTTGATATTTTTTTACTCAGAGGATCAGATTTTCTTAATAATACGAGAGCTAATATAAGTAAAGAATCTATGAAGGGTTTTGAGCACATAATTTTAAGACAATATATTTGTTATAGACGGTATTGAACTTGCTACATAGGCATGCATGAGAGGGGGGGGGGGGGGGGGGGGGGGGGGTATTGCCTAAACGTTGTATAAGGGAGATAAGGGAGTGTGCAATCCGACCAAACCTGAACTCCTTAATAGTAGGAGACATGACTTTCACTAGGGACTCCTACCAAGACAAGTCCCTGAATCCATTTTATCCTAACATTCTTCTAGGCGGGGCTATTTTTCAGCCCTCGCATGATCTTCACGGGATTATCCTGCCGACCCCTTCTTAATTCCTCTAGCTGTAGTTGGAGAGGAAACTGAAACTTCGGTTTCCTTACCTTCATAGAGTTGGCCGATCACCAAGTTTTTCTATTCTGGATCGCCTTTTCCTGTAGGGATACCCACATGTGGGGGTACAACTCAAGGTATTACCTAAACGCTACATAAGGGACTGTGCGATGCGACCGAACCTGAACTCCTCAGTAGTAGGAGGCATGACTTTCACTAAGGACCCCTACCAAGACAAGTCCTTGAATCCATTTTATCCTAACATTCTTCCAGGCGAGGCTATTTTTCAGCCCTCACATGATCTTCACGGGATTATCCTACCGACACCCTCTTAATTCCTCCAGCTGTAGTCAGAGAGGAACCTGAAACTTCGGTTTCCTTACCTTCATAGAGCTGGCCGATCACCAAGTTTTTCTATTCTGGACCGCCTTGTCCGGCTGGGATACCCACCCGTGGGGGTACAACTTAAGGTATTACCTAAACGCTGCATAAGGGACTGTGTGATGCGACCGAACCTGAACTCCTCAATAGTAGGAGGCATGACTTTCACTAAGGACCCCTACCAAGACAAGTCCCTGAATCCATTTTATCCTAACATTCTTCCAGGCGAGGCTATTTTTCAGCCCTCGCATGATCTTCACGGGATTATCCTGTTGACACCCTCTTAATTCCTCCAGCTGTAGTCAGAGAGGAACCTGAAACTTCGGTTTCCTTACCTTCATAGAGCTGGCCGATCACCAAGTTTTTCTATTCTGGACCGCCTTGTCCGGCTGGGATACCCACCCGTGGGGGTACAACTCAAGGTATTACCTAAACGCTGCATAAGGGACTGTGTGATGCGACCGAACCTGAACTCCTCAATAGTAGGAGGCATGACTTTCACTAAGGACCCCTACCAAGACAAGTCCCTGAATCCATTTTATCCTAACATTCTTCCAGGCGAGGCTATTTTTCAGCCCTCACATGATCTTCACGGGATTATCCTGCCGACACCCTCTTAATTCCTCCAGCTGTAGTCAGAGAGGAACCTGAAACTTCGGTTTCCTTACCTTCATAGAGCTGGCCGATCACCAAGTTTTTCTATTCTGGACCGCCTTGTCCGGCTGGGATACCCACCCGTTGGGGTACAACTCAATGTATTACCTAAACGCTGCATAAGGGACTGTGCGATGCGACCGAACCTGAACTCCTCAATAGTAGGAGGCATGACTTTCACTAAGGACCCCTACCAAGACAAGTCCCTGAATCCATTTTATCCTAACATTCTTCCAGGCGAGGCTATTTTTCAGCCCTCGCATGATCTTCACGGGATTATCCTGTCGACACCCTCTTAATTCCTCCAGCTGTAGTCGGAGAGGAACCTGAAACTTCGGTTTCCTTACCTTCATAGAGCTGGCCGATCACCAAGTTTTTCTATTCTGGACCGCCTTGTCCGGTTGGGATACCCACCCGTTGGGGTACAACTCAATGTATTACCTAAACGCTGCATAAGGGACTGTGCGATGCGACCGAACCTGAACTCCTCAGTAGTAGGAGGCATGACTTTCACTAAGGACCCTTACCAACACAAGTCCCTGAAGCCATTTTATCCTAACATTCTTCCTGGCGAGGCTGTTTACCATCCCTCGCTTAATCTTCACGGAGTTCTCCAGCCGACCCCCTCTTAATTCCTCTAGTTGTAGTAGGAGAGGAACTTAAAACTTCCGTTTCATTGCCTTTACAGAGTTGGTCGATCACCAATTTTTTCCAGTATGGATCGCCTTGTTCGGCTAGGATACCAACCCCTTGTCTTGTACCATTAGGTACATATTTCAGGGATACTATTGGGCCTCTACCTAGATGTTAGGCGCCCTTAGGTATAATGGTTGGGGACAAGGGTCTGAAACCTGGTGTGACGTCCGGAGACTCCTTGACCTCCTAATCGGTTGTGTACTACTTGGCCTTCCGATCCTTTTGAAATACCATATCGAGTTATCAAAGCATAGAGTACCACACATCTCTCGTTCATATTCCCGAGCTCTATGACCGATTCTCCCACAGTTGAAGCAGAATGTGGGAAGCTTCGTGTAGGTGAGCGAAACCCGAACGGGGTTCGTGTATTTACTAAAATGCAGCGGCAGATGTCGACGAGCGCGGACGTTCCATGAGTGTAAGAACCGAACCATTACTGCCCCTACCCAACACATGCTCCATTGATCGTACGGGACCTCCACACTAGTACCGAAAGCAGCACCATATGCTTCTCCTATCGACTTCGTCCTAACCAATGAAGGGAGACAATGGGCATGGACCCATAGCGAAAATGATCCATATCAGGAAGTTCCTTGGCCACTAGGTCAATGTCCCTAAGGAAGAAAGGACGACCATCAAAGAATCAGGGTTCATTGCCTCTGACCCATGCCCAGGCCTCCGCAGATTCAAAGTAGAACCCGAAAAATTCCTGGACCATTGTCCTTAAAGACCAAACCCGACGCCGATCTTCCCCATGCATTGTTTATGATTCGTAGCAGGACATCCTTTTGGGGATGTTTTAGGGATCAAAGCTTTCCCAACATACCGAACTGTTGGCGTGTCAACATCGACAAATTAATTGGCATGTAGGGAACCAACACCTCCGTTTCCTCTTCCTTCTCAAGAAAGCACGAGAAAATGTTTTCCTGGAGGCACGCCATGGAGGTAAGAAGGCTCGGTGGCACCGGAACCACGGGTGGTAGGGTTTCCTCCAGGAACGACATCGTGCCCCCTTGCCAAACCATTCTTGCAGGGGCAGTCAATAAGGACATGATCACCGAGATCCTAGCAACATTGGGAAGCAAGAGGGAAGCACGTAGGGGAACCTCCATCTCCTTCCTCCGGTCATCATGGTCGAGAGGCGCCTTCCCTCGAATAGGGTCCCTCCGCAGTAGAGGTAGAGACTCATGACCGTCTCTAACATTGGGAGGAACGTCTTGTGATGGGTGACGTGGAGCCGAAGTAACGGTTAAGGTTTTCACCGGACGACCCCGTTGAGGTTTCAGTGGGGACGATATTAGTGGCGTGGTGAGCCTTGGAGAGAAGGCCACGATCATCGTGGAAGGTGGTGGCATCGGAGTTGGACCAGGATTGGTTGGCTACAGCTCCCTCGTTCGTCGTGCCTTTAATGGGGTCGAAACTTTAGAAGAGGGGAGTGGCATGGGGTGGACACCACTTGGCCTCTCCGACGACGGGCCAAGCTATCCTTTGAAGATCGACAAGACCAGGTTATCGTTGATCTAATCTACAAACACCTACCGAAAGATTGCCTTTAACGTGGTTGTACCATATCCGGGAATGCTTGACTAAGATCCCTGGGTTAGGGTCCACGGAGCAGCAATACATTACCGAGCTCAAGGTTATCTTCTCCAAAACAGAAAAGGGTTCTTTAAGACTAGACTTTGACGAGGAAATTTCATCGAAGACCGTTAAAAAAAATGGGGTCAAACCTCCTTTATCAAACAATCCGGATCACGAACTTGAGATCTCAACAAGGCTCGGGGTCCACTACTGATGTTCATGAGCAGACATCTTATATTATTTCGATGGACTTGGCAGGACCAAGCGTGACAAGACACTTGACATATCATTTAAATAGTCACATCAACTCTTACAAACACCCCTTAAAGCAAGAGCAAAGTAGAAGGCGGTAGCAAAGATGGTTCGACCCGATCATCCGTTTCCCAGCCCAGAAGACCAACGACATCCAAGACTACCACTACAAGTTCCCATGCAGGAACACACTACCGCGAAGAGGCGATAGTAGGATGACGGCAAGCAAAAAATAGGGGAAAGGTAATCAGATCTAGAGGGTCAAGGAGCGCAACTTAGACACCACCCCCAAGAAACGGTCTCTTACCATTGAAGCGTCACCTGTCTGAAATTAAGTTTCAGAATGAAGTCCCGATTGAGTTTTCAGGATTGGTCCTTATTTCCTTACTAGAAGACACAAGATAAAGGGTTTTTTAGAAGATTATTGACTATGTGGGATATCAGGACGAGAGGAAAAATCTAATAGAAACTTTTCTTATCCTAAAAACTACGAGAACCAATCTTAGCCATACACACCTAAGATCCAACATTCACCATGATGCCACATCATCACCTCAATCTTATCCGAATTCACGCCACTTTCATCATTTCTCACACAAGCAATGGTATAATTGTAATAGCATGGTGCCATGTGGGAAAATGTCCATTTTTTTCTTGACCAATTCACTAATTTAATAATTCTCGATTCGTTTGAACTCCAATTAGCTTCAAACTTGCGCTAGTATTTTTCTTTTTTCGATGGCTATCTATCAAGTAACATATTGAATATATTTTGAAGCACAGGAATAAAAATTTATATAGGGGTGATAAAGATAATGTTAAGTGTAGATAAGTCTTCACTAATAAATGTTTTATATAGGGGTGCTCAAATTAGTGCTACATGTTGATAAAAAACATGTATTGAGGTGATAAAAAAACATGTGATGAGTGATAAAAATCAAGTTCAGTTTAGATAATAAGGGTGATAAACTAGAGTTTAGTGTTGATAAAAAACATGGGATAGGGTGATAAAACACATGTAATTTAGTGCTAAATCGCGTGTTTAGTATTGATAAAGCTAGTGTTCAGTGTTCATAAAAAACATGTGATGTGGTGATAAAAATTAAGTTCAATTTTGGAAAATAAGGTGATAAAACTAGTGTTCAGTGTTGATAAAATCAGTGTAAATTGTTGATAAAACCAGTGTAAAATGTTGATAAAAATTATCCATATATATATATATATATATTTAAATCAACAACGAAATAATTTTTTTCTTTCTTTAAAATATATTCATGACTGATCTTGATCAAAAGCCATTGAAAAATATATTAAAAAAAATTGACGCAAGTTTGAAGCCAATCGAGGTTCAAACGAAGCGGGATAGATTAAATTTGTGAGCTGGTAAAAAAAATAGTGTGATAGTTTTACTAAAAAAAAACCCTACAACTTGTGTGTGTGTGTTTTGAAATTTGATAATTCCGACCAAAGAAATATGTCATGTACTGAATACCGACGCCATCTCATATTTGAGCTTTCTTTTACTAATGGCCTTGAACAAAACTGGTGACTCTTGCGCCGCCGTAACAGTGCTGAGGTTGAATCAGTGATGCAGCTCTGTGATCATACTCGCTGCCATCTGATCGTTCCGGAGCGTCAAGCCAGTGATTTGGGGGTCGCTTCTGAGATTGATTTCGGTTTGTTTCAGTCTCGTGAAGCGTGGATCCATCGCCGGTGTAGCAACGGTGAAAGTTGGTCGGGTATGTTGTGGGTTCTACCTTAGTAGGTGATCAAACCAACCTTCTCCGGCTAGGAAGGGAAGGCTGTCATCGTGATCCTGTTTTTGGCGTAGCTTGTGGTGGTGGTTCAGCCGGCGTCGCTTGTGAGGATCGTCGTTGTGCGACAGGAACAGTTGTTCAATGATCGAGGTAACGAGGCTGCAGGTCAACGGAGATCGTTTGGTGGCTTCGGTTCTCCATTTTCACCGGTGAGTATCTGTTTTGTTTTGTGAATTGCTACTGGGTGATTGAAACAGAGTAGCTGGGATCTATGGTGGGATTGGTGTGTTTTGATTCAATCACAGAGGTTGGACTGGGTTGGAGAAGGAACGGCCTCGCAAAGCGGAGGGCTATGATTATGGCTGATTGTTGGAGCTCATTCCGAGTGCTCCAGGTTTGTGTATCAAATCATCAACCATTCTCAGTGTATTGCAGTGTGTTTTTTCTGCAACGCCAACCTCAACTCCTTTGATTCGGAGGAGGTGGGCTTCAGATCTTTTTTGGGGAGTCAAACCAGAGGTATCAAACTTGTTGAGGTTAATTATTGATCAATTGTTGTGTTTAACAATTTGATTCTGCTACGCACATGAGAGAAACGCAACTCCTCTCCTTTGCTTCGTTTTGCTCGGTACTGTTGACAAGTTCTGAGCAATATTGCTCCATCATTGCTCGATCAGATGCAGGGTTCGTGGACTCATCTGGAGACAAGTGTAAGCAAGGTGTGCATAAGAAGGGGCAACAGAAGAAGGGACGACGTGCCGGTGTAAAAACTGTTCCGGCGACGGAGACTTCATCTGGCAACAATGAATCCCCTGTTAGCTTCGGCAAGGAGACTCTCCCTCTGGTTGTTGTTGTTGTTCCTGCTCATGGTCAAAGTACCAAATGACGGAGGGTCACGCCCCCAATCCGGTTCTTGTCCGGACTCGAGGCTTGACTAGGATAAAACGATTATAAAGGCAATAACTTAACAGTAACTTCCTGAAAACCTCCAATATAAAACTCAAATCCACATAACTCAATTTAAAACATAAATAACCCTCCAGGGGTGTAATAATAATCCTCCAACAAGGTTTGTTCAAAACTGAAATGAAATGAAAACGAAGTCTCTACAGGACACCCACACCAAGAAGCTCCCGAGCCTCTACTCCTCAAACAAGCCTGTAATCACAACAATAAACTCATAGGGGTGAGCTTGCGCCCAGTAGGGAAAATACATAACATGGTGGACTTTAAACTCAATAATTTCATCAGCAAAGTCAACAAGATAAATCTTAACAATCACAGGCAATAGGTAAACCGATCAATGCCGTGGCACATGAAGTCACCACCCTCCGATCCACATATAATGTGTCCTCTCGGATTTTCCCTCCAATCCAGAGGAGACGCATATCATTGGGGCTACCGGAAACACCCTTCAGGGCACATATCGTCGGGAGTCTCAGAAACATCTCCAAAGGATTTATGTCCTCGGGAACCAAGGTATTACTCCCATAGGAAGCATACACTTGGGCAATTCAATAATAATCAAATGATAATTGAGTAACATACTCAAACCGAAACACGAAGCAATCCATCCCCAACAAACACCACTTCACTATCACACATAGCTCACGCATCACCGTTTCACCACAACACACAGCACACGAATCACATGATCACAACACACGAATAACACAATCACAACTTACCGTTCACTTACCAGTTACGACCCACCGGGGCATCGATCACCTGATTGCACCGCTCGGTACAACCAGTCATACTCGATGCTCCAAACAACCATTTAAAGAAAACAAGTAATCATTCAAATACCGCCAACAGTCAAATACGAGTTCAATCAACCAATCATGAAAACCTTCAAACGAGCATTCAAATATGCAATTCTACTAGTTCCATTAGACTCTTTAGCCTATCCACTAAGCAACCAAACAACCAAGCATGTGATCCTAACACGCAACTAATCCGAGGGCTTTGCCAAGGCCGCTCTACCAGTAAAACAATTCCCAAGTATTGAAAGCGAGTTACACTAGTGATCGGCATCCTATTCATTCACCACTAGACACTTCCGGTTATTAGTAATTGAAAGACAATTATGCTAGTTATTCGCATCCTATAGGCATTTCTACGACCTTTTCGATTTTATTAGCCTAACATGCATACTAAGCATTTAAACGAGAGGTTAGACTTTCCCTACCTCAAGGTCTTCCCCTCAACACTCTGATGTCACAAACGATAATCACCACACCGTTCTTCACACGGGTTCCGGCGTGACTCTTCGTTCTTCAAGCTCAAGTCCAAGTTCTTCCTTCCTTGCTTGCTCGGTACCACGGTCTTAGACCACCAAAAGACCAAAGTTAATAACTCAACGATGTTCTTATCCCCAAAGTACAGAATAACACTCAAGTAATGGAATTAAGGTTTGAAGTAATGATTTAGGAATCGAAATCGGCTAAAAGGAAGGGGTTTGGGTTCTGGGGGTCTGATATGGAATGTCACCCGTTCCATGCCACTCCGAGGGCCGGAATGTGGCATGTTCCATGCCACTCAGAGGGCCGGAATGTGACACTCTCCATACCTCGTTCCGTATCAAACCTGACCAGTTTCTTCCCCTTTCTTCCCCAACTCGAGTTTCACGAAAATCACCATAAAAACCCCATTTCCAAATCCTCTCAACTCCAAAATGTTCATCCAAAGTTACCCAACATCAACACCCTCAATGGGTTCATCAAAACTTCACCAAAAAAACAAACCAAACAACCTACTTCACTACTTCTTCTCCAAGCAACACCCACAAAGCTAGTTCTTCAACTTTTAAGCCAAAACCCACAAAACCCAAAGATTGGAAGTGGATGAAATGGAGGGTTAAGAGTATCCTTACCTCTAGGGAGATGAGATGAAGAAGATGAAGTGAAAATGGAGCCAAAAGGACCAAGAACAAGCTCCAAAATCCAAGCTTTCTTCTCTATCTTCTTCCTCAAGAAATGAGCTCTCCTCCTCCTCTCTCCTAGTGAATTTCGGCTGCACCAACAAGGAATGAGCTGAATTGTTGCTCCCTTTCCTTTAAATGACCTAAAATGTCAATTTACTCAAAAGCGCTTAAGGTCTTATCCCTTTAAAGGTAAGTTAGGAGGGTATGAGGCTCATTTGAAGTCCCATTTTCATCTTCCAAGCCAAGCATGACAAGTGTCATGTGGGGTCACTTTTACTTAAACAATTTCCAGCTTTTCCAAGATTTTATCGGAAATTAACCGATATAAAGTCCGAGTTTGACCGAAATTTGACCTAACCAATATTACAGTCAAACTGAAGGAAACGACCCAACTAAGCTAACCGTGAAGTTGGCTAAGCTTTTTGGGCCCTGGAAAGGTCCCGAATGACTTTCCGAGTCATCGGTTGACTTTTCCGGCCGAAAGTCAAACTTAGCTAGGATTCACCGGTTCTACCGGGATCGACCGGAGGCGGGTCTTACAAGGCGATCGTCTGTTGGGGGGTCTGCTCGGGTTGCAGCATCTGATCCTGATGCCAGTGCTTCTGACCGGGTTGCAACATCTAGTACAACACTTGTTTCTTCACGTTCGGATGAGACGGAGTCAGGAAGAACTCGTACAGAGACACAGGCGGTCGTTGTCCCACAGGTTGTTCGTCGGCCTCGGAGGAAAGGTAAATTTGTAGAACAAAAGGATGAGGATTTTGTTAATGGGTTACCTTTCGAAGCATCGGAAGAATGGACTCGTAATGTCTTTAGTCCATTCGGTACAATTGTGTTCGCTAAAGTTCCCAAACGCCTGAGTCGAAGTTATCGATACTTCGGTTTTGTTCTCTTTGAATCAGAAGGTGTAGCGGCTAAGGCAATTGAGGTTTTGAACGGGTTTAAAGTTGACGGGTACGTGTTATTTGTTGTCACGGCTTGGCATCGCCGGACATCAGCAGCTCCGGTGACAGAATTTGGTACGCCATAGGGGTGCTCTGTTTCTTGTGGTCCGATCCAAGGACCAGTTCAGCGAACATAGGCTGTTCAGGGTTCTCTGGAGAAAGTTGCTGAGGAGGACGAAGGGGTAGGTCAGTCCGGGGACTCGCCGGAGTTGGTTGCCGATGTCGATGTTGAGATGGATGCGGTTGTTGACGTCGATGCATAGACGGTTTCAACTCCTTTGGTTTCCGATGTTCAAGCGGATTCAAATCCTCTGGTTGAGATTGGATTCGATCCTGTCACTCATGATACGATCTCATCCAAGGAAATTACGTTGGTTGACTCCGTCGTTGGCGGGGTGTTGACTAAGGATTGTGTTGCAGAAAACAACGTTGGTGCTGCAGTCCTTAATGTTGCTGGGCTTGAACATTCATCTGGGTTGGCTTTGGAATCAGGTGGGCTTACCTCTAGTTTCACTCAAGTCCAGCCCTTAGTCTCAGATCAGGTTATTGGTGCGGCTGGAGGCCAACCTACACAACATGAGAATTCCCCGTGGAAGGATGCTCTAGTCAAGAAGCGGGTGAGTCGTCCCCCAAAGCATCTAACAGAAGTATACACTTTGACTTGTAAACCAATTGTATCTTTGGATCGGGAGAGATATGTTCGGCCCGTCGATATTGGGAAGTAGGTTGAGCAAATCG